>JAUPMV010000010.1:5041415-6257752 GCA_030848855.1 Branchinecta sandiegonensis
AAGGGCTGGGATACGACAATCTAGTTACCCATCACTAATTCACTTAAATGGCTTGAAGACCCGCTGAAAACGCGTTACTTCGTTGTTCCACTATTCACGAATAATCGATTTTCAAATAGTAGAACTTCCGAGTGATTTGTGGAACCTCTATGCGCTTGCATCTGTGTTGTATGCCTTACGAGAAAGATTTATGCTCTTTTTTTGTTGAGGCACTAAGCATTCTTCACCGAGCTCACCACTACCCACTACAAAGCCGCGTTTTTGTTGAGATTAAAATTTCCCGCGTCACAGTAAATTTACGTTATGGGACGTCATAACTAGATCAGATAGTGGAAAAAAAAAAAAAAAAAAACTTAGCAGAATCCAAATAATTCAGTGTATTCATTTAAATGATACAAAAGTAACTTGGCTTTCCATTTAAGCTTTAAGAACTGCATGGAAATGAGTGTGCAGCTAGCTTTCCCATTTTTTTGTAGCACTTTGGCTTTCAGTGACTGTTTTGAAGTGCGAATCAGCATATAACAATGACTGTGATAAAATCAGCAAAATAACAATAGGGAGTAAAGTTTATTTTCAAGAGAAATCATCGACTAGCATCAGACGAATTCTTAAGAAACCCCAGGATCTTATGGGCATCGCTTGCTAGGTTCATGGGCATGTCACCGCAACAGTATATGGTGCATTTACACACTGCGTAAAATTCGAGCGTATTTGAAATCCGAGCTTATTTTACGCACGTATTTGAGCTTGAAAAGATCTCTAGCAGTACGGACGTATTTGAGAAATCGGTTCGTTTTGTATTTGTATTTTTTCAAGCTCAGATACATGCGTAAAATACGCTCGGATTTTACCGATTTTACGCTGTGTGTAAAACCACCATTATCTACAGCGTTAATATCTATAGGCTCTCTTATTCATAACTGATTACCAAGCATCTTCTGGCGATAGAAGCGGGATCGACTAAAAAGAGGCACGGCATGGCGCAGGAGGCATGAGTAATAAAAAGAGATTAGCAAGTAGTAGAAGTAGACAAGTAAGTGAGAGTTCGTAACTCCAGAGCCTAGATGAAGGCACGTTAGAACATGATTCCTGCCCCTCACTCTGAAGCCTGGAAGAGCCCCTTTAGTCTTCGTGCCTCTATTTAGTAGTCATGCCCCCTACAGTATGTCGTGCCGTGTCGTGCCCCTTTTTAGTCGATCCCGATAGAAGCAGCTGCGTGATATTGATATAATAATATTAATAACATAAACTGTGTTTAACACTCAGGATTTCGCTCGTGCCCATAATCGCCCCCCCCCCCGCTCGTGTTCATTAAACAGATCCCACGGTTTATACGACTCATTTACGTGCTAATGTTCGTATCCTCTTAGATTGTTGTTATGTTAAAATGTTGTAGTGCGTGTTGTTTTTGTTTTTTCTCTTCTTTTCTATTTTGTTTACTCCGTCTAGGTCCCCTCGGGCCAATTTTGATGGGAAATAAATTTTTTCATTCGTTCATTCAAATAACGGAAGAGCATAGTGGTTGGCAAAGCTAAAGAATCCTGGTTCAGAGAGCGTAGTTTGCCGGGTGCGACCAGATTTTTCGTGAATGTACTACATTAATTGGGGTTGATCGGTTCAAAGCAAATAGAGGAGACACCTCTTTCAGAATCAATGTTCTTTCGATGCTCCTTTACGCTAGTGAATGTTGGAAACTGAACACCCGGCTTGATAGAAGGGTCCTCGCATTTGAAAAATATGAGCCTTAGAAGAATCTTGAATGCAAGCTGGCGACAAAAAGTCACCGATGTAGAAATAAGCAGAAAAATAGGTCCGCCTTCTGTCACTGAGTTGCTGAAAGAAGGCGGTGGACACGCCTTCCTAAACAGGTTTAATGGGTATTTGCCTTAACTTCAAAGCATTACTCTCAACATTCTGACGTAGTCAAAGACCTGATGACGATCCTTTATCAGTAGATTTCTCGTCACTCCTCTTCAAACAAAAGTTATTCTATCCAGTGTATTTTATACAATTTATTACATCCATTATATTTTCCATCAATTGTTTTGGTCTAGCGCAGAGGCGTTACTAGCCAAAATGTTTGTGTTTTTTTTTTTTTTTGGGGGGGGGGCAAGGAATTGCCCCCCCCCCCCCCCCGACTGTTTTTGCAGGAAAAACGACTGTTTTCAAGAAAAAAAAGACATTTTCTAAAAAATCGACTGTTTTCCAAAAAAAACACCCAAAATCGAGCGATTTTCAGAAAAATTGACTGTTTCAATGAAAAAAATCAACTGTATTGGCGAAAAATCCTGACCTGATCCGGACCTGGGACACGTCCTTGTCTGGAAGAGAGTTGCCTCAAGCGGCAGCAATGCGGACGAATGAAGGGGCTTTGTCGACGCCCTATGCGCTACCAATGTCTCTGGAGGAACTATAAGGTCTAATAGGAGAAACCATTATCAATCGGTAAAATGATTATTAAGTAAATAAATAAGTAATTTATTTGTAACCTGCCATTTTTAAAAGTGTAGTAAGTACAAGAAAAGAATGAAACATATAATCATAGGGTGCGTTCCACCGAGCTGTAACCCGTTACGATCGTTACGATTCTGTTGACATTTTCGTTCCGTCGTCCGGCGTACTAAGAAAATTTGCTCCTCCCAATTAAAGAGGGTATGTCTACGTGGCTCCGACAATGGAGTCCTAGACTTCTAAATTATATTCGAAAAATGTTTATGGTTTCTTGGTCACGGTACAAGTCGCTTGTGTAAAGTGCCATCTATGTATTATTATAAATTTCCGTGACATGGGGATGTGAACTGGTTAGATGGATTTGCCTTCGTGCGGGATCACTGTTCCTATGGTCGGCTTCTACCAGCCTATTGTAGTGGTTTGCGAACTCTGTTCACAAGCCCCTCGGTAGCTCAGAAGGTAGAGCGACTGCCTTGTAAGCATAGGGTCCTGGGTTCAAATCCCGGCTGAGGAGCAGTTTTGTCTATCACTTCACTACTTAAAATAAAGTAATTACCACAGTAAAGATCTGGTTCCTCCTCCGACCATGTCCGGTCGTCTGCAGCCATCAAAAGCCGTTAGTCCTAAACAAGCAGAAAGTCCTAGTCCTAGTTCTAAAAAGTAGATAGTCCTTTGAGGTTCTGTGGAGAACACTTCATAAGATATCATCTACTTTTTCTCATCGTGGGAGATCCTCCCCACTCATCCTCTCTGGGGGCCTTCGTCGCTTAAAAGCACATCCAATCTAGCCAGTGTTTGCATAAAGCAATTTGACTTTTTCGTGACTAAAAAATTGGACCCCTAAGTCCCAGGTGCCAGGACCAGGAAGCCAATTTTTCTTTTGTTTAAAAATACTTAAGAAGTGCGGAGGTTGTTGGGACGGTTAAATTACTAGCGAGAAAAATAGATTGTGCTGGCTTAGGAGAGCAAAGTATAAGAGCTTGGTGACACTGGGTTCAGAAAGCCGCCTATTCAACAAACAAGTGAAAATCTCTAGGGGACGTGAGATTTGATGGGTTTTGTAGCAGCTTGGAGATAATGAGCAGACTTCAATTAGGGGTCAATTAGGGTTCCTGTAACACAATAACTGTACATGCTGTTTTGCTCTAATTGTTCTCCTGAATTTAAAACGACAACATTCAGAATTAGTTGTATCTTGTTCTATTTCTTTTTTCTGTTTTTGCAACCCAAAAAGCCAGGAAATGAGCCGAGTGTGACGAAGCTCTAAGCAGTGAGCTGAGCTACTTTGCATAGAATGGGCCTCTAAGCCCTAATTCCTGCACTTTACGCTCACATGACTTCAACGTCCTCTCTCGATTGGTTGTTTCTACATACTACGGGTACAGCTACTTATATCAAGAACAAACAAGCCAATAGAGCCTCCGTCTTTGGTCCCATTCAGCGACTATGGATACCCCGACAAAACTGAGCTGAGCTAGAGGTATTTGATGAGCTTCGAGTTGCTGGCCATCTACTTCTCTTCGCCGTTGCGCATAGCGCCTTGACCAGCTCTGCAGCGTGTCCAGCCATATAACCAATCGGATTTTACTTTGGAAATTTATCCTCCAGGGCTTACCGCGATACAGCTTTTTGTAGAGGTAACGAATCGTGATGTTCCTCGTAGCGCCTACCCTCCGCTCGGTTGCATCGGGCAGGGTATACGAATCTATTCGACGCCGCATGGTCGTATTACAGAGATAGGGAAACGGAGGTTCTCGTGCTTATCTGTTCTTGATGATATATTTTATCTGTTATATTTTATTTGTTTTTATAACCCACTGAAAAGAACAGAATAGCGGGGTACAAACAATGAAAAAGAACACAAAACATTAAAGTTCACTATAGAAGAAGGGACAAGCCGTGATGCGCGGGGAAGCTGAGGTGGGACGTTGTGGAGATTATTTTACTTAGGGCCGAAAGTTTCAGCGATATATCCGGAAGCTTGTAACGCGAAATCAGATGTCTGCTTTTGTACCAGGGGGGTAGGAAAAGGAGGAATTTTGCATATCGGGAATAACAAGAACGGAGGGAATGAAGATCTTTTTTCTTTAATGTTCTGCCTTTTATAGTATACTTAGCTCCCATATGGGACTATATGCTTCTAAAATCTCCATCTTTCTCCATTGTTTCGTTTCGTAACTTGGTTTTCCCACTTTTTAACCAAGGCATACTCAATTTTCAAATGTTTTGCTCCCAGCCGCCGCGTCGGAGAGCAGGAAGGCTGGATATAGTCGACAAGCGCCAATAAGAGAATCGCTAGTTTTAGGTGGAAAGTAATGGTATTTTCAAAAGCGTTTTTTTATTCATTTCAGAGGGAAAAGATCATTTCTAGTAAGAGTTGTGCTTTAAAACTGAGGATAATATGGGATGTGTCGAACTAGTAAGGACACAAACGTATCGCTGCCCGCCAACCAGATAGCGCTTGTTATAAAATAAAACACTTCGGGAAATACACTAGCAGTATGGTATGGTCCTGATGACTAACTCTTCGTGTCGACGAAGAATCGCCGTGTGCCTAGCGAAGAGCCAGAAATGTCACTGGTGCGACACGCAACAAATGTTGTTGATTGTTTGACATAGGATTTTGATCAAGTTTGAGGATTCGTTTGAGTCAAGTTTCTAGCACTTCTCGAGGTTCATTGGCAGGTTTTGGACAGATAGAGTATTACTAAACCCAGCCAGCACAGTATAAGCTAATAAAACACGATAGCGAACATACGTAAAATATCAAAGTATCAAGCATTGAAAAACAATTAAATTGGGATTTGACGCACATGTTCAAAATAATTATATAGTTCACAAACAGTTCTGACTGGCCAAACTAGAAAAAATACATACGCACTACTTCAGGCCCAACAGATAATTCATGTCAGTGACGGAACAATAAAACTCAAAGAAAAACACGTACAGATTTAGCAGTAGTGTACGAGATTCAGCCAATACGCATAGAGCTGATAAAAATAGTTTAAGCGAAGCATCGACAGATAAATTACACTGGGATATAATGGGACATAATGTAATAATAGTAAAGTATTTATGTAGTAGGAAGTTCATTCTTCTGTGTTAGAAGTATCATCCGCCGTATGGCGGTTTCCTTTGCTGATGTTGGAGCTTTCTAGAGGGAAGAAGCAAAATCATATGTAATTACTGACCCCTCGGTGTCTCCGTAAATTGGATTAACGGTTTTGAAACCTTTTTGTGCCCCCCTGCTCTTCCGTAAATTCGGAGAATTGGATTATCAGTAAATATGGTACAAAGGAAACCTTACCATCAAAGTTCTCTGCCGGGATCCAAAAAATATTGGACAATGGTTTCCGGAAATAATCCCGGGAAGACCTTGAAATAAGCCATGGCTTCTATGGTTTTTATATAGAACAATATGTCAGGTAATTCTGAAGTAAGCTTGTACAGGTGAGGGATGCATTGGGACGTTTGTTGACGAACTAAAAGCCAACTTATTTTTGTGTCATTTAACTGAATACACTGATTATTTGGATTCTGCAAAGGGATTTTTTATTTTTTCCACTGCCTGCTCTAGTTATGACGTTCAGAGTATCTGCGGCCGTCACCGCAACGTAAATTCCACTATGACGCGGGATCATAAATCTTTCTCGTAAGGCATACAACAAAAATACAAGCGCATAGAGGTACTACAAATCACACGGAAATTCCACTATTTGAAAATCGATTATTCGTGAAGAGCGGAACAACGACGTAACGCATTTTCAGTGGGTCTTCAAGCCAATCTATGTGAATAAGTGATGGGTAACTAGATTGTCCCATCCCAGCCCTTTTTCGTTAAACTTTAAACAGTGCCATCTACTTGCTGAGAAAAGAGTCAACTACCAGTTGGCCAAAATAGCTAAGTACGGGCCCCTAATTAGGCATTTTGAATGTTCATTCTACCATTAACCCAAAATTACATTGTTCAGAATTAGTTCAAAGTAACGTTCAAAGCATTTCTGTACTGTAGATGTGCCAGTTTTCTATCCCTCAGACTAATCGCAGCCAAATTTTCCAGGGCTTTTTCTGTCCAGTTGGAGAAGTCTGTCCAGTTTTACACTGAATGTTCTTGCGTCCCCAGGCTCCAGTTCTGTCCATGCTATATCTGCGGTACACTTGAGCACATTCAATGAATGTACTTGTTCTACCTCAGTTCAAGCTTGGTTCAATGCGCGATTGAACAAACATTTATCGACAGACGAGCGTTAAGAAAGATCTTATTCGTTTTCTTGCTTGTATGATTATGAAACGGCTACATGGTTTCTCTTACTTTTCTATTTTCTTCTTCCTCTTCTTATATTTTAGTGTTCTTTTTTTTTTGCAAAAGTACGTGGTTTATGGCTTAATTCAAATGAAGATTTAATTTGACAGCCCAACAGGACCTTCTGCTTTCATGCGGTCAAGGTATCGACTACATATCTGTAGCGAAAGAGTGATAAAATGTATGTTAATGAATTCTACATTATAATAGTTCGTTTATGTAATACAAATTATTAGATTTGAAACTTGAAACCCAAAGAAATATTACAGAATTATATATAGCCTTCTGCGTAAAGATGGAATGTAATACATAGGAGTTTTACTGCGACAAATAAACCAGACATGAAGTTTTGAACTGACTTCTATCTGACCGTTGTAGTTGTACAGAGCAAAATAATACTCGAGAGTAGCGTCAAGACCTATGCTTTCCATGCTTTTTAAACGGGCCTTAGTCGTAAGCGAGACAAACTTGCGGGTTTAGAAATTTCTAGTAAAGCAAAGGTGCAGTCGGCACACACCGAGGAATCAGGAGAGGCTGTATAATTTGTTTGCTGTGTCCATTATATGAAGTTATTGAAGCCTGCATTGGTACACGAATGAATGAGTTTCAGTAGGGACGTTCTCTATCGCCAGTGATGCTAGTATCGCTGCCGTTCGAGAGTGTGTCAATTTTATCAAGTTTTGGCGTTGCTCCCTAGTGTTATTTTGCTCTTCTGTTGTAGTGGTTCACGAACTGAGTACACAAGCCCCACTGTAGCTCAATGGTAGTGCAGTGACCTTGTATAAGCTTTGAAGCCAAGTTGACTATTCATTTCAAATAAAATAGAAAACCGAGACACATTATGGATTTTTGGATTAGGCCGTTTTCTGGGTGAAAGCTTTTGCGCTTTCCCAGACGGATGGTAAATTGTAAATATAAACAGAATTCAGAATTGTAAATAATCACAGATTTGTACATATACACTTTGAACACGCACATTTTCTCTTTCGTTATTTTACTTTTATGTCGTCCATTCCGCATCGTTCTTCTGGTTTTTAGTTACATGTCATCTTATTGTTTGTTGGTTCCTCATCGTTTTCCTGTTGTTATTGTGGTGGATTATATGATTTAGTTTTGTTTCTTTCGCTGAGGACGGTTTGCCGGAAGTGCAACCGAAATATCCGAAATTGTATTTATCCCTCGCACATCATCTTGGAGGGGTAACTAGCTGATCAAGGAAAAACCCCGAAAATCTCGTTTTTCTGTTTTATTTTATGTGACCTTGTAAGCCGAGGGTCATGGGTTCACAAGCCGAAGTTCACTACTTAAAAAATAACCCCCTCGCCGACCAGCGTTGCCAACGTAGGGCCCATGTTCTTTACTCCCACCAAGCAGCGTTGCCAACGTAGGATGTCCTTTTTCGACGAGAAAGCGAGTTAGCGAATACAGTGTTGAATTTTTTTATGGGATTAATTTTCTCCTACGGACCGCCGTTGCCAATGTAGGAACGTTTTCTTTTACCGTGCGAAAGTGAGCTAGATAAACAGTAGTTGCGTTTTTACAGATACCATGGTATCTAAATATTCTTTGAGCCCAAGCTGACTTTGAAACATTTATTCAAACAATGTTTACAACGGGTACGTCAGCTACGATTCTTCATCAGCGATATTTCGGCCCTTTTTGGCAAGGGTCCTCGTCAGGCTGTCAATCTTCTGGTTCAACTTCGGGGAAGGAAAGAAACCTGTAATAAATAACTGAAGCTTCTACCGACTATAAAGCCGTCGCCCCAATCGTGCAGCAAAAACAGCAGCCGTGTCAAAAATTAAATCTCAGCACTAGTTTTTCCGTGCAGTCATTATTCAAAGTAATAGATACAGACGAGTACTCGATAATAGAAACGTAGAACGAGGTAGTAGAACGTAGAAACCTAAGTCGACCAAAATGCAGAAAAAACCCTTTCCTGTCATCGCCCCAATCGTCCAGCAAAAACAGCGTCCGTGTCAAAAATAAAATCACAGGACTAGTTTTTTCATTATAGTAGTATTTGAAGATAACTTACTTTAATAAGATATTTATAGTCGGTAGAAGCTTCAGTTATTTATTACAGGTTTCTTTCCTTCCCCGAAGTTGAACCAGAAGATTGACAGCCTGACGAGGACCCTTGCCAAAAAGGGCCGAAATATCGCTGATGAAGAATCGTAGCTGACGTACCCGTTGTAAACATTGTTTGAATAAACCATGGTATCTGTTACCACGGTAAGTGGACCTGCGATTAATCGTTTTTGTAGTTACCGTGGTATCTGATATACGGTTGCTGCGCAAAAATGACATTAGCCGAAATTGCGCATTTCGAAGCCATCCCACAAGATAAACTGGGATTCAGTCACATCACTAAGTGCCAAACTTTTTTCCCACCATTTTGACAAAAACTGATGAAAGTGAGTTGACTTTTTCAGATACTACGATCGATCAACCACGATAGCTGGTCAGATACCACGGTAACTGCAAAAACACCTTTAAATAAACGCCTTTAGATACCACGATAACTGCAAAAACAACTTTAGACCGTGGTATCAGATACCATGGTATGTTCAAAAACGCAACTCATCATCATTATCATCATTTTATTTATAACCCGTCACTGAACAAAACTGGGCGAGGCCCAGAAAAGACGGAGTAAAAAAACAAGAAAAACAAAAGAGAAACAATGGAAAGGAAAAACATACTTCGATAACTACGAACTCGGAACAAACAGAAATGACCAAAGATGGAATGACTCCTGACATTCAGTAGAAAAATCACTAATACGCTTCTCAATAACTCCCGCTGGGTTTACCAATCGATACTTTCTCTGCAGAAAAGAATTACTTATCCACGCTGGCAGTCCCATCAAATACTTCGCAAATTTAAAATAAAGGCGGTGAACTTGTTTCCTCTTGCCACAATTAAGAAAAGACCAAACAGGAGCAAGAGCGAGTAGGTGAGGAACTGTTAGGCTATTATGTAACTGAGATCGGTGTGCTCTACTCAGATACGAAACGTTTGAAGCCAGGGGTGCATATGCGGCCCGGACCTTTCTAGCATAATTTTTCAGTGCTAGGTTTGCAGTTTCTTTCAGATTCGCTCCAATAGGCATGCCCAGGTAAGTAAGACTGCTAGTGAAAGGAACTTCAAGGCCCGATAGACTTATTGAACGTCTGTTTCCCTTGTAATTAAACGGTAGAACAACTGTCTTATCAGTGTTAAAACTCAAACCGATATGCTTATACTCTTCTTGGGGACGCTCAAAAGTCGAAGAACGTCCTTGGAAGGTGCAACAGAGGTCCAGTAAATCATCCGCAAACGTAACTAGCGATAGACCAACTCCTTTGAAGATAAAAGTGCAATTTAACTTATCCTGTGGACCATTGACACAATTATTGAATAAAACTGGAGAGGTCAGAGCTCCCTGGCGCACACCTTTAAGGATTTGGAATAGCAGACTACCATCTTTAATTTTAGCTTTCAGGTTTCTTTACATATATCTTAGACAAATAATTACCGCAGAATCAACACCTTTCTTATGAGCCGCAAGCAAAACCTGCGCGAATATACATGAGTCAAAGGCTCTTGCGACAGATAAAAAAAAAAATTCACCTCGGTCTTCAATGTCCTTTAGCACATTTATAAGTAGAAAGAGAGCATGCTCTCTACCTAAACCTCGTTGGTACCCGAACTGGCGAGGAGGGGCGGAACATTTTTCTTCATTTCTCTTATCAAGAATGACTCAAAGAGCTTGAACGTAGTACACGAGACAGTAATGGGGCGATAAGAACTGCACATGGAAGCATCTTTTTTACCCTTTTTAAGGATGGGAGTTATTTGTCCGACACAAAATTGCATAGGGACCACACCGCGGACCAGAACTAGTATTTACAGTAATTCTTTTGTTACAGGATTGCTTTCCTCTCGCCGATCAGCGTTGCCAACTATTCCTCCGTGCGTCTTTTTGACGTCTCATACTGTGAATTGACTACCGGAGCGAATAATGCTTGGCACACAATACCTCGTTTAAGGCGTTTGTTCCTCCAAGGGAATCGTATCAAATCGATCGTCAACGATACATTTATTGGGCTTGATCGTCTGGAAGAGATCAACTTACATGACCTTCCCTTGCAGTCTTTCCAGGTGAGTGGAGTTCGGTCTACCAATCATAGTAACCAAATTTCAAATCATCCAGGTTACAGGACCACCATTCCAGAGGATCAATCAATCAACTTTCTTTAAAGGACATTTCTTACCTATAATACTAACGCAACCTACTTCCGTGATCGAAGCCCGGAGGCTCGAATTTCATACGGTACATTATAACCCCTCTAACAAAACCTCACTGATTTTCACACTTGCCGTGTTTTACTACCGTCGATGCGTATCACGCTGTCGACGTTTGTATGCGAGAAGTTTTTCGATCAGAAAAACTTGTTATGTAAATTTTTTCTCGTTTTCGCTACGACTCAAAGGGTATCGACAAAGGTTGAAAACAGCCAACGCCATGGATAACTAGTTGGAAGCAGAGCATAGCCTCATTATTCAATTATTTTAAAATATTGGAAGTTGAAGAGTAATAGTGTGGGGGTCCTTTAACCAAATAGCTTATAACCAGAAGAGATCATCGAAGGCAGTTAGTAAGCAGTAGAAGACATGCGAAACAACAAACAACATATCAACTAATGCGCATTACGAGAAATGATCTGAAACAACTGCTGGTAGAAAACCGTTTAAAAATGAACTTCGAATACGACCCCCCCCCCCCTAAATCGAATTTCTAATCGACTTCAGTAAACTTTCACAGCTACCAAATTTTCCGGTTTTCTCAGGATTCCGGGCGAAATGCTTGTCCGGCAACAAAAAAAGTTTGAGATGTTGATTCAGCGTGTCTCCTTTCCCTAATTCAATTATCTCAATAGCTATTTATGAAACGTTTTTCGCCCCTTATTTTTCGACTCCTAAATATAGATCTTGGAATTTGACCTGTACTTTGACTCAAGTTATCCTCACACCAAGTTTGAACAAAATATCTCGATCCCTGCTAGAGTGATCGTACAATGCTAACAGACAGAAGGGCGGACAAACTCTCAGAAGTCATATAGGTAGGCCTATCCCGTCACTAACGGTTTGGGTTCCCAAAAATCGGAGAAGGAAGGTAGACTCGTTTTCAGCCATCTGATCATCTGATTCCTCTTCTTACGTTGCACTACGTTACCTATCTCAAATTGAGCAAATTTCAACTCTAGTTTGTATACAAAATGTTTGCAGAAAACTATGTAAGCATTTCACGTCGACGTAACGGCCGAAGGGTATCAGTGCTAAGGGGTGATGGAAAAACATTATTTCAGTCTGAACGGACCTTTCGGTGATGTCCTAACCAGAGCAAAATAACACTAGGGAGTAGCTAAGACTTGACAAAATTGACACACACGGCATCGACACTAGCACCAGTAGCGATAGAGAACGTTCCTACTGAAACTCAATCAGTCGTTCACCAGCGCTGGCTCCGATAACTTGATATTCTGAACATAGCAAAAAAGGATACAGCCTCCATTGTTTCCTTGGTGTGTGCAGACAGCACCTTTGCTTTACTAAAAAATTTCTAAACCCGCAAGTTTGTCTCACTTTAAACGCCGCAAGTGTAGTGGGCGACGCTGTGAGTATGGCCCGTTTGCAAAGCACGGAGAGCATACGTCTTGACGCTACTCCCTAGTATTCTTTTGCTCTGGTCCTAACATACCTTTACTTACTGGAGGACCGGACCTCTGCTTGCTCATCATTTATTTCCACTATGAATAGGGAAACGAAACTTTGCTTCCGGAGGCGGTAATGGGACTCTAAGAAGGGTCTGATGAATAGAGCAAGTGGAGTGTGGCTTTCGCGGATGTTAAATGGTAACAAACTAGCGAGGCAATGACGTGGAAACTATTCAAAAGTAAAAGGCAAGACTAGCATCCTCGTTTATCCTCTGTAATCGCCCGAGGGAGTGAGGGATGGTCCTGTCGTCTTCTAGAAAATAAAGCAAGTCTTTAAAAGGGAGGTTGGGCGATTGAGGCTGGTTCGCAATGTTGTTAGGGGTAATAGCTTTTTCTTCAATTCAGTTTCAGTTTCAATAGTCGCGTTTTTTACAGATCGACTGGCGATTGGAAACTTAATCCCGGGTTCATCCAGTTGACCGTTTTTTGTCGCTTGATAGGGGAGCGATAACAAGCCTTCGAAAAACGGTCTAAAAAAACTTCTCCCCTTCCATCCCCACAACTCTTCCCCCGGCAGTCTCTGAAACTGCTGCAGTACTGGCGCTTCCTGAGGTGTAAATTGTACGTTTTTGGGTCCACATGTTTCAGTTTTCAAATTTTGGCACAAAGTTTGACTGGACCTCCAAGAGAAAGGTGCATCGGATCGACTGTTGACTTTGTTCCCAGTCGATGTCCAGTCAAGCGACAAAAAACGGATCGACTGGACCTCCAGTCGACAGTCGATCGCAAAAAACGGCAACTTTCGTTCCAAGCGATCGCAAAAAACGCGACTAATGAAATGAACTATATATAAAATAAAAATTAGAAAATAACATAATATTCCAGCTTTTTCTTCAGTTTCAGTGTTTTCAGTTTCAATTCAGTTCAGTTGTTATTGAGTTTACGGGGTGATTGTCTACCTTTCGGAATGCGTAGAAGATATTTGGGTAAGGTAAGAGTGTTGTCTGGTTCTTACTTTTGCCCAGTGTGGGGACAATTGGATGAAAATATTTTTTATTTAATTTGCGTATGCCTGAGCTTTCAGATCTTCGTGTGGAAATTTTTGGTGTTAGTTATTGGGGGGGGGGGGAGGATTGGTTGGTAAAAGTAATGGGAAGTAAATTATTTGGTGATAATGAAAAGTTGGGAAGATTCTTTTGGTGTCGATGAACCACAGAGAAAGGTTCCTGTAAAGGAATATGTAAAATAGTAATCATTTATTTGGTTTTTGTGTTTGATTTTTGTTTGTGTGTATTTTTTCCCATGGCCTTTGTGCGTTTTAGTGGAATAAATCTTGTCTTATCTTATAAAGTAAAAATTAGAAATAACATAATATTCCTGCCAAGAAAGCACAAAAGGAGTGCTTGGCTAGGGCACGACACTAACCGATCTTAGTTTAAAAAAAAAAAAAAAAAAACAGGATCAACTAACTGAATATATGAAGGAAAGAAAAAAAAAATGAAGAGATGAGAGCAAAACAAAAATAACCTTTGGTTTCAACTTTAAATATAAAAAAGAGAGAAAACAAAAGGAAGAAGAAACGAGAAAGAAGGAAAACAAAAACTAGATGGATTTAACAGGTTCTTAATAAGAATGTTTACTTTCTGAAACACATCCAAAAATGAAAGGGCAACATAAAACAAAACAAAACTGGGTTCATGTTACTCTTAACGTGTAGCATTGCAGCAACCTTTGCCAACCCCTTCAAATTTTACATCCCAAGAACTGATTTGCACATTTGCAAAAATCAACCAGCAACTTTGGCATTCCTCGGCTTCTTAACTTTTCTACCAATACATCATGTATTAGGCGGTCAAATGTCTCACGGTTATCGAGGAAACATGTAAGTACAGGACTTCCGTCGGCTTCAAAAAAAATATCAGTACAGTTCTGCTGTTTAAAACCAAAGAGATTAACAGATGCCTTTAAAAATAATCAGTTGAACGTTACAAAAAGAAAAGCTCAAGTAGTTTCGAAAGTACAGTTTTTAAACGTTACAACAATAAAAGCTCAAGTAGTTTGGAAAATACAGCCAGCAATTATAAATACTAATTATTGAAAAGTAAATCAAGTAAATAAAGTCACACCTCATAACTATTATACTCTTTAATATTCTGCACTTTATTCATCTATTTCCTCTGCACCAGGTTACGGCAACGTCCAAAGATTTGCAACTATTTTGACGTTGACGTCAACGTTATAAAGTATACCATGGGAAAAAAGAAAAATTCAAAATCAAATGAGAACCACGAAAGAGAATTTTTTTTTTTACAAAAAAGCACTTAGCTTATTATATTCTTAATTTCTTTTGACTGTTTCGGAGCAAAAACAGAACCAAGGTGGTACAAAATTAGAGAAGCATACGGCTACCGAAAGGCTAATCATCAAAGCTTTCAAATTCAGCACCAATCTTGAAAACACTCGACAATTACAGTGGAGGACTTTGGGCGTTCACTAATTTTGGGCAGTGCCGAAAATTAAGATCTAAGTCTTTCAGATACATCACCAATCTAGAAAATATTCGGCAGATTTCATCTATATTCAAACAATGCATAAATCGGATATGAGAACCAGGAAAGAGATTTTTTTTTTTACAAAAAAGCACTTAGCTTATTATATTCTTAATTTCTTTTGACTGTTTCGGAGCAAAAGCAGAACCAAGGTGGTACAAAATTAGAGAAGCATACGGCTACCGAAAGGCTAATCATCAAAGCTTTCAAATTCAGCACCAATCTTGAAAACACTCGACAATTACAGTGGAGGTCCGTACTTTGGGCGTTCACTAATTTTGGGCAGTGCCGAAAATTAAGATCTAAGTCTTTCAGATCCATCGCCAATCTAGAAAATATTCGGCAGATTTCATCTATATTCAAACAATGCATAAATCGGATATGTCAGCTACGATGCTTTGGCAGCGATATTTCGGCCCTTCTTTGCAAGGGTCTCGTCAGGCTGTTGAACTTCAGGTTCAGCGTTGGGGAAGGAACGAACCTGGAAGGGAATTGCAGGTTCGTTCCTTCACAATGTTGACCATAATTGCAGGTTCGTTCGTCCCAACGTTGACCCTGAAGATCGACATCCTGACGAGGACCCTTGCCAAGAAGGGCCGAAATATCGCTGCCAAAGCACTGTAGCTGACATATCCGTTTTATGCATTGTTTGAACATATGCTTCCCAGTCAGCTTGGGCTCAAGGAGTATTTATCGACAGATTTCAATAGAGCTGTCCGTCACCCAACTTGGATGACGTATCAGCGAAGTCATCCTTGAGTGCTTCGGATTCGTCACCAGTCTAGAAAATTTTCTGAAGTTACAATAGAAATTTGCATTATTTTAGACGTGCCGAAAAATGTGTCATCATCAAGTAGTTCGAATTCATCACCAATCCAGAACGTCAAAAGTAGTCATGTTGATCATGCGTCCGTAACTTGCTCTCTAAAGTGTTTTTCACTTCACAGTATTTTAAAGTTCTGCCCCTAACTTCCCACTTTCTGAAACTCTGAAAAGTTTATAATGATCAGAACCTGTCACAACGAGTTGGTAACTCCAACCTCTGAGGTGCATAAAAAGGCGACCAGGAAAAGTACCAACTAGAATTTTCTTTGTAGTCGGATCAGTGCGAACCGCCACACTGTAAAAAAAATCTTGTACTTTTTGCTACTGAGATTAATATTATCTCTATAAAGATAACCTTATCTCTAATTCGGATTAATCTTATCTGAGTAGAGATAAGATTAATCCCAGTAGCAAATACTGTAGTTAACTTATTCTCACACTTGAGAAACTTTGTACAGTGCAGGTAGTTGAATTTGCCCCTTTTGTCCCATCCACGTCATCCCCTTCCTCTCTATGAAACTCTTTCAAGAAGAAGGGCAAGATCAAAAAATTTAGTTTCTTTTGGCAAACTTGCTAGATCAACAGGCATATGTTGTTTATCACCTAATGCTTTTCCAGACTATTGTTTGTTGCATGTCTTTTTCTAGTTATCTACCACGGCAAATATAGTTTTCAAATATTTTGCGTCGAGCCTCCGCCTCGCAGAGCGGGAATCATCTAATGCTTTTCTAAACTATTGTTTTTTGCTTGTCTTTTCCAGTTATTTACCACGGCAAATATAGTTTTCAATACAGTTTATAGTTTTGCATTTGTGTTTTCGAAAACAAGAAACATTTCTAAACCATCTTATCGTGAAAAGATCGTTTCTAGTAAGGGTTGTTGAGTTTAAAAGTTTAAAGGACAACAAAAAGGCCGAAAGTTGTTTTTATGGCACTTGCAGCTCCGCTCAAGTGCCATATACCGATCACTTTTCGGTCGGTCGGTCGGTCGGTCGGTCGGTCCACTCTTCTCGAGTTAGGGTACTTCCAGAAGTTCTAGGACGATGAAACTTGGCAGGCATATTAGGGACCCAACTAAAGTAACTTGGAAATACTCACTTGACCGATCCGACCATCGTGGGGGGAGGTGGCGGACTCCAGAAAATAGGGGCATGCATAACTTCCGAATGGGTGATCGGATCTTAATGAAACTTGATATCTGGAAAGACCTCGTATCTCAGATGTCTTATATCAAGTCCGGACCGGCTCCGATGAATCTGGTGGGGGGGGGGGGGTTGGGGTTGGAGGGGGGAACCGAGAAATCGTGTGAAACTCTCAGAGTGGAGCGATCGGGATGAAACTTGGTGGGAAGACCAAGCACACTCTAGATAAACAACTGACAGAACTGGACCGGATTCGGACACTGTGGGGGAGTTGGAGGGGGGCGGGGGTTCTGGAATTCCGGCGATCCGTAGTTAATGTACTTCCAGGTGGGCTAGGACGATAAAACTTGGCAGGCATATCAGGGACCTGACCAGATTAACTTGGAAACAGTCACTCGCCCGATCCGACCATCGTGGGGGGAGGGGGAGACGGCGGAATCCGGAAATTAGTGGCATGCATAACTTTCAAACGGGTTATCGGATCTTGATGAAACTTGATATCTTGAAAATCTCATGTCTCAGATGTCCCATTTCAAGTCCAGACCGGATCCGATGAACTGGGGGGGGGGGGGGTTGGAGGGGAGAACCGGGAATCTTGTGACACGCATAGAGTGGAGCGATCAGGATGAAACTTGGTGGGAAGTACAGGCACAAGTCCTAGGTGCATCAGTGACAGGATCGGACTGGATTCGAGTTCCGAAGGGGGGGGGGGGGGGGGTTGTAGGGGGATGTCCGGAATTTTGGTGATTGTGAGTTAAGGTACTTCCAGATGTGCTAGGACGATAAAACTTTGCTTGAGCATTACAAACTTGACATCATTGGGTTTAGACATCGTCACTTCTCCGATCCGACCATTCCTTAAAAGAACTCATCTTAACCGTAAAACATAAAAAATACTTTTAAGCAAACTTTACTTTTTCACGATCGCCATGAGTACATGATATTTTTTGCCTCAAGGCTTTTTCTTCGAAACTAATTTTCAGCACCCTTAAAGTGCGCATCTTAACCAAAAAGTTAAACAAAAAATTTAACCATCACTTCTATCCTCTGACCCAGCCTTGCATATTTGGCGCATCTTAAACGAAAAGTGAAAACAATACTTTTGACCATCACTTCCATCTGACCCAGCCTTACAAGTGCCATATGAGCTTCCATCTTGTTATTTTCATCGCTCATCGTATAAGGTATGAAAATGCTAAAACGTTCGAAAAAAATGTGCATACTGACACTTAAAACTACAAAACAGGTGCTAAAACTTGTCCTATGCAAAATTATTTTTGATCCGAAACCGGACTACGAATCTACCTTATGCAACACATGAAGAATTAGACACGCGCGTGGCTGTCCGTCTCCGAATGCTACTGAAAACGGATGTTCCCAAGTAATTGTTGAAGCGGATCATTCAGCCATTATAGTGATTCTGTTACAGAGCTATCGCGAACTATTCCTCTGTAGATGTTACCCGGTCTATGAACCCGAGCTTGAAGTTCAAAATGGCTTCAGATTAATCATTTGAAATGCACTTCTTCCATACCGTCTGTGAAATACTGCCTGTACCCTCTTATCCGAAAAGATGTAATAAGATATTGAAGAGGAGCTTCTGTGCAAATAGTTTATTGTTGGCTAAAAACACGGTCGTTCCCGATTCCGGTGAAGCTCAACCAACTTGACTCCTGCTGTGTAGTTGATCTAATAGTTCATGTTTTTCTATAGTCGTCAATTGTTCCTTTTCGGTTTGTCAGCATCATTGAGAAACCACAGTCCCAGCCAAACCACTTAATATTCATGAGTATCCCCACTGCTACAGCCGTTGTTCTGAAACACGAAAAAGTGCTGGAAAAGGATGACTAAGAAAACACGCCAGTGATCCCGGGGAAGAACGAGAAGGTGTAGCACTAACGACTCAAACTCAACAACTCAATCCTATGTTAACCAATCACGGCGATCTTTGGGAGCAGCTGTGATACCGCTTCCAGCTCTTCTGCTAGGTACAGGGCGATTTTGCATCGGCAAGAAGAATTAGTCATCAAGAGTATACTTTTGACCAAAAGATACATTTTTATGATCCCCAGGGCCCATGATCATTTGTGCCTCAACGGTTTTGCTAACAAATGAATTCCTAGCCCCTTGAAAGGGCGCATCATAACTGCAACAAAGATGTAAAAGGCTGACAAAGACGTACATAGACAAATACTCGAACGACGTACATACTGAGGCATCGGCATTCCCTGCGTTCTCGCGGTTTCCCGTCCGACGAGTCCCCGGGGAATCTTCAGAGGATACCATTACACTTAAGGGCCAGCTCGCACTATTTATTGTATGTCTTCCAATATTCTAAAATAATTGAACGCTTTAAAACTAGGCTCTGCTTTTAACAAATTACCTACGGTTTTGGCTGTTTTAAGCCTTTGTTCAGCCTCATAGATTTCTATGAAAAACAGAAAAAATTTCATAACCAGTTTTTCTGACAATAAGCTTCTTAGATAGTCCAAGCTGACTGGGAAGAACATCCTAGCTGACCTGTCCGTTTTTGTGTGATTTTTTTATGAATGAACTTTTCGTCAGGAGCATACCACGCATCGAAAGTAGCGAAATACGGTTCGTTTAAAAAATCAGTGGGGTGTCGCTAGGGGGTTAGAATGTGCCGTAGGAAAATTCGGGTATCCGCGTTTAGGAATGCATGGAGTAATTACAAAAGTAGGTTCATTAGCATTACTGGTACGACGAGTCCTTTAATTCAAGGGTTCTTTTTGGGATCCGAAAACGTAAGTGGAGGAATATCTATGACATCGCAAAAGTTGTCCGTCTGTCTGTGAGCACGATCACTCGCGAAGGGAATGTGATATTTTGATGAAACTTGGTGGGACGATGCTCTGGGGCAAGGGAAAGGTCGAGTTCGTAGATGGGCTCTGTAGCCCTACATTTAGGGGTGGGGGAGGGGGTTCAGATTAAGGGACAAACAAAATATTTTTAAACAGCTAATGAGATAGTCGATTAAAGGGTAAGAAGACATTCTGGACTCGTCTGTGAAAACCATTCTCTACGCGGACAAGTAGTTCGCCCGGAATCCGGCTGGAGCCGGAAAATTTGTTAAAAGTTAAAGTTTTATTTGAAGTTGATTAGATGTTCGATATAGGGGAAAGAAGATATGCTGAGTTTGTATTTTAGCTTTCTATTTTCGCCGGACAAGTAGTTCCGGAATTCGCCCGAAACCGGGAAATTGGCAGAAGTAAGGCAGGAAGGTTTCGTCAAAACAGATATGACTTATAGGGGTAAACACACATGCTGAATCCATATCTGAACTTGGTTTTCTCAGATGATTAGCTATTTGGCCTTAATCTGGTTCTGAATTTTATTAGTAAAAATGTTCAAGGAGTCTGGAGAAGGCTTGATCTGGCGAAGACAAGACCCAATTGTATGGATCATATATTGAATTTTTGGGATCCCATTGGAACCTTTGGTCTTGTTATGCAGTGTCATCGAAACAAATTCGGATGAATAAAGCTGCATCTTACTTTTTCCCAATCTCGGAGCTGCCGGTAAAATAGAACTACTAATTATGAAGACGCTCGGTTTCAAGGCCGTATCCACGGGGGGGGGGGGGGTTTAGGGGGTTGACCCCCCCCCCCCCCGAAACATACAAAAATAGTCATTTTTATAGGCTTTTACCTTTGATCTATGTCTTTTTTGTACTTTTTTTGTCCGACCCGCAGGCAACCCCCCCCCCCCCCCCGAAAAAAATTCCTGGATACGGGCCTGCTCGGTTTGGTAGTTTGAGATTAGCGTCTCTGGTGACAACCTCTATTTATTTAGAAAAGGTGAGGATACTTAATATGCTAAACCATCTCACCTTTAATATCCCAAGCAATCTTACCATTAATATGCTAAATAATCTTACGATTAATATGTTAAGTAATCTTACCGTTAATATGCTAATTAATGCCACTTTAAAAAACAGTTGTCTCCGATCGCCGCATGCTGACGGGCTGATAAGCTGGATTTTCGGGCCGAGTAGGCTTTTCTTTAAGCCTCTTTCTAATAGTCGACGATAAAGTATCCTTCGTATGCGGGAAGTTGTTTTTTCATAAAACAGTTCGTTATTTCGGAAGCGTCCTGCTTTAACGGAAGTGTCAGCGTGGGTCTGAATATTCATGACACGTCACAAATCCTTCCTTTTTTCCTATTTGTGGATTCTCTCCAAAGTAGTTAAAGGGATAATGGAGGCTGACGGTAGACTGAGTCTTTGTTTTAGGTCGAATACTGTGACAAGGGGGCTGCGGTTGGGCGATCAGGGCCGTGCGGTCTCGGACAGGGCTCTTCCAAGCGGACCACTTTCTGTAAATCCTTCCGTGTCTCATTATCGGCATCTGTTCACAGATATAGAGCGTGTTCCACCGTTCTAACAATAGTAACTATTAGTTACTATTTCCGTTCCAGCCTCGCGAAAAGTTACAACACTGACCGTTCCAACCTTCTCTGAACATTAACTAACAGTAACATTTGCTTACCATGCTCGGGAGCGTAGTAAGCGTGGTAACTACGGATCTCTGTAATGTGATTGGCTGGATTACTCCATGGAGTGATATATTGACGAAAATAGAAAAACACATTCCAGCCTTGAAGCCAAGAAGCCAAAATTCGCGACGTCAGGGGTAGTAACTACGGTTAGTAGGATGGACTTCAAAGAAAACACGTTTTCATGATGTACAAGGGACCATGATCATCTTTGCCAAGTGAATTGGTTAAAGTACTCATCTTACCCGCAAAGTACAAAAAATATTTTGAGCAAACGATACATTTTCATAATCCCCAAGGGTCCAAAACCATTTTTGCCTCCCTGCAAATCAATTTGTAGTGCTGTTAAACTGCGCATCTTACCCGCAAAGTGAAAGAAATACTTTTGACCAAAGTTTGCATTTCAATGATCCCCAGGGCCCATGATCGTTTGTGTCTCAACATTTTGCTTATAAATGAATTCCTAGCCCCTCTAAAGCGCTCATCATAACTGCAAAGTACAAAATATAATATTGATCAAACGATAGATTTTCATGATCCGCAAGGGCCCATGGTCTTTTATGCCTCAAGGGTTTTGATTGCGAATGAGTTTCTTAAAGTTCTCATTTTTGCCGCAAAGTGCAAAATATGGTGTCGAGCAACGATACATTTCCGTGATCCCCAAGGGCCTATGAACATTCGTGCCTCGATGGTTTTGCTTACAAAGGATTACAACAGACCCACGAGTTAACAAATTCCCACAGTAATCCTATTACCCAACTTTGCAAGTGCCATATGAGCTTCTAGCTCTTATTGTTTTGCCGAACAAGTTGTTCACCTGCAATCCGGCAAAGACTGGAAATTCGGAAAAGAAAAAAAGTTTTTTTCTCTGAGGTTCATTAAAGTTTTGACATACGTTAAAACACATGGTGAATTCATATCTGAAGTTAATTTTCTCACTGGCCGAATAATTCACCCGGAATCCGGCAAAAACAGGAAATCTGGCTGAACTGAAGTTTAGTTTTCAAGTTTATTAGACCTTTGATTTGGAGGGAAGAACGCATGTTGAATTCACATCTGTTCTTAGTTTTCTCAACGGATCAGTCTTTTTGCCGTAATTGGGAAGAAGGAGAGCTTAAAAATACGTCATCAGTAAAACTTGGTGAAAGGTTGTTAAGCTGGAAGTATACATGATGAGTCGGGAAACGCTTTATTCTCGCCTAGGATGCGCAGTATGGTTAGAATCGTTTTGTCTTTTTCCAGGCCCATTCCTTTATAGCCAAAATAGGGGAACATTTGCTTAACTGGTTTTCGTGACGAGCGAGCTTATCCTAAACGATCTTTTGGAGAATATTAAGTACAGCATGTTGTTCGAATTTTTGTTCTCCACAGTGCTTGTATAATGTATTAGTATTCTTGTGTAAAATTAAAAAACTTGAACTTGAACTTGAACAGTAGAGGTATGCTTATGTGAACGTTTGTTGACAGTGGACTTTGCCATTTTCATGCACTTGCTGTGTTTAAAGCTAACTACCAGTTAGCCAAAGTAGGCAAATAAGGGCATCTGAAAACACCTGTATTGATATTTGCATCTTCATTCTACCATTTAGCTCAAAACTGCACTGTTCACATTAAAGTAACTGTTCACATAAGCATACCTCTACTGTAAGTAAGTAAGAAATTTATTTGAAAAGCGGAGTATGTAAAATAAAATAAAAGAATTAAATAAAACACAACAAATACAATCTACAATTATGCATAAAAGATAGTGAAACAAGGCAAGTGTGAAAATCCTTGAGTTCTCGTTAGAGGGGGTTAGAATATATCGTATTGAAATCTGGTATCCTGGTTTAAGAATGGACGGAGCGATTACGGAAATAGGCTGCACTGGCAATTCGTAGGTAAAACGGGTCCTTTAACGAAAATCCTGATATGGTATTTGCTTTAGAACACTCTATATGACTTACACGAAAAACCAACTCCAAAACACGCCAGTGAACCTCGGGAAGAACGAGAAACGTCACCCGAACGACGACTCAAATCCTATGTAAACCAATAAACAGCGTTCGTTGGGGACAGCTGTGGTGATACATCCAGCTACATGCGTACACGGCTATCCTTCATCGGCACGTAGAGTTAGTCATCAAGGGTATATTATTCCCCAGCAAAACAAGGTGCGATCTTCCCCGAAAAATGGAAGTTTTGCCCCGTCCTCGGCGTAAGAAGTTAAATTCAAATTAATTTTATTCTTCCAAAAATTCTTCATTGCGACAAATAGCATAGGAAAATGTCAATAAAAATTCACTAACATGCAAGTACATATTAAACTATTACTTTACGTAATCTTCATGCAATATAGAATTTTGGTTTCTTAATTTGGTCCATAATAAAGTATTACAAATATTATCTACCATTTGTTTGTGTTACAATAATATTCGATCATCGGGTCAGATACTTATGACTGCGTATAGAAACAACACACTGAAATCACTATTAATAAAACAAACAAACATAAACAACAATATAGTCAAACAGAGTTAAAATGCCGAATAAAATGAGGCGCAAAAGATTTCAGATATCGCTCAGATGATTGAGCTGGAGGGAGCTTCAACTGGGGTTTACTAGCAAGTTTAACCGCTCTTCTTGTGGCCCTTGCGTCTTCCTGCTCTATGAAATCCGGCAGTATGTCCCTGTGATCATCGGAGTTTAGTATTTTTTTCCCCGAAATTCATGACTAGTTCGTGACGTCTTTCCTTTAACGTTAAAGCTATTATTTTCTGCTCATAACCCTATAAATCCATTTTCTACCATATCTCTGTCAGAATTGTTGATAATAATAAGACACGGTGGGACGTAATGGAACTAGCGCTTGGAGTTATGAACTGAAATAAGGCGAACGCCAGAATTTCCTTCGCCGTCATTAAGTCCATAAGGAAAAGTTGAGATTTCCACGCAATGGGGGCTGGTGTGTTCGGTCCTGTCTAAACGTGTGGAATGTGTAAACTTAACTTGAATGTCAGGTTTAGTGTTGGTTTGCATTCCTGTTGTGACATGTTACTTCGTCTTTTCGCCACCTTCGGGCAGCTTTGTCTGATCCTCAGTTCGGATTCCTTAGTCCCCCTTCACTTTGCCTCAGCTGTTACTTACGACCCATTCTTCTTCTTCTTCCCCTGATTGTCAGCCTGTGAGTAAGCACCTGTCATTCAAAAGAGTCTTCAGGAGCTAGCTCCTATAGATGTAGTCAAATAGGAAAAGAAGGAGCTGTGATGATGATGAGTTTGAGTTTGTATTACATTAAACAAAATGAAATAAGGGTTGCAGTTGTCAAGGTCGGATCGCTCTCCCGAGATTCCTTTCATCAGAAGACGGGTTGATATAGTAGATCTGAAATGGTTATTCACTTGTTGACAACTGTTTCAGAATAGAGGTTTGTCGCACTCTGGTTCCGATTCGCGTGTGGTTCACTCGATAGTTGGAGCAAATACCATAGCTGTGATAATTCTATGCCCGAATTTCATCTGACCACAATGTAGTTGGAAGGATTTTCAAGGAGATTTCCGGTGCCCCCCTTAGAGCTCGAGCTTCGAGCTCGTGGAAATGATCATTTCCAGGCTAATCTGGTCGGGTCCCGGATGCCTGCCAAGTTTCATCGTCCTAACTTATGTGAAAGTGCCCAAACTAGCAAAACCTGGACGGACCGACAGACATTATGATCGCTACATGGCACTTGAGTATGCTGAATTGCCATAAAAATACCAAAACAGACGAATAATAAATAGCGCAGACAATAGGTGAGACATCATTGACGCAGAAGAACGGAAATCCTGTAGCCGTTTGTTAGTAATGGAAGTTGGAGAGACTAGGCGTAATTTACTCATCAGATAACTTATTTCAAGTCCAAGGGGGTAACTGAGAAGATATTTGGCAAAACGAAAATACACTTTACAAATAGATAACTTTTGAGATTCTTTAAAAAAAAAAGCCAATACGGTACGATGAGAAAGGAGATGTGGGACAGCTAGACTGTTTTTTGCAAGATTTAATTGATTCAGATGTTAAATATTCGTAAAGATTGAGGCGTAATCGATTCTAAGTTTTTCTTCAGATTTTCAAGGGACAACTTCACAGTTTCTTTCAGGTTTCTGCCTATTGGCATTCCAAGGAAGGCTAAGTAATAACTAATAAGTCCGAAATACGCCAGTGAACGTCGGGAAGAACGAGAAACGTCACCCAGGCCAATTTTTATTCAGATCCTGTGTAAACCAATCAACAACGTCTGTTGGGGACAGTTCTGGTGACGTTTCTGGCTTTGCCGCCAGGCATACGGCGATTCCTCGTCGGTACGAAGAGTTCGTCACCAAGATATTTCTCAGATAGAGGGATTTGAATAACAATGCTTTTAGAGAAGCGCTTAAAGGACACCTCGCACTATTTACTCTTAAACTTACAGTGTTTTAAAATATTTGAATACTTTAAACTAGGCTGTGCTTCAACAAATAACCCACGGTTTGGGCTGCTTTAAACCTTTTCCGAGACCCGTCGACTTATAGCGATAACACGGAAACAATTTACGTAACCTTTTTTTCTGATGGAAAAACTTCTCGCAGATAACCGTCAACAGCGTGATACACATCGAAGGTAGCAAAACATGGCAAGTGAGAAAATCAGCGTGGTTTTATTAGTGGGGTTAAAATGTACCGTTGGGGTCTCCGGGTTTAGAAATAGATGGAGTGATTATGGAAGTAGGTTGCGTTAGTATTATAGGTAAGACAGGTCCTTCAAAAAAGCATACCTCTAGTGGGTGGTATTTTAGTTCTTAGTGATAACAGTAATGCGAGACATTAGAAACGTTATGGGAATCGACGAATCCTTTAATACACTGCAAAAAGTTTCTCCGACTAAGGATTAAAGTTAACTGCAGTATTTGCTACTGGGATTAATCTTATCTCTACTGAGATAAGATTAATCCAGATTAGAGATAAGATTATCTTTTTAGAGACAAGATTAATACTGCGAGATTTTTTTTTTTTACAGTGTAGGCCAGGACAGAATAATTGCAGATTAGACAGTTCTCTTCACCGAGGAGGCAAGGAGTCCTTAAAAGGGCTTTTTTCTATCCCTTCCGACGAGCTGTTGCTTGGTGATTAATGCCATTTTGCTTCTTCGTATTTCGTATTCGGTGGTTACCCGGTTACAGTCAGTGCTTAGAACACTTTAAGGGGGTTGGTAGTGGTGAAGATAGCATTGCGCCGAGAAAATTGACTGGCTTGATCTTCCGTAATGGATGCTTCTGTGAAAGCTCGTATAATGTCATTCCCGGTTTTGTGTATCCACTCCTGACTTAAAATTAGTCAAATGGAACCGATCTGTAAAGAGATATGATGTGGCGAGCAAGAGTGGCGTACTCTTTTTCTTCTGTAGGGGATTTCAGGTTTCATGAAATGAATGCAACAAAGAACAGAAAATTCAAAACAATCAAAGACTGTGGCCATGACTTCACTTGCTTCAGAACTTCGAGCACTTACCTTTGTTCACGTATTTCCAGAGATGGGCGAATCCGACCATGAAAGGATACGAATCCGAATCCAGGGCCAGTAAGAATCCGTATCCACCAGTTCATGCTCAGGATTCGAATCCGGAACAGAATCCGACCTGAACAAAAGTCAAATCATGTACATGGGTTACAGTTTAAAAACCTGAGGCGACAATATTTAAGGTAATCAGATAACGTGATAAGTTACTGAGGATCGTTAGCGGTGAGACAAAAAAGTTGGATTGCCAAAGCCCACTGTGTAAAAATTGGGAAAACAGTACCAGAAAGATGTAGTCTAGAAATTTGAGCGGATTCGTAAGATTAAGGGTTTCGAATCCGAGTCCGAATCCGAATCCGGCCTGAAAAGCAGAAGATTCGAATCCGGATTCGAATCTGGCCAAAAGCACGAATCCTGGATTCGCCCATCTCTGCGCATTTCTTTTCTTCCTTCTTAAAGTCCATCTGTGTCCTGCGAGGGCAAATTTGGTTCAGTCATTTATCCACTTGGAATAAAACTTGCTAGCTTTTACTTACAACTGAATTTTTCGGATCCGTTAAAAATCAAATCAGTTATTTATGATGCCCCCTAGAGGGCAGTAGCGTAATTAAATTTTATAATGGGATTGACAAGTAGATGAATCGAGCAATCAACAACCTTATAGATGGCGCCGTGGCCGTATTCAGGGTTCCCGACACGAGCATACACTGTAAAAAAGGTCTTGCAGTATTTGCTACTGGGATTAATCTTGTCTCTAAAAAGATAATCGTTCCTCTATTTCGGAAGAATCTTATCTCAGTAGAGATAAGATTAATCCGAGTAGCAAACACTTATTTTTTTTTTATTTTTTTTTCAGATTATGGTATTAAAGGTCAATTGAGTGAGAGTGTTCTTGTCCTTTTTTAATGAAATTTGTTATAGTTGAGAATCAGAGAATTGCAGCCGTCCATTATCAGGCTGTTTGAGCCCTCCCTGGGCGTTTGTGTGTTTATTTAGTTTATTTTGTAATTAGTAGTAAATAAAGTAAGTCAAGTCAAGTCAAAGTTAACTTTAATCCTTACTCGTAGAAACTTTTTACAGTGTAGGGTTTTAATGGAAAACAGTAACGAAAGAACAATAATAAAACTGCATTTCCGAGTAGTTGAATACATTGAAGATGATAGTAGTTTGTAACAATTTTTCACAAAAAAATCAACGAAGATATCAACGAAAATGGGGTTTCTAAAGGCCGACGAATATACTGAAATAAAAGGCGAACATTTCGGGAGGACAACCGCCTCCCTTCTTCAGCGCAGACAGAAAATTTCGAGGGAAAGTGCAAAAACGAGGATGAAGATCAACAACCATGAAAACCAAAACAAAGCAGAAAACCAACAAGAAACCAAAATTAAAACAAAATTGGTAGAATTGAAAGCCTATAATAAAGACAGCGAGCCACTCACCAATACCTGCGAATAACGATTACGACTGTTCTCGCTCGGTACTAGCGAGTGACTCGTTGGTTTCTTCGTTGATTTTTTGTTATATGTCAAGCCCATGTGGTTTACGAAATTATCTTTGTTACGATTTTTCACATCTTTATTTTACGAAAACAGAATTTTTGTGGCTGGTATAAGGGATTGCTCTTACGTTTGAATGGGCTCTCACCCCAGTTTCCTTTTCAGTATGGAGCACTGATGCCCTTCTCATCTCTTCGAACTTTGCATATCAGCAGCTATAGGGACATATCCAGCTTCAGTATCGGCAACCTTATCCAACACAACCATGCACTCCGATATATTGATATTGAGGTAAGTAAGAAATTATGATTTATCAAAAGATTTCTGGTCCTCGCCCTCCGCTCCCCACCCTCCGTAGTTTCTCCGACGTGGCACAATTAATTGTGTGTACAGCTCCGCGTTTGTGGGCGTGTTGATTTCAGATTCGTCCTAAAAAAAATCCGGGTCTGTTTCCGGCCGAAAAAATATGCGTCACAGCAAGCTGAAATAGAAGAGTTGAAACTACGAAAGGAATTGTTCACAACGTGATTAACTAATTTGAGTTAGTCATGTGTCTCGTGGATATCTGCATGTAAAAACCCTTAGCTAGATTGCATATTTATGAGAAATATCAGAGAAATTGGAGTCCTTGGTTTCACCGAGTATGATTTCGTAAGCTCCCAGAAAATTAAAGCACAACTCTTACTAGAAATGATCTTTTCCCTATAAAATGGATCAGAAAAAAGTTTTCGAAAATACCATTACTTTCCACCTGAAACTAGCGATTCTCTTGTTAGCGCTTGCCGATTATATCCAGCCTTCCTGCTCTCCGACGCGGCGGCTGGGCGCAAAAGATTTGAAAATTGAACCTGCCTTGGTCAAAACTAAGCAAATAAAAGAAGTTATAAACAGAAGATTATCAAATCCTTATTTGTGAAATAGTTGTCAGCGAACAATGAAGATTCCGGCAAACTTTTCGTTGAGTGACGGAAAAACTCGGCAAGGCCGAAAAAGCGCTACAAAATCGTAGTTACGAAACTAAACAATGAAGAAAGGTGGGGATTTTAGAAGCTTATAATTCCATATGGGAGCTAAGTCTATAATAAAAGGCAGAATAAGCAAGAGGGGTCCTTTAACGCCTCAGACCGTTTATTTCCTCATCTTTGCATAATTTTTTTTAGAGCCAGCTGTCAGAATTGTTTTCAAAATAAATAACCTTTTACCGCCAAAAGTTGTCGAACCTTCACCCTCACGATTACCGCCTGAATCAGAAATGTTACCTTTTTTATTTATTTCGTCTTAGGGTGAGATTTCTCTCCAAGGATAGATGCCTAGAATAGTTTTCTGTTGTTCGTGTCGTTTTTTAAACCTATCTCCCCCTGCCCCTTCACAGCCAAAAACCAAGCCCCCCCCCCCCCCCACCTCCATCAACTTCAGAAAGCAGAGTCAAAATGTTACTTTTTCCAACAGCTTCATAAGCTGTAATTTAACTCCAGAAATTAATGCCTAAGATCAATTTTGGTTGTTTCGGATCTCATTTTTCTCTTTTTCAGCAAGCAGCCAACCCACTTTTCAAATCCCCCCCCCCCCCCCCTCATGCTTCCTTGATCCTTCACAGCCAAAAATCAAGTTTCATTCGATCCACGTTTCATCGTCATCCTCCTACAAGAGTCAAAAGTGTTACTTTTTCCATTTATAACTTCGTAAGCTGTGATCTCTTTCCCCACAGTTTCCCGGTTCCCGGCTGGGTGGATCCCTAATCATCAATTTCCGTTGTGTTTTCACACCTGATAGTCCAATAGCTGGGCGAGCTGAAATGACGCGGAATAAGAAGGAATAGTCGGAAGGGATGTTAGTTCCAAGCCATAGAACTGAGAAATGACCGGCAAAAATGTGAGAAAAACTATTGAGAAGTGCCATATAAATAAATCTGAGCACACAGGAAGGCTTAAAGCACAAACAACAGTAGTTTCGACGATATAGCGGATAGGCTTAAAGACCTAATCCAAACATTCTGTTTACCTTTTCTTAGTGATCGCATGCCTTTGGTTTGTTTAGATTTGAACTCGATTGCCGAGTTGCTGTTTTGGCTCGAGAAAAAACCCACGCCAGCGTCTTCTTTTCTAGATGGCGGAATTTTCCAGGATTGATTAGCAAAGAGTTATAAGACCTATCTGATAATTTTTGTATGTCTTTAGAGGTACCACACTGGTCTTGGTTTTACAATTTATTTGTATTTGTAATAAACAGTTGGAGCATTAGATGGAAATTATTATTTTAACCCTTGGCTCTCTACGTGCCATAACAGCTGTCCGGGATAATCGGCTGAGATTTAGTCCAGACAGAGTTATTTCAAACCTCGGAAATTTGGTGTTTTTTTTTAACTTGCTCATTGTTTTACGGTGTTTTTAGTGGTTTTGAACATTCATGATGGTTAGCATTGTATGTGTGGTAGAAAGACCATTTTTTGTGGCCCGCTTTAAAGTTACTAGCTGACACCAGTTTTGACGAAACACCGACGATACAACTCCCTCTACTAAATTGGCGTAAGGTGAAAAATAGCTGGGAGAGCTAACATTACGTAGGATAAGAAATAAATGGTCGGAGGGGTTATAGCCAGATAGTTGAGAAATTACTGTCAAAAATGTAAGAAAAACGAATAAGAAGCGCCAATTAATAAACTGAGCAAAGGAAGGCTTAAAGCCTGTTTCGACGGTATAATAGCGGACACACCGTAAAAAAAAATCTTGCAGTATTTGCTACTGGGATTAATCTTATCTTTATTGAGATAAGATTATCCCTAATTCGGATTGATTATATCCTAATTGGTCCTTACTTCTGCCCGATGTGTGGAGATATGAATGAGTGTGTGCGACATCTTATGTGTGATTGTAGGGAATTGAATGACTTGAGAAGTGAAATATTTGGAGTAAATGAGTGTGATCAGGAATGGATGGAGCAAATGTTTAAGAGTGAGTGTTATGCTACTATAAAGAAAGTGGGTAGATTCCTCAAGCTGTCAATGATGCACAGAGAACATTTTTTGTAGTTTTAGTAGTGGCTAGAAATAAGTTCGTCAATTTCTGTCATTTTTCTGATTGTATTGCCATGGCCCTTGGGCTTTTAGTGTAATAAATATCATATCATATCATATCATATCATATAGATAAGACTGATCCCAGTAGCAAATACTGCATCCTTATTCGAAGAATCTTTTTACAGTGTAGGCTTAAGGCACATATGACACCAGCTTTGTCGATACAGCTCTCTAGACGAAACTTGTTAAAACAAGAATAGTTCATATGCCTGTGATGTGCGGCTCTACAGTGGTAAGACTAAGCTGGAAGAGTTGAAATTACGCTGGATAAGAAATTAATAGTCAGATTGAATATTTTTTCCAAGCCGGAGAATTGATTAATGATCGGCAAAAATGCGAAAAAAACTAGTGAGAAGTGCCATATTAATAAATCCAGCAAAGGAAGGCTTAAAGCACAAATGACAGTAGTTTCGACGATGCAGCGGATAGGCACACCAGTGAAGCGATACAGCGAATGATATCTCTATGCCTTTTGGGAAGATTCCGACACAAAATGTGGTAAAAATAAGTGGTGCTAAGACGAGAAATAGCTTGGTGAGCTGAAGTGACACGGGAAAAGAAATTAATCGGAAGTGGTTTTATTTCCAAGTGTGGGAATTGCGACATGATCGGCAAAAATGTGAGAAAAACTATTCACTAATAACAGGTTGACTGGTATTGGCTTATAACAGCCATAGCCGTGGCCCCAGGGGATTTTTTGGATTAAGTTTCATTTATTCATAAAGAATAAACGGTGAGCTTTAAGATCTGTTTTTAGTTGTTACTGATTTCTCAGTTATTTTCATAATTCTATGCACCAAGAAGAAACAGACCGCACTCTGGAAGATAATAGTTGCATTTTGCGAATGTACTGGTATCTGATACCACGGTCTAAAGTCCTTTTCGCAGTTACCGTGGGTCATCACCCACGGTCAAAAGGCGTTTTTGCAGTTACCGTGGTAATTTATATTCAGATACCACGGTCCCGACCGTGACTAATCGTAGTATCTGAAAAATTCATTTCACTTTCGTCATCTGGGTTTTTGTCAAATTGGTTTGAAAGAAGTTTGGCACTTGCCAATTTGGGGATGCGAGTCGGTATTAGTATTTCTTTCGGGATGACATCTAAAAGTACAAAATTGACAATTGTCCTTTTTGCAAAGCAACCCTAGTATCAGATACCATGGTAACTGCAAAAACTACAAAATGCAAAGCCAGTTGCCATGGTATCTGTGAAAACGCAACTAATTTGTAGATTGTCCAATCTGATATAGGTTGTCCAGTCTGACCCCAACCCTCCAATGACAGCGTGTGTAAAAGCATCTTCCATCTAGTCTTTACCATATTTCAGTAACCGATGTCATCAGACTGATGATCTGTGAGTCCCGGTATTTATGATGTTTGGAGGTGGTGGGGTGGGGCTTGACCCGGTTTAGTAGGCGATAAGAGGCTAATTGTTCGGTTAGCAGGTTAACGATACCGAAGACAGGGATAAGGTAATAAATGACAGCTATAATGGTTGTCTGAATAGCTGATAATAAACAATAGGCTTGGGAACAGGCAAAACGCTTTGTAAGAGACGGCAGTTTTGGCAGCTGTGAAGACTTCCTTGGTCATCATCTCATGCGCATCGTGCCATTCTACCTGATTATGAGACCATAGCGAATAGCAGACCCAATACGCGACAAAGACAGAGGGACGCTGCTTCCCAGAGACTAGAAAGACCACCAAGGCCGTATCCAGGGGGGGGGGGTAGGGGTTTGACCCCCCCCCCCCCCCCCCGAAACATACAAAAATCATAATTTTTGCAAGCTTTTTCCCTCTGATCTATGTCTTTTTTGAACTTTTTTGTCCGATTCGCAGGCAACCCTCCCCCCCCCCGAAATAAATTCCTGGATACGGGCCTGAAGACCACCCATAAACTCGACTGATCGTTACCTAAAATCCATTGTACCTTATTTTACCCAATATTTTAATTCTAGTTAAGCCAAATTGTATTTTTAAGTTGGACGTATAGATGAAATGTCTACTTAAGTAATTTTCATGTGTTACTTGCGTGAATGACGATCCGGGGCTAGCGTGTGTAATAGAGGCTATTAAGGAAATAAAGTACATTATTATTATGCTTCACATCGACTGGACCTGTTGCGATATGTTTGGTGCCTACAGAAAGCGGATTCGAATTCGCCTAGGCGAATTTGGCGCCGATATCGGAAAAATTCGCAATTCGCAAATTCAACAACCCAATCCTGTGTTAACCAGTCACGGCGATGTTTGGGTAGCAGCTATGATACCGCTTCCGGCTATTCCTCTAGTTACAGGGCGATTTTGCATCGACAAGAAGAGTTAGTCACCAAGAGTATAGTCCGCATGCTCTGCGTTGCGACGGTGCAGAGCTTGCGTGGCTCAGTGTCAAACGTCAATGGGAAAGGGGCTTTAAGGTGTTCTGCGGACGTGAAAACTTTTTTGTCAGCGAAAATAGTAGCATCGAGACACCCCCGGCAGATCGTCATATATTACCCATTGTTGCCACACACTGATACTACTGTTCCATTTTGTTTTATTTTGGTATCGCGCTGTTTTTCTCTTCTGAGTGGGTTAAAACAAATAAAAATAAACGCACTGTGTACGTTAATGACAGTCGAATCTAACGAAAACGAAAACTTAGTTTGCGTCACATGGTGCTGTTATCGGCTTGTATAGGGATTGGCTGATCCGCTTCTATCAGAATTCGAGTGAATGTTATACTTCGGAGTCTGGATTTGGATTCGAACTTTTATGGCGTTTTGTGTTCTACTTTTTTAAGTTTTTCCGGAAATTGCATTCTTTACTAGCAGACTAGTCTGAAAGTTTGATATTGTCGCCTTTGGGATAGAGATTAGGGATTAAACACGTCACCTGGACAATACAAGCAGTGTCGAAGTTTTCGGAAACTGTACCGATGATCCGAGGCGTTACTAGCCAAAATGTTTGGGGTGGGGGGCAAGGAATTTACCGACTGGCTGGTAACTTTTACCGACTGTTTTTGCAGAAAAAACGACTGTTTTCAAAAAAATAAAAGTTTCGAAAAAATCGACTGATTTTCGGAAAAAAAAACGACTGTTTTGACGAAAAATCGACTGTTTTAATGAAAAAAATCAGCTGTTATGGCGAAAAATCGCGGTGCTTAGAGCCGACTCGGTTATTTTTACCGACTGGCCGACAACATTGGGGGGGGTCCCCCCCCCCCCCCCGGTCGTGACGCCCCTGCCTATGATACCGCATCCCTCATTTTTCCTCGTAAGGACATGTCCAAAACTTTTACATTTTCGGTGAGAATTCCCAATAGGCTACGCCTAGCCGTGAGTTCCACTTTAGATCAGCCTATCACTGAGTTTCCCGGTTAAATCGAAACTATGCTTTCACATCCGTGTTAATAGACCTGAGCGGCTGTGTCATTTTGAAGATTTAATTCATCAAGGAAATAACATGTCGAAATAATGGAATGCCTCATTCCCCTTTCGGCTTTTGTAGGTTTGTCTGGAGGGGGGGGGGGGGGTCTGACATGCGGATACGCCTGTCGGAAATCGTATCCTAGAAGTGGCAATGATATCCACAACAGTGCGAGATATTCAAATATTCCAGTTCCGCAAAACAGTGATGTGTCTGGCATAACATTTTATCATGAATAGCGCTAACTGGAACTTATCCTGTCTTTGTTTTTTCTTTCTCCTCACAAGTATTTGTCGTTAACGTTGTTATGGCAGGACCAGACTTTAAAAAAATTGTCGGCCCATAAGATTCCGTTCTTTCGACTTAGACTAGCGTTGGTCACATTTATAGATCGTCTACGATCGCGCTACGTATGATTGTTGGAATGATTGATATATTTATGTTTTCAATGTTATACTCTTCAGTTCTGAAGGATCCTAAATAAAAAATATGAACACCATATTAATTCTGGGCCCTTGGTAGACCGGGAGCACTCGTAGAGATTGTGTCCGCCGTCGACTAAGGGAGAGCCGAAAGTCTGCGGCTGTGCAGTCCTGTCCGAATGAATAGCGCGTGGAACTCACAAGTGAAGGATCGCTGGTTCAAGTCTCGGTGGTGCCGACCGTATGGTTTTGGGTGGGGGTCAGTGGCGTAGTCTTTGACAAGTAAAAGTCCACCCAGCTTCAAATAGGTACCTGGAGAAATCTCGGGATGGTATGGTAACAGGAACGGTGTGTGAAAGCACAGGACGGCTTGCCCCAACCGCCAAATGCGCTTCGTGGCTGAGGGGGGAGTGTCGGAGATCAGCACCGCCCACTATGTCGTGACAAGGCTAATGTTCCACCTTTGCTGTTACCTTTTCGCAGCGACTCTGGATGGGTTCCCTCTCTGTTACTAGGTTCAAGGTTCTTCTCACACTTCTGTATAAAATGAGAATATATAGAGGTCAAGCCGGAGACACAAGGTCGATTGGCAAAAACCCGGTACAATAAAGACAAACCTATTAGAGACCTAAGTAATTATAAAAATAAATATTTGTAATTTCATGACTCACCACTAGACGGAAACCCGCTCCAGTCCACCGACACTCGGCAAGATCAACCCGAAATCCCACAAAAAATACCCAATGCGCAAGCGAGGGTAACCGATGGCCGGCAACTTAAGTGGAACCCAGCCAAAATTTATAACCAACAAATTTAACCACATCAAACAAATAACAATTGACTTTAAAATTTGAATTCAGTATCAGTATATGTATTGATATAAGTATATGACAGATAAAGATGCCATGAATCCGTGATCGAAAAATCTGGTGAGAACCATCTTTTATCTACCATCATATACTGATTGCAGCAATGTCTTCCAAATATAAACTGTGACTCTATATTGTCTTTCATACGAGGTATCACAAAAAATCAACGAAGAAACCAACGAAAATGGGGTTCGTTGATTTTTTGTGATATTTCAGGCCAATGTGGTTTACGAAATTATCTTCTTACGAGGTAGCAATCGGTCTCCCATCTCCTTCGGCGGTTGTTTGTTCTTTTCACTTGGATTACGAGGCACTCATTTGGAAAAGAGTCTATGAGTAAGCAGGCCGAAGAGGAGATGATGTTTTGTCAAAAAAGTTAAAAGGACCTTTTAATTAGACTGAGCGGATGAGTTACAGATAATAATCCGTAAATAGATGGGGTAGAAATAAATTGGAACAGAAAGAGTTCGAAAGAAAGTTAAAGCACAACCCTTTCTAGAAATGATCGTCTCATGATTAAGTGGCTCAGAAATATTGTTTTTTGAAAATACCATTAATTCCACGTGAAATTAGCGATTTTCTCGAGCGTGCATCAACTCTGTCCAGCCAGTACGCTGTCTGACGCGGTGGTTGGACGCAAAATATTTGGAAACTGAATGCGCCGGGGGTTAAAAGTAGGAAAACCAAAAAAAAAAGAAAAGAATTCCAAAACAGGAACTTCGCAAAAGTTGTCCGTCTGTCAGCGCGATAACTCTCGAAAGGAATGGGAAATTTTTATGAAACCTGGTGTGAGGATCCTTTGGGTCAAGGGAAAGGTCGAATACGTAGATGGACCCCATAGCTGCATATTTAGGGGAGAGGGAGGGGTTTCAAATCAAGGGGCGAAAAAAATGTTTTTTTAAAAGCTAATGAGATAGTCGATTAAGGGGTAAGAAGACATGCGGAACACATGATAATCATTTTCTCGCCGGACAAGTAGTTCGCCCCGAACCCGGACAAAACCGGAAAGTTTTCTAAAAGTAAAAGTTTTATCTGATATTTATTAGATGTCCGATTTAGGGGTAAGGAGACATGCTGAATCCGAATACGAAAATTATTTTGTCGCCGGACAGATAGTTCACCCGGATTCTGGCGAAAACCGGAAAATTTGTAAAAAATAAAAGTTTAATCTGAAGTTGATTAGAGGTTCGATTCAAGGATAGGGAAACATGCTGAATCCGAATATGAAAATTATTTTCTCGCCAGACAAGTAGATCGCCCGGAATCCGGCCAAAACCGGAAATTTGTTAAAAGTAAAAGTTTTATATGAATTTCATTAGGTATCCGATTTACGGATAAGAAGACATGCTGAATTCATGTATGACAATCATTTTCTACCTGGACACATAGTTCGCCACGAATCTGGCTGAAATCGGAAAATTTGTTAGAAGTTTAAGTTTATCTGATTTAATTTGAGGTTCGACATAGGGGTAATAGATACGCTGAATCCGTTTTTGAAGACAAGTAGTTCGCCCGGAATCCGGTCGAAACCGGAAATTTGGCAGAAGTAGGAACTTTCGTCAAAGTAGATATGACGCAGGCTCTAGGAGTAAACACACATGATAAATCCATATTTGAACTTGGTCTTCTCAGATGATTACCATTTGCCTTAATATGTTTATAAATTTTATTAATAAAGTGCTCAAGGAGTCTGGCGAAGACTGGATCTCTACAAGACCCAGTTATCTGAATCACATTTGAAATTTTTAAGATCCCATCGAAACCTTTGGTCTTGTTGTAAAAAGCCAAAGAAAAATGAACGAAAATCTCAAGACACAAACCAGGACGAAAAAAGCCCATTTGCAATGATTCTGGGAACTTAGTTTCGGCCAGGAGAAGTTGGAAGTCGTGTTGGCTTGCCCTTTCCACGTCAGTAGTATGAATGGATGGGCTAGGGCGAGAAGTGGGCAGGAAGAATTTCATTTGAAAGCTTTTAGATTGTGTCGGAAAAAGTCTTTCGGAAGTTGTTACTCTCAGGAGCAGTTCCAAGTACTTGGGGACGTGGGAGGTACAACCCTATAACATACGACTGGCTAGGCTCAAGAATTATACCGTTTAGAAGCAAAAGACGTAAATTTGTTCGCCCCAGGCGAACAAATGTACTAATTTCAAGAAACAAATTAATGGCGATTTTTGTAAGGCTAATCTAAGCATTACATCTTTCAACGGAAAGAGCCCCCCCCCCCCGAGCAACAGCTTCTAACGACTATACTCATTGCGAAATTAAAGTGAGTAGCGTCGGCAAATTTTCTGAAATCTTCCTTTTTATGAAAATTCTACTACTTCCCGTTTTTGGGATCCCAAAACGTAAGTGGAGGGATACCTATGACTTCGCAAAAGTTGTCTGTCTGTCCGTCTGTCAGCACGTTAACTATCGAAGGGAATGAGCTATTTGATGAAACTTGGTGTGAGGACTCTTTAAGTCAAGGGAGAGGTCGGGTCCGCAGGTGGGCTCTGTAGCTCAACATTTAGGGGTGGGGGAGGGGGTTCAAGTTAAGGGGCGAACAAATGCTTTTTTAACAGATAATGAAATAGTCCATTTACGGATAAGAAGACATGCTGAACACGCATATGAAACCCATTTTCTTGCCGGACAAGTAGTTCGCCCCCAAAGTAAAAGCTTTATCTGATGTCAGATTTAGGAGTAAGAAGACATGCTGAATCCGCTTTTGACAATCATTTTCTACCCGGACATATAGTTCTCCTGGAATCCGGCTAAAACCGGAAAATTTGTTGAAAGTTTTAAGTTTTATCTGAAGTTGATTAGATGTTCGAAATAGGGGTAAGGAGATACGTTGAATTCGTTTTTGAGCTTTGTCAGTTTTTGCAGGAGAAGTAGTTCGCCCGGAATCCAGTCGAAACCGGAGATCTGACAGAAGTAGGGCAGGAAGTTCTGATCACTTTCGTCAAAGTAGATATGACGTCTAGGGGTACACACACATGCTGAATCCATATCTGAGCTTGGTTTTCTCAGTTGATAAGATTTGATCAATTTCGTCAAAGTAGATATGACGTATAGCTTAGGGGTAAATACACACATGCTGAATCCATATCTGAACTTGGTTTTCTCAGATGATTAGCCTTAATAGTAAAAATGTTCAAGGAGTCTGGGGAAGACCAGATATCTACAAGACCCATTTGCCTAGATGTATCTATGGCTACAAAAACATCGTATTTGGGCTCTGCCCACGAGAGATATGTTTTGTTTTATTATTAAATAAATTGAAAAATTGAAATTGAATCAAATATTAAACTTTTGGGATCCCATCAAAACCTTTGGTCTTGTTATTCTAGCTTTTATAGTGTACCATACTACAAAACCAAAAGAAGTAGGACCAAAGGTTTCGTTTGGATCCTAAACTGAATTTTGTAGAGATCTTTCTAAAGCAGACAATCGGGTCTAGCAGAGGTTCGATCTTTGCCGAATCCTGGAAACTTCATATACTCCTAGCTTACCCATAAACCAGACTCGTTAGGAATTATTTCCAGCAAAAAGTATGTAAGGCAAACAGGTTCATCGTAAACATCTGGTTTTGACCAGACTCTGACGGGAGTATCCATCCGACTGATCTGAGACTAAGGTTGCGTTCCCCCAACTTCACAATTGTCAACAATCGTTAACTTTACTTCGGGGCGGAGCTTACTGCAGTTTTAACGATCGTTAACTTTTCCCACTTCTACAATTTTTAACTATTTTGTAACGATGCTCACCGACCATCGTTACAAAATAGTTAACAATCGTTCAGCTCTGGAACGGAAATTGTAGCAGCATAAATTTCGAAATCAGAAACGTGGAACGCAAAAAGTTAACGATTTTTAACAATCGTTAAGTGGCGGAACGCAACCTAAATATATCCGCGGGAAGTAGCCAATTGGAATGCAACCGAACCGTTTCCTTATCTTTTATGCTGAATCCGACGTGTCACCTTCTTGAAGCCTTCTCCCCCCCCCCCCCATAAGACTTTACGATGTCTGTCCTCGTGTGTAACCCCTCTAACAGTTCCATCTGGGGGATTTGTGTTATTACAGCCGAAATCCCTTTGTCCAGTCAACCTCAAAAGTCATTTTTCTGAAGTATCAATTTGAAATGAGTTTGAAAATCCCTTCCCTATGGTAGGAGTAATGGGAGGTTTATGCAGAAATTAGGATTGAGGGTCCTTTATTGTTCTAGGTGGAGGATGGAACATTCGATTTGGAGTTGCATGGAAATCTGCCGCAAAAGCTGAATAATGTCACAATCACTGGGACGAATCTGAAATCATTTGGAAGAGCACCGTTCAAGGTAAGTTAACAGTGCTATACTTCTGTCTCATAGTTGGTCAGAACGGTTACAAAAATGTCAAAGTTTATTTACAGGATGACGAATATATCACAATATACACAATATACCCGTCGTACTTATTTTATTTTTATTTTTTTTTTTTCAATAACAAAAATAACTACAGAATGTATCATTTTATATTCGGAATGTAAAATACTTGACAAAACAGGGAACAAAGGACTTGAGTTAACACTCCGTTGATTTATTGCGATTTCGTCAGTTGGATCCATGATGAGTGTGTGTGTGACGACCCAGGGTCGCCAAGTACGGTAACACCACTGGACGTCACTGCGAGATCTCTAGCCTAGCTGGCGTACTAGACGCCGTCCCGATAGAGACTTCAAAAACTTCACAAGAAATCCGTGATAGTGTGCTGCCGATTGCAGGCTTTTAACCACAGGGGCTAAATGGACCGACACACATCCGAGGCCAGACATTTTTGGCAAAATTTCATTATACTTATGACTACGTACTTATGATACTTATTTATTCAGCTCTGCTGTATAGTACTTCCATCCATTAGTTTCCGAGATTCTAGTGGAAACAGTGATTTTTTTTTTCGTCGTGATCAGGCCAAGTCACCTGGCCATGCTGGATCGCTTGCACGGGGTTCCTCTGTAAATATGTGTTTGGCAACTTAAAATATAAATCGCACTACATAGTGTTTCTGCTAAGATATCCTGAGATTGTCGACTACTTTAAAACATACCTATAGCTACATCAAATTACACAAGGCTTCGGCTGTTTTAGCCTCTTTCCATGCCCCTTGCCTTGGATGAAACGTGGCATCAACGGTACGGGAAACAATGATCGGCAGCCTGATAGTCACGTAAAGAGAATAGTGCGAATAGTGAAGATATGATGCGTTTATAAATAATAATAATAATTTATTTTCAACCCACAAATCGTACAAGACGAAAACAGTGGAGTACAAAAGAAAATATGAAGACATGATTAGGGAAAACACAACACATACAAACAAAGCCTACTCAAGAGTCAAACAGACGAATAAGCCCATGAGAGTGTAGTGCACTGTCAGAAGTTTCATAACAGATTGCGCATAACACTTTCAAGAATAACACCTTTTCACTTAGAAATAAAGTGTTATGATCAATTAAGTTTACACTATTTCGTGCCTAAATCTCCAACAACACCTTCAATTGGTAAAAAATACAAACGGGAACGAAAGAAACATAACATATAACATCCCAAAGTGTTATCTAGGATGCGCGGTGCATCCTGCTGTTGTCGTTATGTAACCTCTGACAGTGTAGTATTTTCACCTACTGAAGGTTTTTGTTGGAGATCTGGTCACGAAATAGTATAAACTTAATTGGTCATAACACTTTTTTTCTAAGTGAAAAGGTGTTATTCTTGAAAGTGTCATGCGCAGTCTGTTATGAAACTTCGCTTATTCGTCTGTTTGACTCTTGAGTAGGCTTTGTTTGTATGTGTTGTGTTTTCCCTAATTATATCTTCATATTTTCTTTTGTACTCCACTGCTTTCGTCTTGTACGATTTGTGGGTTGAAAATAAATTATTATTATTATTTATAAACGCATCTATCTTCACTATTCGCATTATTCTCTTTACGTGACTATTAGGCTGCCGATCATTCTTTCCCGTATCGGCTATGCCACGTTTCATCCAAGGCAAGGCGCATGGAAAGAGGCTAAAACAGCCGAAGCCTTGTGTAATTTGATGTAGCTATAGGTATGTTTTAAAGTAGTCGACAATCTCAGGATATCTTAGCAGAAACACAATGTAGTGCGATTTATACTTTAAGTTGCCAAACACATATTTACAGAGGAACCCCGTGCAAGCGATTCAGCATGGCCAGGTGACTTGGCCTGATCACGACGAAAGAAAAAAATCACTGTTTCCACTTGCAAATTTTTGAAATTATGAGCAACAGTCCAAAAATAATGAGTAACACAGAAAATTTTTGCAAGAAAATCAAAAGAAAATGAGAGTTCGCAGCGAGGATTTTTACAAGATAAAGCAAAGAGTAGTTCGTAACAACAGAGCGAACAGATCGGTCATTTCAGCTTGCTCCTCAGCGAAGCCCCGGCAACAGCTTCAAAGATAAAATTAACCTCATGCTCAAGATAAAATTACCCCGAGCTTCGCAGGCGATATGACTTCCCCCCCCCCCCCCAAAAAAAAAAATATAGCCTTTCTGAGGCCAAAATTCAAAACCAAGGACTACCTTAAATGACGCTCCATCCCACTTCCATTTGCATCTTTTTTTCTTTCTTTTTTTAAGCATTTGTGGTCAGAGCGCCTTTCTTGGATCCCAAACCATCCATGTCACCTAGGGAAGTGCAATCACCCAGCCCAACTGAAACTTCGGCTATCAGTATCAGACGATTTTTGCGAGACCCTAGCTATAAATATATTTCTCAAAATAACAGTTAATAGCAAAAATAAACATTAGTTTTAGCAGTTGGAGTAAAAAAGACGAGAAAACTTGATATTTGCTTACCATGCTCGGGAGCGATGTAAGCGTAGTAACTACGCATCTCTCTAACGTGATTGGTCGGATTCGCCCTTGGCATGATATCATGCTGGAAGATAGAAAATCGTTCCAGCCTTGACGGCAAAAAGCCAGAATTCTTGACGTCATGCGTAGTAACTACGGTAAGTAGGGTGGAACACGCTCAATGATATTGAAATAAGAATAATGAGATTGATGAAAAGATGAGGTCTCATGGAGCGGAATGTAATTGATACAGGGCTTGAAAATTTATCGGTATTTGAGGTTTCAGTTACGTCGTTATTTTACTTAAGTAAAAAGTATAGTACTCTAGGAAAGGTGTGCCTAAGTAAATCCCAAGTACTTCGATTTTGTACTTAAGTAGTACCAAGAACAAGTAATCACAAGAACCTCGAGCTGAATATATTCTAATACTCTATCGATGCAAACTAGCTCAGGAGGAGCTACACAGAACATCATAATTTGTTACCTGCACAAATAGCTATATCGCAGTAGAACCCCGGAGAAGAATTCGAACGCCGTATGAGTCGTCCTTTACAGCTGATTGGTTCTCTGCCATTGTGATTTCACGTGCAACTCGCTGCAGACCGGGTTCTCCACCCCTGCAGGCATCCTACGAGTTTTGCATCTGATATGCGCAGCGGCGAAGAGGGAAGTAGACGGGTATCAACTCAAACCTCACAGCAAGTACCCCTAGCTCCGCTCAGTTTTTTCGGGGTATCCATAGTCGCTGCATGGGACCAAATACGGAGGTTCTAATGGATTATTTGTTCTTGGTGGTACTTGAAGTACTTCGTAACATTGTTGGTGTCTATCTTAAGCGTGTTCCACCCTACTTACCGTAGTTACTACGCATGACGTCACGAAATCTGGCTTTTTGCCGTAAAGACTGGAACGACTTTTCTATTTTCCAGCAAAATATCATACAACGGGCGTATCCGACCAATCACGTTACAGATATGCGTAGTTACCACGCTTGCTACGCTCTCGAGCATTTAAGCAAATAGTTATTAGTTACTATTCCGAGAAGGCTCGAACGGTCTGCGTAGTAACTTTTTACGAGGTTGGAACGAAAATAGTGACTAATTTTTACTATTGTTAGAAGGTTGGAACACGCTCCCTGTCACAACCCACATTTTCCTTACACCTTCTTACCTTATAATATAAGATTATCAGATGAAAGGATTATTTTTAAGAAGGCTCTCAACAAATACATGATAACCAACAATTATATTAGCACTTTTTAAGTCTATTTGTATTTGTTCAACAATGGTTGATAGATTAGAATCAGAATCATTTTTATTTGCCCAATATCTTTACACAAGGGAAAAAATAACCTGGGAGGTCAACTTATACGCGTCATGAAATACATAGAAACACTTAAAATATACAATTAATTCATATCGTGTCAAAATGCTTCATTGTATTCTTTCCCTTCCATATTCAGGTTGTGATGACGGATGAAATATGGCGCAAACGAATTTGTGTAGCGTTGACTTGATTTTGTCAGTGGTGGTTGAAGGAGTGGATCGAGTCCCTTAAGTTTTTCGGGTTGTTTAGTCCTTGTCTAAACTTCTCGTCTAAAAATTATCGTGTTTTGTTGTGTATTTGTTCAGTTGCTTAGGCTGGTACTTTGTTGTCTGTTTATCGAAATCGTATTATTAATTGAGTGTCTTTTTTGTACGCCACTGGCATGTCTGGCGCTTTCTGCCAACTATTTCCGTTTTAATAAAATTCTACCTCACCTTAGGACATCACATCCCGGTGGCTTCGTCTCGACATAACAAACACCAGCATTGACAAACTGGACCGCAAAATATTCGAACAACTCGGCGCTGCAAGGTGGTTGGATCTCGATGTAACTGGAAACGATTTCAAGCAAGTCGGAGAGCCATCTACCACCATTTATCCAGGAACTCCCTACAGTGTTTTCTTAACAGACCTCAAGATGTCAAATAACGATTGGAACTGCGACTGCGGGATTGGGTAAGATGTTTGAGTTAATAAATGCAGTTGTTCGACCACTGCAGTTGAAAGAGTACTGTAGCCTTGTTTTTTCCAAAAGAGCTGAAAGGCCTCTCTCCCAAGGCCTCTGTCATTTCTGCTAATCTGACCGTTTTAGGCAGAGGGGATGTCAGTCTGTTCGGGTCCCTGATACGCCTTCCAAGTTTCATCATCCTAGCACATCAGGAAGTACCAAACTCGGAGATCCCCCCCTCCAGCTCCCCCCAAAGTCACCGGATCCAGTCCGGATTTGAAGTGTGTCGTCTTAGACACGTGGTCGTTCCAAATATCAAGTTTCATTAAGATCCATCACGTTCAAAAGTTCTAAACACCTCAAAATTCCGGATTCCCCCTCCCCCCCCCCGATGCTCGGATCGGGGAAGTGACTATTTTCAACTTAATCTTTTGGGGTCCCTAATATGCCTGCAAAGTCTCATCGTCCTAGCTTATGTGGAAGTTACCGAACTAGCAAAACCCGGACCGACGGACAGACCGACCGACCGATAGACCGACGGACGGACAGAAATTGCGATCGCTATATGGCACTTGGCCGAAACCCAGAAGAAATATAAAAATTTGTATGCTTTTGTCGAGCATCGGTCGACTCATCGGCACACCGAGTTCTTTTTATACGCAAGAAATAAAATTCGGCAAACATTTGTCGGACAAAACACAGATCCTGAATGCTTTTTCTCGGGCCTCGGTATTCTCTATGGCATATCGGGTTCTTCTGTCGTGCGTCGGTAGGCACATCGAGTAGCCGAAGGGCAAGTGCCATAGAAACTGGACTGCAATGAATTAAGTAGTTTCTTATGGCAGTTGCAGCTCCGCTCAAGTGCCATATACCGATCACTTTTCGGTCGGTCTGTCGGTCCACTCTTCTCGAGTTAGGGTACTTCCAGAAGTTCTAGGACGATGAAACTTGGCAGGCATGTTAGGGACCCGACCAAACTAACTTGGAAATAGTCACTTGACCGATCCGACAATCGTGGGGGGAGGGGGAGGTGGCGGAATCCACAAAATAGGGGCCTGCATAACTTTCGAATGGGTGATCGGATCTTAATGAAACTTGATATCTGGAAATACCTCGTGTCTCAGATGTCTCATATCAAGTCCGGACCGGATCCGATGAATCTGGGGGGGGGGGGAGTTAGAGGGGGGAACCAGAAATCGTGTGAAACTCTCAGAGTGGGGCGATCGGGATGAAAACTTGGTGGGAAGAACAAGCACAAGCTCTAGAGAAACAACTGACAGAACTGGACCGGATTCGGACACTGTGGGGGGAGTTGGGGGGGGGGGGGTCAGATTCTGGCGATCCGTAGTTAATGTACTTCCAGGTGGGCTAGGACGAAAAAACTTGGCAGGCACATCAGGGACCCAACTTGGAAAGTCGCTCGCCCGATCCGACCGTCGTGGGGGGAGGGGGAGACGGCGGAATCCGGAAATTAGTGGCATGCAAAACTTTCGAATGGGTTATCGGAGCTTAATGAAACTTGATGTCTTGAAAGATCTCATGTCTCAGATGTCCCATTTCAAGTCCGGACCGGATCCGATTAACTGGGGGGGGGGGGGTCGGCGGGGAGAACCGGAAATCTTGTGACACACATAGAGTGGAGCGATCATGACGAAACTTGGTGGGAAGTACAGGCACAAGTCCTAGGTGCATCAGTGACAGAATCGGACCGGACTTGGATACCGAGGAGGGGGGGGGGGGGGTAGGGGGTGTCCGGAATTCCGGTGATCGTGAGTTCAGGTACTTCCAAATGTGCTAGGATGATAAAGCTTTGCTGAAGCATTAGAAACTTGACATTATTGGGTTAGACATCGTCACTTCTTCGATCCGACCATTCCTTAAAGAACTCATCTTTACCGCAAAATAAAAAAAATACTTTTAAGCAAAAATTACTTTTTCACGATCGCCATGAGTACATGATCCTTTTTGCCTCAAGGGTTTTCTTAGAAATCAGTTTTCAGCACCCTTAAAGTGCGCATCTTAACCAAAAAGTGGAAAACAAAGTTTGACCGTCACTTCCATCATCTGACTCAGCCCTGCCAAGTTTGGCGCATCTTAACCGAAAAGTGAAAACAATACTTTTGACCATCACTTCCATCATCACTTCCATCTGACCCAGACTTGCAAGTGCCATATGAGCTTCCAGCTCTTGTTCTATATTACTGAAAAGGGTGCTCGTCAGTCCCATATCCGGGGATCTTCTCTTTCGAAGAAGAAGATCTCTAAAAGGGGCAGTGGTGAACTTCTGAACAGAAATCCAGGAAGGGGGCCGTGGGGGGCCAATCTCATAAATTCTCCGAGGTTGGGGCCGAAGTGGTAATGTGGTAAAAACAAAATTATAGTTGTTACTTGTATATTTTAATTTCGAGTCTGAGTGTCTGTTTTCTAAGCAGACTGGCATTCGCTTGATATTTCCCGTTTGTTCTTGCGCCTGCGGTTAAACTCGCGTCGCTTTCCGATGTTGTTCTTGCGCTTCGTTTTGGAAAGTGAATTCGGCAAGGCAGTAAGAAGAAACTTTCCCTCTGTTCTTGTGGAATCAATCAATCAATTTATTTACCATCAATCAGTTTATTTACCTCGTGATAAAATACATCACATATTAAAATTACACTAAAACAGGACTATTCTTTAATAAATGTATACAGTTATTTCATCCATTCGGTGGCTCGCGGGGCAAGAGCACAGTCGACGGAAAAGTCGAATGGACTTTCAAAGTGGATTTTCGGAGACTCCTATCCATGCAACAAAACTAACTATCGCTTTCAATCTCATCTCATCAAATGATTTTTATATCATTTTCTAAAAACATTGACAAGTAGAGTAACGTCGACTATATGAGAGATCGGTTTGCATTAGGAACCCGAATCCGTGAAAACGCTAGAATCGCCCTTAAATGTGTGTTTTGTCTCAATCTGGGGCTTGTTTTCATTTTGACCGATGTCTGAGGGTTTCCCGACAAAAACTCGTGCTGTAAAAAGACAATCGGTGTCTAACGTTTGCGGTCTGTAATTCCTGCCATGAATTTTCGACACCATCATCAGTTCCATACGGAAAAGTGGAGACTTTTCAATTTCCTGATAAAAGTGCAGAAGTTACTTTTTATTGCATCGCTCTATTTTTTATTCTAAAGTAAGCGAATTTAGAAAGCGAGATGTTCCTTACTACTGTCCGATGTGTGGATGAAAAGAAAGTGTTGTCACACTTAATGTGTGAGTGTAAGGAATTGTATGATATATAGAAGGGCAGCTTAAATAGGGTTGGAGTATGGGGAGGATTGGGTGCGGATTTGGTTTTGTCCCCAAATAATGGGGACAAAAGTTTTTTGGGAAATGAAGGGATTAGAGAGGTTCTTGAAGACAGCTATGGAACATCGATGTATTTTGTTTATTTGGTTGATTTTAAATGTCTTGGTTGTTGGGTTGTTGTGGTGTCGATCCTTTTGTTCCGCGATGTCCTGATGGGCTTTATTGTATTATATCGAATCATATCACATTTTACTTTTAGGTGGGTTGAATACTGGATGAAGAAATGGCGTCAGTATGTCTGCACCGACAGTCGCGATTCCAACTTCGAAGACTGTCGGCGATCGATTCGGGACTTGCGAGATTCCGAGTGTCGAAACAAAGGAAATGCATCATTCGTCGACGTTCTAAAAACCGACCTTGAGTGCGGCTGGTCGTCCTCGACCCACTTAGTTCCTAATTTTTCTCACGTAGTGGCAACACTGCTCATAGGTTTCTTTACTTTAAGGGTTGTGTAAGCTGTAGCGAGGGTTTATATAAGGGACTATGACTCACCAATCACCGCTCGCGATTCTTAAAGTATCCTCGATTGCATCTTGTGACGACGCGAGAGTTTATCAAAGGGACCCTGACTTATCGATCGCTGCTCACGATCCTTAAAGCATCCTCGACTGTTATGGTGTTACCCTGTCAGTCGCGATTCCGCTAGTCTCAACGCGAGTAAAACGAAGATGAAAAGAAGGGAAGGGGGGACAGAACAATTAGGGAAGAAGAATGGCGCTTTAAGGGTATCATACTTCTGTGATTGCTTTAGGATCCCCTTCCAAATAATTTAACGTCTAGCGGGCGTATGAGGAATCAGCATCATCCGTCTTTGAATGCCCTTAAAAATCGGGAGTGATGGTTGAAAATCATGTTTCCTTGTTCATATTGATATAGGCCTTATATTTTTGTAAAATATCGGAGAGGTGGTTTAGAGTCGGCTTGTATTTTTTGGAAAATTAAGCTACTTTATCCTGGAGAGACCAATTTCACAATCGGACCGGAAATTTCGTAGCCGTGTCCGGAAAATCTGATGCCGGTCTACACTGAAAGCATTGGGCTAGTTCGAAGTATACGAATTTTGGACCGGATTCTTTGGTAGAACTCAGCTTTAGTGCTGTTCAGTTGTTCACCTTGATTTGTCCAGAAGTTATGAGCTTCCAGGTTGGGTGGGAGGGAAGGAGGGAAAATAGTTCGAAAACGCGTAGTATCTGGAGACTGGATCGATAAAACAGTTAGTATTTCGTAGAGAAGTGTCTCTAAGCAATTAGTTTTGTGCGCTACACTGTAAAAAAAATTCTTGCAGTATTTATTACTGGGATTAATCTTGTCTCTACTAAGATAAGATTATCTGTAATTCGGATTAATCTTATCACAGTAGAGATAAGATTAATCCCAGTAGCAAATACTGCAGTTAACTTCAATCCTTACTCGGAGAAACTTTTTACAGTGTAGAGAATTAACACCAGTGAATTGTTTGTATCTCTGCTTAGAACTATTTTTGCCCCTATCCGGACGAACAAATGAGGATTGAAGGACAAGGCTAGGCGCCAGCTGAAGTCAGAGGCGGAGCAACCAAGCGCCATGTCCCAACTTTGGCTGTAACGGAGCAGACATTAACCTTTCAACTGACTAAAATACGCGTTGACCAAAGTTTGGCAGTTGTTTACGGAACTGTATATGAAAATTTATTTTGATTTCAGACTCGATTTTAGTGGATGAAAAGAATTCCATGTGCCAAAGTTGTGCGTTCCAAACCTGATCTCATAGAAACTATGTTTGCTAGTCATATGTTGTACCTGCAGCTGTTGGCCCCTCCCTCCTTGTATGTTTATGGATTAAGCACGTTGTAGTTGTCCCTTTCCTGTTAAAGGGGAACGATAATCCAAACTATTTATCAGAAAGAATTTTGGTCGAGAAAAAAGTCGGAGTTGAAAGACTGCCTCTTTATGATCTACATCTAGGTCTCAGAGGTCATTCTATGGAATAGGATTAAGACTGGCGATTCCACTTTAAATTACCGTTCCCGCGTGTGTGAAAGTAGTACCTTTAATTGACACGAACAGAAACGTCTATGCGTAAAAACGCTTAGTTTTTGCGTCCTAAAGTCTACACGATGCGTCTCGACGCAGTGTGTTTGAATGACGTGTCATTTCGCTTTAGTGTTATTTTACTCAAAGAAACGCTGCATTTACTTTGACAACATTCGTGCGTACACGTCACACACCCCATTATAAGTTGTTCTGAAATAAGTTATTTACTAGGCCGTTCTGCTACCTGTCCTTTAACTGATCGATCTTCTCTGGTAGGGAAACGGCTGAAGTTCGGCAGTTATATGACGATTCTGTTTCATCGTTTACAGCCTGATGAATTGATATTGAATAAGTTATTGACTGGCCCATTATGCTTCATAGTTAACTGAGCGGTCGTTAAGGGAACATAATGTTTGATCGTTTAACCCTGACGAAGTGGACGAAGTTGATAATTTCAAATCAGGATAGTGCATTTGATTAGCTTACAATCTGCATGTTCATTTGAAGGGTTTAATCAAGTCCAGTCAAGCAAATTGGGACCCCGGAAGCAGATCTCAAGTTTGCATTCCCCTACTGTGTAAAGACTCAATGCTCGTCTGTTAGTTAGTTTTGTAAACCAGTAAAGTATTTATGAGCGTGTTCCACCCTACTTACCGTAGTTACTACGCATGACGTCACCAATTCTGGCTTCTTGGCGTCAAGGCTGGAACCAATTTTTCTATTTTCTGCAAAATATCGTGCCACCGCCTGATCTGGCCAATCACGGCACAGATATTCGTAATTACCACGTTTTACTACGCTCGTAGTAAGCAAGTAGTTACTATTAGTTACTATTTCGAGAAGGCTGGAACGGTCAGCGTAGTAACTTTTCACGAGGTTGGAACGAAAATAGTAACTAATAGTTCTATTGATACAAGGGTGGAACACGCTCTATCTGGAATACAATTCAGTTTAATTTCTTTCATGCTTTTCCGGCAACGTAATTAGTTAGTTTGGATCTTAACCAGAATAGTATTTATATAGAATATATTTGTGTTTAATTTCTGCCATGCTGTTCCGGTAGCTTAATTAGTTATTTAGTTGTTTTTTTGCGTGGTGTTATTGTGGCCTTCTTTAAGCGAGTTTTCATGCTCTCCCGAAAAAACCGTCATTTAACGTATATATTGTGTGCCAATGTAATAAGCAATGTAATAAACCAGTTTGTCAAAGTAATTCTAAAAGTATTAGTTAGCGACCTAGTCTCCACCTTACTTTCGCAGTTCGCGCGAACCAATCATAGACAACCTTCGTCGACACATTTCGCAAGATTGCTCATGGCAGGTAGTGAAAGTGTGCAAGTACTGGCAGAAAACTGACAGCGAAAATGAACTCGTAAACACGAGTCCGGTGAAATTGCGGATGCGATGTAAATATATAATGGATTCCCGATCGATATTGTCTGGACTGAGAAGATAGCAAATAACTGCATTTGAAATTAAATGATGATTTAATCCGTAATATCTTTAAAAACATAAAAATAGCTTTGGATATGTCAATACAAATAAAGACACTTCAAGCACTATCAATCAACTCGACAGGTCAATATTACTTATCTGATAACATTAAAATTTCATAAATAAAATACATCAATAAACGAAAGACAAGTCAAAATTACATAGCGTATCTCGTATAAAATTTCTAAATAAAACGATCAAGTTCGTAAATACAATCGTCTACATCAAAAACAAAAACAAGTCAAAATTGCATACCGCAGCTAGGAACAGTTAAACTGTTTGGAATCCAGCTGACGCCTTTGCCCTTGTTTCTCTTCTTTGGCCTGTCCGAATTTCGAACCCAGCAGATTGGATTGGATTTGCGACCGCATCGGAAAATGAGACTAGACCTACGTTGCTCGGGCAACGTGAAGTGTTGCAGCAACCTTTGTTCGGCTTCGCCGACTAAAGTGTTGCGAGAGCAACACTTTGGCTTTGTTTCTTCGCGAACGGTTAAATGCTGAAATTGCCAACACATCGAGGTTTTCAAAATGGGATGTTCCAACCCAAGAAGATTTTTTTTCTGTAATCACATGGCTATCCCTCAGCATTGAAAAAAAAACAGTATCGGAAGTAGGGACTAAATTGACTTTGCAGTCAGTTCAACGTTATCCTTTTTAATCGTAGACATCTGTTGAAAATTTGGAACATTGTCTTCTGTAACCTAGTTGGTATTATGAACGGCTTCTGTAACCTAGTTGGTATTATGAAGCTACCCGTGTTTTTCCAGGATCAAACTACTATAGATGCCACTCTTCTAATTACTGCGAAACTATGTCGTTTTCTTTTACATTATCATTTGTATCCGTTGCGTTAAGACTTAATTCTAGGCTACAGTGATAGACCATTCTAGCATCCCATGAAAATGACAATGCTTTAGCAACCGATTCTTGAACAAGGACATGAACAAAATATTTCTTATCATCGAAAACAACGTAAACAAAATAGGTACACAGACTAGGAGAAGTCGGAACATGATTACGGTGTAACAGCCGATTGTTAGTTAAAAGTCCCTGACTTGTGTCACAGTTGTGTTCCGCATATTGTCAAAATCAAAATGGGGATGTGAACTGGTAGATGAATTAGCTTTCAGGCGGGATCACTGTTCCTATGGCCGGCTTCTACCAGACTATTGTAGTGGTTTGCGAACTCTGTTCACAAGCCCATCGGTAGCTCAGTGGTAGAGTGACTGCCTCGTAAGCAGAGGGTCCTGGGTTCAAATCCCGGCTGAGGATCATTTTTGTCTATCAGTTCACTACTTATAAAATGCCTATTCTTTGTTTGAGTTTGTACCCTATTTCTTGTCTGAGTGTATTCCCTACCACTGAGTTGTCAACCCCTCGAAACCTTAATATGATCAAAGGCTATCCCTCAGCGTTGAAAACAAGACCAAAGGTTTCGATGGGATCCCAAAATTTTCAGTTCAGATCTATTCAGATATCCGTTTTGCGCTGTCAAATATTCAGATATGGATTCAGCATATTACGATTTACCCTATAGCCTATACGTCGTATCTCCTTTCTTCCTTACTTCTGCCCAACTTCTGGTTTCGGCCGGATTCCGGACAAACTACTTGTCCGACAAAAAACTAAAGCTCAAAAATGAATTCAGCATGTCTCCTTACCCCTACATGGAACCTCTAATCAACTTCAGATTAAACTTTTACTTTTAACAAATTTTCCGGTTTCAGCCGGATTCCGAGCGATCTATACGCCCGGTCACAAAATGATTGTCATGTGCGAATTCAATATGTGTTCGAACTCGAACACATATTGTCGACACAAATCGAACATCTTATCAATTTAAATAAAACTTCTACTTTTAAGAAATTCTCCGGGTTTGGTCGGATTCCGGTCGAACTAATTGTCCGGCGAGAAAATAATTTTCATATTCGGACTCAGCACATCTGCTTGCCCCTGAATCTAACCTCCAATCAACTTCATATTAAACTTCTACTTTTCACAAATTTTCCGGTTTTTGCCGGATTCCGGGTGAAATAATTGTCCGGCGAGAAAAATATTCGAATTCAGCATGTCTTCTTACCCCTAAATAAACTATCTAAATAGCTTTCAAAAAATATTTTTTTTTGCCCCTTAATTTGCATCCCCTCCCCCACCCTCAAATATGGGACTACAGAGCCCATCTTCGAACTTGACCTGTACTTTGACCTAAAGGATCCTCCCACCAAGTTTCATCAAAATATCTCAATCCCCTCGAGAGTTATCGTGCGGACAGACGGACAGACAGACGGACAACTTTTGCGATGTCATAGGTATCCCTCCACTTACGTTTTGGGATCCCAAAAACAACAACAGAATGTCGGAAGAAGGGACTATAGCCTATTGACTTTGCAGATAGATAACCTTATCCTTTACAACCGTAGACATCGTGACGAATGAAAGCTTGGTACATCATCTTATATAGCCTAGTTGGTATTAACCAAGAGCCGCTTATTCTCCCAACTAAGACTATCCCCCTTGTCACATCTCTTCGGTGGTTGGGCATCCACATTACTAACAGCCTCAAATCGTTCCGGTCTCAATCGGTTAATGATGCAAAAAGAAAGATTCAAGTATCATACTCGAAAATCGTTGCTAATCGTGGGAAATACAATAAAAAAGCCCTTAGTAAACTTTACAGCAGTTTTACTGACCATTCTATCTTATTTCTTTCTGGCCTCTCTTCAGTTTTAAAGAAAAAAGATCTTCATTCCCTCCGTTCTTGTTATTACCGATATGCAAAATTCCTCCTTTTCCTACCCCCCTGGTATAAAAACAGACATCTGATTTCGCGTTACAAGCTTCCGGATATATCGCTGAAACTTTCGGCCATAAGTAAAAAATTGTCCACAACGTCCCATCTCAGCTTCCCCGCACATCACGGCTTGTCCCTTCTTCTAGAGTGAATTCTAGTGTATTTTAGTGTTTTGTGTTCTTTTTCATTGTTTGTACTCCGCTATTCCGTCTTTTCAGCGGGTTATAAAAATAAATAAATAAATAAAAGCTATTCGTAAGTGTTCACGATCAAATGACTATAGATGCCAATCTGCTAATTATTGCGAAACTACGTCATTATTTTACACTATCATTCGTATCCGTTGCGTACACACTTAATTCTAGGTTACAGTGATAGACCACGGAGACGAATTCTCTTACCCTCAGATTTATAGAGATCGAGTAAAACGTGCACCAATTTGCAGAAATTTCCAACCCCTCCTGAACCCCCACTAGCAACCGATTCGTACTTACAAGTCCCTCTCACCGTGATAGACATCAAATACGCTCGAAACAAATGATAGGTACACCAACTGGCAAAAGTTGCAAATCCCTCATCGCCGACGATGATCATGGTCTAACAGCCCGTTCTTACTTGCAATTCACCTACACGTCTCACAATTGGAATCGGCATATTTTTGGTTTCAATGTGTACATTATTACCGAAGTTGTCAGCCCCTTGAAACTTTAAAATTGATGTTTCTCACGAAGGAATTTTTTACCGAAAAACGGACGACATATACTTTGACAATCTCATCAAGAGCTATCGATTGCCGTTGAACAAAAAAATCTATCTGTATTAGTTCAAAGGTTTTGCAGTAGGCCAACTTTCTAATACGACCACTTAGAAAGGAGCACAGGATAAGCTCTGATTTCTTGAAAATTGAGAGACCTTTTAAAGTTTAAGAGGTATGTGTGCTACCATTTCTCTACCGCAATCCCAAATGCAAAAAACGGAATGATAAACTTAGCTGAAAATCACGAACAGAAATGGGTAAAAACTATAGATGGCAGCACTTTCGGACCCGTGGGAAATGACACTTTTTTGTTTTTCCAAATTTTTCTACTAATCATTCAAAGAAAATATGTTGGCTGTGGGGCCGGCCACCTGCCACACATATTTAGCACTTCTAGATTTTAGTCCATATTCAATTTGAAACTGGTGCCTGCCTGCTTGCATGCTAGAACGAACCTTTCCACTCGAAAGCAGAAACATGGTTTGATGAAATGATAGTTTGGGTGCACAACTTCAGATAGTCCTCTCTGACATAGGCTATTCAACTTGGCTTCACTTCACGCACTCTAGACTCTGGCTCGAGGACAAGCAAAAACCCTCCTTTTTGGCCCCAGGCAAGAGTTCTACGGAGCTTTCCAAAATGTAATGTCATATTCACCAATCCGGCCTAAGGTTCACACTTTCCGTAAAATACGCACAGTTTAGACCCTTACCATTTTTGAGCAATCAGTTGAAATCGGCGGCACAGGAAAAAGAAAAAAAAATAGGACAAAACCAAAGTGTTGCTCTCGCAACACAAATACAGTTTCAAGACTTGGTGTGTGCGCACCCTTTTGGAATACTGCTACCCGGTACGGGGACCCCAAGTACCAAACAGGGTTTATCCATAGGAAGAGCTCGAATCCGTACAGAAACGCGCAACGAAAATTATAATGGGTCCTGGCTATCAGTCTTACGAGCAAGCACTGTCTGTGTTGAGAATCCCGGGCCTCTACAACCGAAGAACAGAACTGGTACTCAACTTTGAGAAAAAAAACTGTTAGCAAATGAGAACAATCGATCATTGCTCCCCCTAATGCTCCGAAAAATAGCAGGACAAGACAGCAAAACAAACTAGTGCCTGTCAGAAGGCGAACTTCAAGGTTCATGAACTCGTTTGTGCCGTTTTTTTTACAGAGATTTTTAACAAAGTTAATAATTATTGTAATATATTTTTATTTCGTTACTGTATGACCAGCGTAATTTAGCATCTTCTGACGAAGAAAGCTATGAAGTGGGTTTGTCAATTAACGATTTGATTGATTTACCTTAAATTACCTTAAATTGCACTTGCAAGCAATAAGGATGTTGTATCCCGATGAGTAGCTTGCGGATGACGATGGTGCTATGATCTGGTTGCTGCTTCCGGTGCGCACCAGTCCTTTTTCCAGGGCTGTCCGCGCCAGTCCTCGTCGAGTCGCTTTTTGAAACCTTCGGGTGTTTCGCTGGTGACAGTTGGTTCGGACAAGCTGTTCCATAGAGGAACAGCTCGGTTACTGAAGAAGTGCTGGCGAACACGAGAGGTGTTGGACCTTCTGGACAGTTTCCGGGAGTGGCCCCTAGTCCGTGAGTGGTTGTCGGGGGCGAAGAGGGAGGGGAGACAATTAGAGTTGAGGATTCTGTAGACTAGTAGCATGTTTTGAACAGGTTTCAAATAATCATTTCCGGCAAGAAGGTGCTTCGAACGGCATCTAGCATAATTGAGGAGAAATAAGTCAATGACCTTCGTAGTGCTCTCTAGCAGTGTGAATGCTCAAATGCTTCAGTTACAGACAGTAGATGACGCAAAAGTGCTTTTCTTCAACAAACTTCTCAGTTCTTGTCTTATTTTGAGAGATTTTGAGGTTTGGATTAGTTTTACTTATAGTTAGAATATTACTGCTGAATTAGCCTAGGGTGAAAACTAGTGAATTTGGCTAGGTTCTTATTAACACATGTTTGGTTTGGATATTGACGGATAGATGAAAATGGAACATGTACATACGTAGATGAAAATAATAAATTGGCCATGTTTGTGTGAATACATACAGTAAGTATTAAGACCATATACATACAAAACCAAAATAAATCGAGAAAACAGAAAAGAAAACACTCACAAAATGGTTCAGAGTCGTTGAGAGCGTTTTGTAGCAATTCCAGCTTAATATTCAGACCTGACTAAGACTTATTTTAAATTTTCTACAGATAACTGATGATAACCATTTGATGATCCTTCATGCACTGTAAAAAGTTTCTCCTAGTAAGGATTAAAGTTAACTGCAGTATTTGCTACTGGGATTACTGAGATAAGATTAATCCGAATTAGAGATAAGATTGTCTTTTTAGAGACAAAATTAATCCCAGTAGCAAAAACTGCAAAAAATTTACAGTGTAGGCTATTTTGTAATGTTAGCTCATTTTCCATCCTTGTTTATCTCAACTTCTTAAGAAAAAACATATAAATCAGAATTTCAGGTGTGATTTGTGATTCTAAATTTTTGATTTTGTGGGTCAAATTCGGCAGAAAATTCAAATTTAGCAGCAAATTCATTCCAGATAATAAAGTTTGCAACTTTATCAAGTTGATAGACATATAACTGAGGCTCTTTCTAGTAGCGAATGGCAAGGTTGTAAGCCTGAAGTTCTATTTATTAAGATTTTGTCTGGATTTTATTCACATTTTTGGACATCTGGAATTACCTAGAAAAACAGACAAAACTGCTTTCCGTGAGGTTGAACGTGTTCAACTCCTAGGTCAAGTGTGTGGTACATGGTACTCTATATGACCAAGTCCGAAACACAGCAGCGATCCTAGCGAAGAAAGATAATCCTAAAAATTTACTCAAAGCGTATGCTAACCAATCAACAACGTTTATTGTGATGATGTTTGTGGCTAATCGCTGGGCCCATGGCGATTCGTCATCAGCACGAAGAGTTTAGTCATCAAGAGTATCAAGTCTCCACGACTAACAGTCAGAAATGCACGGCGCACAGATATTCCGTGAACAACTACTATACTACAGATAAGGTCCGATTAAAGGTGTGTGCATACACAGGCAGATTAACAGGGTCATAGGCCTAAGGCGTATTCTCGCCGTTCCCCGAGGACTCCACTTGAGGAGTCCTCGCGTTTTTGTTTGTCCCGGGGACCCACTCCCCGTATTCTCGTGAGTCCCCACGAACGGGGAATGCTCCGGTTATTATCCCCATCGTCAAAAAGGACTCCCTTTCAAATTCGGAAGGGAATCAATTTTTGCTGGTGTTGGTGCAACGTGAAATTAATTAAAAACAACCAGAATAAAGAAAACCAGAAATAAAGTGGATCCAGACTAATTTTGTCAACTGCATATTTTTGTTTTGAACAAAATAAATTTTGGAAGCATTCCCCGTGTTCTTGTCGTTTTCCGTACGCGGAGTCCGCGTTTAGTGACTCCCTCTACTCTCGCCGCTCCCCTTGATTCCCAGAGGAGTCTTCGGGGAACGGCGAGAATATGCCTCCACTAAATCCTGGTTGGAACCGGCGACTTGCATAGGGGTGATCTAAACATTGCAAATGCTAGAATACTTCCCATTTTTACGCAAATTTGTTTATCGTGTGCAGTGTGGATTTTGCAATTGTTTATTTGTGAAACTAGAGTAGTAAGCTTCTAAAAACAAGAATGAAATCTCAAGTGAATCATGATAATTTTTATCTTTGCTAAAGCTGACGAGTGAATTTCAAAAAAAAAGAAAATAGAATCACAGGGCTATGCCCTTATGGTAAACAGTGGTGAACCTGGTTGCTACCGTCGCAGGCATGGTGACGTCATTATGGCACACAAACTCTTGGAGACAGACAACAACCTGTTCCAGCTAGAACAGAACACCCGAACCCGTGGACACTCCAAGAAGTTTTTCCAGAAGAGAGCTACAACCAAGAAGCGAAACCAATTTTTTACTGATCGAGTGGTACCGCTATGGAATTACCTCAGTCAAGTCATCATCTTCAAGTCATCGGTTGACAAAGACTGGACTCGGAAGCCTTGGAAAACAGCATGGGATTCCCAAGATGCGGCCCTCTCCACCCATCACTGAGCCAGCGCACGACAGGATTACCTTTCGCTGGCAAGTGCGATGTAAGGTAATTAAAGGTAACTTCTGCCTAGGGGTCATAACCTCGGAAGGGGCCATAGCGGTAAATATAATGTATAGAAGATGTAAAATGTAGCCTAGTGTAGTTGATACTTGTCTATTGCATTTCTAAGTCTGCTTGAATATTTTCGTGAAAGTCCTAAATTAAATTATCAAAAGGGGGAATTTGTGGGTTTCCTAAGGAGCTCTGGATTTCTACGTCCGGGTCTGCTGATAGATCATGCCCAACTAGTCCTACTACCCACTGGAAACAATCAGATAGTAGGCAAATGCGAAATGTTGTTAAGCACTCACGAATAAGTCCTCAAGCCCGTCCAATATTTTCGCCATCACAGAAGAAGGCTAAATCCCTCCTGGCTTCGCGAATTCGTTTTTCATCTGCGTTTGCTAGGGACAGTTGTACAGCCTGCAATCGCACGCAAGTTCAAATAAGCAAGTAGCAAAAAACGACATACATAAACAAGTTGGTAGTTGGTACAAAATATCATAATTTGTTTTAGTTATATGTTGTATAATAGCGTTAGTTTTTCGGATCCAACAACGTAAGTGGAGGGATACCTATGACGTCGCACAAGTTGTCCGTCTGTCCGTCCGCCCATCCGTCTCACGATATCACGATAAATCTCGAAGGGGTTGAGATATTTTTTTCAAACTTGGCACGAGGACTCTTTGGATCGAAGTACAGGTCAAGTTCAAAGATGGGCTCTGTAGAAGATGGGCCCTATAAATCCCTCCTGTGGAAGGGGGTACGAAATTTTTTTACAAGCTAATGAGATTTAGGGGTAAGGAGACATGCTGAACTCGTAGTAAAAAAAAAAATCTGAAGTTGATTAGAGGTTCGATATAGTGGTAAGGAGGTAGGCCTATTCTGCATTCGTTTTTTAGTTTTTTTTGACGGACAAGTAGTTCACCCAGAGTCTGACAGAAACCGGAAATTTGGCAGAAGTAAGGCAGCTGGACTTTTGATCAATTTCGTTGAAGTAGAGATGACGTATTGGGGTAAACACAAACACTGAATGCATACCTAAACTTGGTTTTGTCAGATGATAGTCATTGGCCTTAATCTGTTTCTAAATTTTAATAGTAAAAATTTTCAAGGAGTCTGGCGAAGACCGGATATCTAGAACAGTGGCTCCCAACCTTTTCCGTGCCACGTACCCCTAATCAAGGTTAAAAAAGGTTGCGTACCTCTAATTAGGTTCAAAAAGGTTTCCTACCCCTTTTTTGATGAATCGTTGTTGCACTATTTTTTTACCGCAACCCATACGTCAAAAAGACAATCTGAAATTGCGAACGATGGTGTATCTGATCTTGAGGACAATCTGAAACCGGGTTAGGAGACTCAGAAACGACTGAAGCGAGATATGAAAACTATAGACTAACTTGATTTTGGGACCTCCTCGTACCCCTTACGAGGGTCTCTCGCACCCCTTTGGGTACGCGTACCACCGGTTGGGAACCACTGATCTAGAAGATCCAATTGTCTGGATAAATTTTTGGGACCCCGTCGAAACCTTTGGTCTTGTTGTAAAAGTGAAGGAAGGAAAAATCTAAATTAAGATTATAATTAACAGAGATTGAATTTTGAAAGTAAAAATGGAAAGAGTAGGTGCCACACTTGTGTCATTGAAAGAAGGAGGGGGAAATAAAAAAGTAGCAAAAAAAAATGAGCAAGTAGAAACATTGATAACCATTTTATTGCTTTTTGACAAAACCGACTAGGAAGTTGCGTAAAATAGTGAAATGAACAGAAAACTAAGCACTTCCGTAGTACAACCAATCATAACTAGCTTGGAACAATCCACCTTAAAGCATTTGTAACTTTACTTTACTCAAAGTTGGCCGTGCAATATCTCAGCTCAAGAGCTCTAATAAAATTCAGCTGACGCATCCGTTTTGCACTGTCAACTTTGGTAAAGTGATGCTATTTTTTTTTTAAATTAGAAGGCTGATTTTAAGCTTGTTTACCTACCTGTTCGTCACTATTGTTAGATCTTCCATAGTGTATTAATTTTTCATTACTATATTAGATTCGTAATCCCGAAAGAGACTTTCCAAAAATAAAAGTTAAATGTTATACAACACTTAACAGACATGTTCGCAACCGTATGTTAGATTTTGTACAATGTCTGATATGTTTTATTTATTGAAAAACCGTTCTGAGCGCATTTACGGAAAACTTAATAGGGTCATACCATAAAATGACGATATAACATAAAGTGGCGTGCGAATCCTCATACGTGGAAGACGCATCTATCTGTTGGATGTTATCAACTTTATGTCAGTAAATGGAAAATGATTAACTGGAGAGATGATCTTTTGTGATAATTCAGAGGAAATATTTGGTGATATTTTAAGTCATTCTTGGCAGGGGTTCTCTTTCAGCCCCAAGGCGAAAGCCTTTTTGCTGCAGTTGTATTATTTTTATTTTATAATAGTCAGTCACGGTCCTCTTCAGTCCGCAGCCAAACAAACTGAACTTGCGACAAGATAAATGGATTTTGTAGTAACATTAAGTCTCCAGTTTTTTTAGTTAATTTTTAGTGTTTGTTGAAGCTGAACATCCAGCAAAAAGCTATAGGCAATATTGAATTGATCGTGTAAACTGCAGGCAAAATATGTTTGATCACCAGACATCAATTTGCTTTCCCACCTGTTTCTCTTACTTTATGAATGACTAAGAATTCATTAGAAACTGGTTCCCAGCAAATTTTACTTCAACCTGTTACATCTTTCATTGACTGATCAGTAAGCCGCAGTAGTAGCAATATGTCAGTGACCCAGTAGCGCATTTGTCGGACACTTTCCGGGCTGTTCTAATTCGCCAGTCTGAACCAAGTCAGACGGGGAAAGGAAAGACTTTATTCACGTTCGCTGAGTCATTGATTGCCGCCGTACCTGATCAACGTTAACTTTCAGTAAAAATGAAACTTAGTGGTTTGGAGCTAATTATAATCTTGTTTTGTAGCTCTAATCTGTTTTGTCGAACGGATAAGTTCAAAATCTGTATTGTATTCGAACAAAGTATAAAACGGATACGTCAGCTACCTGCAATCAGGATCATAGAATTGCAGGTTCGTTTCTTCCTCAACGTTATCCCTGTCGTTCATCAGCCTGACGAGAACCCCTGACAATAAGGGCCGAACTATCGCTGCCAAAGCATCATAGCTGACGTATCCGTTTTATCCAATCATCCAGTGTCTGAATATATGTTTCCCAGTCGGCTTGGGCTCAAGGAGTATTTAAATTCTGTATTCTTATCGTCCGCCATTATTTTTTCTTTTAATCATTTCCTTCGAACTATAAACGAACATCATGAGCTAGCAAGTTCGAAGTTTGCCTGTACTGTTAGGTGGATGAAAAAGTGTAAGCAAACGGTGAACTTACCACGTCCTTTGGAAACGCAAATTAAGCACCCAGCCATGCCAACGGGCGGCAAAACTTCGATAAAAACCACTCAAAAATTTGGTTTCAAAACACCATGGTATCGATGCGTTTTTTTGTCTGAGCTACCCAATCAGAAAACTCCGCAAAATAATGTGATTGGCTAGCACCATGTTTCTGTATCATTTAATTGAATACACTGCATTATTTGGATTGTGTCAGTGGATTGTTTTATTTTTCACTATTTGCTCTGGCGTCCAGAATATCTACGGCCGTGCGTTTTTACTATGACGCGGAAAATTTGAATCTCAGCACAAACGCGGCTTTTCAGTGGACAGTGATCAGCTCGCGGATAGTAGCTTACTGCGTGTTCACTTATTTGTCGTAAATATTTTCGACAAGAATACAACACTGGTACTCGCGCATAGAGGTAACGCAAATCCGACAGGGAAATTCCACTATATTAAAATCGATTGTTCGTGAATAGCGGAGCAAGGAAGTAGCGCGTTTTCATCGGGTCTTCAAGCCTCTTTAAAGTTTAACTGAAAAGCCAACTTATTTGTGTGTCATTTAATTGGATACACTGAAATATTTGGATTTTGCAAAGGAATTTTTTTAATTTTCCAGTATCTGCTCTAGTTACGACTTTCAGACTATCTGCAGTCGTCCGCACAGCTTAAATTCTACTATGACGCGGGAAATTTTAGTCTCAGCACAAACGCGGCTTTTCAGTGGGCAATGGTGAGACTGGTGAAGATTGCTTATTGCCTGAAAATAAAAAAAAATCATAAATCTTTCTCGTAAGGCATACAGCAAAAGTATAAGCGCATAGAGTATAAGCGCAAAAGTATAAGCGCACAGTTTAGACCACGAGGTGGCTATTCATGAGGCTGGTGATATGGGGGCTAGTAAATTTGTCTTACGTATGTTAGCTAGTTTTTTTATCTGATAGAGAACAGTGTGTGCAGCTACCAAACGGTGATGTTTCCGAATTCTTGGACATATACTGTGGATCGCCGCAGGGGACTAAGCTAGGACCATTGTCTTTTTTGATTGTTTTTAATCGTATTTTAACTTCAATTCGTGACCGTTTTAAATTTGCTGATGACCTATCTGTGCTTTCATTGAGAAACCTTTCAAATCATTCTGATCATACAACCACGCTCAGTGATATTTATGAAAATCTCCAGCCCGAACTAAGCCGAGTTAGATTAACGGTAAGCAGCGTGAAGAGTGTTGTTATGAGATTTTTATTCCTCAAGAAAGATGTTCCGGTTATTGAAGATGTTGGTTTGAGTACACAAAACTGTGTTAAACTACTTGGTGTGTATATCCAGAGTGACCTCAAATGGAATACTCACATTGACGCTCTTGTTAGAAATGGGTCGCATCTGCTGAAATCTTTCTCGGTCCTGAAGAGATTTAAGATTCCCGTGCAACAATTAGTCTTAATTTATTGTTGTTATGTCAGACCTTGTCTTGAATATTGCTGCCAGGTATGGCATCCCGGTTTGACTAAGGAGCAATCCAGTAGACTGGAGCTAATCCAGAAAAGAGCAATTAAGATTATCCTGGGCCCAGTGTACGTCAGTTATGAAGACAGCCTGTCAAGTCTCGGTCTCCCTTCCCTTGAGCAACGTAGGCACCATTTAACAATAAGTTTTGGCCACAAATGTCTCAATTCTGAACTTCACAGATCAATGTTGCCTGAGTATGTAGAACAAAATAAAAACAGGCCCAACACGCGTACTCAAACCCACTCAAACAAAACTAAATTAACAAATTATCCAGCGGATGCAACTGAAAGATATGTTAACTCGTTTGTGCCGTACTTTGTTCGTTCGTTTAATAGTTCTTAGGCGTGTTTATCTTGTATTATTTGTCATTTGCCATTGGCCATTTTTATATCCCGTTGAAAGTGCTATATTGACTTACCTTCGCTAGCTGTCTTTGCTATTTTGGTGAATAAACGATATATATATATATATATATAGAGGTACGACAAATCACACGGAAATTCCGCTATTTGAAAATCGATAGCGGAACAACAAAGTAACGCATTTTCAGCGGGTTTTCAAGCCAATTTAAGTGAATAGGTGATCGGTAACTAGGTTGTCATATCCCAGCCCTTTTCGATTAAACTTTAAGTGAATAAGGGATTGGTAACTAACTAGATGGTCCCATCTCAGCCCTTTTCTGTTAAACTTTAAAGCTCTGTGATTGTAGTCTACTCCCGGTAATATCCTCCTGTGTCCTTGCTGCATGCTATGGGACACAACCAGGCTCTTCGTGGGAGGGTCCGTGCACACCTCTACCCGAAACGGGTATGGTTGGTGTCTGAGTATGGTAGTATGGTTTGGTCAGTCTAATCTGATAGTTGTCTTTCCCCGCGACTCTTTTCGACGGACGTTTGTATGCATTTTTAGTGAAAAGTGGAAAGCCGATTTGGATTAAGCTGGAGTATAGACAAATGTAGTTCGATAAGGAGATAAAGGAGTATACCGTTAGTTCACTCAACTTACAGCCTAGTCAGGTCTAAATCGAAGGAAGTAAATTAGAAATTTGAGAGACCTTCGTTTCACAAACGTAAGTACGTAAAGGGGGTTCTGGTTGGCGAATTTTAATTTGTTAGCTGTTGCACTGATGAACGGAGAACTTAAAGGACCCATCATACCTATATCACTATTCTAAAATGCATAATTGTTCCATCATTATCATTTCGAAGAGTCAGGCGGCATATCCCATTTTATTTGGTTGATGAAGAAAAATAAATCCGTAAAAAAAAAATTCGCCAGTCGCGTGCCTACCTGGTAAAGACGTCTATATGACTTCACATACCGGCATTGGGCCTAGGATAGGGTATGTTCGAATCTACCCCACCAATCACAAAAAATCAACGAAGAAACCAACGAAAATGGAGTTTGTAAAGGCCAACGAATATACTGAATTCTATCCGAATATACTGAATATATTCGCTAGTACCGAGCGAGAACAGTCGTAATTGTTATTCGCATTTATTGGTGAGTGGCTCGCTGTCTTTATTTCAGGCTTTCAATTCTTCCCATTAAGTTTTAATTTTCGGTTTCTTGTTGGTTTTGTGCTTTGTTTTGGTTTTCTTGGTTGTTGATCTTCATCCTTCTTTTGGAATTTTTCCTCGAAATTTCCGTCTCCGCTGAAGAAGGGAGGCGGTTGTCCTCCCGAAATATTCGCATTTTGTTCAGTATATTCGCTGGCCTTTACAAACCCCATTTTCGTTGGTTTCTTCGTTGATTTTTGTGATATGTAAGGCCAATGTGGTTTACGAAATTATGCACCCCACCAATACCCTTCCTCAGGTCAGGTAGGCCCATACTACTAGTCTACGAGTATTCTTATTGTTCTGGGTAATGACCAGGGGTACGGAGTAACCGAAGATGTTAGGGTGTCCTAGAATTTATACAAGAATCTTCGCCATTGTTGTCCCACGGAGTTCCCAAGTGGGGTTCTTGACAGTAAGGACAATAAAATCATCAGTGTCTTGACTGCTCGTTCCTCAAAAGAGCCGACGGTTGACAATGGGGTCGGTAGATGTTTCCAAAATCTTCACAGGCCTGCTACAGAAAGCCTTGATGAGTTCCTAGAGGTTATGTTTCCAATGTCCTACAGTAAATTGACAAATTGACTCCCGTATGAAAATAATTCAAGTTCTAAACGTTTGAAAAAAGTTGTTTCCAGTTGAAAACAGTTGTTTACAGTTGAAAACAGTTTGAAAAATTTCCCACAACACATGTTTGATAGTGCAAAACGGATACGTCAGCTGAATTTTATTAGAGCTATATTTCGGCCCTTCTTGGCAAGGTTCCTCTTCAGGCTCAAAGCCGCTCAAGTTGAAAATACGAACTTGTGGAAAAAAATGATTGTGGAAAAACGATCGTTTTTCTCGAATTTCCATCTTTCAGTTGGAGACAACTGTTTTCAATTGGAAACAACTGTATTCAATTGGAATTGTTTCCATACGGGCTAGTCATATCAATATTTACGTCTGGTCACTAAATTATGTTAGGGTCAAGAGCCGAAGTGACGTGAGGTAACGGCGTTTCTTTGATAAACTTCGGGTACTGGAACATGCAATAGGCTACTCGGTCCCACGTGTTGCTGAAACCCCGACACTAGTTTATGGATCAGCGTGACAGTACAGTCTTCATTGTTTGGGGGTAGTTAGTAAACGACCATCCTTTATTCTTTGGTCCTAACTTTACGTTTTTATGGCACTTGCAGCCTCTGTATCAAGTGCCATATACCGATCGCAATTCCGTCTGCCGGTCGGTCTGTCCCACGATTGCGAGTTAGGGTACTTCCAGATATGCTAGGAAGATGAATCTTGGCAGGCGTATCAGGGATCCAACCAAACTAACTTGGAAATAATCAGTTTCCCGATCCGACCATCTGGGGGAGGGGAGTGGAGGGAGGGGGAATCCGGAAAATTGAGTCTTGTGTAACATCACTGATCGACCATGAGCACATGCTAGGGACTGTCGGCGAGACCCCAGCTCTCAAAGAGTTCTCCCCTTCGTCGCATTGGCAAGGTTAAGGTCTCCTAGGATTCTTATCGCTCTTGCTAATGACCAGGTGTAGAGGGTAGCCAAACTGAGTACAGCATTGTAGGATTCCGAATGTCAAGCTACTTTGCTCCTCGACTGCACCCCTCAGTTACCAAGTGGGGTTATTGACAGTAACGACAGGAAAAATGATCAGAATGGATTGACCGTTCATTCCTCAAAAGAGCGGGTAATAGATAAGAGGGTTGTAAAATGTCCCCAAAGTATGCACAATTCTGCCATAGGGTGACATAGTTATTTATTACCTGAGCTTGCAATTTGACCCACTCGAGTAACGTGGCTTGTGACACAACGGATTTGTAATGCCTCTTGGATTTGTGAAATGGCGAGTTACGCTAAACCATTTGGGATGGCAACACATTGCTTACATTTAAAACAAAACGCCTACAAATCTCATACTTATTGCAGTGAAATCGAAAGTAATTGGACGATTTTTTGCTGGTTTTCGGTAGTAAACTTTTAAGTACCCTTTCATCCTGATTAAATTACTTTAAATTTTGATTTCGCTTGTTACGCCAACTGTTTAATACCAATATCTGTTGTTTTTTGTTCAAATAAGCGCCTGTAGAACATTTATCGCAATGAAATCGAAGCTGGACGATTCTTTGCTAAATTTTCGTAGCAAACTTGTTACTCATCTGACCCAACTCCTTTATTTGTAATTTCGCTTGCTGTGCGAACTTTTTCGCGATAGACGCCTATTGTTCTATAGATAAACACCACCAAAAATCACACACATTCGCAGTGAAATCGAAAAAGTACTTATTCGTCCAGTTATTAAAGTATGTCAGCACAACTCCCACCAAAGAGCTCGGCACATAAGCCTACTGCCCATAGGAAGTTATAATGTGAGGACAGTCTCACATGCCAATGTGATTGATACTACTTGCAACAACACGAGTGAAAATAGCCGGAAGGGTTACTTTTAGTTTCCGTAGAAGAAGTCACTTTTGCGTAAGAAGCTTAGATGGTGAGAAAATGTTCTGACATGCCAACTTTTACTTTTTTGGAAACAGGTTTATGGAAAATGGGTGTACTTTCCTTCATATGGACACGGAAAAAATCAACGAAGAAACCAACAAAAATGGGGTTTGTAAAGACCAACGAATATACGGAGATAAATTATCTTCGGTCACGGATCATATCATTTAGGGTGGTCAAGTTTTGTTTAAATCTGATTAGAGTTGACGTGCCTTTTCCATTTGATTTCGCTTTGGTGAAATTTTTGGGTTTTTTTCATTGCATAATGGACTTGATCAGGAAAATAGCTCGGAGGGTGATTATAGTTTCCGTTGGCTACAAGAACTCACTTTGACGGAAGAATTTTACAGGGGTGAGAAACTGTTACGACGACATACCAACTTTTACTTATTTTAAACATGTTTATGGAAGAAAGGAATGTGGTATTTCCTTGGTATTTCTGTCGTGTAAGATCATATCATTTAGGGTGGTTGGTTTTCACTTAAAATCCGAAATAGAGTTGGCGTACTGTTTTGTTTGATCTCACTTTAGATTCCAAATTTAGGGATGTTTATAAGAGTTTTATTAACATTTGGGAGCCTACTAACATTTTTAAGCTGAATGGACTTGAATAAGGAACATATCTTAGAGGTTGACTTTTCATTTCCGTACAAAAACTCACTTTCACATCGGAAGTTCAAATGGGAGAAACTGTTCTTCCATTTCAACTCTTACTCTCCTGAAGAGCCGTTTTATGGGGAAAATATTTTTCGCATTCCAAAAATAAAGGATTCCTTCCGTTACTCTCTGTACGGATATTGTGCCATTGTTATCTATACTGTAGGCTAAAGACTTTTATCTATTAGTACGCTCGTCGGATTGGGAATTTTTGTAAAGACAACCAAATTAGCTAGCTAGCAAGTTTTGTCTAATAAACCTTACTTACTTACCTATTCCAGCGATCTCCGGTTTGTTAGTTATAATATAATAATAATAATATAATATTTATTTGTAACCCACTGTACAGATTAGGATAGTGGAGTAATCAAAGAAAAGAAAAGAAATAAAGACAATACAACATATGCAGATTTCCAGCGAACACATGATGTCGCTAGCTCCGTAACGATCAACGAGGCGTCTATTTCGGACCGATCTGGGTAAATACAAAAGGAATTTGCAGTATCGAAAACAATCCACCCTCATTTGCTTGAAATCAGTCTTTGTAAATACAGGATATAAACCAGACGCAGACAAAACGGCATGGTCGCAAAAACTAGAATAAAGTTTAGCCAATCCACGTCTGCTGAAACGACCACGATTAGCACTGAGACTAAATTCTTTTATACCTTAAGTTTATTGTCACTACGCACCGAGTAGGCCTACACAAGAGTTCACAACGCAAAGGATAGCACTGGTCAGCTCAAAAGTAGGTTAACCCTAACAGCCCACCAGCGGAAAAACTCTCATAACTTGGGCTTTGATTTTTCCGTGAAGCGGGATATCACTTTAAATTACCTTAAATTGCATGTGCAGTCTATTTATTTGTTTATCATTAGGGTCAACTAGGGCCACTAACAAAGTTACAAAAAAACAAACGCTCGACAGAACAATAACGAAAATAAAGACAGAAAAATCGTCTTCAAACACAGACAAAAAGGTGTTTAAAGTAAAGATGTATAGTATCCCCACGAATAGCTTGCAGTTGATGGCTGTGACTGTTTCCGGGTTACAGCTTCAGGCGCTACAATACTCTATATAACTAAGTCCAAAACACACTAGTGACATCAGCAAGAACGAGAATCCTCGTCCGAACAATGAGGAGGCGAATGCTTCAGTTACTTTATTTGAACAGTGCACCCTGACTAATAAAACAATGCGAACAGACTACGCGCATTTATAAGTTCTTATGCGTTGTTCAAATTCTTGTAATAAGCTGGATAAGAGCTATTCATCTCAGCTAATATTGCGAGTAAGACATGTTGGGCGTGATAAAGAAAAACATAAATCGAGCCTTTTTTCTTTGGTGCAGCTCTAGTCAAATAGCCGCCTGCTTGGGTTGGTTTAACGATGATGCGGTCAATCCTTATGCAGCTTACTGTATCGATTTAAACAGTGCTTTAAAGCACAACTCTTCACTAGTCTTTTCCCAATGGTCCGAATGGTCTTTTGCCGATGAAATGGCTCAGAATATCGTTTTCGAAATACCGTTACTTAACACGTGAAATTAGCTCTTTTCCTGTTAGCGCTTCTCCGACGTGGCGGCCTAACGCAAAATATTTGAAAACTGAATGCGCAAAAAGTTGAAAAAATAAGCAAAACATAATATAGACCTGATTGCCTACCATGTCTTCCAAAACGAAAAACAACACATTGAAGCTTCTCATGTCCTTATGTGGGAAAGAGTTTTCGGCGGACCTTCAAGCTTTCGGCGAAGTTTCTGTTGCGTGACTGGCAAAACTCGGCTAAACCGAACAAGACTAAAGGTTCCGATGGGATCCCATAAATTGAATATTTGATGCAGATAGTTACGATCTTTGTGCCGACCGGTTTTGTATAAAACTCAAGTTCAGATATACCTCTATAAGTCATGTCTATTTTGACAATACTGATCGAAACTTCCTGCTTTACTTCTGGCAAATTTCCGGTTTTGGCCGAATTCCGAACGAACTACCATACTTGTCCAGGAATAAAAAAAAAGTTCAGAAACGAATTTATCGTATCTCCTTATCCGTATAAAGAACATCTAATCAACTTCAAATAGAAATTTTACTTGAACAAACTTTCCGGTTTTGACCGGATTCCGGGCGAACTACTTGCCCGGCGAGAAAATGGTTTTCACCATTGTGTTCAGCATGTCTTCCTACCCTTCAATCGAACATGTAATCAACTTCAAATAAAACTTTTGCTTTAACAGACTTTCCGGTTTTGGCCGGATTCCGGGCTAACTACTTGTCCGAAGAAAAAATGGTTTTCACCCTCGTGTTCAGCATGTATTCTTACCCCTCAACCGAACATATAATCAGCTTCAAACAAAACTTTTACTTTTAACAAACTTTCCGGATTTGGCGGGATTCCGGGCGAACTACTTGTCCGACGACAAAATGGTTTTCTTCATCGTCTTCAGCATGTCTTCTTACCCCATAATCATCGATTATCTGTTTAAAAATATTTCATTTGCCCCTTAATTTAAACCCCCTCCCCCACCCTTAAATGTAGGGCTACAGAGACCATCTACGAGCTTGACATTACTCTTGACCCAAACAATCCTCACATCAAGTTTCATCAAAACACTCATTCCCTTCGAGAGTCATAGCGCGCACAGTCGGAAAGACGGACAGACAGACAGACGGACAACTTTTGCGATGTCATAGGTATCCCGCCACTTACCTTTTGGGATCCAAAAAGCGCTAAAAAGTTGTAGGTACAAAACGAAATAATGCGAAAGGTGGGGATTTCAGAAGCTTATAATCCCATAAGGGTTCTAGGGATAATATAAAAGGCAGAATAAGCAGGAGGGGCCTGCATACAAATGTTCTCAAGAAGTTCTGGCCGTTTGCGGAATTTCGTGTTCGGAAATTCAAAGGCTGTTGCCTCTGTTTTACCCACAGCAAGCGGATGAAATCGCACTCTTCGAAGTCATGTAACTGTTCAAAGAAGCATACCTCTACTGTGTATTATAGATAGATTTTCTGGCTGTTCGGCTGATCTGACAATTTTTTTTTCAGACTTAGCCACAATGTGGCCTATCGGGTTTCTGATTCTAGTCTTCGTAAGCAGCAGCCTTCAAACCACTCGAACAAGGTCCAGAGCCTTAAACTTGGATCAAGGGATCGCCAGTAATTTTGCGGAAGAAGACGATGAAACCTGGCGAACATGTTCAGACGTAAGTTACTTCCACGAGCCGGCACTTAATAAATGGAAGCTTTTAATAAACAGTAAAAATAGTAGTAATAAATAGTACAAATAGTAAATAGCAAACATTAAAAATAGTAAATAACAAATAGTAAATATTAAACAGCATCTAATAAATTGTAGTGGAGTGGAGTGTTACAGTAAAATCTTTATCACATCTTATATACAAACTTTGTTTTCCTATTTGCCTGTTGTTGTTTTTGTTTTTTTGCGACGATTTGGCACAACGACCAGGTTTGGATCCCAAAAGACAGTGAATGTAGTACTCTACACGCCAACTCGCCAAGGATCTTCGGGAAGAACGAGAAAACGTAGCACCAACGACTCAAACTCAACAACTCAATCCTTTGTTAACCAAGCACGGCGATGTTTGGAAGCAGCTGTGATACCGGTTCCGGCTCGTCCGCTAGGTACAGTGCGATTTTGCATCGGCAAGAAGAGTTAGTCATCAAGAGTATTATTTTAACAATCCGTAGCCTATGTCGGAGTGAGCATCCATCCCGCACCTTTTTTTCCTGGCTTTTCGATCCCTAAAACGACGGTGGTGTCGGTGTCTAGCTGCAGTCATATACAAATCCTAAGCTTTTGGACATGGTGCTCCAGCGTCAGGGCATGCACCAAGGTTTGAGCATGGTGCTAACAAGCTGGGGCACCGTGCCCTGCAGCCTTTCTGTTGAATTTAAGATCTGAAATGGAAATTTGCTTTTCAAACAGATTTGTATGGGGTATGCCCTTGATCCGGGGCATGGTGCCCGAACGTATGAGCACCGGTACTCATACATTGGACGTTGGAGCACCATGCCCAAAAGTTTACAGTTTGAGTATGACTGTGCCACTGGTCGCGATTTGTCACAGATTTTTGCTTCTTCGAGAAAGCAATCCGGAATTCTGCGACCGGTTCCCTATAGATTCCTCCTCAATAGTTGGTAACAAGTGCGCAAACGCTCAAACGTGGAGTGTTACAGTAAAATCTTTGTCACATCTTATATAAAAACAGCGTTAGCACCAAGACATTTTACATCCCCAATAACAAAACAAGTATTGGACTAACCGAATTTGAAATCATCCCTCCTCTTGCAAGAATGGTCCCAATTTCAATACTGAATGTCTTGCCAGCTAGCATGTCCGACCTTTTAAGCCTCTTTTCAATTAGCAACGTAAGAACAAGTGCAGTAGAGCAAACCCTAGCAGCCTCGAACCCCTCCGTCACAACTTCAACAAGAGCGGCATATCATCGATCATGTGACAAAACTGCCGAGTTTCCAATTTCCCATTAAGTAGCCTACGTCGCGTGGTTTTCTTTGTTGCTCTCATACCAAGACCGACGTCTATACATATATCCACAAGTCTACAAGAGTTGAATTTGAAACCTGTCATTCACGAACTTAACTCATGGGAAATATGGTCCCAGTTGTCCATGAACGGGAGGGTGGGGTGGGGGGCGGGGTGGGACACATCAAAATGCGTATCTAGACCTATGTACCTCAAGTACACCAGCTTAGAGCTTGATTCCAGTCATGGGTCGAAAACTTAACTCATGGGCAACTTGGGTCCACTTGCCCATGAACGTGGAGGGTGGGAAGGTGGTTCAGCTCCACATATGTATTCCCAACCCTAAGATCTAAAAGCACTAGGAGTTTCATCGCCCTATCTCCCGTAATTGTCAAAAAACATTAAAAATGGGCAATCCGGGCCCCGTTGCCCCTGAACCAAGTGGATGTTGGGTTTGGGATCCTGAAAAAGCAAAAAGAGACCCCAATGCTCACAAAGCTACCAAGTTTCAACTTGATACCGGATGATTCATGTCACAGTCACGAGCTTTGCTCTTGGGTAATCTGGGCCCATGAACGGCGGGGGTGGGGGAGTTGCAACTTTAAAAGTAATTTCTCAGCCCTAGGATCTACAAGTACACGGAATTTCATAGTCCTATGTCCAGCGCTGGTCAAGTTATGAACATTGTTCACTGGGCAATCTTGATAACTGCACTGGTTCACGAGTTATAAGGTCCACAAAAACTGGTGAAAACCGAAAACTTGTACAGCGCTCGCAAGAGTGGATTGTTCATAAATGAACACTATCAATGACCAATTTCGTAGGCGCCAGAATGTCGCAGGTTTTTGCGGCCAAAAGTCACAGTTTCCATCAGAGAAAGGCGGCAACACTGCGTTCGATACATCATCGGCTCAGTTTAGGAATGTTGCACAACTCACAGGGAAGTTGATTTTCCGGTATCACCAATGCATGTATCAGCAAGGATAAATAAATAACCATTATTACCTGTTGTTGGTATCAGCAAGTTTGGTAGGTTATACTTTAGCAATTGCCTTATCGCTTACCGTATAAGACCTTAGACTCATATTTGATAGTGCAAAACGGATACGTCAGCTGAATTTTGTTAAATATTTCTTGAGCCCAAGCTGACTGTGAAACATTTATTCAAATAATGTATACAACGGATACGTCAGCTACGATGCTTCATCAGTGATATTTCGGCCCTTCTTGGCAAGGGTCCTCGTCAGACTGTCAATCTTCAGGTCCAACGTTGGGAAAGGAAACAAACCTGTAATAAATAACTGAAGCTTCAGTTATTTATTTCAGGACATTTATTACAGGACAGCTTGACGAGGACCCTTGCCAAGAAGGGCCGAAATATCGCTGGTGAGGCATCGTAGCTGACGTATCCGGTGTGTACATTATTTGAATATATGAATTTTATTAGAGCTATATTTCGGCCCTTCTTGGCAAGGGTCCTCTTCAGGCTCAAATCCACTCAGGTTGGTTTCGGACTTTGATTTTTTTCCGGATTTAGCTGCTATTAAAATAAATATTTCATTTTTGTTGTTGTTTTTTATGAGTTTTTTTTTAAAGGAATAGGATTTCAGAAAAGTTTTGATGGTAAGTTGTTTTTTTTAAATCAAGGTAAAATAGGGGTAAGAAAAAAAAAGCCAATCAAGTTGAAAAAAAAAACTTGTGGAAATCTGTTTTGCACTATCAAATATGAATATCAGTCAGCTTGGGCTGAAGGAATATTTATTACTCACTCATGCCATTTTAGTACGACTCTGGCTCGTCACTGATGGCATTTTATTTATTTATTTGTTTTATTCAGTAAAGGAGTAAGCCATACGGCTTGTCGCATTATACAAGAAACATAAACACACTTCAAGTGGCAGAAATAGATAAATTCTAATACAACACAAAACAAAGAACATTTATGGTACAACTTAGTGTGACGGATGATAAAAGGAATTTGGTATGTTATAAAATTTCCAGTCAAATGGTTGGAATTGTGCGATAAATATGAAATGTTCAGTAGGCTAAAGAGAAATTGTTCTTTAAATGTAAATGTATTGATGGAATATGAACTGAACTTTTACAAGAAAATGTGACTCAAAAAAAAAAAATGCAGAAGAATCTCTACCCTTTCGGCGACCCAGTCGAACAGCAAATACATCAGCCGTGTCCAGAATGAAATCACAGCACCAGCTTTAACTCCAATAAATTTTCAGAGAAGAAGCTCATAAAATCAGATATTTATGGAAGAATCTTTCATTGTTTTTTCCACAAGTTCATTTTCCAGCTTGAGCCTGAAGATTACCCTTGCTAAGAAGGGCCGAAATATACGAAATATAGCTCTAATAAAATGTAGCTAACTTATCCATTTTGCACCGTCAATTAAGTTATTAACGTTAAGATTTGACGAAAATTTGAAATTGTAAAAACTTGAAAGCCCTGGGCAATAAGGAAAATTTGAGTTTGTTTAGAAAGAGTAGGTCACTTTAAATGGTTAAAAAAAAATTTAACATCGTCGAGAGGGGGAGTCGTATGATAAATACGAAGAGATGCTTTGTGGGTATTAAAAATTAAACAATTACTTCATTTATTTCGGTCCTTCAAAACTGAGGAGTAATATAGTTAAAAACTATACCTGAATCAGTTTATATTCAGCAACACCATAAATACTATGAAAGAGGAAACATAATACACAAGATCGAAACAATTAATTTGAATTGATTGACAACGTCTTAGATTCCTCAGTTTTTGACAAAATGGGTACAGGTTTGGGTTGGAATGTCTTTAAGACACATTTTCGTTAAAAAAAAACGTCACCTTCTTCTTATTTTTTTTTTTTTACGTTAATTGGGAATTGCAGAAAGAAATGGGGAACGCAAGAAAAAAATTTTAAAATAAAGAACGCGGTACTTTAACAGCAGATCTGTCGCAAATTTGAAAACCCTCGAGAATTTTTGCTGCGAAAAGGACATATGGTAGGGCAATCGAGTCTTCGTTGAAATGAATGAGATCGAGATTGGACGTAGCGTTTGGGTCGAAGCCTTTTCGAAATCTTTTCTTCTTAGTAAAAGCTTTTTAGCAACAATGCGTTTTGAGCCAAAATGTTGGCTCAGTGTTTTGACCTGACTGGCTGTTCATCTTTACCGACTGTTTTTGCAGAAAAAACGAGTGTTTTAAAGAAAAACTGACTGTTTTGACGAAAAATTTACTCTTTAGAACAACCGATTGTTTTGAAGTGACGTGACCCATATGTGACGCCCCTGGCAACAATCACTGATCTTAAAGGACCCGTCTCATTTATGTTACTGCTTCGGTGTATGTCCCTAATTGTTCCATCCGTTCTGATGTCCAACATTTCAGTCATTCTTATCCGACCCAGCGGCATTACGCAGATTTTTGTCATCTGCCCTTTTTGGCTTTTTTGCGAGGCACCGCTTATCTCTTCAAGGCGCTCATTGGCTAGAAATGCCGGTTATGCTAGTTCTCTGTTTTTCATTAAAACCAAGGGGGCCGAGCGAGACTGAAATGGGGTTTAATCTTTTTAGAACCCTTGCAGTGTTTCAAAAAAAGGTATGGTTTCAAAGGTGGTATGTTGGAACAGTGGTTCCCAACCGGTGGTACGCGTACCTAAAGGGGTACGAGAGACCCTCGCAAAGGGTACGCGAAGGTCCCAAAATCAAGTTAATCTATAGATTTAATACATCGCTTCAGCTGGTTTTGAGTCCTCTAACTCAGTTTCAGTATTGTCCGCAAAATCACACACCCCATCATACGCGATTTCAGATCTAGCATCTTCAGCTTAGGCTACTATAAACGAAACTAGTAAAACAACAATTCGTCAAAAAGGGGTACGGCACCTTTCTAAACCGGATTCCCCTCCCTCCACTCCCCTCCAGATGGTCGGATCGGGGAAGCGACTATTTCTAATTTAATCTGATCCGGTCCCTGATACGCCTGTCAAGTTTCATCGTCCTAGCTTATCTGGAAGTGCCCGAGCAAAACCGGGACCGACAGACCGACAGACCGACTGACGGACAGAAATTACAATAGCTATATTTCACTTGGCCGAAGGGCAAGTGCCATAACTAGTAAAACAAGAATTCGTCAAAAAGGGGTACGGCACTCTTCTAAACCTTGATTAGGGGTACGCGATACGGAAAAGGTTGGGAACACTGTTAGAATTTTCGACTATAAACTGTATCTTTGCGGCTTAGGCTTTAACCTCGTTGTTCTTTCTAGGTTACTCCAGGACTAGACATCGCCTGCCTGTGCCAGAAGAACTTAGAAAACGGTACCGATATAAACTGCGATAATGTCGTATTTCAAGGAGATTTTCCGCTTCTTCCATTCCGGTTCCGGATCCACTCTTTCCGCCAGCGGAATTCCGGACTGCAGAGTCTCGCATCCCAGCTTTTTACGGCGAGTGACATACCCCTCAAACGGTTGGATATTTCACATAATGGACTTCGAAGGCTTACAGAACGCATGCTAGAAGGTAAGAGTTGGAACTGATTTTTTTCTAAAGCTCGAACTGATAACCGTTTCTTTCTCCTCGAAATTTCTTACTTTTGGGCAACGCCTCCTTCTCCCCCCAGTGAAGCTAAAGATCCGGTGTTTATTTTAATAACTCAACTGGTTACAGCACCATCACAAAGAAAAGAAAACACAGATGAAGAAAAATAAACAAAAAGAAAAAAGAATAAAGGATGTCTAAAAGGATGGATCCTGATCCTATCGAGGATTCCCGACCGTCATAATTTCAATCAATTCAGTTCAATTCAATTATATTTAAGAAAGCCATAACACGGACAAGCCATTCGAAAAACTGATTCTTCCGAAAACTAAGAAACAACGACCGCAAATAATTGATTATACAGTGTAAAAAAGAATCTTGCAGTATTTGCTACTGGGATTAATATTGTCTCTACTGAGATAAGATTATTTCTAATTCGGATTAATCTTGTCCCAGTAGAGATGAGATTAATCCCAGTAGCAAATACTGCAGCGAACTTTAATCCTCTCGGAGAAACTTTTTACAGTGTAGTTGAACTGGCGGAACTGTTACATCTACCTGTAAAGGATCTGCAAACAGGTAATCCAAATGCTTCTTGACAAATATTCCTTCAGCCGAAGTTCGACTGCGAATCACATTTAACGCAAGTCAATTTTTCCAACTTGAGCGGTTTTGAGCCGGAAGAGGACCCTTGCCAAGAAGGGCCAAAATATAGCCAAAATAAAAATTCAGCTGACGCATCGGTTTTGCATATTGACGTTTGGGGGTCATGGCATAGGTGATATGTTTCGATGAAAACCTCAATCATTGTAGAAAATTTTCTTTAGCTTCAGACAACGTTTACATTCTGTTAGGCTAAGACTCAAGACTTATCGATGCATTCGAAATAATGAAGTCCTTTTGAACAGATCGTTACCATAAAATGCGCTTTTATTGTCTTTACTTTTTTTCATGGTGACTAATTAAATTAAAAGGTGACGCTAAGCTAAGTTTTGATATTAGTCTAAGAGGCGGTGGTTCAGTTTTGAATTTAAACTCGGTCAAGCCTGACAGCTGGTCTAGTTTGACTAGTTTTGTTCATAATTTTGAGGGATTTGGCAAGTGATACTGCCCTTTGGCGATCATTGTCATACAAGAACGAAAATTTTAACCTGAACTGATTAAAAGAAGATAAAGAGAATCGATGAATTTGATCAACGAGTCATTAACTTGAAGATGAATGAATCTTCAGTGATGAAGGAAACTCGAATTAGTGCGATTTTTAGACCATAACTCGCGGTTGGACGGTAAATCACTCCAGGGGTGCTTGATACACTTCCGTTGCATTCTCGAAGGAGTCATCTGCCGGGGATAAAAGGTCGTCGAGGTCGCGATGATTGCAGTTCCTGGCGAATCTCAGGCGGTAGTCGAACGATTTCTGAAGCCCTTGGCAATAGAGCCTATCTCTTAACTTTGTTCCATCATGTACATCAAGAGACGAGTAGGCCGTCCAGGCTGATTCGTGGTTTGTTCAGGGAATTCGCTTCCGCCCTTCCGGAGAGAATCAGGGAGTCGGAGAACCAGTTTTTGTTTAAAAATAGATTGAAAAATTATTGTTTGGATGGTTAGGTAAATGTGGAATATTTATTTGGAATTTTATTTAAGGTTAATATTTCATTTTAGTGATTGGTTGGGTTGGGGGGGGGGGGGTAAAGAAAAAGAAATGAAAAGGTGTAGACGAGAAATGTGTCATCGTTTGTAATAGGCGAGTAAAAGTTGCGCACTCCCGCACAGGACACGGTTGTGCCCTTCTTGGGGGCGTTATGTTTGTTGTTCCGTTTAAAGAATGTTGAAATTAAAAATGAATTGAATTGCATATAATTGCCATTTTGGCTAAATGGGGCGTTCTTGTGACGGGTAGGCTGCTCGACTGGTAGTTCCACCGTCTGACTCCGAAAGCGGGACAAGGGAAGTAGGACGTCCAATAATCTAATTGTCATCTATTCTGGAAATCTTAACATCTTCTTTTATATTTTTTTTCCACGTAGCTATCTTTTCCTCTCTTTCCTTAATATCGATTGAAGGGGCTACGACTCCTTGACTCAGGGACGTTAAAAACCTTGAAAAAAAAATCCAGAAAAGCCGTAGTATCATGGATAGGCTACACTAGAAAAATTAACGGTGCCTACGCAAATTTAAATAATATCACATATTTTATATGACCTAGATTTCATGCTCTTATCCTAAACTGACACTATTATATCCTTACATCTTCCGACATTATTTTCAATCAATCTAGGGGGAGGGAATCTACCAACGTAGAAAAATCCGGTGCTGGACCATACAAGATTGCGCTGAAGGACGACTCGTTTTGGGGGGAGGGAGGGATAAGGACTCCTGTAGAAGAGCCGCTGGAATTAAAGAGAATCTGCCGTTTTTTATGAATCAGTCCGCTATTCCTCCAAAAGTTAAACTGACCCCCCCCTCCCCCCGTGATGGCTGCGTCACCTGTCACCCCAATTCCTACCGTAGGCCTACTGCCTACTGCCTACACCATCCACAATTCACAGTCTTTGTTGAACTGAAAGAGACTTTTGTAAATACCAGTGATGTAGTTTAGAGGGTGGAGATTAGGCTAGGTCTTGAGCAGGGGTCTCTGGAACCTTGTAGATGGCGAGACAAACGTCTGAGGACCGGCGGGCCTGACCTTATTTTCCACTCTCACAACCAATCAACAAACGAGGGTGAGGAGTTGGAGTTTTCTAGATAGCCTAGGGCTCAGCTATACTGTGCTCTTTCTCTCCAAAGAAAAGAAATGTATACTTCACAGTATTATTTAGACACCAACACATCTACACACAACACACCGAATAACCCAAATACAGCTAATAAGTAAATCGTGAAAAAGCATATAATATATTATTATACTTGAATACAAACCTAGCCCACGCTTGAGGGTATAGCAGATATACGCAAGTCATGATTAGCGAAGTTTGGCAATTGTAGCTTCTGTGATGAAGCTGTGGGGTTCAGCAGTTGCCAAGTAAATGGAAGATGTGCTCCATTAGCGATGAATTAAAGAATTCATCAAATTGCTGGACCTTGGACTTGCAGTTGTAGACTAATTGCGAGTGCAAAAATTCGTACGAGAATCTGGGTCATTTACGCGCAGCAGCCTTGGTTTAGTTTTTGTTAGTTAAAAAAAACGAAAAAAAAATTGTCTCACATCTTTATATTTGTGCGTGTTTTTGAAAAAGTTAACTTATATGGCATTGGCTGAATAAAGAGATGATTAACCAGGTGTCAACCGGGGCATACCTTCATGTAATAGCGCAGATAGCTTCTGACGACTGATTGATTGATTGATTCCTCCTTTGCAGGTGTTGAAGACACGTTGGAAGAACTGAATCTGTCACAAAATTGGCTAGGAGATCAGCTGAATCCTCTTTTCTTCAGTAGCGAACTAAATCGACTTCGAAACTTGAAAGCTTTGGATTTAAGTGTAAACGAAATCAAAGGATTGGATGAAAACGCGCTGAAAAATTGCGACAAGTTGGAGGTAAGGTTGAAGACGTCTTCTTAGGTTGTGTTCAATGAAATTTATTATGAGTTACGGTGATAAAAGGGAGACAACTATTATTTTGATAGGTATTGCCCGAGACGATACGGATTCTGCCTGACGAGAATTCCCGACCGTCATACTTTCAATCAATTCAATTCAATTCAATTATACTTAAGAAAGCCATAACACGGACAAGCCGACTAGTAGGTTTTGTGTCACATAAACAGAACACAACAAGACACAGATCTAAAAAGCTGACAACAGCTCGGTCAGTAAATATGTCCACTTGCGACAGTTATATGGTTAACAATAGTATAAAAATAGCATAAAAATACATAGTCGTGCAATAAAACTTTATACGAAAACTATATAACTACGAAAGCTAAAAAACCAACAACACTAAAGTCATTTACAATTCGTTCTTGTTATTATACAATTTTACGAAACTAGGCACAAAGTGTGTGGCAACGAGTGTGGCTGTGTGTGTGCGGTACAGTAAACTGTAACGATCGTAACTCTCCTGGAATCATGATTAAAAGAGCTGAAGGCTGATTTTCTTATCATGCAAGACCGTGGAACGAAAATAATAACAGGATCCTAACAACATCAGTGATAATCATTCCTTGGAACGCAACCAGGCGGGCCGGACCGAAAAGTTCATAAAAGACATGGATCAGAGGTGAAAGCCTATAAAAAAAAACTATTATTATTTTATGTTTCGCGGGGGAGGGGGGGGGGACGAAATTCCGGTCTGAATTTGTCCGGTTGTGTTGTGTTGCATGTTTGGTCCTTTTGTTATATTTTTCGGGACAATATTTTCTCGCTCTGCTCAACCAGATGAAAACAATTGAGGCGACAGTTATTTAAATAACTTTTCAAAATTTAAAGGTCAGTTTGTGTGAATTTTTTGCTTCGGTACGATCATGGTTAATGTCCTCAAGCGTATCGACTGCATATTTTCGGCTGTGTTCCAAACTGTGTGTGAGTGTGCCGGTTGAACAGAATATATCATATTGGTAAATTTGAGTTTCAGCGAACAAAATAAAATTTAAGAACAACTGAAAGTTAGTTGCAGTAACATTATTCAATCCTTTAGCATCATCGGGCCTGACAATATTTTTATCTCTAACATTAGTTTCGTCTTTCGGGCAAGTGCCATATAGCAATCGCAATTCCTGTCGGTCCGTCGGTCGGTCAGGGTTTTGCTAGTTCGGGCACTTCCACGTAAGCTAGGACGATGAAACTTGGCAGAAGTATCAGGGACCCCGAAAGATTCAGTTGTAAATAGTTACTTCTCCGATCCGGGCATCGTGGGGGGAATGGAGGGAGGGGGAATCCGGAATATTGAAGTATTTATAACTTTTGAACAGGTGATCGGATCTTAATGAAACTTGATATTTGGAAAGACCCCGTGTCTCAGACGACCCACTTCTAATCCGGACCGAATCCGGTGACTTTGAGGTGAGCTGGAGGGGGTAACCGGAAATCTTGGAAACGCTTAGAGTGCAGCGATCGGGGTGAAACTTGGTGGGAAAAACAAGCATAAGTCCCAGATACATCGTTAACATGACCAGACCGGATTTGTGCACATGTGGGGGATGGGGGTGGGGTTCGGAATTCTGATGATCCCGCGAGTTCGGTACTTCCTGATGTAGTAGGACAATGGAACTTGGAAGGCGTATCAGGGACCCGAACAGACTGGAAAGGAATAGAGTCATTTCCCCTAGACGATCCGAAGCAAAGCCGGAAGTGCTCAGACTTGAGTGAAACTAGATATCCTATTTCCAGGTGGGATATTTTGTGACGTTCTCATCTACTTCCTTGTACCACCTATTCGTATCAAGTGCCAGATGAGCTCGTAGCTCTTGTTGCAGATACCATGGTACCTGGCAAGGTACCGTGGTGTCTGATATTCAGATACTACGGTCGGACCGTGATAACTGGACGTGGTACCTGAAAACTTTATCTCGCTTTCATCATCGCTAGCTAACACAAAAGTCTAGTTTTTTGTCAAATTGGTGGGAACGAAGTTATGTCACTCTAGATGTCAGTGGATATCAGTATTTCTTGTTGGATGATTATTAAAAGCGCAAAGCCGGCAATTGTCGTTTTTGCAGATCAACCGTAGTATCAGATACCACGGTAACTGCAAAAACGATTAATTGCAGATCCTGTTACCGTGGTAACATATACCATGGTATCTGCAAAAACGCAACTATTATTAACTAATGCACAACCATGTAGCAGTTAAGTGATAGCCCCAATATTGAGAACAATTGAAAGTCAGTTGTCTTCACATTATCATGTCATGCAGTTCTTTTGCAACACTTGTCTTTCATACAACCCTACTCGTGCGATTTTTGTATTGCCCATCTAACCATGCGATAACATTATTATAGTTAAAATTAATTGCTTAATACCTGCCAAATCTGGCGATAGCAGGAAGAAGAAGGAATGCCATGTCGTAGCGACTAAACTAACTTTCGTTTCTTAAGCCACTGAAATATCATACGCACGCATATCTATACACTCACACCACGATGATCACTTTTTGTCCCAAATAGGGGCGAAACTGGGACAAATCCGGACGGGGGCGAGTCCGGACATCGAGCCCTTGGGTCAAATGGCTGTGACCATTTCCACCATAAAATTGTCACAAGATGGTATGACAGTAGTGCACATTCGGCGGGAAGTTGAGAGGTTTTAATCCAAACACCTCGGCCAAGAAAATAAAAATACAATTTTTGATGATACCTGGAAATAATGTTGGGGGCAGAATTGGGCAGATATCTTTGCAGAGAAAATCCGTAGAAGTTTCATTTCACTTGTGCTTAGAAGGGTCTCTCTAAGAGAGCTGGTGCAAGCCGCAAGTGATTTCGTTAACCCATTTATTTTTGGCGGCCATTTTGTCGGAATCGGCCAGCGTCGGGTCAGGTCGATTTTCATGGGACGAGTTCGGACAGCAATTAAAGCTGTCACGAACTCACAACCCGGATGATTCATTGTTTATAGGCAGTGAACAGGATGTCGAAAAGATTACTGAAATGAACACGAATTGTGAAGTCTTTCTGCTCAAGTTTTGATCTGAAAAACTGGTCAGTGTCTATCTTGGTTAGGGATTGAGCACCGGTCGGTAATGACAGATTACCTCCTTCCAAGACGCTTTATCAAACACATTTAAAAAAAGATCGTATTCCCAGAGAGGATTGGATGCACGGAGACAAGTTCGGATGACGTGCTTCTGTTCCTTTATGTCACTAAACTAAACTAAAAAAGGGTTCAACTAAAACTGAAAATAAAATCTTCGGAGTCGTGGGAATGCCTTTTTACCATCCAGAACAAGTTTTTTCTTGAACAAAAATCGATATCAGAAGCCCCCCCCCCCCCCTATCATCCCCCCACCGAATCGGAAAATAAGTTCTATTTTGGAGAACGGTGATGAGCCTGAGTGAGAAGTAATCCAGAATATTTAGTAAAATAGAAATCATGCTAGAAGTATCTGCCCTGGGGATAATTTTATGTTTCTTTTTAGTTGAACTTGCTTTTCTTTTTTTTCTTTTTTTTTAAACTCAAAACAGAATAAAACACTTGTCTAGCGTGTGTAAGAAGTACTGCCCGAAGTCGCCCCAGTATGTATCCGGAGTCATCCAATATATGGGGCGACTTCGGACACTTCGCCAGGATCTGCTGTAAGTACCATTACCAGAAAATTAAAGAAGGAGGGAGTCTGAAAAAATCTGTGTTATAGCTGAACGTTTTATCTCTCTATCGAGATAAAAACGAAAGCCGATACTTAAAGGACCCCCCACACTATTTACTATTCAACTTACAGTATTTCCAAATATTTGAATACTTATAAAACTAGGCTGTGCTTTCAACAAATAATCCACGGTTTTGGCTGTTTTAAGCCTTTTCCGAGACCCGTTGACTTACAGCGAAAACAGGGAAACAATTTACATAACCGGTTTTTTGAAGGAAAAACTTGTCGCAGACAACCGTCGACAGCGTGATACACATGAAACACGGCAAGTGAGAAAATCAGCGTGGTTTTGTTAATGGGGTTAGAATGTACCGTACGAAATTGGGGTCTCCGGGTTTAGAAAAATATGGAGTGAATATGGAAGTAGGTTGCGTTAGTATTATAGGTAAAGACAACATCGGGACTCACCCCAGTCTTCCCTATCGTCCTGTATTTATGGTTGCTAATCACTACTAGCAGGGACCCATAGATATCCTGTAATGAATCGCCATTCAGGGGGCTTTTCATTTCCTATGCTTCAATGTTGCTATGTTGCCCAAGCCTCACCTAGTTTCCAAAAATTCCGCTTGGGTCGAATCGGCGTTCTTGCTCAGATAGATATAGATAGCCATCTTCAGTCAGGACTATTCAGCATACAACCAGGTACCTTAGTTAGGACAAAAGATCCAAAGTACTCTTCCATTACAGAGAATATTCCTAGTTCAGTACAACATCTGCGAAAAATTTTGCCTATCTGGATTTTCGGGTATTTTATCCCCGTGGGTATTTCTCGAACTATCTGACGCTCGGTCAAGAGCGCATCAGAAATCTATTATTGACAAGCCCCCTGAATGGCGAGTCATTACAGGAAATTTATGGGTCCCTGCTACTAGTGATAACAAAATGAAGAAAGTAGGCCTTTTTTGTATTTTAGGCCTCCGAGGAGGACACCCGCTGGTTTCCGATTTCCCTTTTTCAGGACTGTCGGCTTGACAGCAGATCTGAAAGAACTCTCACCTTTCTCGCATTAGCAGGATTGTAAATTTGATCCCCTGTGGTTTTACACCCTTGCTAGTGACCAGGGTAATGAGGGTAAAATCATAAGTTTCTGGTCTGCTCATTTCTCAAAATACTCGGTGATAGATAAGAGGGTCGTCAAGGGTTGAACCCTGGCACAGAGTGATTTCGTTGAAGGTTGGGAGGACTACCAGCAGAAACGATGTAATTTTGACAATTCTGTGCATTTTTCTTGTAAAGATTCTCGCTCTGCTCGACCAGATGAAAAAATTGAGGTGACAATTATTCGAGTATCTTTTTTTTTTTATTAAAATGTTCGTGCGAATCTTTTTGCTTCATTAGTATGACCATGGCCAATGTTCTCAAGCGTATCAAATGTATGTATGTTTTTAAAGTGTGTGCTGAGTGGTCTGGGTGAATAGAACTGAATAATCGTGTAATATTAGATATTTTCAGTTGAGGCAACAAGTAGAAAAAAAATCGCAAGGCTCAACCACGCTCCAGTGGGGTAGGCTACTAAATTATTGCCGAACTGAGAACAACTGTAAGTCAGTTGCCTAACTTTATCAGTTTATGCTAGCCTTTTGCAGCATCAGGCGTGATAAATCTTTATCACACCCCTGTTCGAGTGATAATGTTTTTATCGCACATCTAGCTATACGACGAATGTCTTTCAAATCTTACAGTAGTAGGCTATAGAAATGAGAAAAAATGACCGAACGTCTACTAACTAACATTAGCTGTGTTCTTTGTCACGGGAGTTCTCACCGGTTGTCTTCGGTTTTTCGTATAAGCCGTTTTTTCATCCACCGGTGACTACTCACCAGTCTTACAACCTGTTTTTGAACTAACCGGTGTCCGGTTTTACCTAACCGGTGTGGACTAACCAGAACCTGCTCGGGAGCCCGGCTTCAGCGAGGAGTTGGCAGGTTTTCATCAACTCCCCGGTGAACCAAAAAACGCATTAGAAGAGAAGAATCGGACACTGGTGACAAAACACCAGAGATAGCCCGTAGTGCCACGAACGCAGCTATTCACGTTTCAAGCCGTCGGAATGCACACACGCACTCACGTATATTTACACAGACACATCGAGGGTCATTTTGTCCCACTTCTCGGTATCAAATACCATTTTTATACGTGCTGATGACGTAAAGAACAACTCGAGGCGTGATGACATGCTAATAATACTGTAATAGGCGACTGCGGTATCCGTTTTTAGCGAAACTAGAAATATCAGATACTACATTTGTATATTTGGTAATTTATATTTTCTTAAGTGTGTTTATTTGTTGGAATCCAGTTTTTATGGCACTTGTAGCCTCTGGCTCAAGTGCCGTATACCGATCACAATTCCGTCTGTCGGTCTGTCGGTCTGTCGGTCGGTCCGAGTTTTTTGTCCCACATATCCGAGTTAGGGTACTTCCAGATGTGCTAGGACAATGAAACTTGGCACGCATATCAGGGACCCGACCAAACTAACCTGGAAAAATCAGTTTCCCGATCCGACCATATGGGGGGGAGTGCGGGGCGCTGGAAACTTGAAAATTTAGGGCATTTTGTCACTTTTTTCTGAGTTAGGGTACTTCTAGATGAGCTAGGACAATGAAACTTGGCAGGAATATCAGGGACCCGACCGAACGAACCTGGAAATAATCAGTTTCCCGATCCGACCATATGCGGGGGAGTGGGGGCGCTCGAAACTTGAAAATTTAGGGCATTTTGTCACACTTTTTCGAGTTAGGGTACTTCCAGATGAGCTAGGACAATGAAACTTGGCAGGAATATCAGGGACCTGACCAAAGTAACCTGGGAATAATAAGTTTCCCGATCCGACCATATGCGGGGGAGTGGGGGCGCTGGAAACTTGAAAATTTAGGGCATTTTGTCACACTTTTTCGAGTGAGGGTACTTCCAGATGAGCTAGGACAATGAAACTTGGCAGGAATATCAGGGACCCGACCAAACTAACCTGGAAATAATCAGTTTCCCGATCCGACCATATGCGGGGAAGTGGGGGCGCTGGAAACTTGAAAATTTGGGGCATTTTGTCACACTTTTTCGAGTTAGGGTACTTCCAGTTGTGCTAGGACCATCAAACTTGGCAGGCATATCAGAGACCCGACCAAATAAAATTAGGAATAATCAGTTTTCTGATCCGACCATTTTGCGGGGGGGGTGGAGGGCAGGGGAATCCGGGAAACTGAGAAGTGTGTAACTTTCGAACGGGTGATCGGATTGTAATGAAACTTCATAACTGAATAGAATATATATCTGTAATGTTCCGTTTAAAGTCTTGACCGGATTCGGTGGCCAGGTAGGAGTTGGGGGGGGGGGGACCGGAAATTTCAAGAAACGGTTAGAATGGAGGGATCGGAGTGAAACTTGCTGGGAAGAACAAGCATCTGCTCTAGACAAGTCCTTAGACCATTGTACTGGATCCGGACACTTATGGGGGGGGGGGGTTCCCGGAATTCCGGTGATGGTGGTTTTGGGGATTTTCACGATGAAACTTGACAGGCATATCAGGGACCCAATCAAACTGACTTCAAAATAAAAATTTTGTCGATCAGATAACGGTGGGGGAGTGGAGGGAGGGGAATCCGCAGGGGAATCCGGGAAATTGAGAAATATTCTTTGAGCCCAAGCTGACTTTGAAACATTTATTCAAACAATGTTTACAACGGGTACGTCAGCTACGATTCTTCATCAGCGATATTTCGGCCCTTTTTGGCAAGGGTCCTCGTCAGGCTGTCAATCTTCTGGTTCAACTTCGGGGAAGGAAACAAACCTGTAATCTTACTTACAGGTTACAGATTACAGGTTTGTTTCCTTTCCCGAAGTTGAACCAGAAGATTGACAGCCTGACGAGGACCCTTGCCAAAAAGGGCCGAAATATCGCTGATGAAGAATCGTAGCTGACGTACCCGTTGTAAACATTGTTTGAATAAATGAAATTGAGAAGTGTGTAACTTTCGAACGGATGATCGGATTGTAATGAAACTTCATAACTGAACAGAATATATATCTGTAATGTCCCGGTTAAAGTCTTGATCGGATTCGTTAGCCAGGGGGGAAGAACAAACATCTGGTCCATGTAAATCTTTACATAATTTGACTGGATCCGGACACTTGAGGGGGGGAGGAGGGGGTATCCCGGAATTCCGTTTTTTGGGGGATTTTCACGACGAAACTTGGAAGGCATATCAGGGACCCGGTCAAACTGACTTGGAATAAAACAAAAATTCTCGATATGATAATCTTGGGGGGGGGAGTTGTGGGAGGGGAATCCGGAATATTGAGTCATGTGTAACTTTGGAACGGATGATCGGATTCGAGTGAAATTTAATAATTAAACAGAGGACATTTTTCTCTTGTGACCTTTTTCATTTCCGGACCGAATCCGGCAAATATTGGGGGAGGGCGGAAAATACTTGACCCGCTTAGACTGGTGTGATCTGGATCGAACTTCGTGGGAATGACAAACAGATGCTCTGGATTAATCATTCACAGAACCGGATTGGCTCCGGTTATTGTGGGTGGAGTTGGAGGAGGGGGAGGGGGGTCTGGGATTCCGGTGATCGCGCGTTAAGGTACTTCCAGATGTGCTAGGACGATGAAACTTCGCTGGAATATTGGAGACTCAACAACATTTGCTTAGAAATTGCTACTTCCCAAATCCGTGTATTCCTTAAAGTACCAATTTTGACCGCAAAGTAAAAAAAATACTTTTAAGCAATATATGCATTTTCGTGATGCCCATCAGCCCATTAGCAGTTTTGCCTCAAGGGTTTTGCTTACAAATGAAGTTCCAGCTCCCTTAGAGCGCGCATCTCAACCGCAAAGTCGAAACTTACTTTTGATCAATCAAATCAATCTTGACACATGCAAGTGCCATATGAGCTTACAGGTCTTGTTTTTTTTTTTTGTTATCAAACGGCAGGCATCCCAGTTTTTTTCTTTTTCTTTCCTGTTCTTCCTCTTCTTATCTTTTAGTGCCCAACAGTTTGGATGGATCAATTTAAAGTGATGATTTATTTTGACTACTCCCATAGTCCGATTCAGGCTTTCGTCCAGTCAAAGGCATCCAAAGGTAAATGTCTATGGAATGACAATAAATCAATCAACTTTAATAAAAATAACAGAGTGTTAAAATGTTTGTTTATTTAGTCTATGTTATAACAGCTTTCATCTAATAAAAGTTATTAAAGTGAAAAAATCGTTAATCTTCATTTCTTTTTGTTAAACTTACCACATGTTTCTGTTTTGTAAAAGTAGGTAATAAATATATTCATCACATGTTTGACGGCGCAAGATTAGCAGTAGCAGTCAGCTTTGGCTGAAAGATAAAAATTATTAGTTGAACGAGAGGCTTTACTAGCCAAAATGTTTGGGGGGGGGGGTGCAAGGTATTTACCGACTGGCTGGTCATTTTTACCGACTGTTTTTGCAGATAAAAACGACTATTATTGAGAAAAACGACTGTGTTGACGAAAAATCGGCCGATTTTAAGAAAATCTACTATTTTTAAGAAAAAATCGACTATTTTTACGAGAAACCGACTGTTTTAAAAAACAAAATTGACTGTTTTCAAGAAAAATATGGACTGTTTTTACGAAAAATCGAGGCCGAGATAGAGGCTCCTCGCGCCGATTCGGCTATTTTTTACCGACTGGCCGACAACATTCGGGAAGGGGCGCCTCCTCCCCCCTCCCCCCTAGTCGTGACGCCCCTGCATTGACCAAAATTCCACTCCCTGAGAACTTTCTCAATGAAATACTCCTGTTCTTTATGCAAAAAAGAGTCTTCTCGCAGTCTTGAAATATGCCTTTATGGGGTCCCAGAACGGCAAGTGGAGGGATACCTATGACTTCGCAATTGTTGGCCGTCTGTCCGTCTGTCAGCACGATAGCTCTCGAAGGGAAGGGGATATTTTGATGAAAATTAGTGTGAGGATTCTTAAAAGGAACAGATCGAGTTCGTAGATGCCCTCTGTAGCCTTACATTTAGGGATGGGGGTTCAGATACAGGGGCAAACAAAATATCGACTTATGGGTGATAAGACATGTTGAACACGCATATGAAAATTATTTTCTTGCCGGATATAGTTCACCCAGAATCAGTCCAAAACCGGAAAATCTATTACAAGTAAAAGCTTTATTTGAAGTTGATTAGATGTTCGATTTGGGGATAAGAAGACATGCTAAATCTTATGTGAGAATCATTTTCTACCCGGGCGTGTAGTTCGCCCGGAATCCGGCCGAAACCGGCAATTTGGCAAAAGTAAGGCTTTGATCAATTTCGTCAAAGTAGATATGACATATAGGGGCAAACACACATGCTGAATCCATATCTGAATTTGGTTTTCTCAGTATGATTAGCCATTGGCCTTAATCTGTTTCTAAATCTTTATAGTAAAATCGTTTAAGCAGTCTAGCGAAGACCGGATATCTGCAAGACCCAACTTTCTGGATCAGATATTAAATTTCTAGGATCCCATCGAAACCTTTCGTCTTGTTTCATTTGTTCTCTTTCTTTATTTATTTATGTATTAGGGTGTATGTTGGATCATCATCGCACCTGAGTTTTGAAGGTGAAGGTCCAGTTATGTAAGATAATTTATCGTATAAATAGAGAGATGAAGTAGTTTTTAAAGTAATTCTTGTGTTTTATGGGAGGTCCCCTACAAACTCTGCTTCCAGAGGGAATTAATCTCTAATCTCTCTTTGGACCTCCAGTGCCTTAAAATTTTATAAGTTTGTATATAGTAGTTAATAAATGGAACCGAAAATTCACGTAATCCCAAAGAACATAACCAGAGACCCCTACTTAGATCCCGAAAGGAGGGCCTAGACTGCTAACCAAAGTACCAATGCGTAATTTTCTTGGCGAAATGCAGATTTCTCAGATTGTTTTAGTCAGAAAACGTTGCTCACCCGTAAAATCTCTAATTGCAAATGCCGCAGTTAAAGAAAAAATATTCTTGCAGCATCTTCCAAAGTACACTGCCCTTTCTGAACATCAGCTGAATTCGATTAAAGTGTGGTTTGGCGGTGAAAACCGAATATTAAAATTTGCTGGTCTAGCGAAGCATTATCTCACCGTAGGCTCGCGATTAATCTTAAATCACACATGGATGAAGAACATCATTAACTCAGCCTGTGTTACGAAAAGCGTTAATAGATTTCGTTTTCTCCGCATGAAATCTCATGGTAATTTTTCTTAATCCAGGAATGAATGAATGAATTTATTATATGCAGCCTAATAATAAGGCAATTACACAGTAAATGCAGAAAAAAGGTAAATGAACGCTTAAAAGAAATACAGAGGGTACACAAAATCTACAGCAACAGCAAAAATGAACGCAAAGCAAGAAACACAATGAAACACGAAAAGAACAATACATTTACTGCATTAGCTGGCGCATTGGACGATGGGCAGGAAGGTGGTTGGATGATGGCAGAAGATATGTTCACCTATTTCTTTTAGCTTGACAGATAGGTCCAAAACAAAAACTTCTCCATGATTCGGTGATTGCGTCTTTCTGGAAAAGTTTCAGGACCTTGTTAAGAAGGCTCATAACTCGGATTTTAATTTTTTTTTCACATATTTTATTTTTTTTACATTGATTTTATTATTTTCACATTTTTTTTCATTTTTTGCCAGACTTTAATTGTTTTTTCAAGTATTTTAATTATTTTATGTCAACCATTTTGAGCCTTTTTGCCGCGTCATACTATGATTGTTCTGCGCTTAATTTGGGGGATGTGAAAAATGTTGCATACTAATCTTGCTGGATTTTTAATCGGATTAGCACTGACCAAACGCATGTCGGGTGCACACGTTACGCACGCCGCCCAGGCAGGTTGCGATTCATGTTGATACAAGTTCACAGACGTACAGAAGAAAACGAGCGGCATGTTGCAAAGTTTGTCTCAGAAAGCAGCGAGTTTTAATTGGTAACTATTAAAGCACAACTCTTACTAGAAATTATTTTCCGCCATGAAAGAGCTCAGACATGTCGTTTTTCGAAAACACCATAACTTTCCACGTGAAATTTGCGATTTTCTGGTTAGCACTTATCGACTTTGTTGTTTTAATTGGTAACTATTGTTGTTTTAATTGGTAACTACTAAAGGACAACTCTTACTAGAAATTATCTTCCGCGATGAGACAGCTCAGACATATCGTTTTTCGAAAACACCATTACTTTCCACGTGAAATTAGCGATTTTCTTGTTAGCACTTATCGACTTTGTTGTTTTAATTGGTAACTATTAAAGCACAACTCTTACTAGAAATTATCTTCCGCGAGGAAATAGCTCAGACTTATCGTTTTTCGGAAACACCATTACTTTCCACGTGAAATTGGCGATTTTCTTGTTAGCACTTATCGACTTTGTTGTTTTAATTGGTAACTATTGTTGTTTTAATTGGTAACTATTAAAGTATACAACTCTTACTAGAAATTATCTTCCGCGATGAAATAGCTCAGACATATCGTTTTTCGAAAACACCATTATTTTCCTCCGCGGAAAGTTGGAAGGCCCACAAAAAAATGGAAAACCAAGCAAAATAAGAGAATTCCAAAACAGATGTGGTGGCTTGCCATTTCTTCCGAAATGAAAAACACACTTTGAAGCTTATCATATCCTTATGCGGGAAAGAGTTGTCTGAGGACATTGAAGCTTCCGTCGAAACTTGCGTTGCGGGCCTAGCAAAATTCGGCTAGGCGGAAAAAGTGCAAAAACGTCGTAGGCAAAAAACGAAGCAGTGGCGCAAAGGGGATTGCCGAAGCTTATAATGCCATAAGAGAGCTAGGGATAAACCAACACGCTGAATAAGTCAGAGGGGTCCTTAAATGTGTTTATAGATTAGTCAGTTGTCGGGGTTGAGTAATATCTTGGAAGAGCTTATAAGAGGTATGTACCGTGAATTGCTGGGGTTCTTTGGGCGGTACCGTCGAACTCGCCGAATTCAGTAGAGGCTTGCTTCTTCTGACATTTGAAAGTTCTGGGACTATTTCTTGAGTGCTTCAACTGTCATCTCTACTCCAACGTGTCGTAAAGTTCAACATTAGATGGCGGTGGGTGGTGTTCTCTTTCGATTTTGTTAATCTGACACATGTCAAAGTAGGGTGTTGCAAACTCATTCTTTGTGCATAAAAAGGCTGAAAAAATTGGCTGGAAGCTGAACTTCTTTATTTTCAGTTCTAATTATATTTTTTTTTAGAGTAAAAAACATAAAACCAAGGTGGCGAAAATTTTTGAGACGTGTTCAAACAAGCATGCCTCCACTGTATTCCGTGTTACGAACATCTGGTGGAACCGATATCTCATGCCATATCACCCATACCTAGTGCAGTGAATGACTTGAACCAAGTTGGGAGAAATAACTGACTACCAGTCAAATTCTCCCATGCTCGCACACTTATCAAGCACCTTACATGCACCTCATTACATACTTTATATATGACAGGATGTGTTTTTATCACGACCTTACGACACTCTGATTGATCTTTTGAGTCGTAGAAACTGATTAAAGTGAGAAAATTGCTGATATAGTTTGCATGTTCGCATATTGCACCACATTTAGATCGGATATAGGTCGATTAGACTTGAGAAAGGAGGAGAAATTGCGGATGGAAGTGACTGTTGTGGTAACCATAGGTGATTGGGAAATTTGGGATAGGTTTTGTTCCGACGTCTAGTTCCCAATTCCCTTATTGTGACCCGACCCAGAATGTTGCTTCACTTTCTTTTGTATGCCTCAGAAGGGAAAGTTTTGTAGTCGTCTAGAGCTGTTTAGTTTTATGTCTGGCTAGATCTGTCTAGTTATGTAGCTTAGGAATAACTTAAATTTTAACTGCAAAGGCAGCTTCTTTTGACATCTGATATTTGAATACACTGAAATATTTTGACTCCTCGACAGGGTTTTGTATTTGTTCAACCTGTGCTCTAGTAATAACGTTCAGAGTGTGCGCTGCTTGCACGATAACAAAAAGTTCACGCAGAAACGGAGAGTTAAAAAAAAACATGCATTTCCAGGGTTAAAGATGCTAAGCTCGGAAAGTTACCCCTTTAGAAAGCAGGGGAAATTATGTTAAGATATGGCCTGCAAGGAATTGGACATTACCAATTATTTTTTGGCAATGGCTACATCATCATCATCCAAAAAAGTATTGCCATTCGGTTCGGCTTCCGTCGATCCCTTTCGGCCTTTCGTTTGCAGTTGTCTCTTCTGTGGGTTTCGGACTTATAGCGGCCAGCCGCTGTTGCTAGGGAGGAGGGGCTAGTAAATTCCTCTCTCTATCAGTATTTTGATGATAAAGCCATACATCTGTTGCTCCTGTCTTCTCGTGAGCTTCATGTTGTTGATGGCACATATATTTTCGGCAATTTTCAGTTTCTGGCACATCTTCTTTAGTTCTCCGGAATGTTGAGGGGCAATACTACACTTGAATAGGGAGTGGTTGATGCTTTCTACTTCGCTCAGACACGACCGGCAGTTGGGAGTTGGGCTGAGACCCCATTCGAATACTGTGCTGTTCATCATCACGGTTTCCGTACGGAGTCTGTAGTAGATGACTTGTTGCTCTCTATTTTGGAAGGGTGATGGTGGTGAGGGGAAGGGTGGGCTTTCCACCAATAGCCTATGGTTTTGGCTGTTTTAAGCCTTTTCCGAGACCCATTGACTTATAGCGAAAACAGGGGAACAATTTACATAACCGGTTTTTCTGATGGAAAAACTTCTTGCAGACGACGGTCGACAGCGTGACACACATGTAGCAAAACACGGCAAGTGAGAAAACCAGCGTGGTTTTGATAGAGGGGTTAGAATGCACCGTACGAAATTGGGGTCTCCGGGTTTCAAAATATATGGAGTGATTATGGAAGTAGGTTGCGTTAGTATTATAGGTAAGACAGGTCCTTTAAGTGACTACGTGATATGTAACACGGTCGGATCTCAATCCTATTCGGTTGAACTTGCAACAAGTGAAATCACCCAAACCTTCGATTATACTCAGCTTTGTGGCAAGCTTTTGTTTCTGACTGCATTTTAATCGAATAGAAGGAGCACATTTGACACGTTGAACGTTCTTCACATCTTTTTCGTTTCTCCTGGCCGAATGGGTCGCACGCTGGATTCACAACCATAGGGTCGCTGGTTCGGGTTTCGATGATATTTATTCAATAATGTATACAACGGATACGTCAGCTACGATGCTTCATCAGCGATATTTCAGCCCTTCTTAGCAAGGGTCCTCGTCAGCAGGGGCGTCACGACTGGGGAGGGGGGACGCCCCCCCCCCCCCCAATGCTGTCGGCCAGTCGGTAAGAAATAACCGAGTCGGCGCGAGGCGCCTCGATTTTTCGTCAAAACAGTTTTTTTTTCATGGAAACAGTCGGTTTTTCTGAAAGTTGGTCGATTTTTCGTCAAAATAGTCGTTTTTTCTGAAAATCGACTTTTCTGAAAATCAGTCGATTTTTTTCAAAACTGTCATTTTTTGTTGTTGAAAACAGTCGTTTTTTCTGCAGAAACAGTCGGTAAAAATTACCAGCCAGTCGATAAATGCCTCGTCCCCCCCAAACATTTTGGCTAGTGACGCCTCTGCTCGTCAGGGTGTCAATCTTCAGGTCCAACGTCGGGGAAGGAAACAAACCTGTAATAAATTCGATGATACCTACCGTTTGGGGAGCGAGGGTCAATGGCTTCAGTTGGGTACCTAAACAAACCTGGAGTAAAGCACGGGAAGCGTCGGATGGTTTACCCCAACCCCACACCGCACTCCCGGCTCCGGGATAAGGGCAGTGAATCAGGACTTCGGAACATGCGCTACGCAAACCTCCAATGGTTTGTATCGAAAATGTTGCTTTCCTTCGCTTTCTTTACCGCCTCAAAATAACCATTCCCGAACCAGCTATACTACATTAATGAATGAATATATTTAGTAGCCAATTGGCCTTACAAAGTACTTGATGGTTACAATACACTTTACATCACCCAATACTTATCTTTATTTAACTAATACACTCTTTAATTGGCATGTTTTATGTATCTTAGCTTTGTTTTTTGTTTCAAGAACATCGGGGAACTTGATAGTATACCCATTAAGAAAATGTCTCCTTGGGTCTGAAAGTTGCTCGTATTCAACCAGAAAATTGCCCTCGTCCTCTGTATTAAAAGCATTGCAATATTGCATGTGTTTAAACTGTAAGCAAACGGCAGACACTTGCTCTTTTTTTCAGCGGTCTCCGGTAAATTTGGACATGTCTTTTACAGGATCCAGCCTTGAATGAAAACGTCAAACACACTTTTACTCTAAACATTGAACCAATGATCAACACTGTGTTCTAGCGACAAACAGAAATCTCTGTGGCCGACATTGTTGGTCCAATCTACCAATAATTGAAAGTATTGTTGAGCGACTCTGTCACTCCTTCTGCCCTCTTGTTTGTCGCTTTCTCTGTCCTTCTCCACTGCTTCCTAGCCGGAGATTGAAAATTAGTGTCTTTTTCTGTATCTTTATGTGTTTTACTTATTTTCTTTCATTTGCTCCGCTTTTTCGAAATGGCGGGTTACTTACTTAATTACTTTGTCAACTTGGGTAGTTATCTGCCATATTTTTCAAACAGAGCGTTATGCGGAGATTCTTCTCTGTTGATCAGCGATCAACGTTTTGGCGGTCAACAGTCTTTCATTGATCAACACTGTTGACGAATGGAAGAACCGCCAAAAAAACGCCTTAAAAGGGTACACACGACGAAACCTGTTTTGCACTAGTGGCGCTATCTGTTTTCTATGCTTACGATGTGTACAAAATGTAAAAACGGAAAGTCAGCTAATATTTTCTTCAGCAATATTAGTTCTAACCTTCTTGGCAAGGGTCGTCGTCAGGCTGTATCTGGACTCTCCAAATTGAAGCTGACTTCTCCGCGTTACGTCGTATTTTTACATGATTCGCAGTCAGCTTGGACTGAAGCAGTCTAGTACGTTAAGCCCGTACCCTCTTGTGCATTGAGCCATATAGCGATCGCAATTTCTGTCCGTCCGTCGGTCGGTCTGTCCAGGTTTTTCTAGTTTGGGCACTTCCACAGAAGCGAGGACGATGAAACTTGGCAGGCATATCAAGGACCCCAAAAGATTAAGTTGGAAAAAGTCACTTCCCCGATCCGAGCATCGTGGGGGGAGTAGGGGAGGGGGAATTCGGAATATAGAGGTATTTATAACTTTTGAACGGGTGATCGGATCTTAATGAAACCAGGGACCCATAAATTTCCTGTAATGACTCGCCATTCAGGGGGCTTGTCATTTCCTATGCTTCTGTGTTGCTATGTTGCTCGAGCCTCACCTAGTTTCCAAAAATTCCGCTTGGGTCGAATCGGCGCTCTTGCTCAGATAAACAAAATTTGTTGGGACTATTCAGCATGCCACCAGGTACCTAAGCTAGGACAAAAGATCCAGGATACTTTTCCATTACAGAGAAATATTCCTAGTTCAGCACAACAGCTGCGAAAATTTTGTCTATGTGGATAGTCGCGTATTTTATCCCCGTGGGTAATTTTCGAACTACATGACGCTCGGTCAAGAGCGCATCAGAAATCTCTTATTGACAAGCCCCGTGAACGGCGAGTCATTACAGGAAATTTATGGGTCCCTGATGAAACTTGATATTTGGAAGGACCCCGTTTCTCAGACGACCCAATTTAAATCCGAACCAGATCCGGTGGCTTAGGGGGGGGGGGGGGCTGGAGGGGAGGAACCGGAAATCTCGGGAAACGCTTAGAGTGGGGGGATCGGGATGAAACTTGGTGGGAAGAACAAGCACAAGTCCTAGACACATCGTTGACATAACCGGACCAGATTCGGGCACTGTGGGGGGTCGAGAGGGAAGGGTCCAGAATTTCGGTGATCCTGCTAGTTCGGTACTTCCGGATGTGCTAGGACGACGAAACTTGGAAGACATGTCAGGGACCCGAACAGATTGACTTGACAATAGTCGTTTCATGGATCCAACCACTGTGGGGGGAATGGAGGAATGGGGAGCCCGGAATCTGGTGGCATGCATAACTTTTGAACGGGTGATCGGAATTGAATAAAACTTTGTGGGGGGGATTGAAGGGTGGAAAATCTCGTGAAGCGCTTAGAGTTGAGGGATTGGGATGGAACTTGGTGAGAAGAACAAGCATTAGCCTTAGATCCGTAATTGACAGAGTCAGATCGTATCGGGGCTCTGTTCCGCTGATCGCCAGTTAAGATAGTTCCAGCTATTCTAAGAACAATGAAACTTTGCAGGCCTATTAATGACTTAAGGACCCGACATAATGCCCTAGGAAAACTTGTGTTCCTGGATCCGACCATCTTTGGGGAGTTGAGAGAAGGGGAATCCGGAAATCACTGGCTTCCGTAAGTTGCGAACGGGCGGTCCGATTCGAGTGAAATTTTATGGGTGATAAGAACTGATAACCTTGACAAGCAAAACATGCGTCCGAACCACACTCTCCTAAACGTGCCCACGTTTAGGAGAGTTGGACGAGGGGGTGGGGGTACAGAATGGGATGCAAGTTGGACAGAATGCGGCCTTGATTTGTTATTTGGTTTCTGGATCGGATCTTGTCACGGTAGGGGAGGGGTGTGAAGTGGGAACCGGAAATTTGAGGATAGGCTGTGTCAGAGATGGGACGTTTATGTTTCCGATTCGTATTCTGCCACAGTGGGGGGAGCTGGAAGGGGATTCCCGGAAACGTTTTGGCTCGCATAAGGCTCAAACAAGTGGAGCGATTTTCGTGAAACTTGGTTTGTAGAGAGCTCACATGCACTAGATGACATAATTTAGGGTCCGAACTGGACCTGACCACGCTGGGGGAGGAGGGGGGAGAATTACGGGACGTTCCCAAAAAAAGCTCAGATTTGAGTGAAACATGATAGGTGGCAAGATAGAATGCTTCAGATGATCCATTTAGTAGTCCGATGTCCGAACCAGATTCGGACTCGGTAGGGGACGTTGGGGGGGGGGGGGGGGGTACCGGAAACCGTGCGGCATGCGTAGGGACCAATCGAATGGATCTTTAGGGTTGAAACTTGGAAGGTAGAAAAGTCATTTGCCCTCGGTGATCCGAGGCGACGGAAATGCTCAGACTTCAGTGAAACCAGAATATCGTATTTCTAGGTCCGAACCGCATTTTTAGATGGCGGGGTATTTGGTTTCTTGTCTACTTTTTAGGCACCACCTACTCGTATCAAGTACCATATGAGCTCGTAGCTCTTGTTTTTATACCCATGCTTAGATGCTGCGGATGGTTAGACGCCTCAGAGGGATACCAGTATACAACAGTTTCGAAGTCGAAATGAAATTCTTGCTTGTTTAGGTTTAGGTAGTACCGGTACCCTTCTGGGGAATAAGGGGTACACATGCGTACGAGAACCATGTTCACCCATGCCAGAATGCCCCAACATTTGAGCATGGTAATCAAAAAAGGGCTCGTGTACTACACCGTACTGAAGGAGCATTTGATGTGTTTCTCATTTTTTTTCTTCATAGGAGCTTAGTCTGGAAGGAAACTCACTCAGCAAAATACCAAGTGGAGCCTTGAGACCCCTTCTCAATCTGAAGAAAATACATCTACAGAATAACCAAATTAGTAAGTCCACCATTTGCTATTCCACTCTTCCGACTTTGCGAGATTTAAGCCTGGGAAATAGGGACATCGGCAATGTTGTCCCGGAATCCTAGCGTACGTTTATTTTAATGAATCAATGAATTTTTCCTAGTAAAGCCCGTGAGGCCATGGATGGAAAAAATAACACTAAAGTAAGGAAAAAGGTAATTGCCTTGTCCCCCCCCCCCCCTCTCACGATTGTCGGATCGGAGAAATGAATATTCTCAGCTCAATCCGGTTTGGCTCCTGATAATGCCGGTCAATTTTCTTCGTCCTAGCACATTTGAAAGTACCTTGAATCGGGATCACCAGAATCCTGCCCCCTCCCCCCGACTCCCCACAGTAGCCTACCCGGATCCGGTCCGGTTCTGTTATGATGTAGAAAGGGCTTGTGCAGGTTATCCCGACCCCCCCCCCCCCCCTCCCTCCAGTTCCCCCCCTCCCTCCAGTTCCCCCCAAAGTCACCGGTTCCAGTTCCGACTTGAAGTGGGGCATCTGAGACACGAGGTCTTTCCAAATATCAAGTTTTCTTAAGATCAGATCACACGTTCGAAAGTTATCCATACCTCAATGTTCCGGATTTCCCTCCCTCCACTCCCCACGAGGGTCGGATCGGGGAACTAACTATTTCCAAGTTACTTTGATCTGGTCCCAATACGCCTGCCAAGTTTCATCGTCCTAGCATATCTGGGAAGTACCCTAACTCGCGATCAGCGGATTGACCGTCCGACCGACGGAAAAGGGATTGGTGTATGGCACTTGGAGGCAAGCGCCATAAAACAATAACACTGACATAACAAAAGTATCTACATCAGCCTGTGGAGAATCCACAGTACGCGTGCCCCACGAGAGCCAAATTGGCAAACTTAGCCGCAGATGATGCAACCGTGCTCGATTGGGTCGTTGACATGGGAGAAGTTTTTCTGCATTTTGATCAACTTTGTTTCTGTTGTGAATAAGGGCCTGTGTTATGAATTTCCGTCCACTGATAATGCCATTATAAAACGTATTATTAGGTTTTAAGGGGGGGGGACAGGGGCGTCACGACTAGGGGGGGAGGGGGAGACGCCCCCCCCCCCCGAACGTTGTCGGCCAGACGGTAAAAATCACGATTTTTCGCATAAAACAGTCGATTTTTTACACAAACAAACAGTTTTTAAAAACTGTCGGGTTTCTCGTAAAAATATTCGATTTTTTCTTTAGTTTTTCTTAAAATCAGCCGATTGTTTCGTCAACACAGTCGTTTTTTCTCAATAATAATCGTTTTCATCTGCAAAAACAGTCGGTAAAAGTTACCAGCCAGTCGGAAAATACCTTGACCCCCCAAACATTTTGGCTAGTAACGCCTCTGGGGGGGGGAGGGGTTCAGTTGCCGACCCACACGGTTTAATCCGGCCCTAATTGCTGGCACTTGTAAAGAGATTTGGTTATACAAATTAGAACCAATAGACAGAAAACACAGCACCACAAGAGGAAAATTGTTCCGAATTTCAATAAGTATTCACATCGATTTCTAAAAGGTTACAGGTCATTGGCAAGCGAAATACCCGATTAGGTAGTCCTGTTTTCAATTTCAGAACATAGGCTACCTGTCATTCTGACGAACTCAAAACTTGCGACTGTCCAATGTAGACTACAAAATCCATTCGTAAAATACGACAAGAAACAGGTCATACAATAATTATGTGTTACGTTAGTTATTTTGAATCTTCGACAAAGCTTTGGCCGGCTAGCACAGAGGGGGGATAAGCAAAAGTCAATCGTCACCCAGTCCTCGCTCAGGAGCCGATTCCTAGGGGGCCGGAAATTTCCTCTGTTTTAAAGTCGTAATTACCCGAGCATAGACCTAATTTAGTTTTTAATTGCTTCGTCATCCGTGCTAATTATTTCCGTTCATGGTAGAAGCATTTCGCTTTCTTTTATTCTGAGCAGCAATAAAGGATGGTAGTTAGCTTCAGACAAGCATCTGTAGGTCAAAGTGACTGTGGTATAGCTAATTGGGTGTTTAGGTTCGATGGTGGGGCGAGTGTGTGTGTGGCGCTCTCTTGGGAATATGTTTTTTTTTATTTAGCCAACTTGGGTTGTGACATTGCAACTCTTTATCAAAAAACAAAAAAAAGGTGAAAGGCTGAAGCCTCCATATGTGTTTTTTTGGGATCCCAAAACGTAAGTGGAGGGATACCTATGACATCGCAAAAGTTGTCCGTCCGTCTGTCTGTCTGCCCGTCCGTCTGTAAGCACGATAATTCTCGAAGGGAATGAGATATTTTGATGAAACTTGGTGTGAGGATTCTTTGGGTCAAGAATAAGGTCGAGTTCGTAGAGCTTTTTAGCCATATACTTAGGGGTGGGGGAGGGGGTTTCAAATTAAGTATTATTATTAATTTGTGTTAAAATGAGTGTTAAAAAGTGTAAAAAAAAGTGTTAAAATTAATTTTCAAAAGCTATTGAAATAGTTGATTTAGAGGTAAGAATACCGAATACGAAAGTTATTTTCTTGCCGGACAAGTAGTTCACCCGGAATCCGGCAAAAACCGGACACAAAATTTTTTGACCAATTTTCGGCTATAGCAGTCCCTACCCCTTTATTCTCAAACCTGTATAGCTCTGCGCGTTGGATGACGACATTCATTTGCTTATTCTATGGACGTCGGAGAGATCTAGTGTAATCGAAGATCGAAGGGGTTGATATATAATGTTCAAACGAGGAAATGTGTTGTTCAAGCGAGGATGTTGTTCAATGACGATTTATTGGTAAAGTACATGTCAAGTTCGTAGATGGATCCTTTAGTCCTATGTTTAGAGGCAGAGGAGGGGTTTCGAATTTACGGTAAAAACATGTATGTTTTATAAGCTAATAAGATATTCATTGGGGATAAGGAGGTCCGCTGAGTCCATATCTGAACTTAGTTTTCTTGATGGACAATTGGTTCATCACGAATTCGGCTGAAACTGGAAATTTGGTTGAAGCCCAAAGTCGTTTCTGAAATCGATTAGAGATTCGGTATCGGGGCAAGGAGACATGCTGAATCCATTTTTGAACTTTATTTTAACAGTAAAAATATTCAACGAATCTGACGAAGACTGAATAGCGAAGACATGACCCAATTGTTTGAATCAAATGTTAGATTTTTGGGATCCCATCGAAACCTTTGGTCTTGTTGTTGTTACGTCGTCGCTTGTTTCGAACAAGTTTGAACAAAGAGTTTTGGGGGAGTGCACAACCCTAGTATACGATACTGCCGGCATGAGAACGACGAGGGGGAGGGATCCTGTTATAATTTTCTTTTTCTTCTTCCTTAAAAGTTGAGAGACAGGAGCCTTGTTCTCGTGTTATTAATATGTTGCTAGATTTCGCTGTTTCTTTTGTTGTTTTAATCAGTTGCAGCCATCCCCTAAATGCCCTCACACCAATTCTCACTGAGACGATTCTCAGATTGCTTATTTTCTTTTTTCTGTTCGCTCTGTTCATTTTTCTGCACTTGACGTTTCGGGAACTTTCGATTCAACTACATTCAAATAGATCCAAGGACTCGTGTTTTGTTGTTCATAAGTTTACTCTCCGTGACCAAGTTTATAGGGGATGAGGGCTCTACCTGAGAAACATTGTTATTAAAAACATATAAAACAAAAAAATGTTGCCATAACTATCCTCACGTAATAATACATTACCGACCTACATAAAAATTACTTAAAAACGTAAAAACCTTAAAGGGGGGGGGGGGGGCAAACAAAGACCAATCCGCTTGGAACGCTGAACATAAGGAGAACATAAGGCTACGTGCTTTACAAAAAAAAAAAAAAAATCGATCTTATTCGTCCTTGTCATCGTACGGTAACAGGCATAGCACGCGTACTGTGCCATGAAGTTCTGAGATGCTTGCTAAATTTGCGGCTGACAATAGCCGTGAATTTTTCAAAGTTATCCAAACATTCTGTTTACCTTATCTTAGTGATCGCATGCCACCAGTTTATTTAGATTTGAACTCGATTGCCAAGTTGCTGTTTTGGCTCGAGAAAAAACCACGCAGAACGTCTTCTTTTCTAGATGACGAAATTTTCCAGGATTGATTACCAATGAGTTATAAGACCTAATTGATAATTTTTGTATGTCTTCAGAGGGACCACGCTGGTCTTGGTATTTGTATTTGTAATGAACAGTTGGAGCATTAGATGGAAATTATTATTTTGATCCTTGGCTCTCTACGTGCCATAACAGCGGTCCGGGATAATCGGCTGAGATTTAGTCCAAACAGAATTATTTCAAACGTAGGAATTTTTTTTTTTTTATAATTTGCTCATTGTTTGACGGTGTTTTTTTGTGGTTTTGAACATTCATAGTGACAGTAGGGATAGTTACCATTGTGCGGGTGGTAGAAAGACCATTTTTGTGGCCCGCTTTTAATTGTCAGTTCAACTGCACCTGTTGATTTTGAGACACTTTATGGCTTCGATATTTCCTAAAAAACCGTTTGAACCATTGTTTTTTGTTCAAAATCGACCCCTTCATATTTATAGAAGCATCTGGCTTCCCGTAGCCAGTTACTGAGCCAATTAACAACCAATCATTATCTCCCAACGATGATTGCAGCTCACTACTTGATCATCCAGTGCTTTGTAATTAAGGGCTACTATCGCCATAAAAATATGACAGATAATTGGATTGTGTAAATCGTTGTTATTTTCTAGAGTATGCCGATTTTGTTATTAATGAGCAGAGAAAGTGGATCTGCGTTTAATGTCTGAATTATGGAGTCAGTGACGTAATTGCTTGAATTCTTCAGCTAACTTGGTTGCTGGGTGCGCCGGGATGCCTCGGGATTTTTCCACCGTGAGCGGCGACTAATACAAGATTGGGGAATAATTGTTTTGATGAATGGTATCATTCGGGCAAGATAATAGTTTGTGACCCGTCTGAATAGTTTCACGTTGGCAAGCCGGAAACATTGTTCACCCGATAGATGTGGTCTATTTAACTTGCACATTCTAGACCACTCCCATCAAGGAATCGTTTTTTTTTTTTCATTTTATTTTTTGAATTATAAATATTACAATCCCCTTATTGTAGATAGTTTTTTGGGACAGGTGTTGATTGTTGTTGGTTTTAATAGTTAAGTTATGTGATCATGGTATGCGTGACGAAACAGCAAATGTTCGGCTTCGTCCGTGAGGGTATTCTGAAAATCAAGATGGTCCGCAATAATAATAATAATAATATTGTATTTAAAGCCTTTTAGGGCCATATACATACAACAAAACAAAAAACTTCATAATTACTTCTAATATCGCACTACATATACTAAACTGCACTCGCCCGGTCAACTTTTACTTTAATACTTTGCAACACAAATCTACATAATGCACTAATTGCTCCTGGAGATGTGCTCTTCAGTATATCAGGAAACAGTATCTCCCTTTCCCCCCAGCAAGATTCCCTTAAAAACGAGAGTTCGCGGCACAGTGCAACCAAATGGGCTAGGTCATCATCGCCTTCACCGCAGAGTGGGCAGGGGCTGTTCGTACTGGGGGAAACACTTTTTTTCTTGTCAAACTTACTTTTCCCGTGTACTGGCAGACAGTTCGCTCGCAACTGGATCCAGAGCGTGAGGTAAGTTTTTGGTAGGTTGAGCTTCATGTAAAATTCTGGTCCAAAACTCTCTTTAACCAGTTTATAATTTGATAGTGTCACCGACTCACTAACAATACATGCCCATTTCTGTATTTCATGATCTTCTAATACCCTTAACACTTCTTTTAACAGAGATGCTGGTTCCGATGTGGGTCCAAATCCATTGTTCCAAGCACACGATAGTCCCACCGAATCTAGGAGGGCTTTGACTTGGAATGGCCATGACCTTTTTCTCCCCATTAGAAGAAGCTCATTATAAGCAGATTTTATCCTCTCATCTATCCTCAGGCATGTGAATAATTTTTAGCCAAAATTGTAGGATTTGGCCAAGTCTTTGCTTTCGCATTGTAAATAGTCCAAGGTCCCCTTTTAGTGCTTGCGAATGGGTTGTTGGATGTAGCTTGTAGACTCTCTTATAGTACTGTAGCTGTAGGGTTTCAATCTGTGGAGCTGTCTCAAAACCCCACAGTTCAGCACCATAATGGAATACCGGCATTATTTTCGAAGTAAAAATGTGTCTGTGTATCTTTAATGTTTTTATTCCCATCAATGTTGGATTTTGAAATATTGCTGCGGAAGCTACTCGCCCCCGTGTCACCGTTTCCTTCACATGTGTACTCCAACTTCCGTTAGGGGTCAGTATAAAACCAAGATACTTGAATTTATTAGTCGTTTTTAGTTTCTCTCCTTTAAACTTAAATTCGTGAATTTCCTCGTTACTTACCCTTGATGGAAAAGTAACTATCTCTGTTTTACTACTGTTAAGGACTAATTTTTTCATATCCACGTATTCAGCCACCAAATCTAACAGGATTTGTAGGTCATTTGCTGATTTCGCCACCAGGGCTGTATCGTCGGCGAATAGAAGCACCGGAAACGCCTTTTTGCCAAGGGTTACTGTCGGGGAGACTGTCACTGTCTGTTACTGTCAAGGGTTACTGACTGGAATAAATCTCAGTTGATGGAGACAGACAAACTCGTCTTGAAGTCCGGGGCGCTCGACACTCAAGATTCCGAATTAGCTATCATCATTTTGGGGTGTCCTAACGCCACCGTGCTCCAGCGCCACCGTATGTTTTCCGCCACCCAGGAAATCTTGCATCATCAAGAGGATTAGTTGGGTCATACGAAAGGGTCAAATATTTTGGTAGGTCCATCGCCACCGTATGTTTTTCGCCAACTCATTAGTGCAGGTAGCGCAGGTAGCTGGTTCATGTGATCCGAGATCTAGATCGTTAAATGCGAAGAGGGGTTTACCGCCACCACGCCAACTCTATGTTAATCCTAGCTAATACGAAGACTGAGCTTAACGTTTCAAATAATTATTTATTTAAGTCCAACTAAAGAAACTGTACAACTTCAACAACTCAAAGCCCCAAATTATTCAAATTTCAAAAGGTAAGAAATCGCCCGCAGAAGTGCTTCTTTTGAAGACTTTCTTTCTTGATACGTAATTTTAACTTTCAGTAGCCTCTCCCCTAGTTCTCTGTAGACTTTGCGACGTTTTGGAGCAGGTCTGGCCAAAAGCCCTTAATCGCTGTGATCCTTAATCCGGTTGGCGCTAGACACCCCATCAGAATATTAGGTCTGACAAAATTTGACCTTACCCTCTAGAGGAAGTAATCCTCTTGGGAACGTAAGATTTCCTGCGTGGCGGTAAACACCCTTTTCACATTTAAAGATTTAAATCTGAAACTACCTGCACAGGCTACCTGCGCTACCTGAATTAAAAGGTGGCGGAAAACATATGGTGGCGGAAAGCCGCGGTGGCGTTAGAACACTGCTACCATCATTTTCAGGGTAACGGGATGAGTTGGCTCGGCTGTGCGGTAAGGTCCAATTATCTAGCAATCTGTAAGGAGAGGTCTGGCTTTAAAGGACCTGTCTTGCCTATAATAGTAATGCAACCTACTTCCAAAATCACTCCATATATTTCTAAACCGGAGACCCCGATTTCGTACGGTACATTCTAACCCCTCCAACAAGACCACGCTGATTTTCTCACCTGTCGTGTTTTGCTGCCTTCGTCGTGTATCACGCTGTCGACGGTTGTCTGCGAGAAGTTTTTCCATCGGAAAAGCATGTTATGCAAATTGTTTCCCTGTTTTTACTACAAGTCAACGGGTCTCGGAAAAGGCTTAAAACAGCCAAAACGCGGGTTATTTGTTGAAAGCAAAGCATAGTTTTAAAGTATTCATATATTTGAAAATACTGTAAGTTGAAGGGTAAATAGTGCGAGGGGTCCTTTAAGGGTTTCAAAACATATTCCCAAAATATGCACAGAACAGCCACAGAGTGAGATCTTAAGCAATATTCACCCACTTTTTTAGCATGTGCCGTCGGTAACTGTAGTGACGAAATTCAACATTGAGCTTTAGGGTTTTGTTTTTTTTAAATGACAACTAATTGACTTTGATTCACCGCAAATTTATTGCCAAGCCGCCAAATTTAGTAACTGCTATAGTAATAGCCTGGTTCCTTCCTTTGGACGGATGTTATCTGCCTTTGCGGTGCTTTCCACGGAAGAAGTTAATCGTCAGGTAATTGATGAGCAATACTTCTCAATACTCTTGATGACTAACTCTTCGTGCCAACGAAGAATCGCCGTGTACCCAGCGAAGAGCCAGAAACGTCACAACAACAAATGTTGGTTGATTGTTGATTGTTGATTGGTGAAGTTGAACCAGTTTAGAGGGTACGTTTGGGGAACTTTTCTTGTTCTTCCCGAGGTTCACAGGCGTGTTTCGGAGAGTATTTGTTTTCACAAAATTGGGACTTAATTAACCACGACTATTGGTATCCGATCCCTTTACAGTTGAGATTGTTATCTTCTCCTGAGTGCATTTTGAAAACTTCAATACAAACATATTTGGAAAAACACCTTAGACTAAAGGGCTTCTCGCACTATTTACTGTTTATATCTTGGTTTCTATTCCAGTGCTGAAATGTAGGCTCTCTTTTTAACAAATTACCCACGGCGTTGGCTGTTTCATTACGTCAATATATCATTTCCGTATATTATTTTTTTTGCATGGTTCGGACGCTGAATTCACAAGCATAGGGTCGCTGGCAGAGGCGTTACTAGCCAAAATGTTTTTTTTTTGTTGGGGGGGGGGGGGGCAAGGCATTTACCGACTGGCTGGTAATTGTTACCGACGGTTTTTGCAGAAAAAACGACTGTTTTCAAGAAAAAAATGACAGTTTTGAAAAAAATCGACTGATTTTCAGAAAAACTGACTGTTTTGACAAAAAATCAACTGATTTTCAGAAAAACCGACTGTTTTCATGAAAATGATCAAATGTTTTGACGTTTTTTTTTCCTCTGTAAGTGTGTGTTGTGTCAAAAATAAAACTACAATTGTGGGTGTGCCACAATGTGCCACATGTGCCAAGTGGGTTTTATTTCAAAGCTTTGTGGTAAAATGATAGTTAGGTTTTATTTTGGATTGAAAGGTAGAATAATTAGCCTATTATTGAGTGTTAGTCTTCTCCGATCCTTCAGTATTAATGCTTTGTGTAAATGAAGTGCCGGTTGTTCCCAAAATATTTTTGAAACTATTTAAATATTCCCGATGATAAAAAAATCTTTCTTGTGACATGATTGCTTTTGTGAAACCAGAATTTAGGTTGTTGGGATTTCTTTACCATGACCTGAATGGCCAGACAGCAAACATTATTTCGTGAAAAACAAGGAAACCCAGTTGTTATTTGTCTTTAATTACAGTCTTTTTTTCTTTTCCCCTTCTGAGGCAGCGGCCGTGGGAATTTTTTTCTTATTCTCAGAAGAATTTCGAGGAAAAAATTGAACACTTTGACCTTATTTCAATCAGACGGTCGAAATACAATGATCTGACACGCTAAGCTCTCTCTATTTGTCTTTAAATTACCGCATTAGGCGTTTAAACCACGATTCTGACTAGAAAGGATCTTTTCACGGTAAAGTGGTTCAGATATATCGTTTTCTTTTCTAAATGCCGGTACTTCCCCGTGAAATTAGCGGTGGGGCTCCCTCCAGACTTCCCGCTCTCCAAAGTGGAGGTTCGACGAACAGTATTTAAAACTGTGCGCGCCGTGGTTAGCCCAACCCTTACTAGAAATGATCTTTCCACGAAAACACTGTTATTTTCCACGTCAAGTTCGCGATTTTCTTGTCAGCGCTTCTCGACTCGATACAGCCTTCATGTTCTCCGACGCGTCACTTGGACGCAAAATATTTGAAAGATGGATGCGCCGTGGTTAAAAAGTGTCCAAACAGAAGATAGCCCTAATGACCTACCATGTTAGTGCTACGAATAAAAGAAAACGCTAAATAAGCAAGCGGGGTCCTGTAAGAAGTGGGAAAAACCAAGCAAAAGAAAAGGAGTCCAAAAGGCAAGAATGATAAGATAGAACTGTTTGCCAACCAAGTTTTCCGAAATGAAAAATAAAATAAAATTTTGAAGCATCTGAAGTCCTTATTTTCGAAAAAGTTGTCGGCTGATCTTGAAGCTTTCAGCGAAGTCTGAGGTGTTTCATTGGCAAACTCGGCTCGCTCGAAAAGCGCTAACAAGTCGTAGGTGCAATAGAAACAATGGCGAGGAGGGATTTCTAAAGCTTATAATTGCATAGGGGAGCAAAATAATATGAAAGAAAGAATGAGTACAACCCCCTTTTAAAAGGAAAAGTACAAGGGGGGGCCTTTAAAAACTTCAGTGTGTTACGTGACTTACGTGTCTCCAAATGGCTGCCCAAGATTGAAATTTCATTTGGTTTTAAAAATATAAGATTAAAATAAGCTACACTGTCAGAAGTTTTATAACAGATAACACGAGGATGCGCGTTTTCAGATAATGCGTAACAGATAACCCTTCGGATGTTATCTGTTGCGTTTGAAAACGTTATGCATTAAATGTCACGCATAACAAGCTTTGTTACGGAGAGCCATAAAAGCATCTAACTGTCTTCATTCCTTATCGTCAATCGTCATGATGTCGGAAAACTCATCAGATACTTTTTGGCGGTTTTTTGGTTCTTCCTGACGGTAATGCTTATTATGGATAACATTTTGAAACACAACAGCTTTGTAACTGCAGTTGCCGCTAATAACTCCTCACTTTGTATTGTAGTTGACGCTCACAACTCTTCACTTTGTCTTGCAGTTGCCGCTAATAACTTGGCCTGGCTTGTCAGGGCAAAGACGCGCGGCGACTAAAAAACCCATCGCTTAACTTTACGAAGTTAATTCACATGTTGTGAAAGATGTTGGAAACAAGATCCAGTCAAAAAACAATGGACACCGTGTATTCCTAGTGACGGAGCACAACATAAAAACAAAAAATACAATGCAGATAGTAAAATTTTATACTGAACAGATCAAAACTACAAATCACACGAAAAGGGAAGACCACCAGTGGTTCAGCTCGCAGGCGGAAGATTAAAAACTTCCACTCTTCCGTCAATAATCTTGGCAGTACCAGTTGAAATTTCTGTGCCAAAAAGGAGTCACTGGTCCATAGGGGCAAATGCAGCAGATATTTGGCAAATCCATTCGTATAGACAAAAAAGGCATGTGTGAACAGAAAGCTTCAGGTACAGTAATCTTTGAGTCAGCCGTGCATGGATTCATACAGTAGGCTTCATGCGTGCGAAGACACCTACAATGGTCATGGTCGTAGACGTAATGCAAATTACGTCTCGCAGAGAAAACAAAGACGACAAGCGTAAAAATCTGTATTTTGCCAATAGTTTGGATAGAATTTGATATGCAGAATCTCGTTAATGAGAACAGATGAAATATTACGGAAGTAGGCTGAATTTGTGCAATAGGTACGACGGGTCCTTTAAGGGTATAAGTATTTGATGCGGGGATTATTAGGAGGAATGGTTGGTTGAAAACAGCGGAAAGTTCAAATATGAGGGATTTTTGGAAGCTGGCTAGATTCCCTGCGTTCCGTTTGTCCCATAGAGAGCGCTTTTTGTAGTTTCCTTGTTTTTTTTACAGTGCAAGCTAACGGATGCGTCAGCTGAATTTTGTTAGAGCTTTATTTGGGCCCTTCCTGTATGACATGACAAGTTCATTTTCCAGCCTGAGCGGCTTGAGCTCCTTGCCAAGAAGGGCCGAAATATAGCTCTAATAAAATTACACTGATGCATCCGTTTTGCACTGTCAAATATGATTCGCAGGCAACATGGGCTGAAGGAATATTTAATGCTTGTTTTTTTTTTGTGTTTTTGGGATCCCAAAACATAAGTGGAGGGATACCTATGACATCGCAAAAGTTGTATGTCCGTCCGTCTGTATGCACGATAACTCTCGAAGGGAATGAGATATTTTGATGAAACTTGGTGTGAGGATTCTTTGGGTCAAGAGTAAGGTCAAGTTCGTAGATGGGCTTTGTAGCCCTACATTTAGGCGTGGGGGAGGGGGTTTAAATTCAGGGGCAAGCAAAATATTTTTAAACAGCTAATGTGATAGTCGATAATGGGGTAAGAAGACATGCTGAACACGATGATAGAAGCCATTTTTTCGCCGGACAAGTAGTTCGCCCGGAATCCGGCCAAAACCGGAAAGTTTGTTTAAAGTAAAAGTTTTATTTGAAGTTAATTAGATTTTTGAATTAGGGATAAAAAGACATGCTGAACACGATTATGAAATCCATTTTCTCGCCGGACAAATAGTTCACCTGGAATCCGGCCAAAACCGGAAAATTTGTTAAAAGCAAAAGTTTTATTTGAAGTTGATTAGATGTTCGACTTAGGGATAGAATGACATGCTGAACACGATTATTAAGACCCTTTTCTCGCTGGACAAGTAGTTCACCCGGAATCCGGCCAAATCTGGACAATTTGTTAAAGGCAAAAGTCTTATTTGTAGTTGATTAGATTCCGATTTAGGGGTAAGGAGAGATGCTGAATCCGTATATGATAATCTTTTTTTTACCTGGACCCATAGTTCGCCCGGAATCCGGCTGAAACCGGATATTTGTCACGAGTTAAAGCTTTATTTGAAGTTGATTAGATGTTTGATATAGGGGTAAGGAGATACGCTGAATTCGTTTTTGAGCTTGTTAATTTCTCGGATAAGTAGTTCCCGAAAGTTTCGATCAGTTTCGTGAAAACAAATATGACTTATAGGGGTAAAACTTGGTTTTCTCAGATGATTAGCTATTTGGCCTTAATCTGTTTCTGATTTTTTGTAGTAAAAATGCTTGAAGAGTCTGGAAGAGAGGACCAAATTGTCTGGATGAGATATTAAATTTTGGGATCCCATCGAAACCTTTGGTCTTGTTCTTTTAGTTGTCATGACCCTTTGGTTTTTTTGTGCAATAAATTCATTCAGTTCGTTGTGTGAAAACCCTACAGCTGACAAATTCCATTCTGATACTTTTGGTATAATGGAGAATGATCGTTGCTATAAAAATCACTTAGACGATTTACAGTGTATGATACCGGCAACTAAATGAATACCAGTCTTAAGTTAGTTTAGTATTGAGGTTTTAGTTGTTCTTTTGATGTTATTTTGTCTTCGTTAGTTTTGGTGTTTCTTGTCTTTTTTCTGGTTTTCTAATTCACCATGTTGTATATAATGGGAAATTATTAAAACTGTCACTATCATCGTGATTACTTGCTTGCACGCAGTTTCACCTAAGCAAAAAAAGAGACTAAGTTTTATTCCTTTCATCCACTGACGCTATTTAAAAAATTTGTATAAACTGCTAAAATCTCGAACAAGAGGCCTCGAATAGCACACGGTTTGCTTAATTGAATTTAAGGTAACACGGTATTTTGTTAAACAAATTTTGGCTTTCACTCTGCATATCAAACAGCGCCCTTTTATAAAATTCTCCATGTCATCCAGTGATTTGCAATAAAAAATATTATTCCTATTTGACTGCTTGGTCACACCATGAATTCTTTTGTCGGCTTTTCGCGTTGAATAATTGAAAACGTGCTTTTTTCCAGCGGCCTATGTCATACCTGTCGCGTTTCTTTATCACAAGGTTCTTGCATTTGCTTGGTAAACAGCCACCAACTAAAAACAGAGTACAAGCATAAAATTGTATTTTCAGAACTTTCTCCCTAAATACTCTCCATAATGTCCAGACTGATTTCGAAACCGAAGTAATATTAGGGTCCTACTCTCAGTATTTAGAGTTAGGTCAGTTTCAGGATCCAAGGGCTTCCTTTTTTAAGTCTTTAGGGCTTTTTAGAGGTTTTTTTTTTTTAGTCTTCAAATCCTTAAAGGTTAACTGAAAGGCTGAGGAGTCATAGTCTTGGTGTTTAGTAACATGATAGCCTTTTTAATTTTTTCTTACGAGTTTGCAGTACCTGCTGGTTAAATATCTCTCTGTTCTCCTCAATCCGAAAATGTGGTATCCGAGGATTCTGACTTGCTGATTCTCAGTCTAGCTTTTCTTATAGTTTGAAAAAAATCGTGTTCAGTTAGGAGACCAGGATCCAACTGCTGCACTTGTTAATAGTTCCAGCTTCTTACCTATTATTGAAACTTCTGCAAACTTCAACAATCTGCGTAGGACACTAAACATATTTTAGTACGTCGTGACACATTGCTCACTACTCGCGCATTTTCGAAAGCACTTGTAGAAACACGCCCATTTTTTACCATTCAAACGATACTTCAAATTACTCTCTCGTGGAACGAATACCTTCCTTTATAGTTCGGCAACCATTCATGTCAAGGGGTTTCCCACTCCCTGGCACCTGATGTACGCCCTTTCCCGGCACCGGCCGAAACCAGTGGTACCGGTCATAAATTAGGCGAGGGGTTGCTCACTCCCAAAAACGATCCACAGCAAGTGGCGCGTGCCGCGGTGCCGATCCGGCGCCGTACCGGTGCCGCGCCGAGGTGGACACCGGTGGCGCAGAGAGAGCAATCCCTCGAAATTAGGCGATTCCATCACGGTGAAGAAATCCCTACAGCATAAGTTTGAGTTTCACACGAATTATCACGTCGTGATACCCGCCATGCATGAAAGAAACCTGGCACTTGCTGCAAACTAAAATTGAGAGTGGGCGACCCCTCGCTTCATGTTTTTTTTCCCATCCTATGGTGTTACGATCTGCGAATGTGTTTTGGCAAGCCCGACTTGAAACATTTCTTTTTTGCTGAACAGAATGAGTGTGAATACAGCACATATGTTACCCTTCTGTCTGTGGTTGTATGTTTGCAATTGTTAATTGTGTTTCCGGTAGTTTTTGGTTTCGAAAGCCGAAACAAATTTGTTATCACATTAGTGGTCCACTGTCTGAAAGCTATTGTAGTATCCGATATATTTTTGTGAAATGAAGAACGAAATTAAAGATTAATTACTAAAGGCTAAATTAATAATAGGCCAGTAAACCTCCGTTCCACCGTTTTTTGTTCAAACCCTCAAAAAAGAGCCTGAACAAAATCTTGAGCTAAATCTGTTGTACGTAAAGGAAGTAAAAAAGGGCAAATGCTTGCACGTGTCGTTACACCCATCCGTCAGTTCGCCTGCCGAAACCCATCACTACGTCCCCTTTTCCGACAGTCGGTTGACCAACCGAAATACGTCATTGCTTCCATCCATCATTTGATTCCCTGTTCAGTTGGCCCACCACCAGTTCACACTTAATTTTGCCTGCCACGTCATTTCCTCCACCTGTCAGTCAAACCACCCGTCCAATTTGATTTTCTTTACTGGCTTCTGGGCATTTTCGACTGTAGGTTATAAATGAAAATATTACACTTTAAAATAGACGCTTTCTGTCGCCGTGAAGAATCATGCTTCTAAATAGTTTTGTTAAAATAAAGTCGTTTAAGTAAGTTGCGAGTGCAAGAAGTCCTTTAGAGCTTGTCTTCTTTTTTAAAGTAGTTGTAATTCGCCTTTCCGTTCGTCAAGTCGTAACTTCTGTCTTTTCGTTTTAGCCTCTATCGTGAAAGACTCATTTCCTACTCCTCTTGCCCTCCAGAATCTCAACCTCAGCAGCAACTTTATAACATCGATCGACAATCGAAGCTTCAACAAACTCACACAGCTACGAATCATGGATCTGGCATACAATAAGCTTGCTGGACTCACCGATGACGTCTTTGGAGGTAAATGACGTAACGTCTTAGAGCTTTAGGTACCTTCGAAGGGATCCTAGAACGACAGAGAAAATGTCGCAACCCTGAAAGATAAAACAAGATGACGTCTTGAAAGTGGAACCCTCGACCATCAGTTTACAAGGCGACGCATGGACGAATAACAGCCATATCTGGACTTATTCTGGATCCCCTGCAAAGGAGAAATTGTTTTTTCTTCGCAAATAATCGAAACAGCTACATTATTTCAGCTTTGTTTCTCGAAATTTCAACTTTCATTACTTGAGTAAATTAATTATAGTAAAATGATTTTAAGAAAATTAAAAGATACATTGTTCAATGAGTCTGTTACGTCTCTTACTTCACAGGAAACCAAGTTCATTGAATAGATGATATAGCTTTGATGTCCCATTTGAAGTCAGGACCGGATTCGACAGCTATGGGGGAGATGGGTGGGAGACCGGAAATCTCGAGAAATGGTTAGAATGGAGGGATTGGAGTGAAACTTGCTGGGAAGAACAAGCATCTGCTCTCGATAAATCGTTTACACAATTGGACTGGATCCGGACACTTAGGGCAAGGGGTTTCCCGGAATTCCGGTGATGGCGGTTTTGGGAATTTTCACAACGAAACTTGGCAGGCATATCAGGGACCCGCTACTGACTTGGAAGTAAAAATTTCTCGATCCAACAATCGTGGGGTGAGTAGAGGGAGGAGGAATCCGGAATATTGATTCATGCGTAACTTTGGGACGGTGATCGGATTCGAGTCAAATTCAAAATTGAACAGAGGACATGTCTCTGGTGATCTTTTTCATGTCCGGACCGGATCCGACAACTATTGGGGGGGGGGGGCGGGGAATACGTTACCGGCTTTGACAGGATAGATCGGGATGTGACTTTGTGGGAATAACAAACATATGCTCTGGATAAATCATTTACAGAACCGGATTGGCTCTGGGCACTGTGGGGGGAGTTGGAGGGGGAGGGGGTCCGAAATTCCGGTGATGGTGAGCTAAGGTATTTCGAGATGTGCTAGGACGATGAAGCTTGGCTGAAATATTAGAGATTCGACAAGATTGGCTTAGAAATCGTCATTTTCCAAATCCGATTATTCCTTAAAGTACCAATCTTGATCGCAAAGTAAGAAAAATACTTTTAAGCAAAATACACATTTTCATGATCCCAATGAGCCCATTATCATTTTTGCCTCAAGGGCTGGTGGACGGGATTGGCGGGAATGCCTTAAGGGTCCGGACCGGATCCGATGCTTGGGAGGGAGTTGGAAGGCAGCGGAATTTTTGTGAAACGCTTAATGTCGAGGGATCGGGATAGAACTCGGTGGGAAGAACAAGCATAAGCATTATATACGTTCTTGACAGAGCCAGATCATGCCGGGGCTCTTTGGAGGGATTTGAAGGGGGTTTCCCGGAATTCCGGTGATCGCGGGGTAGGATTCTTCCGGATGTGCTAAGGACGATAAGACTTGGCAAGCATATTAGTGACCCGACCAATTAGACTTGAGGACCCGAAACAATGCCCTAGGAAGACTTCTGTTCCTGAATCTTACCATTTTTCGGGGAGTTGAGGGAGGGGAATCCGGAAATTACTGACTTCCGTAGGTTGCGAAAAAAAGGCCCGATTCAAGTGAAACTTTATGGGTGACAAAAACCGATGACCTAGATATGTAAAGCATGTGTACGAACCCATGCGGCCATGGTTGGGGGAGTTGGGTGGGGGGTCCGGAAACTTTGTGACATGCACAGAAAACAAACGGATGGACAGAATGTGATGCAAGTTGGACAGTACCAAGTTCATGCAGCCTAGATTTGTCATTTGGCGTCCGAACCGAATCCGAAAAGGTAGGAGGAGGATGGAGTGGGAACCGGAAATTTGCAGATATGCTCGGATTTCGAGTTAAACTTGATGGACGGGAAGAGGAGATGTTAGATGCGAAGTTTATGTGTCCGAGTCTTATTTTGCCACAGTGGGGGAGTTGGAGGGGGAGTCCCGGAAATGTTGTGGCTCGCATGGGGGATATACGAGTGAAGTGATTTGGATGAAACTTGGAAAGTGGAGAGATCGTGGGCCTTAAATTACACATTTATGGTCTGGGCCCGGATCCGAGCATGCTGGGGAGGGGTATCGGAATTCCCGTAAAAATGCTCAGATTTATTTTCTCGTTTCTCACACCACCTCCTCTTAACAAGTGCCGTATGAGCTCGTAGCTCTTGCTCTTTTTCTTGTAACTTTTCCTGTTTACAACCTGCAGCTCAGTTTTTGATGTCATTCGACGCGCCGAAACCTCATCTGTTAATCATATATCTCTTTGCTGTGTGTTTCAGTGCTTCATTAATCACAGAGACTTCGTGATTTTAGCACCGTGCACCGGCACGGAAGGGTACATTCTTTTGCCCATCCTACGGCAGAATTGCTTAATTCGCGCAGAATTAAGCAACTGCAATTTTTTTTTTAACACAATAGAACCATAACCCCTTTCCCCTTGCCCCTTCCCACTTGCCACTTGCCCCTTTATTTTCAGCACACCATTTCCCTTTTCGTCAACATGTTGAATAAAATGTCAGTGTAACCTTAATATTTGTAGTATTTAGTATTTATGCAACTCGTGAGTGTTTAAAAGAATGAAATTTTTGCAAAGACAATCAAATTAGCTATTAGCTAGCAAGTTTCTGTCTAAAACATTACTTACTTACTTACTTATTTTGAATTGTCAAGCTGCACGAAATGCAACTGGTGCTCTCCCGATACCAAACGGACCATCGATCAGACAGTACTAAAAAGTACGTCTTTTCGTGCAAGGATAGCGTGAGTCCACGATAAGTAAATTACTTACCAAGCGTTTACTCATTTAACTAGATCGATCTGCTATTTTGAATAGTGCGCGCCCGTGTTTTGGGTCTGTGATGCTCCCAGTTCACTTTAATAAGCACAGTTTTGCATGAGATGCTGCTGAAGGTAAGGGAAAACTTACTTACCTCTTTCCTCAAATTAATTCTAGCGTCTCACTGCAACCATCGCCAGTTTTCAAGAAATAGTGTTGAATTTTATGAATGAATTCAAACATGTAGAAGATGGAAGCGAATTGAAGATTACAACAAATTGCCCACATGTTCATGCTATTATCGAATCCCTAGTATGGCCGAAATAGCAGAAAATTAAAAAAAATTGGAAAGCATATTAGGCTACAAGTGTGACTCCTGATCCATAAGGGACTGGACGATAAGCGTGATCGATGCTAAATTTGCATGATTTTCTGTTACTTACCTTACTTACGACTTTTAGTTCGTTTTCGGCAGAGCCCAGTTTTACTTGTCACGCAACGCAAACTTTGCCGAAAGCTTCAAGTTCTGCCGGCAACTTTTTCACACATGCAAATATGAGATGCTTCAGAGTGTTGCTTTTCATTTTGGAAGGCTTAGTAGGCTGTTAGGTTTATCTTCTGTTTTTAGTTTTCAAATATTTTGCGTCCAGCGGAAAGCGAAAGGCTGGATAGAGTGAAGGGCGCTGACAAGAAAATCGCTAATTTCGCATAGAAAGTAATGGTATTTTCGAGAGACTACATTTCTGTGCCATGTCATCATGAAATCATCATTTCTAGCAGAAGTTGCGCTTTAACTTCTCCTTGCTTTTAGGTCTAGAAAAGCTGGAGGAGCTGGACCTAAGCAACAATTTCTTCTCGCAAATCCCCACTTCGGCGATACGCGGATTGTCCAACCTACGCCTCCTCAGTCTACATGCCAATTTGCTTGAAGTAAGTGCTGTTCTTTTAGCAAAGCTGCAAAGTTCAGCACTCTGTGCTGCAAAATTCCCAGCATGACCGACATCAAAGAATACGTGCAGATTATCCAGAGTGGCTTCTCACTCGGTTAGGTGTGCAGCATGTGCCCGGTGCCGGCACCGGCTTACACCAGCCAGCACCGGTTGCCACGTGTTAGAACATTAAAATCCGCCTGCCTACAAACGGAAATCGCCTAGTTTATGGCCGCCATCGCTGCTTTCAGTCGGTGCCGGGATAGAGTATACAGCAGCGGGCTGCCGGGGAGCAGATAACCCTTCGATGTATCCCCCGCCTCACAACTGCATCTGCATTTTTTAGAAAACCTGCCTGTTTTTTCATGGAATTGGATAAATATGCCCTAATTGATTTATCTAGCCTAAATTACTTTTCAGCCTGTTTTGTATGACTTTTCCCAAATTTTGGCCCATTTTGGAATTTTAACTCACTCCTCCGAACTACCAGTCGCAGTGAAATTGCCAGTGAACACGACCATGTAACAAAAATTGTCTGTTTATTTATTTATATGTGAAGCCTTCCATTTATCTGTAAAGATACCATACGGCAAATAACGTTATCTTAATTTAAAACAAAAAAAAATTGTTTACTTATTTCAGTTTCATTTCCAAATACAAAGTGAAGAATATGATGATGATAGTAACAAAAATTGTCTGTTTATTTATTTATATGTGAAGCCTTCCATTTACCTGTAAAGATACCATACGGCAAATAACGTTATCTTTAATTTAAAAAAAAAAATTGTTTACTTATTTCAGTTTCATTTCCAAATACAAAGTGAAGAATATATATATATATATCTGTATTGAAAAACCCAAAGGCCATATACAGGAAAAACAAACAACTCATAGGAAACTAAAAAAAAAAAAAAACAACAAAAAAAAAAAAAAAAAAAACTAAGAAGCAGCACTTCTGGCCACCATTCCCAGAAAATAATGAACCCCTTAAATGCGAAAGCTCCTGGCACCTGAAAAGAAGATGATCCAGACCATCCCCATCAAGATGGCAAAGAGGACAAACACGTACTCCATCCGGACAACTAGAATTCCACGAATTACCATCACATAGCGGTAAACAGTTTGCTCGCACCTGAATCCAACACTTCAAAAATCTAAAAGGTATTCCTAACTTAAAATAATATTCACTACCAAAAGATTCTTTTACTTGCCTGTAATAAATTAAACTCGGTGACTCATCTAATGCAGACCACCATTTTTGAATTTCTTGGTCATCTAAACGAGTCTTAAAACTTCGGTAAAAATTGGAAGGGTGTTGATAGAATGACGGTGAGGAGTCAACCCCCTTCATTTTGTGCAAAAAAAAATTAAATAAAAATAAACAGTGTTAAACTTTTATACCAACAACAACAATTATTTTGACAAAAGAACAAAAAAAATACTAAATAATTATTTTTGTTAATTGCACCAGTGGAGTGAGGCCAATACATTGAATCCAACTCGAAGTTTATCAACTGCTCAGATTTATCAAGAACAAATAATCTGATAGAACCTCCGTCTCTGGTCCCATGCAGCCAAAGACGCAAGCAGCGACTATGGATACCCCGATAAAACTGAGCGGAGCTAGAGGTACATGCTTTGAGGTTTGAGTTGATATCCGTCTACTTCCCTCTTCAACGCTGCGCCTACTAGATGAAAACCGTAGAATGCCTGCAGAGGTGGAAAACCCGTAATCGGTATGCAGCGAGTTAGACGTGACGTCACAGTGGTGGACGACCAATCAGCTGTAAAGGACGACTCAGACAGCGTTCGTATTCTTCTGTGGGGTTGTACTGCGATACAGTTGTTTGTAAAGGTAACAAACTATGATGATCTGCGTGGCTCCTCCGCTCGTTTGCATCGGGTAGGATATCAGAATATATTTGACTCCGCATGGTCGTGTTACAGATATTGGGAGACGCAGGTTCTTCTAGATTATTTGTTCCTGGCTTTATCAGACTGTGTGGGACTCCTAACTTTTTTCTGCGCTTTTGGATCCTCCAAACTGCCGATCTTTCAAATTGTTTAAGTGTGTGCTTAAGATGATGATGCCAATTAACAGCTTTAATTTCCGGAAACAGTGACTTCTTTAAATATTCAAGCGCCCAATTTACTTAGTTGAAAGGTTAAAAGATTTTGTTTGAAGGTCATGAAACATTTCAAACTACACACAAATAGTTACTGCTTCGCCATTGGTGGTCACCAAGGTTTTGTTTTTCTGTTCATAGTTTCAAAGTGTCAGTTTTGTTAATACATTTTATTTGGTAAATGGCTGCATACCTGTGATGCATGTCGAATGTTTATTTGTAATAATTATCACGACCTTCCGTACCGTGGCAACATTGGTGCTAAAAGTCATGGCTTTCTTCTTTTGCTTATTTATCTCGTTATTCTTGCATTTTTTTAGTATTATTTTGAATCCTTTTTAGAGTCAAGATGAAAAAAAAAATAGAAAGTGCGTCTTCACTGTAAGAAGCCTCTCCTTTATCGGACTTTACTAGTTGTGCGTCACCGATTTTGGACATTTTTATTCCAAATTCGGATAATTGAAATCTGAATTCGGAGAGTTTAATCTGATACAGGATTAAAACGCTATAGAATGCAAAATACTGCAGAGTAAAATAGTGAGTATAAATAGAAAGAGAGTATAAATAGTGACACACCATATTCGGCTAAATATTTTCTCGTCACATTCAGTAGCAAGTATATCGTCTGTCAATTCTTCTCTGTCAAAGTCACGCGATATAAAGTTGAAAACTCCGTTCTGAGCCTCGCGCAAGACCATACTTTGCCATACCAGTTTTAATCAAATTATTCACAACGAGTTGAGATAATCACGCGTCAAGAGCTGATGAATGACTGACAAATTTGTGTCACTAAACTACAAATACATTAAACAGGCACTGTGGAGAATAAACATTCGTACATTTAGTGCTTGTTAATAATGAATGAATGAATGAATTTATTCCCAATAAAGCCCAAGGGCCATGGCGGGAGACATAAGACAATAACATCAACAAAATATCATACACTCCAACAACAAACCAAAAAATCAACTTCTATAAAAATAGTCCACGGTGGGCCATAGCTAGCTTCAGGAATCTACCCAGCCCAGCAATGTTACCTGAGCGGCAACAACTACATACCCTATAAATCTATAATAAATTTGACAAAATATAATATAACCTAATATAATCTAACCTGTATAATATAGCCTGCTATTTACCAAAAACAAAACAAACAAAAAACGACAAACCATTCGACATGAGTAAGCGAGAATGCGTACAGCTAAAACCAACTACACACACGAAACAATCATTTACCTAACCATCCACAACCTAATAAATAATCGATTTCCCAGATAATAAATTTCATGATAAATCGTATTTTAAACACAACAACTATATTTTTTTTTAAATTAACAATCAATAATCCTTTCCAAGCCCTTCGAAACAATGCTTGCTTTTAGAAACTGAGATCAGGCTTCTGCTGTTTTAGTCGCGCTCGTCCCCCGTGGCTTTAGTCGGTAGATCGAGAAAGAGAGAGAGAGAAAGGTTTATTTACACAACGATCGTAGCTCAGTGGCTGATTTTTATGTTGTACTACAAAACATGTTATTATACACTATTATACAAGACGTAAAAAAGGGCACGAAAGAGTTCTGGTAGCGATTTGTCCGAGCACGCACAGGCACAAGTTTTAGTTTCTGTCTCGTGCGGCTTACTGTCGGGGCTTCTGGGGGTAAAATGTCACGGTGAGCAGTACTTTGGAGTTCAAGGGTTGCGAGGGCATAATGGTAGTCTGCTTTTCTTTCGCTCCAGAATAGGATTTTGGAATCCCAGAACCCTCTTTTGGCTGTTCTCTCTGTACCGGACATGCGGCTATCTCTTCCCATTTGGCTGAAATGGGGGGAGCTGGTGTATTGTGGGTTGGGTTCGACCCAACTTAGTGCGTAAAGTGTTGGAGTATAAAGTCGGCAGTTAGTACACTGTCAGAAGTTTCATAACAGATAACACGAGGATGCGCGGTTTGAACAGATAATGCGTAACAGATAACATTCGGATGTTATCTGTTGTGTTTCAAAATGTTCTGCATAATAAGCGTTACCATCAGGAAGAACAGAAACAACGCCAAAAAGAATCTGCTGAGTTTTCCGAGTCGATGCCTTTTTGGCTCTTCCTAACAAAGCTTGTTATGCATAAAATTTCATGCATAACGTATTCAAACAAAACAGATAACATCCGAAGTGTCATCTGTTCAAACAGCGCATCCTCGTGTTATCTCTTATGAAACTTATGACAGCGTATACTCAAATAAATCAATAAATAATCAGGAATACGGAATAAAGTGCAGCTGGTTTTCCTGACCAATGGCCTCCTCAGAAACCATAATCGGGGGCATGATCCGTCTCGAATGGAGTCAAACACGGCCAAATGCAAAAGTCGCCGAGGTGACATTAGTGTGGACACAAATACCATGAGAATTCCGAATCCTCGAAAATGTGAAACGATCGAATGATCTAGGAAATAGATCTGACTGGGTTGAGGTACGACGGGTCGTTTAACTACCCATGAACTATATTTTATCCTCTCGAGACGAATATTTCAGGTGATAACTCAGTGGAAAAATAAGAGCACAAGCAAGCGTAGGACCAACTACCAGCTAGCCTTGTCGAGAAAGAGATGGATGACGAAAGGATTGGCGCAGGAATATAAGACACATAAATATGATTCTGCTCCTCTCATCCCGAAAGTCTACAACACCTCATCTTCAACTGCAAGAACCCAGCCCCTCAAATAGAAAGGAAAGAGAATAACCAGCCAGCTATACTTACCAGAAGACATCGCAACCATCGTGGAGCTCGAAATTCCTCTCAGGAAGAAACTCAGGCACTATTCTCAAAGAAAACAACACTGAGCGTGTTCCATCCTACTTACCGTAGTTACTACGCATGACGTCACGAATTTTGGTTTCTTGGCGTGAAGGCTGGAACGAATTTTCCTGTTTTTGTCAAAATATCTCTCCGCGGGGTAATCCAGCCAATCACGTTACAGAGATCCGTAGGTACCGCGCTTACTCCCGAGCATGGTAAGCAAATAGTTACTGTTAGTTACTATTCCGAGAAGGTTGGAACGGCTAGCGTAGTAACTTTTCGTGAGGATGGAACGGAAATAGTAACTAATAGTTACCATTGTTAGACGGGTGGAACACGCTCATTAATTCATAACTGCAGCAAGGAAGAAGTAGAAGCAACTGAGGCCGAAAGGTATCCAGAGTGGAACCCAAGTGTCAGTCATTTAAAGGAAAGAAGGAAGTGGACATTCTCTATTGATTTCGAAAACCCTTGGCAAGGTATCGAACAGAAAGCCACTGCTTAGATTGAAATGTTTGGGCGTACATGGAAAAAATCGTCGCTTTAGTAGAAGATTTACTATTCACTATTCTTTTACTTTTACTCGATTTACTATTCTAGTAAATCTTCTAATAAAGCCTAATAAAGGCAGCAGAGATATATGTTCTTAAGGGTGACCTGACTGGTGATATCAACTTTCCCATTATCTATCCACCAAAAAGCGGTAGGCTTGTGCTTGCCGATTCCAGAAAAAAAAAACAGATCAAAATTTCAGATTATAAATAAACTAACTGCCTAAATCCGTTTCTATACTCATTCTGCTATACGCAGCGATACTTGCACCAAGGACGAATGGGGTTGAAAGATGCAGATACATTGACTGTAAGTTTTCGAAATATTTCTCATCTTTATTTCCATCCTTTCTTTCAGAGAGTTGATGGTTTGTCAATCCTTAGTATAAGTAACCTCGAAGTTCTGGATGTGAGCCGGAACAGCATCAGTGAACTTGGGAACGGGACGCTTCAGACACTGTCGAAACTCAGGTCATTGAATTTGGCAGTTAACTCCCTCCGAAAGGTGAGGCAATTTACTTTGTTGCATTCCGTTTGTGTTTCTGTCTTAAAATATGTGGGGTAGATAATCGTGATTTGATCATGGATGACGTCAAAATTCAGGAAGTTGACTATCACTGTAAAAAAAAGTCTTGCAGTATTTGCTACTCGGATAAATCTTGTCTCTACTGAGATAATCTTTCCTCTAATTTGGATTAATCGTATCTCAGCAAAGACAATATTAATCCGAGTAGTAAATACTGCAGTTAACTTTAATCCTTACTCGGATAAACTTTTTATAGTGTAGTAACTCAGTGGCAAGCCTGTGCAATTTTTGGAACTTCTGGGAATGTAGAGAACCCCCGCGCTCTCAAACTATCGCCTTCGTTGAATTCGTAGGGTTGTAAAGATGATCGATCAACCTTATTTCTCAACCCTATTTTTTTCGTATCGTTTATGATAAGCATTCTCTCTCCGCTCAGATTTTCTCTTTAATTGGAATAAAAAACAAGTAGGAAAAGAATAGATAGCTTTTTTATGGAAACAAATGTTGGATTCACGATTTCGAATCAGTTAATGTTGACAGACATTGCCTACTCACGCCCTCTTGCTTTGATTATATTAATCATCTACCGCTCGAAATTGCACAAATTCCAAACGCTAGGCAGCGTTCCGATCGATCTTCAGAGACCCGATTTTAGCGAAGTCACCGGTCTTTCCCACTATTATTGTCTTTGGCTGATGCCTCAAAAAGAGCCGGTTGTAAATAGGGGGGTCATAACGCCCCGTTCCTAGCATCACCGTTCACACCCATGCCTAGGCACAGATATCGGGCCAGGCACGGAGTTCCAGGCTTTAGAACTCGGTGTCTGGCTAAGCTTTGGCACGTGCCTAGGCATATGTGCTTGGCTATGCATGCTTGTGAACGCGGCTTAAAATAAGTTGCACAGACTGCCGATGAGCGCACTATGCAAATGTTTTCGTAAAATTAGCTTGTCCAGTAACATCCAGCATAGGTGGTTCTCCGTTATGACATCTAACTCAAGGATGCGCGGTTTCGACATAAGTTACTAAAGAAAACACACTACCTGTTAAAGCACACCTCGCACTATGTACTGTTTGTGGTCCAATACTCAGAATCATTTGTATACTGAATGAATGAATTTATTACATGCAGCCTAGTAATAAGGCATTTGCACAGTACATACAAAAAAAGGTAAATGAACGCTTGACAAGAAATACAGAGGGTACACAAAATTTACAACAACAGCAAAAGATAAACGAATGCAAAACAAGAAACACACAACGAAACACGAAAAGAACAATAACTTTACTGCATTAGCAGGCGCATTGGGCAATGGGCAGGAAGGCGGTTGGATGGTGGCAGAAGATGTCCACTTATTTCTTTTAGCTTGACAGTTGGGTCCAAGACAAATAACTTCTCCATGATTCGGTGATTGCGCATGCGACGAGGAAAGTACAGAAGAAAACGGAGATATTTGAAATAACATGACCGCATTCGACTGGTGTCTTTTTTCCTGAGAATCGGGTACAAACCAGCGAGGAAAAGCACAGAGGAGGAGCAAAAGCTACTGCAAAACTAGCCTCTGCTGTTAACAAATTATCAACAACTTTGGCTGTTTTAAGCCTTTTCCCAGGCTCATTGACATTGCAAAAATTCAGATAACCAGTTTTACGCATCAATTCATTCAATTCAGTTCAGTTTATTTCCAAAACGGGAAGCTGATAAGCCGAATATTTGTTTAGTCGTCAATAAAATAGCATGATACGCGAACACTCGTCGGGAGCATAATGAACATGGAAAATAGTGAATCGTGTCAAGTGCTAAGATTAGTAAGGTATCGTTAGCGGGCTTAGAATGTAAAATATGAATTTTGGGATTCCGGGCTTAAGAATTAATGAATGCAATCACGGAATTAGGTTGCACTGGCAAATATAAGGTTTGAAGCCAAGCTGACCATTCATTTGAAATACAATAGAAAAAACGAGATAAAATCCACAAAAATCACAGCAGGAAAATGATGCGGAACCAACAGACAGTAAGACGACATGTAACTAAACACCAGAAGAACGGTGCGGACTGAACTTCATGGAGATAAAAATAAAATAACGAAAGATAAAATGTGCGTGTTAAAAGTGTATATGTACAAATCTGTGATTATTTACAATTCTGAGTTCTGTGTATATTTACAATTTACCATCCGTCTGGGAAAGCGCAGAAGCTTTCACCCAGAAAACGGCCCACTCCAAAAATCCATAATACGTTTGACCACTTTGAATAAAAACTTCCACAGAACTGCAAGTTCTGCAGCTCCGCATCGTTTTCCTGTTGTGATTGTTGTGGATTTAGTTTATGATTTAGTTTTGTTTTTTTCGCTGAGGACGGTTTGCCGGAAGTGCAACCGAAATATCCGAAATTTATTTATCCCTCGCACATCATGACCCCTCCATCATCTTGGAGGGGTAACTAGCTGATCAAAATAAAACACCCGAAAATCTCGTTTTTTCTATTGTAGTTGCACTGGCATTATAGACTCGAAGGGCCTTTTAATATGTGGTTTATTTTTCTTATCTTGCGTTGTCGTCGTTCTAGATGTCGCTTGAAAAACATAGTCTGGGGTGCTTCCTTTACTGTCACATGTCCGCTGGACAGTCCCTAATCATTCGCCCCTTTTTTGTGCGAAATCAAAGCTATATTCAAAACGTAGCGTACGTAATTAAATCAAGTAACCAAATTAATTCGTGAATTCACGCCTGTTCCAGTAGAGCATACAGAGCTAAGAAAAACGTTTAATCAACTATTAATTATCAACAATTTTATCAGCCTAATGTCGGTATTGACAACGAAAGATAAACTGTTCCCATAATAAGCGGAGTGAAACGCGTGACGTAGAGATTTCGGTGCGGGACTAGAGGGGACGAATTCCTGAACTATTCGAGAGACTACTGTAGCAGTGATCCACTGTTTAGTTTCATTGCATTGATATTACTGATAATTTTATTATAAAAAAGACATGTTGAATAGCAATGCTTAAAGTTTAACCGAAAAGGCCGAGATACTACATTCTAGTTATCCAATTATCTACATCACTTAACAGGCTTGAAGGCCCGGTGGAAACGCGTTAATTCGTTTCTTCGCTGTTTCCGAATAATCAATTTTATTGAATGAACTTATTCTTACGGACACGCTTGTACCTCTATGCTTAAAACATTTAGCAACTATCTAGAGACTTTCAGTCCTGGAAATAGATGGCATTTCCTGGATCTGATCTTGCGCTACATGGTCATCTCGCAGACATGATAGACGCTTTGTTGGCCATTGAAATCCATGCTTTTGCTGACATTCAAATTCGCCGCGGCCGGATGAATTTTGACTTGTCGTGCAAGCAGCGCAGATTGAAATGAAAAAATTGAAATCCCTTTTAAGAGTCAAAATAATTCAACGTATTAAATATTCGAATCCAAATATAAAAGTAAGTTGGCTTTTCATTTCAACTCGAAAGATGATCTTGAAATACGCTACTTCTGCACAAAAACCAAATTTGATACCGATTTCAAGTTCAAGTTTTTGGGATCCCAAAACGCAAGTGGAGGGATACCTATGACTTCGTAAAAATTGTCCGTCTGTCCGTCCGTCGTAAGCACGATAACTCTCGAAGGGAATGAGATATTTTGATGAAACTTGGTGTGAGGACTCTTTGGGTCAAGGGAGAGGACTTGTTCGTAGATGGGCTCCGTAGCTCAGCATTTAAGGGTAGGGGAGTGGGTTCAATTAAGGGGCGAATATTTATTTTTAACAGCTAATGAGATAGTCGATTTAGGGGTAAGAAGACATGCTGAATATTTATATGAAAATCATTTTTTGTTGGACAAGTAGTTCGCCCGGAATCCATCCAAAACCGGAAAATTTGTTAAAGTAAAATTTTTTATCTGAAATTCTGAATCCCCTTTTGACAATCAATTTCCACCCGGACATATAGTTCGCCTAGAATACGTCTTAGATCGGAAAATTTGTTAAAAGTTAAAGTTTTATCTAAAGTTGATTAGATGTTCGATATAGGGGTGAGCTGATACGCTGAATTCGTGTTTGAGCTTGAGCTTTTTGCCAGACAAGGAGTTCACCCGGAATCGGGCCGAAACCGGAGATTTGGCAGAAGTAAGGCAGGAAGATTTGATCAGTTTCGTCAAAGTAGATATGACGTATAGCCTAGGGGTAAATACACAAATGCTACAAGCTGAATCCATATCTGAACTTGGTTTCCTCAGGTGATTAGCCATTGACCTTCTTCTGTATGTTACTCTTAATAGTAAAAATGTTCAAGGAGTCCGGTGAAGACTGGATATCTACAAGACCAAATTGTCTGGATCAAATATACAAAATTTTGGGATCCCATCGAAACCTTTGGTCTTGTTTAATATGTGACACTAAACTACAAATACACTAAACAAGCACTGCGGAGAATAAAAATTCGTACATCCAATGCTTGTTAATAATTTTATCTCAACGACAACAACTACGTTGTATTCCAGGATGCTCCTTGAAGTTCCAGAGCGCTCTTGGAGGCCTGATTATTCTTGTACTTATTCTGATGTTTCCCTCTGTCTGTTATTCTCTTGTCTTGTGCTCCGTGATTATCTTGTGTTCTTCAGGGACTTATTCGTTAAATAAAATGAAAATTAGTGATTTCTGGCAAATGATCAAAGTTTTACGTAGAGGTAAAATAGACGCAGTTATAATTAAGCATTCTAGCTTAAACCCACCCAGATTCTTGCACAAAATAGTGTTATGATCGCTAATGTTCGTGACAAATGGTATTGAGGCCAGGGCCTAACCACAGAGAAATCGGAACACTGGCCATCATGCGTAAGGTGCATGATTGCGGTGTTGTTTTGCTTTTTTGTCCTAAACAATAGTTCTTTCAGAAGGTCAGGGCATCAAAGCAGCTAGGTGTTTTAATTGCTTGCTAGAGCTAATTGGGCTTCCGGACATCTCGAAAACGAAACTCGAAATTAGTGGAAAGATGCGACTAATTGCTGCTCATCTTTCCTTGAAAGGTTGAAGTTGTTCGAATCAGTCAACTTGCTCGGCCACTCGGCTGTGCAATAGTAATTCCATGTTGAACCTCTTTCAAACTTCGACCAAGACCATGTAAGCTACATGAGCGTATCTCGAGCTTCAGACGACCGTCGCACTCCTACTTTGCCACGATTTTAAAGGACCTGTCGTGTCGATATGACGCCAACGCTACCTACTTGCGTAACTGCATTCATTAATTCTTAAAGCCCGGAGAACCAAACTTCGTATGTTAGATTCTAAAACCGCTAACGATAACTCACGAATCTTTTCACTCGATTCACTATTTCCATGCGTATTATGCTTCCGATGAGTGTTCGCGTATCAAGCTATTGACACGTAAAACCGGTTATCTGAATTCTACCGAGATTTCACTAGAATTAAACGGACTTGGGAAAAGGCTTAAAACAGTCAAAGCCGTGGATAATCTGTTAAAAAGCAGAGGCTAGTTTTACAGTATTCAAATAGCTTTGACTATTGGAACACAAACGGTAGATAGTGCCAGGTGTGCTTTAAAGCTTTTTTAAATCATTTACGATTTTCGTCAGTTCCATGTAGTCACTACTAAATCAAGATTCTAGATTTTTGGTGATGTTTTGTTTCGAGGGTAATTAGTCCCTCACAGGTCTGGGCACTGAAGATTCTAGTTTTTATGGCACTTGCAGCCTCTGGCTCAAGTGCCATATACCGATCACAATTCCGTCTGTCGGTCGGTCCGAGTTTTTTGTCCCACTTATCCGAGTTAGGGTACTTCCAGATGTGCTAGGACAATGAAACTTGGCAGGCATATCAGGGAACCGACCAAACTAACCTGGAAATAATCAGTTTCCCGATCCGACCATATGCGGGGGAGTGCGGGGCGCTGGAAACTTGAAAATTTAGGGCATTTTGTCACTTTTTTCCGAGTTAGGGTACTTCTAGATGAGCTAGGACAATGAAACTTGGCAAGAATATCAGGGATCCGACCAAACGAACCTGGAAATAATCAGTTTCCCGATCCGACCATATGCGGGGGAGTGGGGGCGCTCGAAACTTGAAAATTTAGGGCATTTTGTCACACTTTTTCGAGTTAGGGTACTTCCAGATGAGCTAGGACAATGAAACTTGGCAGGAATATCAGGGACCTGACCAAAGTAACCTTGAAATAATAAGTTTCCCGATCCGACCATATGCGGTAGAGTTGGGGCGCTGGAACTTGAAAATTTAGGGCATTTTGTCACACTTTTTCGAGTGAGGGTACTTCCAGATGAGCTAGGACAATGAAACTTGGCAGGAATATCAGGGACCCGACCAAACTAACCTGGAAAAAATCAGTTTCCCGATCCGACCATATGCGGGGAAGTGGGGGCGCTGGAAACTTGAAAATGTAGGGCATTTTGTCACACTTTTTCGAGTTAGGGTACTTCCAGTTGTGCTAGGACCATGAAACTTGGCAGGCATATCAGAGACCCGACCAAACAAACTTAGAAATAACCAGTTTTCTGATCCGACCATTTGGGGGGGGGGGGGGGTGAAGGGCAGGGGAATCCGGGAAATTGAGAAGTGTGTAACTTTCGAACGGATGATCGGATTGTAATGAAACTTCATAACTGAATAGAATATATATCTGTAATGTCCCATTTAAAGTCTTGACCGGATTCGGTAGCCAGGGGGGAGTTGGGGGGGGGGGGAGACCGGAAATTTCAAGTAACGGTTAGAATGGAGGGATCGGAGTGAAACTTGCTGGGAAGAACAAGCATCTGCTCTAGATAAGTCCTTTAGATCATTGTACTGGATCCGGACACTTATGGGGGGGGGGGGGGTCCCGGAATTCCGGTGATGGTGGTTTTGGGGATTTTCACGATGAAACTTGGCAGGCATATCAGGGACCCAATCAAACTGACTTCAAAATAAAAATTTTTTCGATCAGATAATGGTGGGGGAGTGGAGGGAGGGGAATCCGCAGGGGAATCCGGGAAATTGAGAAGTGTGTAACTTTCGAACGGATGATCGGATTGTAATGAAACTTCATAACTGAATAGAATATATATCTGTAATGTCCCGTTTAAAATCTTGATCGGATTCGGTAGCCAGGGGGGAGTTGGGGGGGGGGAGACCGGAAATTTCAAGAAACGGTTAGAATGGAGGGATCGGAGTGAAACTTGCTGGGAAGAACAAGCATCTGCTCTAGATAAGTCCTTTAGACCATTGTACTGGATCCGGACACTTATGGGGGGGGGGGGGTCCCGGAATTCCGGTGATGGTGGTTTTGGGGATTTTCACGATGATACTTGGCAGGCATATCAGTGACCCAATCAAACTGACTTATAAAGTTTTTGTCGATCAGATAATGGTGGGGGGAGTGGAGGGAGGGGAATCCGAAATTTTCAGTCATGCGTAATTTTGGAATGGGTGATCGGATTCGAGTGAAATTTAAGAATTGAACAGAGGACATTTCTCCGATTGATTTTTTTCATATCCGGACCGGATCCGGCAACTATTGGGGGGGGGGCAGAAAATACGTGACCCGTTTAGAATGGAGGGATTGGGATGGAACTTTGTGGGAAGAACAAACAGATGCTCTAGGTAAGTCATTTGCTGAATCGGATTGGCTACGTGCACCGCGGGGGAGCTGGGGGGGGGGGGGACCGGAAATCTCGAGAAACGGTTAGAATGATGGTATCGGAGTGAAACTTGCTGGGAAGAACAAACATCTGGTCCATGTAAATCTTTTACATAATTTGAGTGGATCCGGACACTTGAGGGGGGGGAGGAGGGGGTTTCCCGGAATTCCTTTTTTTGGGGGATTTTCACGACGAAACTTGGAAGGCATATCAGGGACCCGGTCAAACTGACTTGGAATAAAAAAAAAATCCTCGATATGATAATCTTGGGGGAGTTGAGGGAGGGGAATCCGGAATATTGAGTCATGCGTAACTTTGGAACGGGTGATCGGATTCGAGTGAAATTTAATATTTAAACAGAGGACATTTTTCTCTTGTGACCTTTTTCATTTCCGGACCGAATCTGGCAATTATTGGGGGGAGGGCGGAAAATACTTGACCCGCTTAGACTGGTGTGATCTGGATCGAACTTCGTGGGAACGACAAACAGATGCTCTGGATTAATCATTTACAGAACCGGATTGGCTCCGGTTATTGTGGGTTGGAGGAGGGGGAGGGGTGTCTGGGATTCTGGTGATCGCGCGTTAAGGTACTTCCAGATGTGCTAGGACGATGAAACTTCGCTGGAATATTGGAGACTCAACAAAATTTGCTTAAAAATTGCTACTTCCCAAATCCGATTATTCCTTAAAGTACCAATCTTGACCGCAAAGTAAAAAAAATACTTTTAAGCAGTATATGCATTTTCGTGATGCCCATCAGCCCATTAGCAGTTTTGCCTCAAGGGTTTTGCTTACAAATGAAGTTCCAGGTCCCTTAGAGCGCGCATCTCAACCGCAAAGTCGAAACTTACTTTTGATCAATCAAATCATCTTGACCCATGCAAGTGCCATATGAGCTTACAGCTCTTGTTTGTTTTTTTTAAATAATCCCTTTATTTTGTCAAGACGGAATTACAAAAGAGAAAGAGATATCCTAAAAATGCAGTGGTTGTGGACTTGCCTGGATAGAATTGTTTTGCAGAGCTGAAACCGAACTTTCAGCGACATCACGGTGGCTCACAGTCGAGGGGTTGCTCACTCCCAAAAACGATGTACACCAAGTGGCGCGTGCCGGTGCCGCGCCGAGGTGTACACCGGTGGCGCAGAGAGAGCAACCCCTCGCTCAAAGTGGCTATTATGAAGCATGACGAGGAAATTGTGCTGACTAGTGTTTCTGATTGGCTGGCGCGTCTGATACGTCACTGAGCAAGAGCTCACTGTATACATTTGATCTGAGTTAGAACTTAAGTGATCGAACTCACGTGCACGGTTACCCATGTCGCACGAAAGTGTGAATTGTCACTATTTTGTTTTTGTCACCCTTGTCCTACGTATGACATAAAAATCACTCGGTTTCACAAAGTGTTCAAATGTGTCATTTTTGCTGAAGGATTCCGACCAGAATTGACTATTCCATTTTTGTTTTTATGATATGATTTTTGCAGTCGCGATTCTGACCAAAAGTGGTCAGTTAACGTTGTTCCACGAACAGCAAATTTCACTCAGAATTCTGTTTTGGGCCAAAAGTCACTGTCTGAATGTGTTAGATGTGGCAACCTTGGTCAATTTCAATTTCAATGTATTTAATTTATTTAATAATAAAGCAAAACAAATCTCTCGTGGGCAGAGCCCAAATACGATGTTTTTGTAGTCATAAATAGAGATAAAATAAGTTGTCAACAGATAATTAAAAGAAAATAAAAAATAACAAGGCAGATAAATGCTAAAGCTGTAAGCCCATAGTGTTACAGTAGATTGGGGTAAATTTGGGAACCGTTTCAGCCACTTTTCGGGGGGAACGAGATCTTACAGGAACAAAGGGTGGGGGAAGGAATGAACGGTACATGGGGTGCTGGAGAAGGGAGGAGCCAAAGTTGCGGCATAGTTTTTCGCGGCGGGAAGAAAGGGATTCAATTCTAATTCTTTGAGGTAAAAAGAGTATGGTAGGGGTGAACCGCCATAGATATTTTGCAGCGATCTCTTCAGAACTCGCTCTATTTTATCAGTTTCACCTTGGGTAAGAGCAAAGTGCCAAACCGGGCAAGCATATTCGACTAAGGGTCGAATGAAAGAGCAAAACCTTAGCTTTAGCTTGGCCTTAGGAACCCGAAACTTTTTCAGTGTTTTTAGCATTTGAATTGCGCTGTTAGCTTTCTTTGTCTTCGTATTTTCATGCCATGAAAGGTCAGAAGATATCACTACACCTAGTAGCGTTGTTTTATCACTGATGAGCCCAGGATCGATAGGAGGTTCGAAAGACGGCCGAGTTTTTCTAAGAAAAGAAAAGGTCGGAACCGAGCACTTATCTTTATTCACGACCATATTCATTTCAGTCGCCTCTGAGGTAATCTGATCTATGAAACCGGCAGCGTTTTTAGCACATTGACGTGAGCGACTGTGAAAGAAAGTTAGTAAGGGGCTGCTAGTTGCCCTGTTTACTGAGAAGTTAACTGGGGTAATGTAGGCGGTCAGTTCTGCTTTAAGCGTCTTACGTGACTGTTCATTTTAGGTGGAAGTCAACTCCTTCGCTGGGCTGGCCTCACTAGAAAACCTCAACCTCGAAGACAACAACATCTTCTCAGTCCCTACCGCAGCTCTTGAAGACTTGACAAGTCTCCGAAGCCTCTCTCTAGCCTTCAACAGGATCGGGGTAGTCACTGCCGAAGTCTTCGGTGGGCTAACGAAACTCACCGAACTCAACCTGAGCTATAACCTAATCCGAGAAATCCCGGACAACACGTTCGAGCGAATGATGAGCCTTCGAATTTTGAACTTGCGTGGTAACCAGTTGGCAACACTGTCTGAATTCGCCTTTGTGTCCCTAAGAAAATCCCTGTTGTTCCTTGATATGAGCTTTAATAAGCTGGATGAAATACCACCCCTGAAGCTCGATTTTATTGACTCGCTATACATGGAGTTCAATAATATAAGCAGTGCAACGAGGCAAGATTTTGTAGGGATCAAGTCGCTAATGCTTCTGAACTTTAGCGGAAATGCGGTGGAAAGGATAGACTTGGACAGTTTCAGTGATTTAGAAATGTTAGAAATAGTGGATCTTAGCTCAAACATGCTACAGGTTTTGCCCGCGGGGTTGTTTGATGGTTTAAAAAACGTCAAGAGTATATTTATGCAAAATAATTTTGTGCGGATGCTGCCCTCTCAAGTTTTTCGAAACATGCCGCAGCTGACATCTATCAACCTAGCGGGAAACGAAATCCGTGAAATCCAGTCCTTGGCATTTAGGAACTTGCCAAAGCTGCAAGCCCTCAACCTGGAGAATAACAAAGTTAGCACACTCGAAGTGTCGACGCTCACCAACGACGGTGGCACCAGCCCGTTGAAGCGGCTCTTTTTGAAAAACAATAAACTCTCGGAAGTCACACCCGCCTTCCTGAGCTCCATCCCCGTCTTGGAATTGCTTGACTTGAGTGAAAACCACGTTGAGAGTCTCCCAAGCGAGCTTTCAAGAAAATTGCGACGCTTACAGTACCTGAGTATGTCCAGAAACCGCTTAGGCGCCATTAGTGACTCACAGTTTGCACGAATGGTTCATTTACGACACTTGGACATAAGTTACAACAAGCTGAAAGTGTTGGAAGAATCCTCGTTCCAAAACTCGTCACAACTACAGTTTCTGAACCTTGGTTTCAACTCCATACAAGACCTACCCAGCTCAATTTTCCAAGGAATCGTCCGGTTAAATCTGAATCTGGAATCGAACCGGATAACGTCACTACCCGGAAACATTTTCGAAAGGAGCAAAATACAAAGGCTACAGTCTTTAAACTTGGCTGCGAACGGGTTGGAAACCGTCCCAGTGGAAGCTCTGCAGAAACAGTATTTCTTCTTGGAAACTGTGAATGTGGCTAGAAACAAAATCAAAGAAATTCCGTCGAATGTGGATATCTTGGTGAATCTGAAGATGTTGGACTTGTCATTCAATCCTCTGTCGTCGGAGTCGATTGAGAATATTTTCACGGAGCCCAAAACTGTCCGCGATTTGAACTTGGCGGGAGTGGGTATAACTAGGATACAGACACTAGAAACATTGTTCTTACGAAAGCTGAATTTATCAAACAATGCGATTGAAAGGGTTGGTGACTCCGTGTTCCAAAAGACGGTGAATCTCGAAAGCCTGGATCTGACTCGAAATAAGATCATGAACTTAAACACAGGACTCTCTGGTTCCTGGCCCAAGCTGGCGCACTTGAAGGAGTTATATCTCTCGAAAAACCCTATCCAGTACATCATCAAAGGTGACTTCAACTACCTTAAGTCAATCCGAACCCTGCATATTTCTAATCTACAGCAGATGATTCGCCTGGAATCATCTGCGTTCGAAAACCTACCTCTCCTACAAGAGCTTTGGATATATCGATTCCCCCGACTCGAATCTCTGGATCTTAAGGCGATCTTACAAAGGTTTACTACCCTGGAACGTATCAAAGTTGAAATCTCAGAAGCAGTGTTACAAGACCAACTACTTCCTGCGTTTTTGCCCCGATTGAAGGACGTCGAAGTGCATGGGCGTGGGGGTCTCAAGGCAATTAGCCCTGGAACGCTTGCAGGAATTTCTAGTCCTATTCTCCGCTTTGCCCTACGTGACACGGCGATCATGACCCTCCCCCCTGCCCTATTATTCCCGGTGCCCATGTCCAGTCATATCATATTTGACCTATCCGGTACTAAGTTGACTAGTCTAAGCCCCCAAGTTCTATCGGTAGTGGAGAATCATAGTTCGTTTTTGGAGCTGAAAGGACTATCCGAAAACCCGGTGTTTTGTGATTGTAACGCAAGAGCACTCAGGAGGTGGGTTGTGTCGCGTCTGAGGCACCAGTTGGCGAGAGAAAGGTTGGCCGAAAAGGAGCTTTCAGCGCTCGACGGCGCGTCTGATCGCTCGCGCCCAAATAATAAGCGCTTAGATGTCCGCGCTGCTAGAGAAGCGCCTACGACTGATAGCATCATAACATTCAGTAGTGCAAGGCAGGGCAAACGAAATAATGGACCCAGGGAGCCTCGACAGTTCCCCAGTTTTGAAGTGAGGGATATCGTCGTCAAGTCCGTCCTTGGAGGAGCGTCATCGAACGGATTTGAGCCAGAGACTCCCCTGCTGGATATACGATATGTGGATGATGATGTTCACCAGTTCGAGAATGGTTTAAAGGTAAAGCCCTTGTTTTTCTACCTTTCTTTTGCCAAAAACTGAAGAGTAGACTGTTTTCGCCTTTCCTCGGGTGTCGGTGAGCCGTAAAGTACAATGAAATGGGAAGTGAGTACATGCCTTAATGGTAATGACGGCCTTTAGCAGCTAAACAAAGGTGGAAACCGCAGTAATTAATTATAGGCCTAGGATACTTGTCCGGCCAGAAAAAGATTTTCATATACGTGTTCAGCATGTAGGCTACTCTTACCCCTAAATCGACTATCTCATCAGCTGTTAGAAAATATTTGTTCGCCCCTAAATCTGAACCACACCCCTAAATGTAGGGCTACGAGCCCATCTTCGAGCTCGATTTGTCCCTTGACCCAAAGAATCCTCACATCAAATTTTATCAAAATAGCTCATTCCCTTCGAGAGTTATCGTGCTGACAGACGGACGGACAGACAGACAGACGGAAAACTTTTAGTCATAGGTATCCCTCCACTTACGTTTTGGGACCCCAAAAATGGTGATGCCGTAATCAATGCAATTTGTCACTAATCTCTCGACTTGTGACTGATGAAACAAGTGAACTAAACGACAGACGAGTGTTAAGGCATGGAACTTTGAACTAAAACGGGTGTGGTCCCCGGATTCGAGTCCTCGCTGACGCACTCGACAGATGACGGAACCAGTGATTCGGTTTTGTGCGACTAGCTACTGACCACCCAAGGGTGAGGGCAGGGGCAGTGAAACAATGAATCGGCAGAATGTGACAGTGACGGGTTGCTTCTTTTCAGATAGGAAACTCGATAGTTCTTTGTAACCTGGCAATCCGTCGTTTCTCATAGCCCCGTCGCCTCCTAACTTAAATTACTTTAATTTGCAGCTTAGTGCAAAGTAAGGCCGTTCCTGTAGAATTTGCTCAGTAAGTGGTTCAGGTTGATAGATAAGTAGGACCAGGGGCGTCATGACTGGGGGGGGGGGCGCCCCCCCCCCCCCCCAATGTTGTCGGCCAGTCGGTAAAAAATAGGCGAGTCGGTGCGAAGTGCCTCGATTTTTCGTCAGAATAGTTCATTTTTTCATGAAAACAGTCGTTTTTTTCTGAAAATCAGCCTATTTTTCGTCAAAACAGTCGTTTTTTTTTCAAAAATCCGTCGATTTTTTTCAAAGCTGTCGTTTTTTTCTTGAAAATAGTCGTTTTTCTGCCAAAACATTCGGTAAAAATTACCAGCCAGTCGGTAAATGCCTTGTCCCTCCCCCGAAAAACCTTTTGGCTAGTAACGCCCTTGAGTAGGACTAAGTAAAACCTCAAGCATTTGTAGTGGTCCACCACATCCCATCCGAGCTTCAACTCAGTGTCAGCCCATTCCTCGTCAACGGATTTTTCTAAAAAATATTTAACTGTTCTGTAGTGTAGAAAATAACTGATGTCGCTGAGTTTCGGAAAGTACCCTAAAGGCATATTCTCGCCGTTCCCCGAGGACTGCTCTTGAGGAGTCCCCCCTTTTTGGTTGTCCCGGGGACTCACTCCCCGTATTCTCGCGAGCCCCACGGACGGGGAATGCTCCGATTATCATCACCATCATCAAAAAGGACTCCCTTTCAGATTCGGAGGGGAATCATTTTTTGCTGGTGTTGGTGCAGTATAAAATTAATTAAAAACAATCAAAATATCCAGACTAATTACGTCAACAGCATATTTTTTTTCGAACAAAATCAATTTTGGAAGCATTCCCCGTGTTCTCGCTGTTTCTGTACGCGGAGTCCGCGTGGAGTGACTCCCTCAAAAATGTTTCTGGTTTATTGGTCACGGTACAAGTCCCTTATGTAAAGTGTCCCTATGTATTATTATAAATTTCCGTGGCATGGGGACGTAAACTGGTTAGATGAATTTGCCTTCGTCCGGGATCACTGTTCCTATGGCCGGCTTCTACCAGACTATTGTAGTGGTTTGCGAACTCTGTTCACAAGCCCCTCGGTAGCTCAGATGGTAGAGCAACTGCTTTGTAAGCTGAGGGTCCTGTCTATCAGTTCACTGCTTATAAAATGACTCCCTGTATTCTCACCGTTCCCTTCGATTCCCCGAGGAGTCCTCGGGGCAGGGCGAGAATTCGCCTTAAGACTGAGAATTACGTTGCTGCTTCCCTACTGCTAAGCCTTATGTCCGGTTTCCGGTTGTAGCCTACTTTCTACCTCGCTGGGCTGAACACTGACCAACGCCTTTATTATGAATGTTTCTTTATCCAAGCGGCGTGATCAAAGCGTCATTTTATGTTGAGAAGTAATGCTTATCTAGGTTTACTTCGCACATATTCATTAATTAATAGGCGCACGCAGTTGATCTCGTTCTTTAATTTGGCAACGCCCGTTCGTTATCTCACCGGTTGTATTTTCGGAATTCCACCGCACCTTCCTCTGGTAGTCAATCAGTGCTGCGAAAGAAATCAGGGCAGGAATAAATAGTACTTCTTATGCAAGAAAGAGCCACCATTTCGTTAGATTTAAAGCAAGTATGTATGCCTGACTGGTTGCATTGCATATGTACTCGCTGGGTCAAGAAAACGACACAACGAAGACAAATTACAAAAATTTCCCGCGGTATAATAGCTTTTACTGTAATAAAGTACTTTTACTTTTACTGTAGTACAATAACTTTTCACTGCTCATGGTGGGGTGGGGAGCGTATTTTACGCACGTTTTGAGCTTGAAAACATTTCTAGCAATACGGACGTATTTGAGAAATCGGTTCGTTTTGTATCTAAATACGTCCGTATTGCTAGAAATCTTTTCAAGCTCAAAACGTGCGTAAAATACGCTCGGATTTTACGAAGTGTGTAAATGGACCATCAGACTCCGCGTGACGTAGTAGTCGGCATATTTTATTTTTATTTATTTATTTGTGACCCACTTTTTGCATAACAGCGGAGTATGATTAAATACGCTAAGGAAAATACACATAATATTTAAAACACATAACAAAACAATGTAAATAAACATGACAACATTCTTTCGGTCACATAGAGTGCGACCGAGCTGCATTTGACACAAATAAAGCGGTGAAATTAGAAACAGCATCACTGACTGATCATCCTCCCATGCAGTTTGAATTTAGCCGCGTCGTTTGTGTCAAATGTAGCCTGCGCTCTTTGCGGACTACTATGCCACGCGGGCTCTACGCAGTGGAAAGTCGTAACTGTCTCTTCGTTATTTTATAAAGAAAACAAATATGCACACAAAAATGGGTAATAGTATGTTAATAATACTAAAACCAACGTAAACTAAATTATTGGTCAGTTGTCGACCTACTATTTATATTTTTTCTACTCGCCAGCTTTGGCGGATATAAAAAAATGAATTTAATTGAATAAAAAGAGAAAAAAAAAGAAAATGAAACGTGGAACCTGACGGGCAAATAATAGCTTGAATAAAGGGCGAAACACGTGAAATTTTACTGATTGTTGCAGCAACAAATAAATTTGTTGTAGCAAATTGTTTGAGCAACAAGTAAATTTGTGTTTAAAGTTTAACTGAAAAGCCAACTTATTTTTGTATCATTTGACTGAAAACACCGAATTATTTGAATTGTGTTAAGAGATTTTTTTTTATTCTTCACTACTTGTTCTAGCGTGATGTTCAGAATACCTACAGCCGTCCTCACAAGCAAAATTCCACTATGACGCGGGAAATTCGAATCTCAATACAAACGCGGCTTTTAGTAGCCAGTGATCATTTCGCGGAAGGTAGCTCACTGTTTGAACAACTATTTTTCTTAAATCGTGTTTGTCAAGCATTCAACACAGGTACCAGCGCGTAGAGGTACCAAGAATCTGACAGGCAAATCCACTATATGAAAATCGATTATTCATTGATTGCGGAGCAACGAAGGAACGCATTTTCATCGGGTCTTCAAGCCTCTTTAAAGTTTAACTGAAAAGCTAATTTATTTGTGTGTCATTCAACCGAATAGACTGCATTATTTAGATTGTGTTAAGGGATTTTTTTTCTCACAGTTTCCTCTAAAATGATGTTCAGAACATCTACGGCCGTCCTCACATCGCAAAATTCTACTATGAATCTCAGTACCAATGCGGTTTTTCAGTGACCAGTGAAATTCAGTTATTCATGTATAGCGGAAAAACGAAGTAACGCATTTTCATCGGGTCTTCAAGCCTTTTTAATTGAATATGTGATGGGTAACTAGAGCCTCGTTTTTGTTGCATGCTGCAGGTCCACTTCTCGGCCGATTCCGGACTGATTCTTTCTACATCCGTTTTTGCACTGCAGCGCTTCCGAGGAAGACGGCAGCGCTTCTCGAAAATCACGGACTTGCTCACCGACCAAGTCCGTGCTTTCCTGCAAAATGCTGCATCGCTGCCGCTTCAACCAAGAAGAAAGTGAATCCAAAAACGCATCTTGTGCAAAAGCAAAGAAGTGCTGCAGCAGCGATGCGGCAGCGCTATTGCAACAAAAATGAGGCTTAGATTGTCCTGTCTCAGCCCTTTTCAGTTGAACTTAATGTGAATGTCTGATGGGTAACTAGACTTTCCTATCTCAGCCTTTTTCGTTTAATTTTTGTATAAGTAGTGAACTGAAAGACAAAAATGCTCCTCAGCCGGGATTTGAACCCAGGACTCTCTGCTTACAAGGCAGGCGCTCTTACCATTTGCTACTCATACCATTACTCATACCTTGTGGGTCCTGATATGTCTACGTGGCTCCGACAATGGAGTCCTAGACTTCTAAATTAATTCGAAAAACTGTTTTTGGTTTATTGGCCACGGTACAGGTCCCTTGTGTAAAGTGCCATCTGCGTATTATTAACTTAAAGGCGACCGTCTAAATAGAGGAATCAGCTGTTTTAGTTGACAGCTTTTGTTTCCTACTCTAGTCTGAACTATCCAATCCTTGAAACCGTCTTTTGTTTTCTTCACAGGAATGGCGGTGCTCAGGACCGGCCGAGTTTGAGGAAAGACGCCTCGCGGACATTGGAGAACATGAACTAATATGTGAAGGTATGTCTTATTTCTGCCTGACCTCGTTAGCACGCAGTTTCCAGATTATCGGCTTTAGCCTACCTTCGTCAGTAAGGAGTACTTTATTAAGAAACTTTGAGTAGCCGGCCAGTCGATAAAAAATAACTGAGTCGACGCTAAGTGCCGAAATTTTTCGTAAAACAGCCTTTTTTTTCTTGGAAACAGTCGATTTTTCTTGGAAACGGTCAGTTTTTCGTAAAAATAGTAGATTTTTTCTTAAAAACAGTCGGTTTTTCTGAAAAGTAGTCGATTTTTCGTCAAAACACTCTGTTTCTTCTGCAAAAACAGTCGGTAAAAATGATCAGCCAGTCGGTAAATACCTTGCCCCCCCCCCCCCCCCCCCCGCCTTGCCCTACCTACATCGCATGTGAGATAAGGGAATGCCGTATTCAAGAGTTCGTGAAAGATTGCAACGAAACAGTATTATTTATCTTGTTTATTATTTTCTTGTATTCTTATTATGATGATGATGATATTGACTTAAAGTTTGTTTTTCATATTGTCAGTAACGCACATTTGGATAGCTGATTTGTAAAATAAACTTTCTACTAAGTGACCTAAGGGCAATTCGCAGCTGTGTTTAACACTGTTGGAACCTCTAGTAAAGCCCGCTTCGAAGAATGCTGAGAAGTATGTTCTGTCTATGTTGCTGAGAATCACAGCTCTATGTTAGTATTATGTCTGGAATTAAGAGCTGATCTTTTCTAGGTGAAGGAAAGGGAGAGGTTCTAACACCGTCTAACGACGAATCGGGAAAATTGGAAGAAATTGTAGACGTCATGATTAAGAGCAAGCCTCGACCTTTTGTACCGCCGATGAAGTCTGAGGAACCGGATATCATTTGGCTGGATGGAAATGATCTAGGGCAGCTCAAAGAAGAAAAGAAGACGAAGGAACCTATAACTGAGGGTGAGTGACGATCTCTACGTCTTACCCTAGGCTCACACTGAGGCGGTATCGGCCATCGCTGAGATATTCGTCGCCAAAATCGGCGATTTCTGTTGCTTCGTCAGGCGATTTTCAGTGTTGGGAAAATTCAACTTTATTTTATGCACGCAACAGCAACCCTTTTGATTGAAGATTCACTTTTAGAAAAATTAATTATTGCTCTTCAGTTCTACCCCATTTTGTATGAAAAGCGAGAAAAGGGACATAAGAACTCTGTGCTATTATTGAAAGCCTGGGAAAATGTGTCCGAACCTATGTAGATCTCATGTACTGTTCAAGTTTCGAAGCGACTGTTCTCTACGTACTGAAATTCCTTCGCCGTCTAGCAAGCAGTGACAAAAGCAAAACATCATCATCATCCATTTCTCCTGTCACGTGGCTGTAATTTCAAATTTTTCGCGTTAAATTCCGTTGCCGACGAAAATTCAGTGTGAACATCCAGGCGATAGAAATCTTCTGTCGCTGCGACTGAAAAATCTCGTTCATCGCCGCGATTTGCTCTGTGTGAACCTAAGGAGGGTTTTCGCGAGATCTTGGGATCACTTTCCGGCGAGCGAAGCGCATCGCAAAACTGTGGGAAAGCGATTCCTGGAATCACTTTCCACTTTCCCGCTGGACCGATCGCGAAAACACATGGAAAGCTGACATCGCCGGGAAAATGTTAAATTACAAACTATTTCTAATAAATATGGTTCACTTAACGGTTCTTTGATTCTCATATATTCCATCGTAGCCACACTAATAACGCTTGCCATTTTTCTTTATTGATTAGTGACACTTGCACTGTTTTTTTTTTACCACAACTTTGAAATTCCCGCCGAATCATTCAACTTTCCGCGGAGCTATCCACTATCCTCGTGGAATCACTTTCCGGGAAAGCTGCTTCGGTTTCCGAAGCACGAAAACCGGGTTGGAAAGTTCGGCGACTTTCCGAAGTAGCGCGAAAACCACTGGAAAGTGATTCCGACTTTGCTTTCCAGCTCGCGAAGACCCTCCCCTAGGGTTAATCTCATAGCTTACTACTTCCATTTTTATTTATTTATGACCAACTTCTCGAGTACAGTAAAATAATATGTAAAGTGAAGAAAGGGAAAGGCACGAATGAAAACACAAAATATAGCAAAAATAAATAATACGTTTATGTTAAAACATTGTTTGCCTATCAAATGCCTTGCCTTTATCGCATTTAGATTTTTTATTTATTTAAATCGACACATTCAGATTGACGAACGATAGTTGACTGCGAATCAAACTTGATAGTGCTAGTTTTTGGGATCCCAAAACGTAAGTGGAGGGATACTTATTACATCCAAAAGTTGTCCGTCCGTCCGTCTGTCCGTCCGTCCGTCTGTAAGCACGATAACTCTCGAAGGGAATGAGCTATTTTGATGAAACTTGGTGAGAGGATTCTTTGGGTCAAGGGTAAGGTCGAGTTCGTAGATGGGCTCTGTAGCCCTATATTTGGGGGTGGGGGAGGGGGTTCAAATTAAGGGACAAACGAAATATTTTTAAACAGCTAATGCGATAGTCGATTATGGGGTAAGAGGACATGCTGAGCACGATGGTGCAAATCATTTTCTCGCCGGACAAGTAGTTCGTCCGGAATCCGGCCAAAACCGGAAAGTTTTATAAAAGTAAAAGTTTCATTTGAAGTTGATTAAATGTTTGATTTAGGGTAATAAGACGTGCTGAATACGATGGTGAAAACCATTTTCTCGCCGGACAAGTAGTTCGTCCCGAATCCGGCCAAAACCGGAAAGTTTGTTAAAAGTAAAAGTTTCATTTGAAGTTGATTAAATGTTTGGTTTAGGGGTAAGAGAACATGCTGAGCACGATGGTGAAAATCATTTTCTCGCCGGACAAGTAGTTCGTCCGGAATCCGGACAAAACCGGAAAGTTTGTTAAAAGTAAAAGTTTCATTTGAAGTTGATTAAATGTTTGATTTAGGGGTAGGAAGACATGCTGAGCATCGTGCTCCTTTAAAAACATTTTTTCGCTGGACAAGTAGTTCGTCCTGAATCCGGCAAAAACCGGGAAGTTGGTTAGAAGTAAAAGTTTCATTTGAAGTTGATTAAATGTTTGATTTAGGGGCAAGAAGACATGCTGAATACGATGTTGAAAATCATTTTCTCGCCGGAAAACTAGTTTGCCTGGAATCCGGCCAAAACCGGAAAATATGTCAAAAGCAAAAGTTATATCTGAAGTTGATTAGATGTTAGATTTAGGGGTAAGAAGAGACGCCGAGTCTGTATATGACAATCTTCATTCACCCTGACATATAATTAGTCTGGAATCCGGTTGTACCGGAATTATTTTTAAGTCAAAGTCTTCTTTGATGTTGATTAGATGTTCTTTATAGGGATATTGAGATACGCTGGATTCGTTTCTGAATTTTCTTTTTTTGCTGGACTAGTAGTTCGCTCGGAATTCGGGCGAAACCGCAAACTTGGCAGAAGTAAAGCAGGAAGTTTCGGTCAGTATCGTCAAAATAGATATGGCCTATAGAGGTATAGATTGATAGATAGATGGAATATCTGAACTCGGTTTTCTTTGATGATTAGCCTGGCGAAGATTAGATCTGGCGAAGACAAGACCCAATTGTCTGGATCAAATCTTAAATGTTTGGGATCCCATCGACACCTTTGGTCTTGTGATCCAGTGATCTTTCGTCCCTTCTTGGCAATAGTCTTTGTCAGGCTGTTGCTGGAAGAATGATTACAGGTTCTTCCGGCCACAGCCTGACGAGGAACCTTCAGGACTCGGATAGGTCCCGAGGACCACCTCTCTATGTCGCTTCCGTACGTGTGCGACTTGCGGAAACAAGAGTTCTTACATCTCGTCAGAAGAAGAGAAGAGGTTTTGTCCCTTTTTTTTTGTCTATGCCGCCGATTTCAGCTTCTTACTAGAAAGTCGTGGAGTCTAACCTCTGCGATTTTATTTCTTTTCTTTCATTTACTCCGTTTTTTCAAAATGCTGGCTACAAATAAGTTACTTACTTTCGCCCTGCATTACCCTTACCGAAGATACCGCCAATCCGGAATCGATCTGTAGTTGAAGTGTGTGTTGGAAAGGGTCTTTTACTCTTGCGTTGTCCTCACGTACAGGTTTGCCACATCGAAAATATTTAGAGAGTGAGTTTTGGCCCAAAACAGAGAGTGAATTAGGAGTGAAATTTCTTTTCATGAAATGTTCACTTTGGTCGGAATCGCTCTGTAAAAATGACACACCTTAATTTTACTTTCATGAAAAAAACTTGAACTAGTCACTTATGGTCGGAATCCCTGCTGCAAAAATTACACATTTGGTCATTTTCTCAAACAGAGTGATTTTTATGTCCTACGTAGGACAAGAGTGACAAAACAAAATAGAGTGACAATTCACACTATCGTGCGACATGTGGCAACCCTGCTCACGTACAGTCCTTGTGTGTGTGCCCATATGGGCTGCGTCGGTCCTTTCAGTTTAAGATAGTTCCGTTTCGTCCGATTAAAATTGAAATGGCAAGCCCTTGAGGCCTTAACAATGGTTTCTGCAGGGTTTACGTTTCGCAGGGAAGCATAACACAAGCGTCGCGTCGCGTATGGAAAATATAGAAATAAAGGTATGAAAATTGAATAATATGAGTCATGCATAACGTTTCCAAATCAATACAGATTACATCCCAAATGTTGTATGTTTAAACTGCACATCCTTGTTTTGACAGTCCGCCGAACAACATTTTGATTTAGTGTCTTCGCTATCGACTCAGCACTGAACTAGGCAACCCCTCGAAACTTTTGATATCCCAATGTCACGAATGTCTCAAGAAAACTCGTGATGCAGTCGTTAACCACCGAAAAACAAAACTTTCCAAAAATGAAATAAAACGAACGTAGGCTATGCTTGTTCTCCAACCGATAAATATAATTCGAACCATTATATTTGCTTGAGCATTGTAAAACGTCAGGGTTGTGCAAGCTTTAAATGGAAGCTCGTGGGGGGCTCTGTGTGTCTCCCAACTTCAAACCCCTCTTACATCAGATCTGTCTTGCAGAAACACAACCAGCCAATCAGAGCAACCGAGCTCTCAGCTCAACGGGCAGCGATCGCCACGTGGAGGCTGGACTCAACACAGTCGACACGCTTATCATCGGCATCGTAGGTGGAGTAGTTGCCTTCGTAGCCATCCTCATCTTCGTCATCTGCGTCGTCCGCTTCAAAGCGAACAAGCCCTATCGAGCGGGCCCCTTGGCCGGATCCCTCGCTCTCCGATACCAGGAAAAGTGCACTTGCGTGGGGCATAACGGACCGAATCCGTGCATACCCTTTCAGGCAGCACCGATTTACGGTGTACCGGCTCAAGCCCCAAGCTATGCTTCGCGGGCACCAAGCAGGGCAACCGTATACAGTTCCAAAATGGCGGGATCCGGTAGTGTGATAAGTGTTGGGGGCGCGCCAAGTACTTTAAGTAGGGCGAGTTATTACGCACCGGCGCCTTATTATGTAGCGTATCCAAGGACAGAGGAAGAAATGAGTCATCGGTAGTGAATAATTACTTTACTGTTGGTACGGTACCTGTAAAGCAGTTTCCGTCGAAACCGTGGCAAACCTTCAAAAATGGAGTACTAGGTGTTGTCGACCCGCCAAGTGCTTTAAGTAAGACGAGGTGTTCGCGCCGGCGCTGTACTATGTGACGTATCAGAGGACAGAAGAAGAAACAGTCATCGCTGTATTGAACGTAGTCGGCTGTTGGTGCGGTACTTTTAATGCCGTTGCCGTCGAAGCCGTGGCAAACCTCACAAATAGATTACTAGGTGTTGACGGCGCGTCAAGTACTTTAAGTTGGACGTCTTATTCGCGCCTGCGCCGTATTATGTCACTCATCGGAGGACAGACGAAGAAGCGAGTTATCGTCGTAGTGAACAGTTACTTGACTGTTGGTGCGGTAATTTTAAAGCCGTTTCAGACCTTCAAAAATGAAGTACTAGGTGTTGGCGGCCCGCTAAGTGCTTCAAGTGGGAGGTGTGACTGTTGGTACGATACCTTTAAAGCCGTAGCCTTCAAAGCCTGGCAAACCTTCAAACATGGAAGCCTTTGACAGCGCAGGCAAGACTACAGGCGTATTCTCGCCGTTCCCCGAGCAACCCAGGGGAACCAAGGGGAACGACGAGGATAGAGAGTCATTCCAAACGGACTGCGCGTACGGAAAATAACGAGAACAACGGGGAATGCTTTGAAAACGGATTTTGTTCAGCAAACATATATCCAGTTGACGAAGTTAGTCTGGATCCACTTTATTTTTGGTTTTGTTCATTCTGATTGTTTTTAATTAGTTTTACATTGCACCAACACCAGCAAAAATTGATTCCCCTTCGAATTTGAAAAGGAGTCCTTTTTGATGACGGTGATGATAATCGGAGCATTCCCCGTTCGCGGGACTCGCGAGAATACGGAGGGAGAGTCCCCGGGACAAACAAAAAAGCGGAGACTCCTCAAAAGAGTCCTCGGGGAAAGGCGAGAATACGCCTTACGGGGTGAAAATGCCCTCACAATGCACAATGAAAGCCAAAGAGGGTACTCGTTGCGACGTTGCTCAAAAAGTGTTTCGCGCTTCTTAAAGGCCAGTTAATATGGACTATTTCCTCGCGTGTGAACGGTAAGCAGGGTCACTCATGTGTTCACAATCTTGTACTGTCCACAACCTTAGCGTATATTCAATAAACGGAAGAATTAGATCTCGCTAGCAACTGCATCCTCATAGAAACAAACAAGAGAACTGCATGCTAAGTGTCTTATTCGTAGTTCTGCTTAAATTCAATAGATGGCACGTAAGCTGCTTCATTTTATTGTTTTACTGAAGAGTCACAGCACTTAATTTGCCATCTATCGGATTTTGGCAGAACTAATATGTACTTCGGCAAAACTCCGATGGGTAAAGCTACGTTTACACGAAGGGTATTTACCCGTACTCCGCTGGTATTTTCCCCCGCAACAGCAACAAAAACCCGGGTATTTTTGACTTCAATTTTGTGAACTTTTTACCCGGGTATTTGTCTGTCGAAGGGTATTCTTCGACGTAAGCAACAATAAAATTGGATTTTCGTGGAATAATTTTGATTATGCCCATGTAAAAAGTGGTCCAAATGGACACATGTTGGTATCCATTGTAGAGAGATATTCTGGGCCTTACAACCTTGTAATTTATTGGCAGATGACAGTACTCTCCCTTGAAAAATACCCGAGTACCGTGTGAACACTTTCCCTTCTCGTCTCCGGGGAAAAATACCTGCCGTGTAAATGATCCTTAAGACATGCGTTGAAGTAATTTCTAGATTATTGCAACGTGATGGACGTCTAAGGTTTTGGCGTGACTACTTGCTCTGTTGCTCAGTGTGTGGTATGTAGTTCCGCCAAAGTCCCTCATATGGGTTATTCGCTGCCGTGATTGTTTAAAATACTGAGAAATTATCAATTAATCAATAAGTTTATTTCACATAATATTTCTGTAGAACAAAAATAACCTTGTACGTCAAAACAAAATGGTTTGAAAAATAAATAAAACAATGGTTAATGCAAAGTAAAATAAACTAAGTGTCAAACACTGCTTTGTTATAATTAGATACGAAATATGGTACAAAGGATTTTAAAAAACGCTGAGAAGACTTGAAATCGGGTTTTCTAAGGAGTTGTTTCTTCGCTACTTTTCTGGCTTGCCGCGTGTCGACGGTTGGTTCAGGGGTGTAAAAAGGCGGTAGGATGTCGCGATGGTCTGGAGACAGAAGGAGGGAATATCAAAATGCCATGGTGAGATCGTGTCTCCTTTTGTTGAGTGTTTCTAGCTTTAGAGTCTGCAGGGTAGTGTTGTAATCAACGTACATGTGACCGAGTACAATGCGGCAAGCTCTCTTCTGAAGGATCTCCAATTGGTCGCTTTGTTCACTGGAGAAACAGCTATGCCATACGCTGCATGCGTATTCAAAAACCGGCCGCACATACGTCTTGTAGCAATCCACCATTGCATGAGCGCTGAAACCGAATCTTTTTAGGTATGTGAAGGATTTGAGCATGCCACCTGCTTTCCCGACTATGTAGTCTATATGTGGAGCCCAACGTAGGTCATTACTGATGTAAACTCCAAGCAGCTTTATGGTATCAGAATATTCCAGTAGGGTGTCTTTGGTTTGAGGCAGATCTTTTCGCAGGAAACTAACACGGAAAAATGTACTTTTTTCTTCGCTGATGCTCAGTTTTAGTTCTTCTGCTTCAGATTTTAGGATGGTAAGCATTTGCATAACTGGGTCAATCGACTGAGGGTCACCGTGAAGACGCATAGCATTGAATGTCAGATCGTCAGCAAACTTGTAACGGTGCTTGATTGCCTCGGCCAGACGGTTGGCTACCATCAGGAAGGCAACAGGACCTAGTTTGGTTCCCTGTGGGGCCCCACATGTTATGTCCTGCATCGACGACTCTTCTCCACCTTGATGAAGTCTAACCATTTGCTTCCGCTCGGACGGGAAGCTTGCGAGCATTCTTATGACGAATTCACTGGCTCCCGTTATTTTCGCTTCAGTGATGACAGTAAGGTGGTCGAGATAGTCAAACGCCTTACCAAAGTCTGCAATGATGCTATCGACGTATGGTGCTTCTACTTCAAAGTGTGGTAGGATATCGTGCAGAAACCGTGTCAGATAGTTAACTGTGCTATGTTTTGGGCGAAAGCCGTATTGTCTGGGGTCCAGCCTTTACTGATTTCAGTCAGGAGCCAGTTTAAAATGAATCCATCAAAGATCTTAGCAAACGTGGAGGTGACGGATATAGGCCTGAAATCTTTTACAGACATAGCAGCTGGCTTCTTGGGAATAGGTGTAACAGTGGCTAATTTCCACCTTCTGGGGAAAATCCCATCGACCACACACTGGTTCAGAACTGCAGTAAGCGGTGTAGCGAGCTCCCTGCTGCATTCTTTCACGAGACGGCCTGGAATCTCGCCTGGAGGCGAAGCTTTTCTTGCGTTGATCTTGGAAAGAGCTTGCTCAACCTGAGCAATGTCGAAGATACGTATATCGCTGCTTGGTGGTAGGTCAGGTAGATTTTCAAGCCCTTTTTGCTTCCGGCGTATGGTGACAAAGTGTTGGTTTTCTTGACTCCGCAGATAGTTTATTTCCGTTACAGTCTCGGATGTCTGGACGTCGCAAGTCCTTACCGAGGAGAGTCTTGACTGTGTTGTGGAACTTTCGAAGGTCCGTACGCTGGAATTTTGTCTGAATCTATGGTGTCCATAGTTGGTTCGGGCTTTCCTTATTTTGTTTTATATTGTATTCCTTAATCTCCTGAACCTGGCCATGTTCCCTTCTTCGTGGTAGATATTGCGCTTCTTGATCAGTCCCTTGATTTCGCTTGTGATCCACGGCTCTGCATTCATTTGCATATTTAGTTTTCATCGGGAAGTACCCCTCAAAAATGACATTGAGTATATTACAGAACTCATCCGTTATATCCTCAGCAGAAGTTATTTTGTAGTGTTCAGTCCAGTTGTACCCGCGAAGTGCATTTTTGTCTCTTCTTTGTAGGACCTGTATGATACCCCCTTTTTGACAGGCTGTGGGACGTGTGATTTAGGCTTCCAGATGATGGTCAGGTGATCGCTGTTCCCTACTGGCGCCATCGTTTTCGGTTCTTCATACATCTCAGGTCCAGTATGTTGCTGCCTCTTGTGGGGATTTTACGACCTGCTTTAGATCTAGGGTTCTCTCTAGCCATTGCGGTTTTCCATTCGGAAAACCGGCTCGCGGAAATAGATGGGGGAATCGTGTTAATTCTAGTGTCGGCTGTCGAACGGCATCTTTAGGAGCTAATTGTTAAGTCAAGTGCTTCAGCAATCCCGCTAGATGGCGCACCGACGAAAAATTTGAACAGACCCCATTTGATTTCGTTTCCATGCAGTGGCCGCTGCATGATTACGACCTTTCCAATTTCGCTTTCATGCAGCGGCCACTGCAGATGCAGATGCCTTTCTCCGGCTTCCTGCTACTAGATGGCAGGATTTCTACGTCAGGAAAAGGATTTGAGGTATGTTTTAAGTTATGGCGCTGCGTTTGTAATATATTCCGACCCGAGACCAATCGGCCGAGGTGATCAAGTCTATGGGGAGAAGGAAGTCCGCGAGAACCCCTTCCTTCCACTCCCTCCCACTATTCATCACCCCCGTTTGAGGGGTATGTTTTGGTAGCAATTTTTGCTAGGGTCAAAACAATACACCGATCTCGTTTGGCGTCCGGCTTCATTCAGGCCGTCGCGTGGAGGTGAACCAATGGTCAACAAGATGGTGCCCCATTGTGATGTGTGGTGATCATGGTGCACTGGGACTCTCGGGTCAGAATAGCCATCCATCCAGTCCTGGTGAAACTACGTGCTCTTTCTCTGGTACGTTATCCGCAAAAAAACGATTCACTCATATGCGGTGCTTCAACTTTTTTGTCACCGGTACTTACGCAAGAGATCTGCTTTTGAGAAAATTCGTGTATTCGGAAATAAAACCAACCGTTTAATCATGTTCAACTTTTTTAACCTAAAACGATCATTAATTACTCACTTGCTCTGACACGTCGCACAAACAAAAGATAACCAAACAAAACATAATAGTTCAGAATATTATTTATGTCCAACACTATCGCACAGTGAGGGGAACTCAAAGGTTTCTAACCACTGCCTGAATAGGACCTTGACGAAAGTGCAAATATCGCCAAGTAAAATTTCGCATATATAAGCAACCCCTAAAGTTAAGTGTCTCTCCCCACTTCCGTCACTGATGTTTTACGCATGCGGGGTTCAAACACATATACTGTCGGATTTTTTTTTCCGGCGGGTTACGAAATTCGCAACCTGATCCGATTAAAATTCGGGCAGGTATCTTGCGTTCGGACTGAAACTTTTTCACATGCGAGGTTTGTCCGACTTTTCCGGTCGAAATTCGCACCCAGACCTGACATCCGCGCGCAAGGATCCATTCAGATTGACAAACTATCGTTTCATAGGGAAGTCCGGGTCATAAAGCAAAGTGGTTACGGGGATAGCAAGAGAAGACGGTTTCCGCTCCTATTGCTGGATTACGCCCCATTAAACAATTTCCCCAGGCGGCGACGGCCAGTATTTCTGTTCCGAAATCCGGCCGGAGAAAACCCCGTCTTATACATCCATTAACTTGGTTTAGAAAGGTTCCCAAAAGCCGACTGATTCAGTCGAAAATCCTGAAGCGCACACTGTTATATTATTTGTTTTCACTATCTGTCGATGAGGGTGCAGAAATATGGTTTTCGATGGGCATAGACTACAACCCTTCTAGGGCTCCCGAGGCACAGAGTGATAAACTACTTCAGTCAGAAGGGCCTCTAAGTACCTAACCCCATACGGGATGCAAAAAAAGGACCCCTCTATATTGGTTTTTCGATTTACTGTGGTCAAAGCTAGCTGTGTCTCAGATCGCGCTAATCTCGTAACTGCCTATAACGTAACGATATAGTCAAATGGCAACAATGCTGACGCAAAGTAATTCTTATTCTTTATCATATTATTTTTAAAGACACCTGCTTATTTTTAAAGGACCCCTCGTACTATTTACTCTTCAACTTACAGTATTTTAAAATATTTGAATACTTCAAAACTAGGAGCATTCAACAAATAATCCACGGTTTTTGTTGTTTTAAGCCTTTTCCGAGACCCGTTCTTGTAGCGAAAACAGGGAAACAATTTACATAACCAGTTTTTCTGATGGAAAAACTTCTCGCAGACAACCGTCGACATCGTGTTACACATCGAAGGTAGCAAAACACGGCAGGTGAGAAAATCAGCGTGGTTTTGTTAGAGGGGTTAGAATGTACCGTACGAAATTGGGGTCTCCGGGTTTAGAAGTATATGGAGTAATCATGGAAGTAGGTTGCGTTAGTATTATAGCTAAGACGGGTCCTTTAAAGATAGTTCCTCAGTGCCCAGATTTGTTTGTTCCCGCCAAGGTATACGTTAGGACTACAAATCAAAGCAAAAACAGTATTTCCACAGTCTACCCTCTCCTTCTATGTCAAAGGCGGTTATTACTAAAGAAAATACGTCTAGACAGGCATCGAGCCTGGTGTATCTGAAATAAGAAGCACAGCCTGGCATGATTTTTTACAAACAAAACCTGAGTAGGGGGAAGAGAAACATGGGCAGTGAGAACCTATAGCCTCAAACTCACCGCAGAGAGGTTCTGCAACGATACTGGTCGGTGCAGTTTCAAAAACCGCGTGCCGCACTGGAATCAACTGCCCGGAGAAACAGCAAACTCTCCATCACTAACCGATTCAAGAAAGAAATTGATGAAATGTTTCTTTCTCAAATGTATAACCCTAAATGTTTTAAAAGGACACTGTATAGGCTTTGTGGCCTTATTGTTTTTGCATTATATTATTACTGTTACACCTTGACAAAGTTGGCATTCAGGAGGCACTTATATATAAAGTATCTATTCCAAAGACCGTAACAGCGGAAAGACAGGGAGCTCCCACAAGCCCCATGAGCCGCGATAATTAGCGCCTCCAAACGGTTGGGCTTTTAATCCCCTATGCCTCACCATCAGAACTTTGTGACAGACATAGTACAATAAATCCTTAGATTGATAGTAGAAAATCTGCAATCTGCGTCCCAGTTTTGCAAATGTCTCACAAAGTGAAAGTTACCCTCTATCTTATGGTTCTGACTTTTTGTGTCTACACATGTGTTGATTCTGAGAAAATGTGGGCTAATAGAAACTAGACCGCTTGGAGCGCTGAGTTGGAATACGGCAAGTTGTTGTTTACAAATCCTCTTGGTTTGTTTACATTTTCTGTCGGTTTAAGCCTCTTTCACACTGACGCGTTGAGGCTTTCACACTGAGCTACGCAACCTCTGCGTCGCGCTTGCGGTGACGCAGCGCAGAGCCTACGCAGACAAATAAAACGCAACGCATCAGATTCTTCAGTGATGAAAGATGAAAGTTTTTGAAGACTAACTAGATAATACCTACTAACGACGATGAAAGAGACGAGAATTCAGCATAAGAAACCGAGAAAGGAAAATGTAGATACACACCCAGCGTGAAAGCTTGTCGCGAAGGTGTGAAAGATACGTTACGCAACCTTTATGCACACAAGATAAAAGCATACGCAGCGCATCGCAACGACGCGTCAATGTGAAAGCGGCTTTACTCTCACTTTCATCGTTTACATTTGGACAAAGGCCGACCGCTAGGTAGCGGGCAGCTTCATTTTCCACGGCGCGATTCCCCTGGAATTCCCTGTCTTCCCCACTATTACAGTCTTTGGTCCATCCTTCGACGCCTAGTTTAGAATCCAAGGAACAGAGCGACTAAGAGATTTCGTCATTTGACCCTCAGAGTGTGGCAAGCATCACCAGAAACATCTTACTACTATCGGAGACGACGTTTGCTTTCTTGTCGTACTACATAAGCAGAGTGTACAGGGTCCCAGCCCGTTTCACAAATTATCAATAATAATACATTTACGCTCGTTCATCCGTTCATTCGTGCACACAAAGTTTCACTCAACACTTTACACCGAACACGTTCCGTACCATTCACTAGATTCCGTCTCTCGCAAATGGCGTCCGGCCGAATTTTTTTTCCGGCTATCCGCTCATGCAGACCCTACTTATAGACCAGCAATAATCCATCAGGGCCGCTGATACCATTCACTTGTCCGATCAACAACTGTTGCAATACCCGCTGAATTCACTACGGCACACTGTACAGACCACCCGGTATAAACTGGTGACACAATCACAAATAAGTCCAGTGGCAATTTCTGATTGGCTTAAGCCAAATATTCGTAGACTTTCCTGAAAATACAAAATAAAATATTAAAATAGGCATACAGAAAAAAATTTGACAGTCTAAAAATGATAAATATTCCTTCAGCCCAAGCTGACTGCGAATCATATTTGATAGTGCAAAACGGATACGTCAGCTGAATTTTATTAGAGCTACATTTCGGCCCTTTCCCACTATTTTTCCCACAAGTTCGTATTTCCAACTTGAGCGGTTTTGAGCCTGAAAAGGACCCTTGCCAAGAGGGGCCGAAATATAGCTCTAATAAAATTCAGCTGACGTATCCGTTTTGCACTATCAAATATGCAAAAATGATAAATCAGGTGATTTTTATCAGAGTTATATTATGGCCCTTCTTGGCTTTTCCCACAAGTTGGTTTTCCAGCTTGAGTTTGATAACGACTCTTGCCAAGAAGGGCCGAAATATAGCTCTAATAAAAGTAAGCTGACGTATCCGCTTTGCACTGTCAAACATGATTCGCAGTTAGCTTGGGCTGAAGGAATATTCATACAGAAACTTTAACATTTAACAAAATACTGAAATCTACAGAAGAGTGAATTGACCGGTAAGAATGAATGCATTCTTGAAGGACCTGTCTTACCTACAATACTAACGCAACCTACTTCCATAATCACTCCATATATTTCTAAACTCGGAGACCCCAATTTCGTACGGTACATTCTAGCACCTCTAACAAAACCACGCTGATTTTCTCACTTGTCGTGTTTCATGTGTACCACGCTGTCGACGGTTGTCTGCGAGAAGTTTTGTCCATCAGGAAACCGGTTATATAAATTGTTTCCCTGTTTTCGCTTTAAGGCAGCGGGTCTCGGAAATGGCTTAAAACAGACACAGCCGTGGGTTATTTGTTGAAAGCACAGCCTAGTTTTAAAGCATTCAAATATTCTAAAATACTGGAAGTTGAAGAGTAAATAGTGCGAGGGGTCCTTTGAGTTACGTGCACATACAGTCGGATAGTGATGCACATTTCCTCCTTCGATCCCAAATTTTGGCGCATTGCACGCAGGTTTCCCCATAGTATTCCTGTGTTCCCCATCTGTTCCAGACTGAGGGCATAGTATCGGAGATCAGCACAACCCAGTGTGGCCTGACAAGGCTAATGCTGCACCTTTACAACTGGTGATGGATGATAGTTGGTGATATGAAGAAGAAAAAATGTCCCACCTGTCCGAATCTGTCCTTTTCAAGTACTCTCTATCGATCAAGTTTTCTATCCTCTTCTTGATAACTTGAGGTGAGGGCATGAATCGAGACTGTAGCATCCCAGTCACCTCCGATACCAAGACGTTGTGCTATAAAACAATTCAAAATTAGTGTAATGGACAAAAGCGTACTATTTTCCTTTTTTTTAGCTTAACAGAAATTCAATACTCACCCAGTCTTCTTCCCTAATCACTCCCTTCAACTTTAATGTTTTGATCATATTTTTAACGGTTAAAGTTAAACATAAAAGGGCTGACATGCGAAAGTTTAGTCAGATAATCGAAGTTCGTTTTTCTTTCTGATTTTAGCTACTTAATTAAATTATTGTGATTCTTTTTTTATTATATTATTAAGAAAATAAACTTATTGAACTAATTTAACTGCTGGATAAAATTATGTTGTAAAAATTTATTTTTAGAAATTAAAACGTACTTTAAATATTTATCAACTACAAAGGTAAACGACTGCCGAATAATAAATCTTTTTTAGGTCTCACGCAACACCGGGCTTTCTTCAAAAGTGACCTTACAATCTCAAACTGAACATTTCCTGAGCTTCGCTGCATTAGTCATTGAAATGGACAATAAACCATTTTGTTGAAATTCGAATTTTCCGCGTCAGGGCATCTTTATCTTGTCGGGGCAGCAGTTCATATTCTAAATGTCACTACAGAGCCCATGATGAAAAAATAAAAATCCCTTGGAAGGCTCAAATAACTCAGTGTATTCAATTCTAAGATATAAAATAAGCTGGCTTTTCAGTTAAACGTAAAGAACAAGTCGACGTAGATACATTGTTACATTCGAACATCTGTTACTTCCTCAATGTTAACAAACCCGTCTCGGCTGTTTTCAGACTCCACAACCCCCTTGGTTTTGATGAACAAGAGCTAGTAGCTCATATGACACTTGCAAGGTTGGGTCAAACGATGAAAGTAGAAATTCGTACAGTCGTGGGTTTATTGTAATCATTTCTAAGCATATCCCGTGAGGCAATGACTATAGGCTCTTGGGGATCGTGATAATGTACCGCTTGGTCAAAAGTATTTTTTTTTGCACTTTTAAGGGGCTAAGAATTTGTTTGCAAGCAAAACCCTTCAGGCACGAATGATCATAGGCCCTTTGGGATCTGTGTTTTGGTGAAAGGTATATTATTCACTTTGCGGTTAAGATGCGCACTTTAAGGCAGTTAGAAACTCATCTGTAAGCAAAACCCTTGAGGCAAAAATTACCTTAGGCCTTTGTAGACAAAGAAGATAAATTGTTTGCTCAAAAGTGCTTTTGTACTTCGCGGTAAAGATAAACACTTTAAGGAATTCCTTTGTAAGCAAAGAAAAAATTAAGCATTGCCCGGATTAAGTCCGGTTCTGTAAATGATTTATGTAGAGCATTTGCTTGATCTTCACACCAAGTTCCATCCCGATCCCTCCGGCCTAAAGTGTCATGAGGTTAACCCCCCCCCCCCTTAACTCCCCCACAGTAGTCGGATCCGGTCCGGAATTGTAATGGACCATCAAAGACATATAAGGTTTGAAGCCAAGCTGACCATTCACTGCAAACAAAATAGAAAAAAGAAATTTTATTTATCCCTCGTACATCATCTTGGAGGGGTAACTAGCTGATAAAAAAACAAGAGCTGTAAGCTCATATGGCACTGGCATGTGTCAAGATGATTTGATTGATCAAGAGTAAGTTTCGACTTTACGGTTGAGATGCGCGCTATAAGGGAGCTGGAACTTCATTTGTAAGCAAAACCCTTGAGGCAAAACTGCTAATGGGCTGATGGGCATCACGAAATCATATATTGCTTAAAAGTATTTTTTTTACTTTGCGGTCAAGATTGGTACTTTAAGGAATAATCGGATTTGGGAAGTAGCAATTTCTAAGCAAATGTTGTTGAGTCTCCAATATTCCAGCGAAGTTTCATCGTCCTAGCACATCAGGAAGTACCTTAACGCGCGATCACCGGAATCCCAGACCCCCCCTCCCCCTCCTCCAACTCCACCCATAATAACCGGAGCCAATCCTGTTCTGTAAATGATTAATCCAGAGCATCTGTTTGTCATTCCCAGGAAGTTCGATCCAGATCACACCAGTATAAGCGGGTCAAGTATTTTCCGCCCTCCCCCCGATAATTGCCAGATTCGGTCCGGAAATGAAAAATGTCACAAGAGAAAAATGTCCTCTGTTTAATTATTAAATTTCACTCGAATCCGATCACCCGTTCCAAAGTTACGCATGACTCAATATTCCGGATTCCCCTCCCTCAACTCCCCCCCCCCCCAAGATTATCATATCGAGGATTTTTTTTTTATTCCAAGTCAGTTTGACCGGGTCCCTGATATGCCTTCCAAGTTTCGTCGTGAAAATCCCCCAAAAACGGAATTCCGGGAAACCCCTCCCCCCCCTTCAAGTGTCCGGATCCAGTCAAATTATGTAAAAGATTTATCCAGATGTTTGTTCTTCCCAGCAAGTTTCACTCCGATACCATCTTTCTAACCGTTTCTCGAGATTTCCGGTCCACCCCCCCCCCCCCCCCCCCCCACCCCACCCAGCTCCCCCGCGGTGCACGTAGCCAATCCGATTCAGCAAATGACTTACCTAGAGCATCTGTTTGTTCTTCCCACAAAGTTCCATCCCGATCCCTCCATTCTAAACGGGGCACGTATTTCCCCCCCCCCCCCCCAATAGTTGCCGGATCCGGTCCGGATATGAAAAAAATCATCGGAGAAATGTCCTCTGTTGAATTCTTAAATTTCACTCGAATCCGATCAACCATTCCAAAATTACGCATGGCTGAAAATTTTGGATTCCCCTCCCTCCACTCCCCCCACCATTATCTGATCGACAAAATTTTTATTTTGAAGTCAGTTTGATTGGGTCCCTGATATGCCTGCCAAGTTTCATCGTGAAAATCCCCAAAACCACCATCACCGGAATTCCGTGACCCCCCCCCCATAAGTGTCCGGATCAAGTACAATAGCCTAAAGAACTTATCTAGAGCAGATGCTTGTTCTTCCCAGCAAGTTTCACTCCGATCCCTCCATTCTAACCGTTTCTTTAAATTTCCGGTCTCCCCCCCCCCAACTCCCCCCTGGCTACCGAATCCGGTCAAGACTTTAAACGGGACATTACAGATATATATTCTGTTCAGTTATGAAGTTTCATTACAATCCGATCATCCGTTCGAAAGTTACACACTTCTCAATTTCCCGGATTCCCCTGCGGATTCCCCTCCCTCCACTCCCCCACCATTATCTGATCGACAATATTTTTATTTTGAAGTCAGTTTAATTGGGTCCCTGATATGCCTGCCAAGTTTCATCGTGAAAATCCAAAAAACCACCATCACCGGAATTCCGCCCCCCCCCCCCATAAGTGTCCGGATCCAGTACAATGGTCTAAAGGACTTATCTAGAGCAGATGCTTGTTCTTCCCAGCAAGTTTCACTCCGATCCCTCCATTCTAACCGTTTCTTGAAATTTCCGGTCTCCCCCCCCCAACTCCCCCCTGGCTACCGAATCCGGTCAAGACTTTAAACGGGACATTACAGATATATATTCTCTTCAGTTATGAAGTTTCATTACAATCCGATCATCCGTTCGAAAGTTACACACTTCTCAGTTTCCCGGATTCCCCTGCCCTCCACCCCCCCCCCCAAAATGGTCGGATCAGAAAACTGATTATTCCTAATTTTGTTTGGTCGGGTCTCTGATATGCCTGCCAAGTTTCATGGTCCTAGCACAACTGGAAGTACCCTAACTCGAAAAAGTGTGACAAAATGCCCTAAATTTTCAAGTTTCCAGCGCCCCGCACTCCCCCCCATATGGTCGGATCGGGAAACTGATTATTTCCAGGTTAGTTTGGTCGGGTCCGTGATATTCCTGCCAAGTTTCATTGTCCTAGCTCATCTGGAAGTACCCTCACTCGAAAAAGTGTGACAAAATGCCCTAAATTTTCAAGTTTCCAGCGCCCCAACTCCCCCGCATATAGTCGGATCGGGAAACTTATTATTTCCAGGTTACTTTGGTCAGGTCCCTGATATTCCTGCCAAGTTTCATTGTCCTAGCTCATCTGGAAGTACCCTAACTCGAAAAAGTGTGACAAAATGCCCTAAATTTTCAAGTTTCGAGCGTCCCCACTCCCCCGCATATGGTCGGATCGGGAAACTGATTATTTCCAGGTTCGTTTGGTCGGGTCCCTGATATTCCTGCCAAGTTTCATTGTCCTAGCTCATCTAGAAGTACCCTAACTCAGAAAAAAGTGACAAAATGCCCTAAATTTGCAAGTTTCCAGCGCCCCGCACTCCCCCCCATATGGTCGGATCGGGAAACTGATTATTTCCAGGTTAGTTTGGTCGGGTCCCTGATATGCCTGCCAAGTTTCATTGTCCTAGCACATCTGGAAGTACCCTAACTCGGATATGTGGGACAAAAAAACTCGGACCGACCGACAGACCGACAGACCGACAGACGGAATTGTGATCGGTATATGGCACTTGAGCCAGAGGCTGCAAGTGCCATAAAAACAGAAAATCTCGTCTTTTCTACATCCTACATCCGTCTAAATCATTTTTCTTCAGCAGCGGGTAAAATCCAGAAAGGTAAAGGACCGAGTGGTCACAGTAAGTGGCGTAGAGCTTGGCTAGAGTTCTGCGGTTATATTTTCCGCGGTTGGCAACGATTTTGGCATATGCAGACAGAATTTTGTTTTTAGTATGGCTTGCTGTCGGAAACTTGGGGACGGCCGCAGATATTCTGAGCGTCATAACTAGAGTAGATAGTGGAAAATAAAAAATCAACAGAATCGAAATGTGTTCAGTTAAATGACACAAACGCAAGCTGGCTTTTCAGTTAAACTTTAAGGAAAAAGAAGAAGAAAATCAGAACAGGGTCCTTCCCTTCGAAGTTTGGATAATCGGGAAACTGCAACAGGACGGGCTTTCTTACCTGGATGACCTTCCTGGATTTCATGATTCGAACGATGGCCGCCTCGATCTCGTGTTTCCTATCCTCATCGACCTTCTGTCGGGTTTCTTTTCTTTCTGGTTCCGATTCACCACGCGCTGCTACTTGCTGGATTTTGACTCTGTAAGATTACACAATTAATTGCAGCCTGTCAGACCACTAATCTCAGCATGTTCCGCATGTGTCGTGTTATTGCGTGTTTGTTTGTTGGTGAAGGTCTCACGCCTGTCTCCGAAGCCCGTAGATCTTCTAATTTACCACTTAAAGGACCCCTTGCACTAATTACTCTTCAACTTGCAGTATTTTAAAATATTTGAATACTTTAAAACTAGGCTGTGCTTCCAACAAATTACCCCCGGTTTTGGCTGTTTTAAGCCTTATCCGAGACCCGTTGACTTGTAGCGAAAACAGGGAAACAATTTACATAACGGGTTTTCTGATGGAAACATTTCTCGCAGACAGCCGCCGACAGCGTGATACACATCGAAGGTAGCAAAAACACGGCAAGTCAAAAAAATCAGCGTGGTTTTGTTAGAGGTTAGAATGTATCGTACGAAATTGGGGTCTCTGGGTTTAGAAATATATGGAGTGATTATGGAAGTAGGTTGCGTTAGTATTATAGGTAAGACAGGTCCTTCAAGGATAGGACTTTGAAGTCCCAGAGCCCTCTTCTGGCTGTTCTCTCTGGCCCGCGCATGCGGCTTCCTCGTCCCATTTGACTGAAATGGTGGGAGTTGGTGTTTTGTGGGTTAGGGTGGGGGTGGGGGGCAAGAAGTAGGGACACTTCGGGGCCCCACGAGGAGGGGGCAAGAGGTGGAAATACCTCTACACGAGAATATTAGATTTGGCTTTACAGCAAACGGACGAAAATGAAAAATAAGGCGAAAGCTAAAAATCAAATTGGAGGAACTCATGAGGTTTTGACGCTGGCCATTCGGGAGGAATAACACAACAGCTGTACAGGAGGGGTAAGCGTTACTTTGAAGATCGCCGAAATGAAAAGGGCACTGAAGAACATGCCGTTGCAAACAACCCTAGAAAACTCTTGAATTAGTGAGTATATCTCTTGTTCAATATCATATTTCAAATGTTCTAAATTTCTCCCTGGGTTCTTTTTCCCTATTTCTTTTAGTAATTCGCAGTTAGTTTCCGATTTTAAAGTAAAAGACCCAGTTTTAATTTTAAGGAAAAAGCCCAAAACCCAATAATCCACAACCCATACCCATTTTTATGGCACTTGTAGCCTCTGGCTCAAGTGCCATATACTGATCACAATTCCGTCTGTCGGTCTGTCGGTCGGTCCGAGTTTTTTGTCCCACATATCCGAGTTAGGGTACTTCCAGATGTGCTAGGACAATGAAACTTGGCAGGCATATCAGGGACCCGACCAAACTAACCTGGAAATAATCAGTTTCCCGATCCGACCATATGCGGGGGAGTGCGGGGCGCTGGAAACTTGAAAATTTAGGGCATTTTGTCACTTTTTTCCGAGTTAGGGTACTTCTAGATGAGCTAGGACAATGAAATTTGGCAGGAATATCAGGGACCCGACCAAACGAACCTGGAAATAATCAGTTTCCCGATCCGACCATTTGCGGGGGAGTGGGGGCGCTGGAAACTTGAAAATTTAGGGCATTTTGTCACACTTTTTCGAGTTAGGGTACTTCCAGATGAGCTAGGACAATGAAACTTGGCAGGAATATCAGGGACCTGACCAAAGTAACCTGGAAATAATAAGTTTCCCGATCCGACCATATGCGGGGGAGTTGGGGCGCTGGAAACTTGAAAATTCAGGGCATTTTGTCACACTTTTTCGAGTTAGGGTACTTCCAGTTGTGCTAGGACCATCAAACTTGGCAGGCCTGTCAGAGACCCGACCAAACAAACTTATAAATAATCAGTTTTCTGATCCGACCATTTGGGGGGGGGGGGGTGGAGGGAAGGGGAATCCGGGAAATTGAGAAGTGTGAACTTTCGAACGGATGATCGGATTGTAATGAAACTTCATAACTGAACAGAATATATATCTGTAATGTCCCGTTTAAAGTCTTGACCGGATTCGGTAGCCAGGGGGGAGTTGGGGGGGGGGGGGAGACCGGAAATTTCAAGAAACGGTTAGAATGGAGGGATCGGAGTGAAACTTGCTGGGAAGAACAAGCATCTGCTCTAGATAAGTCCTTTAGACCATTTTACTGGATCCGGACACTTATGGGGGGGGGGGGGGTCCCGGAATTCCGGTGATGGTGGTTTTGGGGATTTTCACGATGAAACTTGGCAGGCATACCAGGGACCCAATCAAACTGACTTCAAAATAAAAAATTTGTAAATCAGATAATGGTGGGGGGAGTGGATGGAGGGGAATCCGCAGGGGAATCCGGGAAATTGAGAAGTTTGTAACTTTCGAACGGATGATCGGATTGTAATGAAACTTCATAACTGAATAGAATATATATTTGTAATGTCCCGTTTAAAGTCTTGACCGGATTCGGTAGCCAGGGAGGGAGTTGGGGGGGGGGAGACCGGAAATTTCAAGAAACGGTTAGAATGGAGGGATCGGAGTGAAACTTGCTGGGAAGAACAAGCATCTGCTCTAGATAAGTCCTTTAGACCATTGTACTGGATCCGGACACTTATGGGGGGGGGGGGGGGGTCCCGGAATTCCGGTGATGGTGGTTTTGGGGATTTTCACGATGAAACTTGGCAGGCATACCAGGGACCCAATCAAACTGACTTCAAAATAAAAAATTTGTAAATCAGATAATGGTGGGGGGAGTGGATGGAGGGGAATCCGCAGGGGAATCCGGGAAATTGAGAAGTTTGTAACTTTCGAACGGATGATCGGATTGTAATGAAACTTCATAACTGAATAGAATATATATTTGTAATGTCCCGTTTAAAGTCTTGACCGGATTCGGTAGCCAGGGAGGGAGTTGGGGGGGGGGGGAGACCGGAAATTTCAAGAAACGGTTAGAATGGAGGGATCGGAGTGAAACTTGCTGGGAAGAACAAGCATCTGCTCTAGATAAGTCCTTTAGACCATTTTACTGGATCCGGACACTTATGGGGGGGGGGGTCCCGGAATTCCGGTGATGGTGGTTTTGGGGATTTTCACGATGAAACTTGGCAGGCATACCAGGGACCCAATCAAACTGACTTCAAAATAAAAAATTTGTAAATCAGATAATGGTGGGGGGAGTGGATGGAGGGGAATCCGCAGGGGAATCCGGGAAATTGAGAAGTTTGTAACTTTCGAACGGATGATCGGATTGTAATGAAACTTCATAACTGAATAGAATATATATTTGTAATGTCCCGTTTAAAGTCTTGACCGGATTCGGTAGCCAGGGAGGGAGTTGGGGGGGGGGGAGACCGGAAATTTCAAGAAACGGTTAGAATGGAGGGATCGGAGTGAAACTTGCTGGGAAGAACAAGCATCTGCTCTAGATAAGTCCTTTAGACCATTGTACTGGATCCGGACACTTATGGGGGGGGGGGGGGGGGTCCCGGAATTCCGGTGATGGTGGTTTTGGGGATTTTCACGATGAAACTTGGCAGGCATATCAGGGACCCAATCAAACTGACTTCAAAATAAAATTTTGTCGATCAGATAATGGTGGGGGGAGTGGAGGGAGGGGAATCCGCAGGGGAATCCGGGAAACTGAGAAGTGTGTAACTTTCGAACGGATGATCGGATTGTAATGAAACTTCATAACTGAATAGAATATATATTTGTAATGTCCCGTTTAAAGTCTTGACCGGATTCGGCAGCCAGGTGGAGTTGGGGGGGGGGAGACCGGAAATTTCAAGAAACGGTTAGAATGGAGGGATCGGAGTGAAACTTGCTGGGAAGAACAAGCATCTGCTCTAGATAAGTCCTTTAGACCATTGTACTGGATCCGGACACTTATGGGGGGGGGGGGGGGGTCCCGGAATTCCGGTGATGGTGGTTTTGGGGATTTTCACGATGAAACTTGGCAGGCATATCAGGGACCCAATCAAACTGACTTCAAAATAAAAATTTTGTCGATCAGATAATGGTGAGGGGAGTGGAGGTAGGTGAATCCGAAATTTTCAGTCATGCGTAATTTTGGAATGGGTGATCGGATTCGAGTGAAATTTAAGAATTGAACAGAGGACATTTCTCCGATGATTTTTTTCATATCCGGACCGGATCCGGCAACTATTGGGGGGGGGGGGGAGACGTGACCCGTTTAGAATGGAGGGACCGGGATGGAACTTTGTGGGAAGAACAAACAGATGCTTTAGGTAAGTCATTTGCTGAATCGGATTGGCTACGTGCACCGCGGGGGAGCTGGGGGGGGGGTGGACCGGAAATCTCGGGAAACGGTTAGAATGATGGTATCGGAGTGAAACTTGCTGGGAAGAACAAACATCTGGTCCATGTAAATCTTTTACATAATTTGACTGGATCCGGAAACTTGAGGGGGGGAGTAGGGGGTTTCCCGGAATTCCGTTTTTTGGGGGATTTTCACGACGAAACTTGGAAGGCATATCAGGGACCCGGTCAAACTGATTTGGAATAAAAAAAATCCTCGATATGATAATCTTGGAGGGGGGGGGAGTTGAGGGAGGGGAATCCGGAATATTGAGTCATGCGTAACTTTGGAACGGGTGATCGGATTCGAGTGAAATTTAATAATTAAACAGAGGACATTTTTCTCTTATGACCTTTTTCATTTCCGGACCGAATCCGGCAATAATTGGGGGGAGGGCGGAAAATACTTGACCCGCTTAGACTCGTGTGATCTGGATCGAACTTCGTGGGAATGACAAACAGATGCTCTGGATTAATCATTTACAGAACCGGATTGGCTCCGGTTATTGTGGGTGGAGTTGGAGGAGGGGGGGGGGTCTGGGATTCCGGTGATCGCGCGTTAAGGTACTTCCAGATGTGCTAGGACGATGAAAATTCGCTGGAATATTGGAGACTCAACAACATTTGCTTAGAAATTGCTACGTCCCAAATCCGATTATTCCTTAAAGTACCAATCTTGACCGCAAAGTAAAAAAAATACTTTTAAGCAATATATGCATTTTCGTGATGCCCATCAGCCCATTAGCAGTTTTGCCTCAAGGGTTTTGCTTACAAATGAAGTTCCAGCTCCCTTAGAGCGCGCATCTCAACCGCAAAGTCGAAACTTACTTTTGATCAATCAAATCATCTTGACCCATGCAAGTGCCATATGAGCTTACAGCTCTTGTTTCACAAGTGAATAATAGGTTATACGGTATGCCGTTACAAACAACCCTAGAAAAGTCTTGAACTTGGGAGTATATCTCTTGTTCAAATATCATATTTCAAATTTTCTAAATTTCTCCCTGGGTTCTTTTTCCCTATTTCTTTTAGTAATTCGCAGTTAGTTTCCGATTTTAAAATAAAAGACCATGTTTTAATTTTAAAGAAAAAGCTGACAAACATTTACAAAAAAAGCATCGAAAGCCCTCCCATTTTTTCACAAGTATAATAATACGTTAATAATTTAAATTTATTTGTCTAAACCATGTGTATTTCATTTAGTGCCATTGAATGGATTGCCCCACCCCCTTGCGACGTCCCTGCATATTACTCTTACGTTCTCTAGCGCGTACGTAGTGGAAAGCAGTCAAAAGAAACCTGAAACACTTTGCTCTTGGTGGATATAAAATTCTTAAGAGTTAAGAGTTAAAATTCTTTGAGTTAAAAATGCACACTTTTTAGTGTTAAGCAAACCTCTACTCTCTACTATACACGATACAGTTAGCGTAGACTGCACTTGTAATTCCGAGTGTTAAAAGAAGCTTCCCTCTTCATGAGCAATTAGGTATATTTTGCAGATCTATACTGAATAGTGTTAAATTAAAAGTTGGTCGGAGGACTGCTGTTCAGTTTTAATTATGTAGTGTGGTGTTAGGGGACGTTTTCGCGTGGATGGCTCTGGTCCCGTCGACCTCCCCTCGAGCTCGACGGACATTTTCGTGTGGATGTCGTCGATCTTTTTGTCATTTTCGCGTGTACGGATGAACAGGTGAAGGGCCATCCAGCTCGATGGGCGCCTCCCGTTCAACACCGCTCCGAGGGAAGCGTTGAGCTGAGCGGGGATATTGTGTGGAACTTCCCCCTCATATGCTCCCATCCAGCTGAACGGGCATTTTCGCGTGGACGGAATCCATCTTCCTCAGCCGTTCAAAACCCGATCGATTCTCTCATTGTCGCGTGGACGGGATCACCCGTTCAGCTCTACAGCCATCCACGCGAAAACGTCCCCTTAGACGTTATTATGATGATTCATATTTTGTTGTTTGTATATGGCCCTAAGGCTTTTAACACTTTATTACTATTAGCTCAGCTCAAATTTGATAAAAACAAAAACAAAGAGTCAATGTAGGCTTGTCTGCACAAAATCAACCCCAACCACATTTCAAAATCAACACCTCATATAAGGGATAGCTAACACAAAATTATATTCAAATAATGTATACAACGGATACGTCAGCTACGATGCTTCGTCAGCGATATTTCGGCCCTTCTTGGCAAGGGTCCTCGTCAGGCTGTCAAATAATCAAATTACAGAAAATAACCTTTCCTGTCAAAATTTGAAAGATACTCGGTAAAAGCTTCAGTTATTTATTACAGGTTTGTTTCCACCCCCGACGTTGACCCTGAAGATCCCAGCCTGACGAGGACCCATGCCAAGGAGGGCCAAAATATCGCTGATGAAACATCGTAGCTGACATCTCCGTTGTATACATCATTTGAATATATGTTTCAAAGTCAGCTTGGGCTCAAGGAATATTAAACACAAAATCTCTAACTGCCTCTAAAAATCTTTGTCCTCCAAGGAAGGACTCACCCCCTAAGCATGGGATTATCTAAAAAGACACTCACCGGTACAGTTTCGACGAAAAACCATCATTGACCTTGAACATGTGTGAGGCGTCAATATCTTTGGTAACTTCCTTGGTAGTCCCACTCCGGTCTGCGGTCACTCTGGTGAGAACCCTTTGCTGCTGCTTCCCCATGGCCAAGGCTTGAACGGCTCGAACCAGGTCCTTATCAGGAATATTTGTCGATACACGGATGTCCTTATGATAGGAGAAAGTAAACCTTCCCATATAAAAAGTAAACTTAAAGGACCCCTCGCACTATTTACTCTTCAACTTACAGTATTTTAAAATATTTGGATACTTCGTTGACTTGTAGCGAAAAGAGGGAAACAATTATATAACCGGCTTTTCTGATGGAAAAACTTCCCGCAGACAACCGTCTACAGCGTGATGCACATTGAAGGTAGCAAAACACGGCAAGTGAGAAAATCAGCGTGGTTTTATTAGAGGGGCTAGAATGTACCGTACGAAAGTGGGGTCTCCGGGTTTAAAAACATATGGAGTGATTATGGAAGTAGGTCACGTCCTTTAAAGTTTGTAACTGACAAGCGACCACAGATTTTATTATTCTCTACTTTACCTTCACCTTGGTCAGCATTCTTTCTTTAATTTATTTACAATTAACAAAAGTTGTAAGTCATTTAGACTTCTCACTAAGATACATCATATATATATAGGGTACCACAAAACATAATGATGGCCCAAAAAATTACAATTCATTTTTCTTTTTTTCCAATTTTTGTTGTTGCTAAGGTAAGGTAAGGTACAATTTTAATAGCAAATATGAATAAACCTGGAATTTCTCAAAAGCATCAGACATGCCAGTGGTATAAAAAACGACGCTTCACTAATTCTGAGAAACTAATTTTCTAACACTAATTTTCTGTAAAGAAAAAACAAACAAACAACTATCACACATCAACACTAAAATTTAAGGATAACACAAGAATTTACGACAACAGACATATGACTAAAGAAAAAATGAAAAATAAAAAAGGTTTGCGACATGGGTCAGATCTTCCTCCGAGCACAAACGAAAATGAATCAATTAAATCAGACAGAAGAAATATAATTGCTAGATAACATAAATCTTTTTAGAGCTCTTTTAAAAACTTTCCTATCTTCGGACACTCTAACAGTTTCAGGCAATGAATTCCATACTTTTACACCTGTATGACGAATAGAAAAGCTAGACCTTGTAGAAGGATAACAAATGGTAGAAAGATTGGACCGCCGTATTGTGTTATAGTCATGAAATTGACTGTCCAGGCAAAAAAGATTTTTAAAATCAGCAGGTAGTGAATCTTCTAGAAGATAACGGTAAACAAGTGTTGCAATATTCAAGTCTCTAATCTCCCGGACATTTAAAATAAAAAGACGAGGCAGAATGTGAGAAACTGATGAAGAAAATGGAAGACCATAAATTGCTCTAATTGATTTGTTTTGTAGGATTTGAATCCGATTAATATGTTTCGAAAAAGTAGAAGCCCAAGCTGAAGTACAATATGAAAGATAAGAATGGACCAGGGAGAAATAAATCAATCGAAGTATGAATTGTGGAAGACAATGTTTGAGGCAGGAGAGCATACCAACATTTCGGCTCAACTTAAGAGCCAAAGCATCGGTGTGCTGCTTGAAAGAAAGATTTTCATCAAGGATAAGGCCAAGATATTTAAAATTAGAAGATCTTAGAAGTTCAGTACCAGAAAGAAAAAGTTTACCAGAAACTGAAACTGAACCAGACCGGGAGAAAAGCATGTAGCGACATTTTTCCGCGTTTACAGCTAGTAAATTAGATGTAAACCAGTCAGAAGCAATCGAAAGAGCTGAATTAAGAACACTAAACAACTGAATCAAATCTGAATGCGAACCAAAAATCACAGTGTCGTCCGCAAACACGATAACTTTGACAAAAGGCATATATTCTGGAAGGTCATTAATGTAAAGTAAGAATAAAGTGGGTCCAAGGACAGACACCTGTGGTACTCCAAATTCTATAGGAAATTCATCTGAAAGCTCGCCAACTTGCCTACAAGAGAGACTTCTCTTGGATAGGTAAGAAGCAAAAAAATCAAGTGTCTTACGCTAGCGTTTGGGCATCTCACCCTCGTTTTGTTTAGATGGGTTAAAAACAAATTGAACTGAAACTAAAAGCCAGGTTTTTAGGTCGGAGAACAGATAAGACTTTGGGAGAAGTTGCTCTATCAGCATTTGCAGCGTCCCATAATCCTTGATCCTATTTTGACAGTTTTTTGCGGGTTTAAACCTAGATATGCATGGGGAGGAGTGGTGTACGGAATACGGGTAGGTCAAACTCTATAGAAAGATAGCACCCTACCGGTGAAAACGGGGTATTTCCCACCGTCATTGGGCAAAGCAGAACGAAGAAAAGATCGGGAGGTATAGGGTTTTCAAGTCTGAGACTGATTGGTAATTATTCTCAACTTGTACTCGGAAAAGCTTTTTCTAACTATTTCAGTTTTGGAGAAAAATGTGTAATCAGAAAAGGGATCGTGAGATCTACCTTTTCCATAAAATGAAATCTTGAATCGTTTTGGTCGGTCCCATAGATTCAAGACTCCGTTTTTATGGCGGAAGTCTGAAGCCTTTTAAATCTCATTTCCTTTAAAACTTTTCTGCAAAATTGTTATTAAACAATCAAGAAACGATCGGAAAATTTGTTGATAGTACTCAAAAGTTCGGAATAATTTTCAAACGCCCACAGTCCAGCCTCGAAGTCGAAAATCCTACCCATAGCAATGTTAAAGCACATGATAAAATGGTCCGGAAATATTGTTTTTTAAAATTACTCATACTTGCTTTGTGAAAATATATATTAAAGGTTAACTTCAGACATCGAGGTTGATATCGAAAAATAACACCGAGACGGTCATTGAAAATAACCTATCCGAGCCGAAGTTGATATTTTTAAATGGCCGTCAAGGTTGTTATTCTGATACGAACCGAGATGGAGGTATGTTAACTATTTTAACTTTTTCGAACAGAATATTTTAATAGCTAGGACTGATTCGTCTTTTGTTGTACTTATTTGCTACTTTTGTTGGGAAATTTCGTTTAGTGAAATGGCAACTCTAGCCTACTATAGAAATGTGAAAATGACTACTGTTGTCACCTGTGCATTTCAGTTTATAACAATACAATCCTTATCCAACACCATCTTTTTCATTTGTGGCGAAGCAGACGCCATCTAGCGGCGGGCTCGATAGATAATATTAATCAAGGCGTGCTCATAGAGATAGAATTAATCAACCTTAAACCGGTGTTGCCACTGGTTGCAGACTTCGGCCATTTGTCATATATTTTCGTTTCTTTGACAAAGCGAGCAAGAACTCTGCTACCGGTTCCTTATCAGCAAACACAACATTTTCTCGTTGATAGTTGGTAAAAAGGACCAAGTTTTGTAGGTGCCAGAATGTCATTGTTTTTTTCCGGCCAAAAGTCACACGTTCCATCAGAGAAAGTGGCAACACTGAAGTTTTTATTAATGGACTGTTTAATCAGAGCAACATCAAGAAAAAAGAATGTGTAATTGCTCAACAGATGCCTTTTGGAGAGTAGAGGAAAATAAGTTGAAGTAAGCTGGAAGTAATGTGGTTTCAGTTGACAAGATGCATTTTCATTGGGAATGTGATTGTAACAAGGTATGGCCCAGGGTGGTTGGCTAGGAAAGCAACATTTTCTTTCAGTTTTGAAAAAATTTTCTCTTATGTTTTCAGTATTTTTTTTTATTTTTTTTTAGTGTTTTTTTTAAAGTGATGTCTTTTATTTATTTTTTGGAGGTCAGGTTCTACTTTTCAGTAGTTGAGAGAAAGTGCTCGATGAACTTCTGCGGAGGTTGATACGGCTTCATCTCATCCTCTCTGGAGGCTGATATGATATCGTATCAACCTCTACAGAACTCATTGTCATGATATAACTAACTGTCGGACATGGGATGCAGAGGCGTCACTAGCCAAAATGTTTGGGGGGGGGGGACGAGGCATTTACCGACCGGCTGGTAATTTCTACCGACTGTTTCTGCAGAAAAAATGACTTTTCAACAACAAAAAATGACAGTTTTGAAAAAAAAACCAACTGATTTTCAGATAAGTCCACTGATTTTCAGAAAAATCGACTATTTTGACGAAAATGGGATTTGGGACTGATGGGAAGATATACACTACATACCTGTTCGAGAAAAGTGATATATATATATACATATATATTCTTTACAGCAAGTTAGATTCAATCTGAACAAGAGCGGAGGAAATGGAAGAAAAAGAAATGAAGAATTTGTGAAATTAAGGATGCTCTTGCCAGCGCTTGCCGGGTTTTTCTGGCGAATTTTTTCGGCTTTTCTTGCGAAATTTCTTAAAGAAGCGCTACGTGGTCAAATGCTGAGGACCGAGGACTAAAGAAGACAAATCAGGTTTACGCCTGTCAACCTGATTTCTGGCCTGTCACTAATTCGATGACGTCTTAAGCTAAAACAAAAGTACTTGTCGGGCAACCCTGGAAAATTTCGGCTAGCAACAAGAGGCGTTTCTAGCCAAAAAGTTTGGGGGGGGGGGCAAGGTATTTACCAACTGTCTGGCCATTTTTACCGACTGTTTTTGAAGATAAAACAATTATTACTGAGAAAAAACGACTGTTGACGGAAAATCGGCTGGTTTTATGAATATTTTTAAGAAAAAATCGACTTTTTTACGAGACACCGAAAAAATCGACTGTTTTTACGAAAATTCGCAGCGCTTCGCGCCGACTCTGCGATTTTTTACAGACTGGCCGACCACATTAGGGGGGGGGGGGGGGGTCGTGACTCGTGACACCCCTGGCTAGCACTGAAAAGCGAACATTTCAAATGAAGTGACTCAAATGGATTTTGTCAAGAGGTAGCTTAGTAGACAAAGCACGTCGCCACTGGGGTGGGGGTGTGAAAACAGTAAAAAGCAAGGGGGGTTTTTCGTTTCTTTTAGTTCTTCGTTCTCCCTTTTTCAGCTGACGGTGCGAAATATACGTTTTCATCGGGTAGGGTGTACTAACGTTATGATTGCTCTGCATTTACATGTTACAGCTGTGATCAAATCCCAACTGAAAAAAAAAATGGCGTCGGGCCTGGATTCGCAGTCCTAGATATGCCAATCATGCCAAGATGAAGCAAACGCTAAAAATTTCCAGTCTAAATAAGCGTCAGGGACACCCTAAGGTATTCTCGACGTCGCCCGAGTACTCCCCGGGGAGTCAAAGGGAACGGCGAGAATAGAGGGAGTCACTCCACGCGGACTCCGCGTACAGAAACAGCGAGAACACGGGGAATGCTTTCAAAATGGATCTTATTCGAAAAAAAATATGCAGTGGACGAAATTAGCCTGGATCCACTTTATTTTTGGTTTTGTTTATTCTGATTTTTACATTGCACCAAAAGTAGAAAAAACTGATTCTCCTCTGAATCTCAAAGAGTCTTTTTTGATGATGGTGTTGATAATCACAGCATTCCCCGTCCGTGGGGACTCGCGAGAATATGGGGAGTGAGTCCCCGGGACAAACAAAAACGCGGGGACTCCTCAAGTGGAGTCCTCGAGGAACGGCGAGAATACGCCTCTAGACGCCTCTGGAGGCAGAAAACCATCTAACGTCTAAAGCAGAGACTCGTGTGTTTTGCCACACTACAGGGAACAAACTTCATTCAACCACCCATCAAAAATCGAGTTACCTCAAAGGTCATCGACTCCTTCTTGTTGAACAACTCCAAAACGCACATTTGGAACGTCGACACGACCAAAGTGTGTTTCTTAGATCCACAGGTGGTACCACTGGAGGAGCTTGGTTCGTCGTTCGCCGCCTGTTTCCCATAGAAAACTGCACTAAGGTCTGCCATACCCATCTGCGGCTGCAGCTCCAATTTACGACCGCTGTGTTTTTGAAGGTAGAATCTACAAGGATAAATACATTAAAGGCCTTGCCTTACCCATGATACTGATGCAACCTACTTCCGTAATCGCTCCTTCCATTCTTAAACCCGGAGACCCTAATTTCATACGGCACATTCAAACCACCCCTACGACACTTCAATAATTTCCTCACTTGCCTTATTTCGCTTGCGAGAAGTCAGAAAAAACGGTTATATAAACTTTTTCTATTCTAGCTAGAACTCAACGGTCAAGTAAACTTTTCCTGTTTTTGCTTGAAGTCAACAAGCCTGGAAAAAGTCCTAAAACAGCTAAAGCCCCTTGGGATCGCAAAAAGGCACTGCGGTCATCAGTGTTTCCACAAAATTACAATATCCAACTATTTACTGGAACATAAACATCAAATACTGCAAGGGGTCCTTGAATTATGTTAATTCCCAGTTCGGAGCGATTAGGTCCAATTGGTGTTGCTCGGTGGGTGATAAAAGCTGGCATCTGTTACTGTTTGGATCGTGCCAGCGGTGTTTTCAGTTGCTAGAGCTTGGTCACACTGGGCTCCAAAAGACGCCTATTCGACAAACAACTGAAAATCCCTAGGGGACGTGAGATTTGATGGGCTTTGTGGCAGCTTGGGGATAATGACCAGACTTCAGTTAGGGTTCCTGTAACATAATTATACACGCTGTTTTGCTCTAATTGATCTCCTGGATTCAAAAGGGCAACATTCAGAATTAGTTGTATCTTGTTCTTTTCCCTTTTTCTTCTTTTGCAACCCAAAAAGCCAGGAAATGAGCCAAGTGTGACCAAGCTCTTACACGACCACTCCATGTCCAGTAATTTCTTGAAGGCTTCTGAAGATGGCGCTGATACAGTGGTAACACTCTTTCATAAATCTGTCGTAGGCCTACCCTGGTTTTGACTTGGTATTTGAAGAGTTTCTTGGAATGGAACTGGATGGACTGTTGCAGCTCAAGGAGACTAGCTGAATTACTGAAACGCTTGTGTGGAACTGTTGGAAACCCTTCCGGCATTAGAATGATAAACGCACACAAAACCGGGACAAATGCACGCTTCTCAACACATGACCGAAGACCCGACAACCAGACCGTTGCGTTAATCCCTAGCAACTCTACCGTATATTTTAGTAACGACTGTCATATAGAGGGATCTACAAAAAAACCCTGCCCCCCCCCCTCCTCCCGGCAAAACCCTGGTACCAAGTCTTTCTGGGCAAAACCCCGGAATGCTAATATATGGGAAACTGAAAGTTCTCCTTAAAAACTGCGGTCTTGACTGCATGCACTTAAACGCTTAACTGAAAAGCCAACTGATCTTTGTGTCATTTAATTGAATACACTGAATAATTTGGATTCTGCTAAGGGATTTTTTTTTCCACTATCTGCTCTAGTTATGACGTCCAGAACATCTGCGGCCGTCCCCACAACGTAAATTCTACAATGACACGGGAAATTTTAACCTCAACACAAACGCGGCTTTTCAGTGGGCAGTGGTGAGCTTGGTGAAGACTGCTTAGTGCCTGAACAAAAACAAATCATAAATCTTTCTGGTAAGGCATACATCACAGATGCAAGCGGATAGAGGTACCACAAATAAGACGGAAATTTCACTATTTGAAAATCGATTATTCGTGAATAGCGGAATAACCAAGTAACCCGCTTTCAGCGGGTCTTCAAGCCAATTTAAGTGAATAAGTGATGGGTAACTATATTGTTCTATCCCAGCCCTTTTCAATTAAACTTTAAGGATTTTCCCTAGACACGCGAGTTAAATGTAAGCGCGTGACGGCGGCGCACTGGCCGCTCACCTCTATATATACTTTTCATGGAAATTTATTTTTATGACCACTGACTATGTGGGGGAATCATGCGGACAGCTTCTAGACTATTTTTAGACCAAATTCCATGCAACACGTTATTTCCTTTTTAAATGAACAAAACGCGATTGACCTTTTATATGCTTCAAAAGCCGTTGACGAGGCGGGGGGCAGTGTAACCTTTGCTCCGGGGGTCGTCGGCCAATAGCCAGTTGTCAGGACACGGACGGAGAGGTCGACTCCGGCCAAGTTCACCCCCGAGTTGGTTGTGTGCCTTCTGAAGTCTTCCTGGAGCGTGTTGGAGACGGACATGTCTTTGAACATGCCTTCAAGCTTGGATGTAAATTGGCACCCACACTCCGTCTAGAAGAAAATCGGGAGATAGAAGTCTATGTTGTGTCGGTCTCTATGTCAAGCCTTGAACTATCTCCATGCATAAAGCAAAGTGAATACGATCCTCCAGCATTTCTAGTCTTTAGTCGCGCAAGCGAAGACTCAGAGTCGGATTCAAGAGACGTCAGTTGCAGCTTGATTCAAGGCTCAGATGATGTCAGACATAGCTTTCATCAGACCCTGATTCGGAGTTGAAACCAGAAGACGTAGCTTGGATCAGACATTGATTTAGAGTAATCTTCACTTGCGCGAAACAAGTATATAAGCTGCTCTTTTTCTTAGTCAGTTGTCATTCATTTGTTTATTCGTTATTTACCAGTCATTCATGATTTAGACTTCGTTGTTATCAACAGTGATTGTACTTGCCCTGATTGGGATTTACATAATACAAAGTAAGTTTGCGAATAAGACTATTTATACGTGAACGTAAAACCTAGTCCACTACCACCCTTGCGTACGGTCGATTCCCTTAGACAACATCTACACTGCTGTGTCCCTGTACAACTTTTGTCTTCCCGTAATTGACTGAAGCTTAAACCCCTCGAGCTCATTGTCGTACGTCAAGGTCTAACAGACATTTTCGCTGCTACAATTAAAATTTAAATAACATTGGTTTTAAAGTATAAGGGAAAATTAAGAGGATTTAGAGAACTATTTTATTATTAAATAAATTAGAAATGACCCATGAAAATTTGAAGTTAACTGTTCAGAAAATATAATAAATATGGTTTAAGTTTTTATGTTTACATTAAAATTTACAGTAATAGATTAAAGTAAATTTGTAATGATGGATTTATAACTGGATCTGGAATTATATGAATTTGTAGTTTTTAGGGGACTCTGTCTGGTGTGTTTGTTTCCTTTTCATTTGTAGAAGTTTTGGCTGGGGTTAGAGTCTTTATGTGTAGAGGTGATGATTCGTAAAAAAAACGTTTATATTTGTATTGAAATAAGGATAAATAAGTATTAAGACTGGTAAATTTTAATTATAAAAATGATTGAATATTTGAAATGGAGAAGTTTAAAGTGGAATGTGAAAGTTTAATTTCTAAATATTATATTCTTTATTTCCGTAATCGCTCAACAGAGTATGGCTAGCAGAGGATCATCATGACGTAACACATGTCAAGGCAACGACGTACAATATATGATAATGAACAGGCCTACATAATATAATACGAGTTAACAGGCTTCGGTTGTTTCAAGCCCCTCTCTGTGTCCCTTGCCTTGGATCACGTAAAGAAACCAAACACGACAAGCGTAAAAATGAGTACTATGCAAATAGATGGAGTAGATTAAATTACACCAAGAAAACGCAGAATATCGGGAATGAGAACGGAAGTGGAGTGGAGTAGTCTAATAGCCCGATGAAAAATGGAGCTGTAAGTTTTAGTAGCAAACAAGAGCATCCAATGTTGCCACTGCATACAATAGCAAGTCTGGATGCTGCTACAACAAGAATGGATGCTGCTAAAGCAAGACCGGATGCTGCTACAGCAAGACTGGATGCTGCTGGATACTAATGTTTAAGGTTAGCTAAGTCCGAGGCACGTTAAATGGAAGTATTCCGTACGACTACATATAAATACATGCAACCTGTTTGTACAAAGTACCATACAACTACACAGGCTACAAATTCTTCTCCGGGAAGTCCGACAGGTCTTTTTTTTTAACCTTTCTGATAATCTATGGAACCAAAATCTAACATAAACCTTCTGGATTCTGAGTGTCGGTCTGGAAGTGAAAGATCTTGCGTTATTTCGGGTGATCGCAGTGCAAACAGAGAGCGCGTTCCAGCCTACTCACCCCAGTTACTACGCATGACGTCACGAATTTTGGCTTCTTGGCGTCGAGGCTGGAACATATTTTTCTCTTTTTTTCTCTCCAGCAAAATATCGTACCACGGGCTAATCGGACAAACCACGTCAAAGAGATTCGTAGTTACCAAGCTTACTACGCTCCCGAGCGTGGTAAGCAAATAGTTATTATTTCGAGAAGGCATGGACCAGTCAGTGTAGTAACTTTTCACGAGGCTGGAACGAAAACTGTAACTAATAGTTACTATTGTGAGAAGGGTGGAACGCCCTCACAAGGTTCTGTTTCATTCTACATTCTGTCGACTGCCGCAAAGAAAAGTAAAATAGCTTACCTTGAGTTTTGAGATCATGGCTTTTTCACTATCATCACTAGTCGACTTGTTGAACAGTAACCGTTTGGCAAGATGTTGCTTGTAGTACCGTTCGAACATGTCCTTCTCCTGGAGGTAGCGGAAGAGGACCATCGTCTTGTCCAGAATCACCTCAATCTCTTGTTCTGTCAACTAGAATACAAAGAGCACCTTTACCATGAAGGCTTAAAGGACCCTTCTTTCTTATTCTGCATATTATATCATTCCTTAGCTCCCTTGCGAAATTATATGCTCCGCCTTTTTCGGCCGTGCCGAGTTTTGCAGTCACGCAAAGGAAATTTGGCTGAAAGCTTCGAGGTCCGCCGATATTGAATGAATGAATTTATTACATGCAGCCTAGTAATAAGGCATTTGCAAAGTACATACAAAAAAAGGTAAATGAACGCTTGACAAGAAATACAGACGGTACACGTGCCTGCATTTCAACCCTTCGTCAAATCGTTTGAATGCATCCAAAGCTTCTATCTCTCTTGGATCGTTCGTCTTCAAATCAACAGAATCTCTACGATGGCTTGGCATAACATTCAAATCTTCGTTGTCAAAATTTTGCTCTTCGGTTGTTCAAGAAGTCAATCCGTACCGCCTATGGGCGCATCGTCCCCAACCGGGTGCGCTATAATCGTGAAGCTTTGGGAAAATTGTACAGCACCTTCTGCGCTCCTTCTATACTATTTCGTTCTGGTGTCATTCATGCTCTGCGAAAGAAGGAGATCAAAAAGATGAGATCATGATATTTTAAATATGCAAAGCACCTGCTCCACTTGTCGAAATTATGCCATAACCATACATTGACGGAGAAGTTCAAATGCAAGTATGCAAGTATTTATCCATTTGGATTTTTCTTCGTCGTTATCAAAAATCATTGACAACAGAGCCCAACCAGCGCAAGACCTTCTACACTGCTTCCTAGCCGATGACTGAAAATTAGTGTCTTTTTCTGTGTATTTATGTCTTTTATTTATTTTCTTTTATTTACTCTGCCTTTTGAAATGGCGGGTTAGAAATAAATTACTTACTTATTACTTACTAAAATTTACAACAACAGCAAAAGATAAACGAACGCAAAACAAGAAACACACAACGAAACACGATAAGAACAATAATTAGCAGGCGCATTGGGCAATGGACAGGAAGGCGGTTGGATGACGGCAGAAGATGTCCACTTATTTCTTTAACTTGACAGTTGGGTCCAAGACTGGAAACTTCTCCATGATTCGGTGATACTCCTTCACACATTAGGACATGAGAAGCTTCACACTCTTGTTTTTCACTCTGGAGTCTTTTGTTTTGCTTGGTTTTTCCACTTTCCAACCACGGCGCGTTCAGTTTTAAAATAGTTTGCGTCCAGTCGCCAGGTCTGAGAATAGGAGGGCTGGATAGAATCGACAAGCGCTAACAAGAAAATTGCCAATTTCACGTGGCAAGTAAAGGTATTTCGAAAAACGATATTTCTGAGCCATTTCATCGTGAAAAGCTCATATCTAGTAAGAGCTGTGCTTTAAGACTGAGTGCATAGTCAGGGCAACGAATTTTGGTACCGTTCCAACTAACAGTATCTCTACAACCCACTGGCCAAGCCTGCTTGCACACGCAGTTCGATTCATGTGTTTCTTTTCAAAACGAGGAAATCCCCAATTCCCCAACCATAAAATTGCTTGCATAATCATAGCTCGGTTTTTGAAGGAAAAAAATCTCAGAAACACTGTTTCGGCTGTTCACGACTCTATTAGTATCAGATACGGAAAATAGTTCCTCTATCAGAGGAAGGTATAGAAGAAAGTCCCTTGGTAACTTCTATAATGGCTTTTATTCTCCCTCTGTTTGCAACCTTTACGGAATGTTTGGTATTCCGAGACTAAAAGATTCAAACGTATTAGGACTTTCTATTTCAAATACTGCAAATTTCTTTTAAGAATCGTCGTCGTTACAGTAATTCCTGCGTAACTGCAAACTGTTCACGATGTGACCCGTGTGCTAAGCTATCTTCCACTGACCAGGACTCCACATTTCTGCCTTTAACAATTTTTCCGCTTTCCGTCAGGGAAGAAGATTTTTTAGACCCGATTAGTCCTCTTTTTTTCCGTGCATTTTTCGTTTGTTTTTATCCTGTGCATTTATTGCGTTATCGAAAGTTCAGTGTAATTTGACCTTTCTTTTTTGTTGTTTTAAACTAAGTTGTATCGTACTTCCATACAAGCGTGACGTCCATTTGATGTATTTTTCCTCAGAAAACGAAAAAATGTAGTAAAAATTGAATATATATTTTAATTTATATATAAAGAGCCCAGCGAGGCGCCGGTCGCGTTTACGTTTATAAAACGATCTAGGGACAACGAACTTCTATGTTGGGTCCTAAATCACGTGACGTCACAAAATACGTCATGACTGTATGGAATTCCGATACAATTAAGTCATCATCTTTTTTTGTACTGCACTATTATCTTTTCTTCTATAGTGCGATAATAAAATTTTATCATTATCGTCAGAGATGGTAAGATATAAAATTACTCACCCCTTTAACTCCCTTCTTGAGTTTATCGTCTATAAACAGCGATAGGAACTCTGGTGATTTGGGGTTCAAGTTCAAGAAGTTTTCGAAGTCCGACGAAACTCTTTGCTTCAAGCTTTTGTCGCTGTTGAACGACTGTCGCAAGAAATCGTCGAATCGGTCTTTGAGGTCGATCAGGCTCTAAAAAAAGAAAGTTTCAGTCAAGATTCTTGAACAAAAAGACGACCAAACGCCAGAAAAACTACAGCTTTCCTTAGTCGCGATTTTGCAGATAGCATGGTATCTGTTACCACGGTAACTGGATCTGCAATTAGTCGTTTGTTAAGTTACAGTGGTGTCTAATATACAGTTGCTTTGCAAAAACGACAATTGCCGAAATTGCACTTCTTTCCCACCAATTTTAGTGAGATGACTTTTTCAGATACCCAGATTAGTTACCACGGTCGGGCCATGGTATCTGAATATCAGATACCACGATAACTGCAAAAACGCCTTTTAACCGTGGTATCAGATACCACGATAACTGCAAAAACGACTTTAGACCGTGGTATCAGATACCATGGTATCTGCAAAAACGCAACTCTTATCTTGCACGCAACAATCACGCAACAATCATGCTGTTAGGGAGAATTTTGTTCACTTAAAGTCTGCATTATTTAACTGAATACACTGCATTATCTGGATTGTGTTAAAGGAACAGAAAACTTGACTCAAACTTGAATCGGGGAGCTAGCTGACATATCAAGAATGTACCCTGAGTCGATATTGAGAGTAAGAAAAATTCTCGTTACGACCATTGCAGTTTCCGGGCAGTTTCCGAGAATTCGACTTTTGAGTTAGTAGAAAAAAAAGCAAAAGGTTTGTGTGCCGGGAGTAGGAATCGAACGCACGACCTCTTGACTACTATCCAGATGTGTTAGCAGTGTGTTAGTCAACATGGCCAAAGGCGAACTTTTACAGTGCATAATTACAGTGCATAAGGGGCACGGGCCTGCCAGCTAGCTTTGGGAACACTAAGGAGGGGGTTCGATATAACAAAGAAGGGGGGTCCTGTCGACAATAAGTCCCTGTATCTTTATCTAAGCCCCCCAGGTCGGTTTGATGGCCGAAAGTTGCGTAGTCAAGTTTTCTGTGCCTTTAGGGGATTTTTTTTCACTGTTTGCTCTAATATGACGTTCGGAATATCTACGACCGTCCTCACAACATAAAATTCTACTATGACGAGGAATATCTGAATCTTATCACAGACGCGGCTTTTCAGTGTCCAGTAATCAGCTCGCTGCGTGGAGACTTATTTTTCGTAAATTGTTTTCGTCAAGCGTACAACACAGTGAAAAGCGCATAGAGGTACCACAAATCTGATAGGGGAATTCCATTACATGAAAATCGATTATTCGTGAATATCGGAGCACCGAAGTAACGCATTTTCATCGGATCTTCAAGCCTCTTTAAGTGAATAAGTGATGGGTAATTAGATTGCCCCTCTCAGCCCTTTTCGGTTACACTTTAAAGCCCTAGTGGCAGCAGATACAGAGCGTGTTCCAGCCTTCTAACAATAGTAACTTTTAGTTACTATTTTCGTTCCAACCTCACCAAAAGCTACCACGCTGACCGTTCCAACCTTCTCGAAATAGTAACTAATAGTGACTATTTGCTTGCCACGCGCGGGAGCGTAGTAAGCGTAGTAACTACGGATCTCTGTAACGTGATTGGTCGGATTCACTCGTGGCATGATATTCTGCTGGAAAATAGAAAAATCGTTCCAGCCTTGACGGCAAAATGCCAGAATTCGTGACGTCATGCGTAGTAACTACGGTAAGTAGGATGAACACGCTCACAGTCTCTGTTCCAACAGCCTATTTTAAGATAGGCTACATGATTCCTTTCAAACCAATGGGCTTCTCGAAGATTACAAAACCGTCCCTGTTGTTTTTAACCTCGCTATACCCCTTAGACACTCGCTAAATCCCCTTAGACACGGAAAAGAGCTCCTCGTAAGCAATACGTGGGAGCCTGATCCGCCTCGTCGAGTCAAACACGGAAAATCCAAAAATCAAGATAGACTGATAAATATTTTAAATGAGAATGGACGTAACGCTCAAGGGAATTTAATGAAGCAGTAATATATATATATCAGACAGGTCTTTTGAATGTTAAAAGAGAATGGTTATCAGTCCCAGTTATCGGACATATTGCCCTTCTACAACACGACTATGTAGCCTACTGTTACTTGTCACTTTCTCGCGTGTAAGCTTCAAAACGGCAGCCCAGGGACCAACAATTTTCTTCGCAACTCTTCTAGTACACTCACACTGTCAGAAGTTTCAGAAGAGATAACACATGGCTGCGCACTTTCAACAGAAAACATTTGGGATGTCATCTCCTGTGATTTCTAAAACGTTATGCATCAAATGTTTTGCAAGAAGACCCCAAAAAAAAAAAAAAAAATATCTGCTGATTTGTTGTTTGTCGTCATGGGATCGGAAAAGTCATTAGATGTTTTTTCGGGTCTTCCTAGCGATGCTTTTTATCAGGGCCGTATCCAGGGGGGGGGGTAAGGGGTTCCCCCTCCCACCCCACCGGAAACATACAAAATAATCGTTTTTTTAAGGCTTAAACTCACTCTGATGTGTCTTTTTTCTACATTTTTGTCCGACACCGGGCACCCCCCCCCCCCCGCCGAAATAAATTCCTGGATCCGGACCTGCTTGTTATGCATAACGTTTTCAAAATCATGACAGATTACAACCTAAGTGCTGTCTGTTGAAACTGCGCATCCTTGTGTTATCTGCTATGAAACTTCTGACAGTGTAGTCATCCTTGTGGAGTCGTGATTTTGCAAGCTTGAACGCGTACCCGTATGATAATGGTTAATGCTGAGTTTTATGGTATCGCTCACGTCAAAATTGTCGTTTTCATTAATGAAAAGACATTAATTTAAATGTCTCAAAAACTGAAAAAAGAAAACAGAAATTTATAACTATAACTGTAGGAATTTCTGAAACCGCTGACAGTCACTTGAAATTTCGTCAGATGGAAGGGTGTGCCCGCAGTCCACCACTCTGTTTTGGAACGACCTTCTACCAATGTCTTTGGAAAATCGCCAGCCACTCAGTTTAAAGTCGTGTCCGCGCACACCTTTCCTTTCAAACCTGAGAAGTGACTAAGGAAGGAAGGATGATTCATGATATGGAAGGTCATGCAGGTTGAGTAGGAAATTGGTGATTATCTGTTTTACATCATAATTAAAAGGCGGAGAAAGTATAAGAGGCGTGTGCGACTCACCTGGATATAGTTCAAAGGATTGGCTTCGTCGGAATTTGCACTGTTTACCAAAGCTGTTCCAATCTCCCTCAGGTGTCGGGACATGCATTCGGAAAGCGTGTGAATTCCGTCGCTAACTCGGCTAAGTAGCTTATAGATGCAGTGCAAATCTTGGAACTTGTTCTCCTTTAGCATGTGAACGACTCCCGAATTTTCCATCTACAAAATTAGTTCAGTTTAGTAATTAGTTGTCACAAATTAGTTCAGAAGTTCGGCGTCCTAGATGTGATTCGCTCACTCGAGAAAATATCAGCGTCATTACTATGTACATCTCGTCATCCTGGTCTTCGAGTACATGATGTTGTTCATGAATTTTTCAGGCCCAGTTAGAAATTATGCCTAAATTTTTGGGGTTTATACTGTTATTTATCTTGTGTTGTTTTTCGTTATTCTCTTTACTCCGCTACCACCTTGTGTGGCGGGTTACAAATAAAATATCTCTATATACATATATAAAATGTGGATATTAAAGGTTAACTTCAGACATCGAGGTTGGTATCGGAAAATAACACCGAGACGGTAATTGAAAATAACCTATCCGAGCCGAAGGCGAGGTTGATATTTTTAAATGGTCATCGAGGTTGTCATTCAGACATCAACCGAGATGGAGGTGTGTTAAATGTTATAACTTTTTCGAACAGAAATCATCTCTGGAGGCTGATATGACTTATATCATCCTCTCTAGAGGCTATGACTTATAACATCCTCTCTGGAGGCTGATATGACTTATAACATCCTCTCTGGAGGCTGATATGACTTATATCATCCTCTCATATCTACTGCTAACTTTCTGTGTGAAGATTATCGTACAATAACTGACCGTGGGTCATAGGAGGATATGCATTACATACCTGTTCGAAAAAAGTTATTATCTAATATTACATAAATAAAGCAGATCAAAAAGGGGAAATATATAAATGTGAAAGGCATCAACAGAAAAATAAACGAAGGAAGAACACTTCAGGCCCGAGCGAGAAAACACACATGGGTTTTTTTGGGACTGAGCTTCGGCTCAAGGATAATATCTGAAAAGTCAGCTATGTTGAGGGAGTCTTCAAATTGCTTCCAGTTTTCCCTGTTAGAGCTATTCCAGTAAATTAGTTTTTCTTTTTTTTGAAGCATGAGAATAACAAAAGATTTATAGATAATGATGGCTGTGATAAAGTAAATTAGTGAAGTTTGTTTCCAAAAGTGTGTTTTACGTACTGTAGTACAATTTAAATATTATGTGGAGTTGGAAATGTTTTTATAGTTGTTTACAGTCGGAAAGGTATATTTTATCCCTTTGTTTTGTTTTTCCCCTTATATGTATGTTTTTGTTTTTTCGTAATTTACAGTAGTTTGGTTGAGAGTAGAATTTTAAATGTGTGATTGTGATGGTATGAGGTTTGAAGGACAGAATTTTTTTTTTTTTTATAAAATCAAAGCGAGAGTATTAAGGAGAAGAATAGTAAATGTAATACGGGCTTATTTTCAAAAGTTAAGTACATTAACATTAACATATAGGTTTGACGAAGTGCTGAGAAATCCTCGCCGAAGATTCTCGTGAGCACTGCAGAGTTTTTTTCAGTCTACAGATCATTCAACAAAGTTATTTCTGCACCTGCAGGCCGGTTTGCTATTTCACTAAAGTATAATTGATTACCCAATTAGCAAACTTTCTTATTAAATCCCACTCTACCCTCAAATCACCAAGAAACACTCACTAAACTTAACATCCAGCTCCTAGAACAAAGATTGTGCGAGCTCATCATGAGGTTTGGAAAAGCATTGCTTTCAAACCCAACCCATCGAGACATCCTAAAACAGTAACGTTTTTCTGAGACGTTCTCCCTTCAAAACAACACTTTTTTTTAATGTAACGTTTTTTTGAGACGTTTTCTCTATGGGAACAACACTTTTTTGAAATTGCAACATTATTTTCGAAAAGAGAGTGTGACACTTTTTAAAAAAGCTACACTGACAGCAGGCATACAACATAGTTTTGTGTTTAAGACATTTTTTCTGTAACAAAAACGTCTCATTTTGCTTATAACTCCGGTATATTCCGTCAGATTCAGTTCAAATTTAGGGTGCAAGTAGAGAAGCAAGTATCTATTAACGCTGTTACCTTTTGACATGGTTATTCGAACTTTCTTTTTGCGACTTTCGTGACGGTTTTTTACGAAAGTGTCTCAATTTTATTTTTAAATTTTGCTTAGCTTTTTTCAAGCTGTTGAATAACTGAATGCTCTCAAACCTATAGACAGGGAGATTCTCGGTTGTTTTGTTAGGATAGAGAACTACGGTCAAGGTTTTGATCAACACTTTTTGTTACATTAACGTTTTTCCGAGATGTTTTTTTTAAAGAACAACGCTTTTTGCTACATTAACGTTTTTCCGAGACATTTTTCCTTTAAAAACAACACTTTTTTATAACTCTAACATTTTTCAAACAAAGACGTCTGAGACTTTTTAAATAAGCTACTTAATTGTATAAGAAAACACATTTTCAAAGTGTAACTCCATATAAATAATTTTATATAGAAGTTGTAAAGCAGGACATCTGAGCTGACTGAAACTTTGTTTATACTCCTCAATACTTCGACGACGGATTAAATAGCTTGCTTTCCGACGACACCCGCGGCAAAGAAAGAACGTTTTGAACTACTCTTGTTCACGGTGAACAACTTCCGCATAACAATGGGATATCGAACTGCCCTGCAATATGACCAGAATACTTTCGAAGGTACAAAAATTCCAGTTACATGTTGCTCTGAAGTCAAGTTCTGTGTAAAGTAAAAGACATGTAATTCCGATGTCCCCGTGCGGTTTTCCGAAAAGAATACGTGGAATACAGCCCCAAAAACTACTGAGATCCTCATTTCGTTTCTTCGGTACTGCAAGGAACGTCTCTGGACATGTGCATATGACAAGTCGCCTTGAAAAATAATAGCAAATGTTCCTTAACTTCTGTAAATAGTTCTTATACATTCCTTTGAAACAGTACATAATTTGAACAAGTACATTATTTTCGTCGCAATAAGCAAGAGCTGTACAAAGGAATGCAAACGCTGTTCCTCTTTAACGTCACGAGCCTCAGTATGCACATGCTTTAAGTGACGTTTTTCTCAAGATAAACATATTTGATGTTAACTGGCATCCGACTGCGGGTTCTGAACAGAACGTGATTAAAAGCGGGCAAAGCAAAGTACATTGTCCGATCGCTGATTTGCGTTTGGACTTAAACCATCACTTTTCCATCCGTTTTACCCATTCTTTATTTTTGTTTTGGCAACTCAAAAAGCAGCTTTGGTCCGGCCGAATTGTGGGACAAGGAAACTTTGTAAAGAAAGTTATCAAATATTCATAAATTTTTTAATATAGCTAGTATAACGATATAGGTCTAAGTACAAGATCGCCACAACAAGCTACAGACTTAAAATCAATTTTGGTGACTCCCTGAGCAAGAAAGTGCCAAAAACGCTCTTGAAAGCAGAGGAGACTTGGAAGCACAACGTCTCATCCGGCACCAACATTTTTTGCTAGTACTTCTTACATTCAAAACGACCTAACACATATGTTAGGTCGCTATGTAATTTTGACTTGTCTTTCGTTTATTGATGTATTTTATTTATGAAATTTTAATGTTATCAGATAAGTAATATTGACCTGTCGAGTTGATTGATAGTGCTTGAAGTGTCTTTATTTGTATTGACATATCCAAAGCTATTTTTATGTATTTAAAGATATTACGGATTAAATCATCATTTCATTTCATGTTCCTAAGCCAGTTCTAAAAGAAAAAAAGGTTTAACTAGGTCTCAGCCCATCGCCTTTTAACAAAATCAATGCGGTTGAAAGTTTAGATGCGCTCAAATGCATTTAGGGTCATTTCCGGCGTTCTCTTCCGGAATGTTCCCAGATCATGGATTCAGTATTGCTAAGGTTTCATTTGCGTATTTGACGGTGCAAAACGGATAAGTCAGCAACATTTTATTAGAGCTATATTTCGGCCCTTCTTTGCAAGGGTCCTCTTCAGGCTCAAGCCGCTCAAACTGGAATATGAACGGTTGCCCGAGACCCCGCAAAGAGCTCCTAGGAAACGCCGAAATCGCGCTAAAGGTTCTTTCCTTCGCCTATATTTTTTCCCGGTTCTTGTTCTCCTCAGGTTCTCTTATGCCATACTCTTATGACATACTAGCTCTATGGCAGTTTGCATCGCACGAATGGGCAAAAATTTCAAATTTCGAATCGTGCGTGCGTCGTGCGAATCAGGCTGAAAGGGTCAGAGCCCAAGAGTCAGAAGTATTTTTGGATTGGACTGTGGCAATGGAGGACGACGGAGACTGACCTTTCCATGTTTCAGTCTGTAGACGAGTCTTACTGGGATGGAAAACTTGTTGATCGTAGAAGATGGTTTCTCAAATGTAAATGGTAGTGTCAACAAGGATGTTAGTGCTAGTATTACCAATAAGGGTCGATAAACAACAGTAAGACAACTAAAAGCTGAGAATTTTATATTCTATAGTCATTTGGTAAATTTAAGAAGAACAAGATTGAAATACACTGGGTGCTGACTAGGTGTGTCGATCTCTGAACACTTATTCAGATTTTAGACAACCTTGGGCTTGGTTCAAGTTTTAAAATCCCTGAAAATAAAATTAAATGGGAATGGTATGTAGGTTATAAGAATTCCAGTGAGCTAAGAGCCAAGTGTTTCAGAGCTTTTAGACTTTCCCTTTTTAGTCGAGTGTTTCATGGAACAATGCAATATTTCGGGGGCTGTAGCAGCTTTCAGTTTTCGGTTTTCACTGGTTTTTATTTTTAGCTCATAACTCGTGAACATGTGCAACTATCAAGTTCAAACTTGGTACACTTGTGGGAATTGGGGTCTAGCTGTGCAGTATGAGGGCCCCTCCCTGCACCTACCCGGTTCAGGCGCAAATTGGCCAGATTGTCCAGTGAATAATGTTTATAACTTGGCCAGACCTGCACATAGGACAATGAAATTCCCTGTACCTGTAGAGGCAAGGACTAGAAAATTTCTTTAAAGTTTACACCTCCCCCTCCCTCCACGTTCATGGCCAACTGGGCCCAGATTACCCAGGAGTAAAGTTTGTTACAAGTGACAGGAAGTGACATTGGTATATGGCACTTGAGCTTTGCTCAAGTGCCATATACCAATCACTCTTTGGCCTGTCAGGCCCACTGTTGTCGAGTTAGGGTACTTCCAGAAGTGCTAGGACGATGAAACTTTGCAGGCGTACTAGCGGCCCGACCAAACTAATTCAGAAATAGCCACTGTCCCGATTGGACCACCGCGGGGGGAGTGGAGGGAGGGGAAATCCGAATATTGAGGTTTTTATAACTTTTGAATGGGGAATCCGATCTTAAAGAAACTTGATATTTGGAAAGACCTCTTGTCTCAGATGTCACACTTCAAGTCGGGAATGGATCCGGTGACTTTGGGGGGATTGGAGGGGGGGGGGGCGGGAATCGTGTGACTAGTTCAGAGTGGACGAATAGGGATGAAACTTGGTGGGAAGAACAAGCACAAGCCCTAGATACATAGTTGACTAGACCGGACCGGATCCGAGCACTGCAGGGGGTGTTGGAGAGAGGGTTCCGGAATTTCGGTGATCCAAACTTAAGATGCTTACACATGTGCTAAGACGATGAAACTCGGCAGGAAAATCAAATCATTTTAACTTAAGAACAGTTGTTTCTCCGACTAGACCATCCTAGGGGGAGTGGACGGAGGGGGAATCCGGAATCTTGAGGTATTCAGTTCAGTTTCAGTTGCACTGGACTATATTTAAAGACAAAGAAATCTTGGCTACGGCAGGGAAATAACCAATATTGATTTAAATATCAAACAGAATCAACTAACTGAACATTCTATTTAAAGAAAAAGGGAGGAGAGAAAAAAAATAGCCTATGATTTCAACTTTAAATAAAAGGAGAGGGAAAATAAGTGAAAGAAGGAACGAGAAAGAAGAAAACAAAAGAAAAGAAAAACGGGGGGGGGGGTCTAAAGGAGGATAACACTGTAATGAGGATAAAGGATAACACTGTAATGACTTTTCGCTGCTCGCTTGAAGGAAATGAGGTTATTCGAATTCGGGATATCTAACGGTAGTAGATTTCCAACTTTCGAACGGATCGGATCTTAATGAAACTTGATATTCCGAAAGAACTCATGTCTCAGATGTCCAATTTCGAGTGCGGACAGGATCCGATCAATTTGGCGAAGTCGGGGGGGGGGGGAAGAAATTGTGCGACATGCTTAGAGTGTAGCGATTGAGAGTACACTTGCTGGGAAGAAAAAGCGTAACCCCTAGATACATCAGCGACAGAAAATGGACCGGATTCGATCGCTCTGGGGGGAGTTGAAGGGGGGTCTGGAATTCTGATGATCGCAATTTAAGGTACTTCCAGATGTGCTAGGACAATGAAACTTGGCTTGAAGATTAGTGACTTGACAAGTCTGACTTAGACATTGTCACTTCCCAGATCCGACCATCCTTTGAAGTGCTCATCTCAGCCGCAAAGTACAAAAGTACTATTAAGCAAAATCTACATTTTCGTTATCCCCAAGAGCCCATGATCGTTTTTGGCTCAAGGGTTTTGCTTAGAAATGAATTTCTAGCACCCTTAAAGTGAGCATCTTAACCGAAAAGTAAACAAAATACTTTTGACGAAACCAGGCATATTCATGATCCTAAAGGGCCCACGGTCATTTTTGCCTCGAGGGTTTTGATTACAGATTGATTTCTAGCGCCCTTACAGTGCACATCATCACAGCCAAGTGCTGAACAAAAAATATTTTTTTTTTACCAAACGATACATCCTCGTGATTTCCGAGGGTCTATCGCCATTCTTATCTTAAGGGTTTGCTTACAAATGATCACAACAAACCCACAAATCGGCGAATTCCTGCTTTAATCATTTTTTAAAGCCTTGCGAGTGCCAGACGAGTTTCCAGCTCTTCTTTAATGTTTTTAACTTGAATAACTGGTGATAGGGCGATGAAATTTCTTTGTGGTTTTGGATCATAGGTTGGGGATATATATGTGGAATAGAGCCACCCCCTACCCTCTCCGTTCATGGGCAAGGGGGCCCAATTTGCCCATGAGTTAAGTTTTTGACCCGTGGCTGGAATCAAACTCTAAGCTGGTCTAGTCGAGGATATTTAGGTCTAGATATGCAATTTAATGGATCCTGCCCCCCCCCCCCCCCTCACCCTGACGTTCATCGATAACTGGGCCCAGATTTGCCATTAGTTAAGTTTGTCCATGACATTCAACTCTTCTATTGCCTACTTGTGGATATGTATGTATAGATGCGAATTTTGGTGTAACAGCTGCTACTTCAATCCTTAATGATCGGTTGGAAACTGGACGGTGTTGTCATATGATCCATGATATGCCGTTCTTAATGAAGTTGTGATAAAGGGGTTATTAAGCTGCTACGATTTGGTTCAACGCACTTGTTACTACCTTGCTAATAGAAAAGAGGTTTAAAGGGATGTTGTAACTTGGCAGTGAAAAAGTTCAGAATAACCTGAGCCTAAGGAAAAGATTCAAAGGAAGAATAATAGTTGGCGCCTACAATTTATTCTTAACTTAAATTACTATTACGGCTCAGCACTGTGCATGAATATTTGTTGTTTTGATTTTCATCATGTTCTTTACTGCTGTTCAAAGTTCAAATAAGTTTATTCCAGTGTATATTCCTTGGGATTAGTCGGGATAGTTATTTAACTTCAGGTGGTGCAGCTTTTACCAAGTGATAAAATAGATTTAAGACCACCAGCCTAACATAAATATCTGATTTGTGGACAGCCTATGCCAAACACATATTCATGATTTTATATTTGTTTTAAGCTCAAGTGCCATATGGCAATGGTTTTCCCATCTGTCTGGTCATCACGAGTTAGGGTAGGCATACGCATACCTCCAGATGCTTTAGAACGATGAAACCAGACTGATTAAAAAATTGTCACTTCCTGAACCTGGCAATCTTAGAAGTAGTGGAGGGAGGGGGAATCTGGAATGTTGAGGCATGCATAACTTTCGAAAAAATGGTCGGATGAATGAAACGTCATAACTGGCAAGTGCATGTATCTAAGACATTTCATTTAAAGTTCGGACCGGATCCGACTATTGCGGTAGGAATTGGGGGTGCATGAGGTATGTTGTGGCAGGCTTAGAGTGTAGGGATCGGGAAGGATGATTCTTGGTAAATGGCAAGAGCACACGTCTTAGATGTTCTATTCACAGATCGGACCTAGATCCGGCCACAGTGGGGGATTGACAAGGGGGGGGGGGTATCTTGTGGTATGAAGGGTACTTTTATATAGGCAGGGGCGATGAAAGTTGTAAATTAAAGACCTCAACAGGTTGTAATTTCCCTGAATTCCCTGATCCGACGATCCAGGACGAGTGGAAGGAGGGGAAACCGTAAATCAAGCATAGCTTTCATACGAGTTGCTCGATCTGCATGATACTTGAAAACTGACTGGAGAACTTATCCCAGATGTTACATACGAGGTCTGGACTAATCAAGATACATTTTCATCTTCCCCATGGGCCCAAGATCAGCTGTACCTAGGGTTTTGCTGAGAAAAGATTCCAAACCCCTCTTAAAGTGCGCATCTCAACCACACACTCAGACGTATTTTAGGCAAAACGTCATATTTTGGTGTTCCACAAGGGCCCACAATTGTTTGTACCACGAGTCTCTTTGCCACAATAGCAAGTCAACCTGTCGTGTTTTGGTCGTCGCAAGAGTCCGTTGTACGTTGAGACATCTTGTTTATACACAAAACGTACAACCATAGTGAAAATGAAAAGAAAGAAGATGTAATTTTAGTATACATATATGTAAATATCATTATGGATTTACATAAAAGTAATGGGATTTAATGGAACCACTTCCATTGCGAAGTGCAAATAACTAATCGATTAGCCTAATAACCCCTTCGTCGCAGCTTCAAAGAACGGCATATCATCGACCATTAACGAAACAGTGCAGTTTCCACATTTTCGTTAAGGAGTAAAGTATATCGCGTGACCGTATTTGATGCTCTTACACCTTAAGATCCACATTCATACATGGGTCGGGACCCATCAAAATGTATAAAGCCAAAAAAAAATATAAGAAAGTCGGCTAAGTAAGTTAATGAATATAATATATAGATGCAAAGTAAAGCGTTATCAACAGTGTGTCGATTTTGCATTTCAGTATTTGATTACGTTTATTTCTGCCGTGCATCCAGTACAGCACAACGTTAACGGGCGTATAACGGAGCGCGTCCGGATTCCAAAGTACAACGAAGCAACACTACAACATTATATTCCAGTCCAACGCTTTTTCATGTGCAACACTTTTTTGTGTACAACGGAGCGCGTTCGATTTAGAACTTTTTTCTACAACGGTAAAATGTAGCATAACGTTTTTTTCTCCTAAAATGTTTTTTTCCAACACAACAGAATTTACAAGAGTAACACTTTTGACGAAGTAAACGTTTTATTACGGTCCAACGTTTTTGTCGCAAAACGTTTTTCTTACCACAACGGAATTGACGAGAACAACACTTTTGACGATAACGTTTTATTACGGTCCAACGTTTTTGGTGACAAATGTTGACAAAACGTTGTACAAAAAAAAACTTCTAAATCGAACGCGCACCGTTGTACAAAAAAAAAGTGTCACCAACCTGATGACAGTGTATGTTTAACAGTGCCTATTTTTGTTTTGTTTTTTATGTAATGTTCTGCAACTGCAGATTAGCCAAGAGCTACGAAAGTTGTACAATAAACCGCTCTCTCTCTCTCTCTCTCAAATCTTTCGGTTGGGGTACAACATGCCTCCTGTGTTATTTCGAAACTTATATCAATCAAACAATCAAGCTTAATATCCAAATAGCTAAAAGCTAGAAGAGGAATAAAATATTTACGAAATAAACAGACACGAAACAAATTAACTAATACACTTACAAGATATGACCAGAATTAAATGATGGGATGAAACTATGTAAAAATTGGGCAGAAGAATTAGCAGGATATGGAGAAAACTGATTACCAGTATTCCACTCGGACCGACGCACGGAAGACGGGAGGGGAGGGGGGAATAGATGGGCCATCTGGGGACAACATATTATCTTTGCTCCAAATTGTTTTGAAAGAGTATCTCTACGGTTTTTATCGCAGGGAATCGCAGTCTGCCAAGTTTCTTCGTCCTAGCAGATGTGTAAGCATCTTAACTCGGGATCACCGGAATTCCGGAACCTCCACCCAACTCTCCCCACAGTGCTCGGATCTGGTCCGGTCTTGTCAACTTAGCAATCTAAATCTTCCTCATTTAGAATATGCTTCACCGGTTTGGCATTCTTCTCTTCTGCAGAGCTCTCTGATCACCTAGAAAATGTCCATAAGAGAGCAGTGAGAATCATTCTGGGATATCATAACGTTTTATATAAAGAGGCTCTCATTACGTTGGATGTTCCTAAATTAACTGATCGCAGAGATACTCTTTCAAAAAAATTTGGAGCAAAGATAGTGTGTTGTCCCCAGATGGGCCGTCTATTCCCCCTACCCTTCCGTCGTCCGTGCGTCGGTCCGAGAGGAACACTGGCAATCATTTTTTTTTCATACGCTGCTAATTCTTCTGCCCAAGTTTTGCACAGTTTCATCCCATCATTTACTTTCTGGTCATATCTTGTAAGTGTATTAGTTAATTTGTGTTCCTCTTATAGTTTTAAGCTACTTGGTAATAAATTTGATTGATTTAAAAAAAAAAAAATCTTCAGCCCAAGCTAAATGGGAATCACAGGTTTAAGTTTTTCCACAAGTTCGTTTTCCAGCTTGCGCGGCTTGAGACTGAAGAGGACCCTTGCCAAGAAGGCCGAAATATGGCTGTAATAAAATTCAGGCGACGTATCCGTATTGCACTGTCAAATACCAAGTAGAAAAAAAACATCACTTCGGAGAAGTAGGCTTCTACGGCTGGTTCGTTTTTATGGCTTGAGCCTGAACAGGACCGTTGCCAAAAGGGCCGAAGTACCGCTAAAATAAAACATAGCTGACGTATCCGTTTTGCGCAGTCACTTTCATTTTACGTAGTGAACTGAAAGACAAAAATCCTGCTAGGGAGGAATATTGTTTCGTTTCTGTGTTTTTCGTAAATATTTTATTCTCTTCTAGCTTTGAGCTATTTGAAATAAATTTGATTGATTGATTGAATTCGAAACCACGACCTTCTATTGCCTTTGCGCTAGCCAACTAAGCGATCCAGGGGCTTCTGGAAGCAGTGAAAAAAAAAAGCAGGCGCTCGAGGCAAGTTTATCACAACAATTCAAAATTAAACAGACGTCCTCAAACTTATTAATTTAATTCAAGATTATTTTCAGTGTTTTTTTGTTTTTTTTAGCACGGTTAAAATATGTAAAAATTATTGTAAAAATGTATGTAAAAATTAACCGAAGACAGATGGTTCGGTGGGGTTACGCGCTGTAAGGGTAGTGAAATGTTCAGTACCTCGACAACTGTCTTCATATGCTTTCTGATAAGCTCATCTTCCACGACCTTAACAATCTCTTTTTCCGTGTTGCAGTCCAAGTAGACAGTTGCCCTTTCTGACTCTTCGTTGATCCTCTGTTCCACCTTCCGGATGTACACTGAAGCTGAGTTCTCCGCAAGGAATCGCTGACCTTCGGACTGCAAAAAAATGAATTATACTTTTGCGCAAACGCGCTGCCTGTCTTCCATCAAGACAGGGATATTTCCTCAAATTACGTTAAATTCTATCATACACAATATTTTATTCAGTTTTATTCATAAGAAATAACAAACACCATTAACTCTTTATGGCCCCAACATAAGGTCTGGCAATGGGCGGGGCGTATACATAAGGCCTGGCAATGGGCGGGGCGCAATAAGGACGTGCTATTCCGATAAGTACCTTGCTGTTGACACTGGTGACATTTCCGTGTTACGGCTTCAGAGGTGATTCATTCCTCTCGCCAGTCTTGATCAAGCCCCCTTACGAACCCCTGTAGTGTCTCTTTGGTGGCCTTTCAGACCCTGTAGCGCCTCGTTTGGCGGTCATTCTTCTCCACTCGAATGGAGAAAACGCGTTGGCACACATAAAGGATCATTTACACGGCGGGTATTTTTTACCCGGAGACCAGAGGGGAAAGTATTCACACGGTAACCAGGTATTTTTCAAGGGAGAGCACTGTCAGTGGCAATAGATTCCAAGGTTGTCAAGCTCAGGATATCTCTCTACAATCTTGCTACAATGGACACCAAAATGTGTCCATTTGGATCACTTCTTATATATGGACAAAATCAAAATTATTGCTCGAACATCCGATTTTGTTGTTGCTGACGTCGAAGAACACCCTTCGACAAACAAATCCCCGGGTAAAAAAGTCGCGAAACTGATATCAAAATACCAGGGTATTTGTTGCTGTTGCGGGGAAAAATACCCGCGGAGTACGGGTAAATACCCTCCGTGTAAAAGAACAGGACCTTCGGAATAGCTTTCGGCAGCGGGCCCTGGTCTGCAATTGGTAGTCGCGGGCGAAGGCGAAGGGTGAGGACATACACTTGGGAGTTTAAATAGTTTAAAGATCACTACCCCCTCATTCTCCTGTAAATCAGCGTGGGCAGTTTAAAGTTCCCCAGAACGTTTGCCGTAAGGTAGTGCCTTGAGGCCCCGAACAAAACCTGGTTGCTCGCCTTTATTTTACTGTTTTGGGATGGTGGAAAATAGGGTTGGTTCCACGCCCCCACAATACGATTTCCCAATTTCCACTTAGGTAGCGTTCCAGCGACTTATTATTAGTTACGATCGTTACTATTCTTGTTATTATTGCCGTTCCAGAGCCCGCCATAATAAGTAAATTGGCTCCTCCCACTTATTATTTTCGTTCCACGATTGTTACGATCGTTACAATTTACTTCTGATGGTCGCGAGCATCATAAGTGATAATAACTGTCGGTTCTGCAGGAACTCCCGTAAGAGTGATGACGTAGGTTCGCGTTGTTATTATTTTCGTTCCAGAGAGCGTGATAACTACCACAATACGGCGCTCGCTCTTCCTCTTATCATCGTAACTTGTACCTAATATAACTTCACTGGAACGTTACCTGAGACTTGAGCTCCCGATTTCCTAGTTCCCGCAACTCAGCTATACCCATGTTTAAGGGTGTTAAACCAGCCCAATCCCAGTCTACAACAAACGCCTGGTTTCTGGAGAAACTATTGTGTATACCCCGAGTTTGACGCCAATTACGGCTTGCCAGAGGTAGGAATGTATCGGACACTTTCAGCATCACCGCCTATTACCAATGCGAGAGTTGTACGTATATACATTAAAGCACAGCAATGACGCAAGGGCACCGTTGCCACATGTCGCACGATAGTGTGAATTGTCACTCTGTTTTGTCTTTGTCACTTTTGTCCTACGTAGGACATAAAAATCACTCTATTTCAGAAAATGACTAAATGTGTCATTTTTGCAGCAGGGATTCAGAACAGAAGTGACTATTTCAAGTTTTGTTCATGAAAGTAAAATTAGGATGTGTCATTTATAGAGGCGATTCCGACCAAAAGTGGACATTTCATGAAAATAAATTTCGCTCCCAATTCACTCTCTGTTTTGGGCCAAAAGTCACTATCTAAATGTTTTTGACGTGGCAACCATGCCCAAGGGAGAGATGTAATGAATCGATCGGTGCTGGAGTGAAGTTAGTCAAGCCGAGTAGTCACGTACACATAGTGTGTGAGTCAAAAGTCGAGATGCTGGCAGGTGCCTATACGTTCCAGCCAGAGATAATAAAAGCATAGTTGTGGACAGGGAAACAACTTTACCCAAAAAACCTTCACGACTAGAGCAACTTAACAGAATACACTGTAAAAGGTTTCTCCGAGTAAGGATTAAAGTTAATTGCAATGTTTGCTACTGGGATTAATCTTATCTCTACTGAGATAGGATTAATCCGAATTAGAGATAAGATTATCTTTTTAGAGACAAGATTAATCCCAGTAGCAAATACTGCAAGATCTTTTTTTTACTGTGTATATATTTAAAACTATGTTTCAGTGTGTCTGAGTGCCTGGCTGTGAGTGCTCAAGAGCTGGGCATATCACAACCGGGGCTGAAATAGGCTACAGGAAACTCTGTGTGTAATTAACGTTTGCCAAACCGCACATATTTGCGGTAGACTGCCTCCCTCCCCATAGCTACGAAAGACAAATTACTTACTCTAAAGAAATCTGCAGATTTTGCCAAGAATGGCCTTTCAAAATCTTCCTCGTAGACCAAGCGTGAGCCAATTCCAAGAGTTAGAAGCATATTACAGGCAGACTTGATCGCCAGACGGTCGATAACTTCCCCCTTTCTCTCTCGGTGAATCATGCTTAGAAGGGTGTTCTGAAGTTGCTCCCTGATGTTTCCATACCGAACAATCTGGAATACAATTCTCACTCACATCTTTTATTCCGGCACCTACTACCCTTTCACTTTCATTTTAAAATCCTTACTTCTTTATTACTTAATAAAAAAAAAAAAAAAATTGTTCCTTTAGTTTTTAGAGTAACTACTTAGAGCTTAGAGCTTACTAAAAAAAAATGAGAAGCATTCAGAGCATTATTTTAAAAAGAAAAACTGAGTTATATTTGACGGTGCAAAACGAATACGTCAGCTACATTTTATTAGAGCTATATTTCGGCGCTTCTTGGCAAGGGTCCTCTTCGGGCTCAAGTCAAGAGGACCCTTGCCAAGAAGGGCCGAAATATAGCTCTATAAAATGTAGCTGACTTATTCGTTTTGCACCGTCAAATATGATTCCCAGTCAGCTTGGTCTGAAGGATTATCTAAAAACTGAGTTATAAAATAAAACAACTCTAAACAAACAAGACCAAAGGTTTCGATGGGATCCCAAAAATATAATATTTGATCCAGACAATTGCGAACGAACTGCCATACTTGTCAAAAAAAAATTCAGAAACGAATTCAGCGTATCTCCTTATCCGTATAAAGAACTTCTAATCAACTTCGAATAAAACTTTAACTATAAAAAAATCCCGTTTCAACCGGATTCCGAACGAACTATATGTGGCCGTACCCTAAATCTGTCATCTAATCAACTTCAAATAAAACTTTTGCTTTTAACAATCCGGTTTTGGCCTGATTCCGGGCGAACAAGTTGTCCGGGTAGAAAATACTTTTCACGTAAGCGTTCAGCATGTCTTCTTACCCCTAAATCGAACGTCTAATCAACTTCAAATAAAACTTTTACGCTTAACAAAAATACCGGATTCCGAACGAGCTATATGTGCCGTAAATATTGTCATATACAGATTCAGCGTGTCTTCTTACCCCTAAATCTGTCATCTAATCAACTTCAAATAAAACTTTTGCTTTTAACAATCCGGTTTTGGCCTGGCTCCGGGCGAACAAGTTGTCCGGGTAGAAAATACCTTTCACATAAGTGTTCAGCATGTTTTCTTACCCCTAAATCGAACATCTAATCAACTTCAAATAAAACTTTTACTTTTAATAACCTTTCCGGTTTTGGCCGGATTCCGGGCTAACTACTTGTCCGGCGAAGAAATGGTTTTCACCTTCGTGTTCAGCATGTCTTCTTACCCCTAAATCGAACATCTAATCAACTTCAAATAAAACTTTTACTTTTGACAAACTTTCCGGTTTACTTGTCCGATGACAAAATGGTTTTCACCATCGTGTTCAGCATGTCTTCTTACCCCATAATCGACTATCACATTATCTGTTTAAAAACATTTCATTTGCCCCTTAACTTAAACCCCCTCCCCCACCCCTAAATGCAGGGCTACAGAGCCCATCTACGAACTCGACCTTACTCTTGACCCAAAGAATCCTCACACCAAGTTTCATTAAAATATATCATTCCCTTCGAGAGTTATAGTGCGCACAGACGGACGGACAGACGGACAGCTTTTACGATGTTATAGGTATCCCTCCACTTACGTTTTGGGATCCCAAAAAGCTCAACCCCAACCGTGAGGTGCTCTTCCGCCATACGGTAGCCTACCTCTACTGCGGTGGCAAAAAGTAACTACAATAAAATAAAATACTCAAATTTCTTTACAAGAACATTAAAACCACCACGCCTCCCAACTTTAAAACTTCATCATTACTACATAGATTTTAAGTTTATATTCCAAAACAACAAAAAACTCTTTTGAATATGTTCTACGGTCCTTTTATTCCGATTGCTTTCATCGTCGTCTCCAATTGTCCTTCAGCCCTTTTTGAAGGACCTCCTTAGCTTGGAAAATACTCTTATTTGTAATACTGAATGATGGGACACACAAAGGATTCAAGGACTGTTGCTAGGTCAGTTGGATCCCTGTGTTCGAACTATCAAAGGACGCTGCAAGCTACTGTTTGCGACTTTCTAAATGCACCCAGATGATGATGAATTTTATTCCGCAACGAACAAGAAAATGAAATAGCGGAAAATCTATTTATTGATAAGAAATATTATACTGGTTTATATAGAAAAGTGGAAATATTTATAAATGGTAAAATGAATGACTAAAGTACTCCTCTGCCTGGATTTGGACTCATGACCTCCGGCTTTAGGTCATCGCTCTACCACTGGTATTAGTAGCGTTTTTATCGAAGTCCGAAGTTACCTTCAACTTAAAGGTCATTTAAATACCGTTTTTGGTCGCCGGTCACAGTTTATTGTCCTTCAAGTCCGTCGAACTCTGTGACCTAGCCTAGCAAGTTCGAAGCCAAAATCAGAAGTTGATTGAAAAAGAGCTACGAGCTCATATGGCAAATGTTACGCATAAGTGGTGGGAGAAAGTAAATGAGAACGAAAACAAGAGCTGTAAGCTCATATGGCACTTGCATGTGTCAAGACGATTTGATTGATCAAAAGTAATTTTCGACTTTGCGGTTGAGATGCGCGCTATAAGGGAGCTGTAACTTCATTTGTAAGCAAAACCCTTGAGGCAAAACTGCTAATGGGCTGATGGGCATCACGAAAATGCATATATTGCTTAAAAGTATTTTTTTTACTTTGCGGTCAAGATTGGTACTTTAAGGAATAATCGGATTTGGGAAGTAGCAATTTCTAAGGAAATGTTGTTGAGTCTCCAATATTCCAGCGAAGTTTCATCGTCCTAGCACATCTGGAAGTACCTTAACGCGCGATCACCGGAATCCTAGACCCGCCCCCACCCTCCTCCAACTCCACCCACAATAACCGGAGCCAATCCGGTTCTGTAAATGATTAATCCAGAGCATCTGTTTGTCATTCCCACGAAGTTCGATCCAGATCACACCAGTCTAAGAGGGTCAAGTATTTTCCGCCATCCCCCCAATAATTGCCGGATTCGGTCCGGAAATGAAAAAGGTCACCAGAGAAAAATGTCCTCTGTTTAATTATTAAATTTCACTCGAATCCGATCACCCGTTCCAAAGTTACGCATGACTCAATATACCGGATTCCCCTCCCTCAACTCCCCCCCCCCCCAAGATTATCATATCGAGGATTTTTTTTTTATTCCAAGTCAGTTTGACCGGGTCCCTGATATGCCTTCCAAATTTCGTCGTGAAAATCCCCCAAAAAGCGGAATTCCGGGATACCCCCTCCTCCCCCCCCCCTCAAGTGTCCGGATCCAGTCAAATTATGTAAAAGATTTACATGGACCAGATGTTTGTTCTTCCCAGCAAGTTTCACTCCGATACCATCATTCTAACCGTTTCTCGAGATTTCCGGTCCACCCCCCCCACCCCACCCCCCAGCTCCCCCGCGGTGCACGTAGCCAATCCGATTCAGCAAATGACTTACCTAGAGCATCTGTTTGTTCTTCCCACAAAGTTCCATCCCGATCCCTCCATTCTAAACGGGTCACGTATTTCCGCCCCCCCCCAATAGTTGCCAGATCCGGTCCGGATATGAAAAAAATCATCGGAGAAATGTCCTCTGTTGAATTCTTAAATTTCACTCGAATCCGATCACCCATTCCAAAATTACGCATGACTGAAAATTTCGGATTCCCCTCCCTCCATTCCCCCCCACCATTATCTGATCGACAAAAATTTTATTTTGAAGTCAATTTGATTGGGTCCCTGATATGCCTGCCAAGTTTCATCGTGAAAATCCCCAAAACCACCATCACCGGAATTCCGGGACCCCCCCCCCCCCATAAGTGTCCGGATCCAGTACAATGGTCTAAATGACTTAATCTAGAGCAGATGCTTGTTCTTCCCAGCAAGTTTCACTCCAATCCCTCCATTCTAACCGTTCCTTGAAATTTCCGGTCTCCCCCCCCCCAACTCCAACTTTAAACGGGACATTACAGATATATATTCTGTTCAGTTATGAAGTTTCATTACAATCCGATCATCCGTTCGAAAGTTACACACTTCTCAATTTCCCGGATTCCCCTGCGGATTCCCCTCCCTCCACTCCCCCACCATTATCTGATCGACAAAATTTGTATTTTGAAGTCAGTTTAATTGGGTCCCTGATATGCCTGCCAAGTTTCATCGTGAAAATCCCCAAAACCACCATCACCGGAATTCCGGGACCCCCCCCCCCCCCCATAAGCGTCCGGATCCAGTACAATGGTCTAAAGGACGTATCTAGAGCAGATGCTTGTTCTTCCCAGCAAGTTTCACTCCGATCCCTCCATTCTAACCGTTTCTTGAAATTTCCGGTCTCCCCCCCCCCCCCCCAACTCCCCCCTGGCTACCGAATCCGGTCAAGACTTTAAACGGGACATTACAGATATATATTCTCTTCAGTTATGAAGTTTCATTACAATCCGATCATCCGTTCGAAAGTTACACACTTCTCAGTTTCCCGGATTCCCCTGCCCTCTACCTCCCCCCAAAATGGTCGGATCAGAAAAGTGATTATTCCTAACTTTGTTTGGTCGGGTCTCTGATATGCCTGCCAAGTTTCATGGTCCTAGCACAACTGGAAGTACCCTAACTCGAAAAAGTGTGACAAAATGCCCTAAATTTTCAAGTTTCCAGCGCCCCCACTTCCCCGCATATGGTCGGATCGGGAAACTGATTATTTCCAGGTTAGTTTGGTCGGGTCCCTGATATTCCTGCCAAGTTTCATTGTCCTAGCTCATCTGGAAGTACCCTCACTCGAAAAAGTGTGACAAAATGCCCTAAATTTTCAAGTTTCCAGCGCCCCAACTGCCCCGCATATGGTCGGATCGGGAAACTTATTATTTCCAGGTTACTTTGGTCAGGTCCCTGATATTCCTGCCAAGTTTCATTGTCCTAGCTCATCTAGAAGTACCCTAACTCAGAAAAAAGTGACAAAATGCCCTAAATTTTCAAGTTTCCAGCGCCCCGCACTCCCCCCCATATGGTCGGATCGGGAAACTGATTATTTCCAGGTTAGTTTGGTCGGGTCCCTGATATGCCTGCCAAGTTTCATTGTCCTAGCACATCTGGAATTACTCTAACTCGGATATGTGGGACAAAAAACTCGGACAGACCGACAGACGGAATTGTGATCGGTATATGGCACTTGAGCCAGAGGCTGCAAGTGCCATAAAAATACCCCCTTCAGTCCCCTAGGATCGGACCTAGAAATAGGACATTAGTTTAACTCGAGTCTGAGCATTTAAGGCGTCGCCTCGGATCATCTAGGCCAAATGACTTGTCTACCTTCAAAATCCACAAGTTTGATCATTGGAGTGACACACTACTTCCGGTAACCCCACTCAAACTCCCCCTACTGCGGCAGAATCTGGTTCAGACACATAAACAGATCATCGAAAGCATCTTCTCAACCGTCTATTAAGTTAAGCATTTTTCGGGACACTCCGGTACCCCCCCCCCCCCCGATCGTGCTCAGATTTTGACGTACCCCTATGCGAGCCACAGAGTTTCCGGGATTCCCCCTCCAACTCCCCCCACTGTGGCCGAATACGACTATGACACATAAACTTCGCATCTCTGACATCTCGTCTTCTCGTCCTTCAAGTCGAATCGGAGCATATCTGCAAATTTCCAGTTTCCGCTTCACCATCCTCTTACCGGATCCGGTCCGGACACCAAATAACAAACTAGGCCGCATAATCTCGGTACTGTCTAACTTGCATCCCAATCGGCCCATTCGTTTGTTTTTGTACATGTCACTCCCCCTCCCCACCTCGAACTCCCTCAACCATTCACTCAAATCGGATAACCCGTTCGCAACCTACGAAAGTCCGGATCCCCTTTCCTTAACTCCCCCGAAATGATCGGATGGAACGGAAGTTTTCCTAGGGCATTGTGTAAGGTCCTCCAAGTCTATTTGGTCGAGTCACTCACTATTATGCCGGCCAAGTTTCAACGTCCTTAGCACATCTGAAAGTATCCTATCTCACGATCACTGGAATTCCGGGACACCCCCTACCCCCCCCCCCCCCCAAGGAGCCCCGATATGATCTAATTCTGTCAAGAACATATCTAGGGCTTATACTTGTTCTTCCCACCAAATACCGCCCCGATCCCTCGACGCTAAGCGTTTCACGAGCATCTCCCCCTCACAAATATCGGATCCGGCCCAGGCTTGATATAGAACATCTGAGACGACACCTCTTTCCACCTCTTTTCCAGTTTCATTCAAATCCGCGCGCCCGTTCTACAGCTATGAATGCCACTAGATTCCGGATTCCCTACCCCTCCATTCCCCTCACGATGGTTGGATCATGCAAACGACTATTCTTAAAGGACCCCTCTTGCTCTGTCTGCCTTTAATGATATACTTAGCTCCCTTATGGGACTATAAGCTTCTAAAATCCCGACCTTTCTCCATTGTTCTGTTTTGTGCCTACGAATTTTTAGGGCTTTTTCGCCCATGCCGAGTTTTGCCAGTTACGGAACGCAACGTTTGCCAGAATCTTCAAAGTCCGCTGACAACACTTTCACACACACGGATATGAGTATCTTCTGTTTTGACTTATTTTACTTGCTTAGTTTTCCTACTTTTTAACCACGGCCCGTCCAGTTTTTAAACGTTTTGCGCCCAGCCGCCGCGTCGGAGAGCAGGAAGGATGGATAGAATCGACGATCACTAACAAGAAAAGTGGTAAATTTTGACGGAAAGTAATGGTATTTTCGAGAAAAAAATTGTCTGATCCGTTTCATAGCGAAAAGATCGTTTCTTGTAAGAGTTGTGGTTTAAGTCAGTTTGTTCGAGTCCCTAACACGCCAGTCGAGTTTCATCATCCTAGTGCCTGGGCCGAACCGAACTCATGGGATCACCATAATTTCGGACCCCCTCCCTAATTCCCCGGTAGCGACGGAATCCGGTCCGGTTATGCCAACGATGTATCTAGGACTTGCTCTTCCCGCAAAGTTCCAACCCGATCCCTCCACTCTAAGCGTTTTCCAAGATTTCCGGTTCCGCTCTCCAGCTACCCCCAAAGTCATCGGATACGGTTCGGATTTTAAGTTTGTCGTCTGAGAAAGAGGTCTGCCCAAATACCAAGTTTCATTAAGATCCGATCACCCGTTCAAAGTTACAAATAACTCAAGATTCCGGATTCCCCCTTCCTCCACTCCCCCTACGATGCTCGGATCGGGTAAGTGACTATTTCTAACTTAATCTTTTAGGGTGCCTGGTATGCCTGCCAAGTCTCATCGTCCTAGCGTATGTGGAAGTGCCCGAACTAGCAGAACCCGGACCGACCGACGGACGGACAGAAATTGCGATCGCTATGTGGCACTTGGCCGAAGGGCAAGTGCCATAAAAACCAAAGTTGATCAAACTGCAGAGAAAATACCTTCCCTGTCATCGCCCCAATCGAGCAGCAAAACCAGCAGCCGTGTCAAAAATTATATCTCAGGACTTGTTTTTTCCCTACAGTGGTATTTAAAAGTACTTTCCCGAATAGGATATTTACAGTCGGTAGAAGCTTCAGTTATTTGTTGCAAGTTTGTTTCTTCCTTAACGTTGACCCTGAAGTTTGACAGCCTGACGAGGACCCTTGCCAAGAAGGGCCGAAATGTCGCTGCCAAAGCATTGTAGCTGAACTTCCGTTTTTTGGATTATTTGAATATCTGTTTCCAAGTCAGCTTGAGTTCAAGAAGTATTTAGTTATCGTGCTAACAGAAAGACGGACAGCTTTACGAAGTCATAGACATCCCATCACTTACGTTTCGGGATCCCAAAAAGGGGCATAAAAAATATCCAAGTTGGAAAAACGAACTTGCGGAAAACCCACAAGTTCGTGTTTCCAACTCCAGTGGTTTCTCCACAAGTTAGTTTTTTCCAACTTGAGCAGCTTTAATCCTGAAGAGGACTCTTGCCAAGAAGGGCCAAAATATAGCTCTAATAAAACTTCGCTGACTTATCCTTTTTCACTACCAAATATCTTTTCAAACGTACCCCCTACCCCTAATCAGAATGAATAAATCTCGGAATCATAGCTACCTGATCTCTGAACAAGTGGAGTCCGAGATTGTAAACATTTTCGACATTATTCTGCTGGACGTAAACTCGATCCATGTACATAAGGATGTCTCTAATCATGATCATCGAAGTCTGGTGATCATTCCATGCTTGGTTGAGTATCTGCAGGAAGTTTCCACCGGTATGCTGGTTCAGTGATGACATCACGTCTCCTCTTACCTAGAAGCAAGAACTTATTAATACTACTCTGCAGAAGAACACCCGTCTCTCCCTTCTTACGATGCATCCATGCTCCGTCTATGCAATTCTCCGTATTCCGGTTTCAGGGCCACCTAATTAATTCTGGGCTTAATTTTGTAAACAGTGAGAAAGATATCAAACAAAAGTAGAAAATTAAAAATATGTCACGGGAATGAAACAAAATATAAGGTTTGAAGCCAAGCTGACCATTCATTTCAAATACAATAGAAACAAGACCAAACTTTTCGATGGGATCCCAAAAATTCAATATCTGATCCAGACAACTGGGTCTTGTCTTAGCCAGATCCAGTCATCGCCAGAATCCTTGAACATTCTTACAATTAAAATTCAGAAACAGATTAAGGCCAAATAGCTAATCATCTGAGAAAACCATGTTCAAAACTTTAACTTCTAACAATTTTCCGGTTTTGGCCGGATTCCGGGCGAACTACATGTCCGGGTAGAAAATTGTTTTCACACAAAAGTTCAGCATGTCTTCTTGCCCTAAATCGGACATCTGATCAACTCCAAATAAAACTTTAAATTTTAACAAACTTTCCGGTTTGGGCCGGATTCCGGGCGAACTACTTGTCCGTCGAGAAAATGGTTTTCACCATCGTCTTCAGCATGTCTTCCTACCTCTAAATCGAACATCTAATCAACTTCAAATAAAACTTTTATTTTTAACAAACTTTCCGGTTTTGGCCGGATTCCGGGCGAACTACTTGTCCGATTACAAAATGGTTTTCACCATCGTGTTCAGCACTTCCGGCAAACCGTCCTCAGCGAAAAAAACAAAACTAAATCACAAAATCCACAACAATCACAACAGGAAAACGATGCGGAACCAACCGAAATATCCGAAATTTATTTATCCCTCGCACATCATCTTGGAGGGGTAACTAGCTGATCAAGAAAAAAACCCAAAAGTCTCGTTTTTGGGATTCCAAAACGTAAGTGGAGGGATACCTATGACATCGCAAAAGTTGTCCGTCTGTCCGTCCGTCCGTCCGTCTGTAAGCACGATAACTCTCGAAGGGAATGAGATATTTTGATGAAACTTGGTGTGAGGATTCGTTGGGTCGGCGGACCAGTCGAGTTCGTAAATGGGCTTTGTAGCCCTACGTTTAGGGGTGGGGGAGGGGGTTCAAATTAAGGGGCAAACAAAATATTTTGAAACAGCTAATGTGATAGTCGATTATGGGGTAAGAAGACATGCTGAACACGGTGGTGAAAACCATTTTCACCCGGAATCCGGCCAAAACCGGAAAGTTTGTTAAAAGTAAAAGTTTTATTTGAAGTTGATTAGATGTTCGATTTAGAGGTAGGAAGACATGCTGAAGACGATGGTGAAAACCATTTTCTCGACGGACAAGTAGTTCGCCCGGAATCCGGACCAAATCGGAAAGTTTGTTAAAATTAAAAGTTTTATTTGGAGTTGATCAGATGTCCGATTTAGGGCAAGGAGACATGCTGAACTTTTATGTGAAAACAATTTTCTACCCGGAAATGTAGTTCGCCTGGAATCCGGCCAAACCGGAAAATTGTTAGAAGTTAAAGTTTTATTTCTAGCTGATTAGATAACCGATTTAGGGGTAAGAAGAGACGCTGAATCCGTGTGTGACAATCATATTTTACCCGGGCATCTAGTTCGACCGGAATCTGGCTGGAGTCAGAAAATTTGTTATAAGTTAAATTTTTACTTGAAGTTGATTAGATGTTCATTATTGGGGAAAGAAGATACCCTGAGTTCGTTTTTGAGCTTTCTTTTTTCGCCGGACAAGTAGTTCTAGAGTTCGGCCGAAACCGAGAAATTGGCAGAAGTGGCAGGAACTTTTCGTCAAAACAGATACGACTTATACAGGTAAACACACATGCTGAATCCATATCTGAACTTGGTTTTCTCAGATGATTAGCTATTTGGCCTTAATCTGTTTCTGAATTTTAATTGTAAGAATGTTCAAGGATTCTGGCGATGACTAGATCTGGCTAAGACAAGACCCAGTTGTCTGGATCAGATATTGAATTTTTGGGATCCCATCGAAAACTTTGGTCTTGTTTCTATTGTATTTGAAATGAAACAAAATATTGCAAAAAAAGAAAATCAACTGGCTACAGTCCTCTTTGTCCTGAGTCTGAAACAACCACCCCGACCCTCCCAGAAAAAGACAAAAAGGTGTACGATACTTTACTTACTTTTGATTCTAGGTGAGCTGTAACAACCTCCCTCAAGCCATTATAAAGTCGCTCTCCATGTTTGTGCAAAACCATTGTGTAGGCATTCCTGTACAATTCTTCGAAACTCAGCCCAGAGTTGTTTTTCTTCTGGATCTCCTGAATGGCGTTCTTCAGCAAATGCCAAATGTTGTCAACATATTTATCATCCATTATGATCTGAAAAGGGAAATGTCACTTCTCACTACTCTGAAACTCACGATTTCAACTACCTTGTTTTAAACAAGAACATATGAAATGTTTATTTTCAGTTTGCGAAGTTTATGCTATGAGTACCTCTTTGGACGAGAGAAGTTTCTGCAATCGCTTGATCCCCCACCAGGCATTTCTGAAGTAGGCTAATTGTTCTTGTTTTCTGTTTGTTAGTTCATTTGTTATTTATTTACTTCAGCCATAGCCATATACATAGGAAAAACACACATTAACGACTACATAAGTACATTTCACACATCATAACCAGAAGTTCATCTTCATTCAAAACCTCTAAGTATTCCCAGGGCCCAAGCTGACTGCAAATCATATCCGATGCACCTCTTAATAAATAAAGAAATAATTTTCTCCATTTCCTTAAAGTTTAACTGAAAAGCAAACTTATTTTTGTATCATTCAGTGGAATACATCGGGTTATTTGAATTCTGCTAAAAGACTTTTTGATTTTCCACTATCTGCTCTCGTAGTGAGGTTCGGAATATCTTCAGCTGTCCCCACAGCGCAAATTCTACTATGACGCGGAATATTTGAATCTGAACACAAACGCGGCTTTTCAGTAGGCGGTCATAAGCTTGGTGAAGACTGCTTAGTGCCTGAACAAAAAAATTTCATAAATCTTTCTCGTCAGGCATATGACAGAGGTAGCACCACAAATCTGACAGTCAAATTCCACTATTTGAAAATTGATTATTCGTGAATAGCGGAGCAACGAAGTAACGCATTTTCATCGGGTCTTCAAGCTTCTTTAAGTGAATAAGTGAGGGGAACACGACTGTCCCATCTCTTCACTTTTCAGTTAAACTTTAATGGCTTGTATCTTACATGCTAGCATTGGATCCTCATTCACGCAAATAACACGACATTGACCTTTCATCTTTACAATAGATAGATACTTTAATTTAGCCGTTAGGCCATACACAAAATCATACATTTTTAAACACTTCGAGAGAGCGATTATATAAACTCACATGTAAAACGCTTTAAACTCCCACCACCAATAACTATTTACATCTCTTTAACGCTTCTTTGACAAAACCTGTAACTGCCGTTATCGCTGACCGTGAAGATGACTTTAGGATACCAGGAAAGAGCAACCCATCTTCACCAAAAAATCTTACTCTCAAATCCGAGAGCCCCTTGCATCTTGACAGGAAGTGGGACGTGGGAAGTGGGAAGTGACAGGAATATGTGCAATTCGCAACAAAAACGTTGGGTGATAAAGGGTACAAACGGCTTCAGATCAGTTAGTTTGTGGGTGGTCTTACTAGTCTCTGGGAAGCAGTCCTCTGCTTGTATCCAGGGTTGCCACATGTCGCACGATAGTGTGTGTCACTCTTTCGTTTTTGTCACTCTTGTCCTACGTAGGACATAAAAATCACTCTATTTCAGAAAATGACCAAATGTGTCATTTTTGCAGCAGGGATTCCGACCAGAAGTAACTATTACAATTTTTTTCATGAAAGTAAAATTAAGACGTGTCGTTTTTACAGAGGCGACTCCGACCAAAAGTGAACATTTCATGGAAAAAGATTTCACTCCCAATTCACTCTCTGTTTTGGGCCAAAATTCACTCTCTAAATATTTTTGATGTGGCAACCCTGCTTGTATCGCGTGTAGGGCTTGCTACTTGCTAGGTCTCAAGATCGGGTAAAATGACACGATGCGCACTTGACGCTATTGTTGGCTGATGCCCTCTTTCAGCAAGGGTTGGCAGGTTAAGCTTGACCAGAGGAGGGTTTTCGCGAGATCTCGGAATCTCTTTCCGACGAGCGAAACGCATCGCGAAAACTGTGGGAAAGCGATTCCTGGAATAACGTTCCACTTTCCCGCTGGACTAATCGCGAAAACGCATGGAAAGCTGATATCGCCGAGAAAATGCTGAATTACTAACTTTTTTCGAAAAAATATGGTTCACTTAACGGTTCTTCGATTCTCATATATTCCATCGAAGTCACCTTAATTACGATTGCCATTTTTTTTTTATCAGTGAAACTTGCACTGTTTTTTTCTTTTGAAATTCCCGCCGAAACATTCAACTTTCCGCGGAGCTTTCCACTAACTTCGTGGAATCACTTTCCGAGAAAGCTGCTTCGGTTTCCAAAGCGCAAAAACCGGGTTTGAAAGTTCGGCAACTTTCCGAAGTAGCGCGAAAACCATTGGAAAGTGATTCCGACTTTGCTTTCCGGCTCGAATCCTCCTCAGGCCATCCTCGTACGAAACATAGCCCGGGCCGGCTTAATCTTTAGAGTACATTTCTGGATGGCTTCGAGTCTATTAGCCTGTGCGTTTATGAGTACTAGGTGCCAAGCTGGACAAGCATACTCCAGGCAAGGTCGATCGTATGTGCAGTAAATACTGCGTAAAGCTCGAGACGGAACCGTCTCAGAACCGTGAACGACTTGAGCAGTGATGCTGCTTTTCGAATAACATACTGTATGTGGGAATGCAGGTTCAAGCTAGAGATTGCGCGTTCGTTTTTCCTTTGCAAAGAAGGACCAAGATATCACTGGAATAAATCTCATCTATCCTAAAATTTATTTTTACTAAACATTTTAACTGTTCACGATTCATGTTCGTTTCTTATTTATTGTTTGTTAGTTTGTGTTTTATTTGTATTGTTAGTGAATGTTTATTTTTCCAATTCCCGCCCGTGTTAGCCTAGTGCTATTAGGGTTGAAAATATAATTGATTGATTGATTGAATATTCTAAGTTGTTTCTATCTACTGTACAAAAAATTTTGCAGTAATTGCTACTGGGATTAATCTTGTCTCTAATAAGAAAAGATTATCTTTAATTCGGATTAATCTTATCCCAGTAGAGATAAGACTAATCCCAGTAGCAAATACTGCAGTTAACTTTAATCCTTACTCGGAGAAACTTTTTACTGTGCCCGCCGCCGTACGTATTCAATGAAGACAATGCCAGAAGGGGCCGACAAGGATTACTGTTCTCAAAAATCATAGAAGATCAAGACATTCAGAAATGGTATGAAGAACTCAAAATTCGGAAACTAATAGAGCAGCATAGGGAAGTAAAGCAACATACGATTTACAAGTAGTTTACGTGCGGATGAACCCCTGCCCTACTAGACGAAATATTTAGACAAAGAAGGATTCATACAATGTGCGATACTGCACATCTACGAAATAGGACAAATATTTTTTTTTATAAGGCACCTATTACCTCAGAAATAAAGACCGTGACAGAATTGGCTGACAATCACGTACATTTAATGAAACAAGTCTGAAACGGATGCAAGCTGGGTGATAGACCCTCATGGCATACTGACAATAAATAGCTGACAGATTTGTGTTCTCAAAAATCATAGAAGATCAATACAATCAGAAATGGTATGAAGAACTCAAAATTCGGAAACTAATAGAGCAGCATAGGGAAGTAAAGCAGACATACGATTTACAAGTAGTTTACGTGCGGAGGAACCCCTGCCCTACTAGACGAAATATTTAGACAAAGAAGGATTCATACAATGTGCGATACTGCACATCTACGAAATAGGACAAATATTTTTTTTATAAGGCACCTATTACCTCAGAAATAAAGACCGTGACAGAATTAGCTGACAATCACGTAGATTTAATGAAACAAGTCTGAAACGGATGCAAGCTGGGTGATAGACCCTCGTGGCATACTCACAATAAATAGCTGACAGATTTGGTTTCCTAGTCCATTACAGAGAATTATGGGCGTTAAATTATGCATCACATTACAGGTTTTTGGGGTAGGTGGGAATGGACAAGAAATGGATTATTATAGTCATGGAAAGTAAAGATTTTAAAGACATGAGAAATATTGGGGAGTTCCTCAAGTTAGCTTTTTGGAGAGATTTCTTCTGGTGGATAAGTTGTGTACACAGTGTGACTGTAAAGTTACATTTTTTGGGCGTAGTTTCCCTGTAGTTTGGCATACTTATGTTTTAGCTGTGAAAGTACACATGTGTACCGTTTTATTTGTCCATTCCACATACTGTACTTTCGTAACTAAAAAAAAATAATGTCAAACTACACTGAAACTACATCCGAAAAACTGCAACTTAATAGTGTGTTCATATCGTTTCTGTTGAATAATGGCCTTGTGGCTGTAATATGCAAACAAATCATTCCTTCAAAATATCTCACCGGGAAAGCACGAATCCTCATTTTGGCCTCCTTTCTTGGAGGGCCACCTCCACCATTTCTGTTCATCTTGTGGCCTGAGTTTCTCTAATCAATGGTAATGGTTCCAATCTGCAAAAGAAGAAACAAAATCAAGTGAGGTATTTTATTGAAAGACACCCCGCCCTACATTGGGTGTCTGCCAAGATATTCTCAGATACTTGACCACTTTAAAACTTATCTACGCTTACAGAAAATTACACAAGGGTTCGGCCAGTCTAGTACACTAGCCCCTTTTCAGGCACGGTGCTCAAACGTCTAGCACCATGCCTGGGTGCTAGACGTTCAAGCACTGTACCTTGGATTTCATGTATGGTGCATGGATTTCACTATACAGTGCACACATCAAAAACACAGTTTCTGTCATAACAACTGAGCACCAGCTCGGACAGGGCTGAAATTAATACCATGAATTAGAGAAATCAAAGACAATCCTTTATATATTTTTCACAACAACAACAAAAGGGCTCAGCTGATGACAGATGTAAAAAACCTCATTTCCTTTTCTACATAGTCAAGGGTTTTGCATGCAAAGTGTCCTGTGCCTCAGCTTTTTCTACCTAGCAGCCAACCAGAATATTGGCTCTTGGGGAATAGATAGGGAAAATACATGGAAAATAGATAGGGTGCTGTTAGGTTTTTCATCTCCATCATCAGTAGAGCCCTTTTGTTTTTGTTGTGAAAAATATATAAAGGATTGACTTTGATTTCTCTAATTCATAGTAGTAATTTCAGCCCTGTCCGAGCCGGTGCTCAGTTGAGATGACAGAAACTGTGTTTTTCCTGTATGCACTGTATACTGAAATCCATGCACCATACATGAAATCCAAGGTACAGTGCTTGAACGTCTAGCACCCAGGCATGGTGCTAGACGTTTGAGCACCGTGCCTGAAATGGGGCTAGTGTACTAGACTGGGCTCGGCTGTCTTTTGCCTCTTTCCATGTCCCTTGCCCTGGATGACAATCTTGGCAAAATTTGCAGAACGGTCTTCGGACAAATAAGCTTCCCGGAAACAATGATTGAGAGCCTGGTACGGTACGTCAAGTAAAGAGAATAAACGTGACAAGGGTGACAATCAGTGTAATGCTAGAGACGATAGGGTACGACCTGTCCTTTAACAGCAGGAAGATCCTTGACAACCTTGTAAACATTAGAAAGGTCCGGCAAAATTGTGATGCTGGTGGAAAATAAGTTCATGTACAAATCCATGGAACTAAAGTACCACCCCAATCCCTGTCGGAACGAGGTGCAAGGTCTTGGAGGGATTTTCAGTGGGCAAAAGATAGTGAAATAAAGATACCATATCAGTAATCCCAATGATTGCAACAAATATACTAGGTCGGGTACACCAGCAAAGCCGAGTATTCTGTCAGAAGTTTGGTAAAAGTTAACCCATGTTTAGCCATTCCTTGTGTTAAAACGTATGAGAACATATGTCATGACCCTTTTAAATGTTATGTTTTTGCATAACACACGATTTAAAAGGGTCACAACTGATTTTTTTCTTCAAACATAATATTAAAAAGGCATAACAGATATATACTTGGCATCCAACATAGCATTCAAGACAAGGATGTGCAACCATCAGTTATCTGTCATCAAACTTCTGTCTCAGTCTTTTTTTCTGTATACTGGACCCAAAATACCCATGACACCAAGAGCAGGCACATTTGTGCTGAAAATTCAATGGGAAAGTAAGAATTGCTCTGATTAGCAGCCCTCTAGCTTGTGCAACCCACTCACTGTCCAATGCTAATGATCCATAATTATTGTCTAACAGGCAAGGCTTCATTTCCTCGATCAAGTTGTGTCAGGCTTCTCAAGAGTTTCCACACAAACAGATCTGACTAGGAGAAAGGGCCCTTGTAGTTGTGAACTGCATCACCCATGTTAAGGCAGTGTTCCCTAACATAGAAGCAAACTTAAATTATCAAGTATTATATCATATCACAACCCAATATTTGGATTTGTAATTTGTTTGGATCAGTTTTGCCACTTCACCGGTTGGGAGGTTTTCTGGACATTCCTTATGTGTGTTCAATTCATAGGAAAGAACAGAACCTGAATGGCATGATCTTTATGGCTTCTGGTTGGGAGGTTTTCTGGACATTCCTTATGTGTGTTCAATCCATAGGAAAGAACAGAAGCTGAATGGCATGATCTTTATGGCTTCTAGGAACTTCATAACTGATGTCCAGGAGTAAATGCACAGTAGAGGTATGTTATTTCAAACATTACCAACTTTGAATTTCAACCCAATGCAACATTTCCGAAAAGTAGGTATATAAAGTTGTACGCTTGAGCAGCATGCAGCAGTAACTGCTGTCACTGCACTGCATGCTACTAGATCAAAACTCGATGCTACTGAATATTACTACTTAAGACTACCCGAGTCTGAAGGACAGTCAAATGAAAGTATTTTGTATTACTAGGCCACATATAGGGGCATCTGAGGGTGTGTGTGAGCCTAACAGCCACACTTTCTGCTCAGTTTTTAATATTACAATATTTTTGAAGTAGCCTATTTCAAAAGAACAAAACAAATATTCAAAATGAAATAAGTAAAATCACAGGCTCTGACTTTGCCACTGATGTCAAAAGAAGGCTGAAAAATTTGGCTCTTCTTGGCTAATGCAAATATTAAGTTTTTAATTTATTATTTTCATTCGACTGTTTTAGATGCCAAAAACAAAACCAGGATGGTCCAAAATCCACAGAGGCATACCTCTTGTACACCTGTCCCTCAGGTGAACTCAAAATAAAAAAAAAGATGCAGTTTTTGGATAGCCTAAGTACAGGGGCGGTTCAAAGGGGAGGTGACTCACTCCCATGCTAGAGAGAATCCACTATCAGTTGTAGGTTTTGAGCTTGTCTGTATGACAGGTCATATGTTTTGAGCTTATCTGTATGACAGGTCATATGTTTTGAGCTTTTCAGAATGACATACAGAATTCATTCATCAGAATTCAGAATGGCAGTTGCCAAATGTGAATTTCACCCACAAATTTCAATTTTTAGTTGTATGGCTACGAAAAAATCTGTAGCCGATTGTTTTCAGATTCACAGTTGTGTGTTCTGAGTTTTCCACAATGACAGTGGTATGTATGAGCTTGCCAGAATGACACCAATGGCAAATTTGGCCTGAAAAGACCCGGATTTTCTAGTCATAAATTTTTTATAGTCATACGTTTTGAGCTTGCCAGATAAAAGCAGACAAAGCAGTTAGCTAATTGTGAACTTCGCCTTCAAATGACCTGTGGTCTGATTGTTGCACAGAGACTTTAGTAATTTGTTTTAAGCTTGTCAGATTCACAGTTTTGTGTTCTCAGTTTGTCAGAATCACAGTCCAATGTCTGAACTTGCCAGAATGACATCAACCGTCAATTTTCCCTGAAAATGACCTGTTTCTTGCTGTATTTTACAATGTTACAAAGAGATTTTCTAGTCGGATATTAGAGACAGTCGTAAGTTTTGAGCTTCCCATATGCAGCCGTATGAGGCAGTTGGGTGGGTGAATTTTGACAGCAATTGACCTATTTCTGTTTGTATGATTGTATAAAGATTTTCTATATAAGTCATTTCCATTATTACAAAATATGGTGAGTTTTCAGCTTGTTAGAATGACAGTCGTAAGTTTAAAACTTGTCAGAGTGACATAAATGTGGTTACCAAATCATGATTTTCACTCTGCAGCGCTGTATGCAGCACTCTCACTCTGTATCCTACCTCAAATAGTCAAATATCTATGACCTTGAACTGAAAACCTTACAAGGACATTTCTGTCTCGTATAAAACAGGTCTAAGGGTTTCTTTCTTGACAATTAGGACTGCACTGAAATTTCCTGTCAACCTTTTTCAGGCCAAGCTTGATGAGGTTGTGTCAATTCGAGGTTGGTTACCCCTCCTGAACCTGTCTACTGAAACTGCTGACTTTCTGGCCTCTTTTGGCAGGGCAGCTGTAGTGAACGTGTAGCCGTATATTGTACTGGAACCCAACCTGGTTTGAACTAGTCCAGCACTGACCTTAGACTCTATCAGTCCTATAAGCTAGAATAGTATTTACTCTTAGCTAATCTTCCTTTCTTCTGAAGAACTGGTATTTCAGAGAAGGTTCTGTGTTCTACATTGATGCTAGATGGCGTTGAAGAGACGATTTGGGTTTCTCAAACTAGCTGAAGTAGCGCCCCAAGTGGCAGTTTTCGAATCAAATTTAAACTGGCGCTGAAATTCGTCGGGAGATGGTGTGCTATTCCGGCAATTCAGTTTGATCAGATCTACTGTCGCTAGGTTGCAGTGGATTGCTTGCGAAGGGAGGGAGTACTGAAGGGATATGCAAATTTTGTCTTGAATTTTGAAATTAGATTGAAAGCGCATCATTTTACAAATAGTCAATGTGCAGGGAAGATCGACCCACGAAGAGCAACCTACCCCAGGCCGAAAGGGTTCCGAAGGATCGGAACCCAAGAGCCAGAAGTTTTTTGGATTGGATTTAGCAGCAGTGAAGGAAAAAGTGATGCAGTTATGTTGAGTCTTGGATGAAACAAATCGTAGTGAGTGAGTCTGTTGGGAAGGAGTTGTACTGCAGATGGAAGTTTCGTGAATCTTGAAACCAGTGGTGTGCCTTGTTAATTGTTACTGAGGAAGTGAGTTTAGTTTAGATAGGCATACAGCCATTGGTCAGCAGCTCTATATCGGCCTGACTTCTTCTTCAAGAGGTACAACTTACTTCAGAATCAGTAATGTTTTGGAAGGGCAATCCATAGCCTATGTCTGCAATCAAGAAAAGAAAAAATGCTGTTCCTGGTATTTAGCCAATAGGCTAGTTGGCCTGGAGGCTAATTTCAGGTAGGTAATTGAGGCTAACTGTGGGCCTAGATCCATTTTAGAAAGTCTGGTCTCTGGCAGGCTAACCGATAAAACGACTCCATGGCAAAACATCCCGAGTGAAACGTCCCCAGCGAAACGTCCCCATGGCCCAACGCTCTCATCAAAAAACTTTCCACGTGACAAAATGTCTCCATGGCGAAACGTCCCCTATCATAAACTTTGAAGTTCGCCTTGATCTTCAGGTACATGATCGAAGCAGACCAACTTCAGAGGTTGCATTTTTAGACCCCGACGCCGCGCCGGTCCAAAGAATCGGCGGCGGCGATGGATGAAAGCTTCGGCGGCGCACCGCCGAATGTTGGGCGTTTCCCGCACTTTAGCACGTCAAATCCGGTTTTTGGGATCCCAAAACGTAAGTGGAGGGATACCTATGACATCGCAAAAGTTGTCCGTCCGTCCGTCTGTAAGCACGATAACTCCGAGGGGTTGCTCACTCGCTGGGCACCACTGTACACCCTCGCTGGGCACCGGCTGGGCACCGACTAGGCACTGTACAACCATTTTGGGAGTGAGCAACCCCTCGGATAACTCTCGAAGGGAATGAGATATTTTGATGAAACTTGGTGTGAGGATTGTTGGGTCAAGAGTAAGGTCGAGTTCGTAGATGGGCTTTGTAGCCCTATATTTAGGGGTGGGGGAGGGGGCTAGATTAAGGGGTATGCAAAATATTTTTAAACAGCTAATGGGACAGTCGATTATAGGGTAAGAAGACATGCTGAACACGATGGTGGAAACCATTTTCTCGCCGGACAAGTAGTTAGCCCGGAATCCGGCCAAAACCGGAAAATCTGTTAAAAGTAAAAGTTTTATTTGAAGTTAATTATATGTTCGGTTTAGGGTAGTAATACATGCTGAACATGATGGTGAAAATCATTTTTTCACCGGGCAAGTTGTTCGCCCGGAATCCGGCCAAAACCGGAAAATTGTTAAAAAGTCTTCGTATAGTGGATTATATATCCGATTTAGGGGTAAGAAGAGATGCTGAATCCGTGTATGACAGTCATTTTGTACCCGGACATATAGTTCGCCCGGAATCCGGCTGGAACCGGACAATTTGTTTTAAGTTAAATTTTAATTTGAAGTTGATTAGATTTTCGATATCGGGGAAAGAAGATACGCTGAGTTCGATTTTAGCTTCTTTTTTTTTGCCGGACAGGTAGTTCCGGAATTCGGCCGAAACTGGGAAATTCGAAGAAGTAAGGCAGGAAGTTTTCGTCCAAACAGATATGACTTATAGGGGTAAACACAAACATGTTGAATCCATATCTGAACTTGGTTTTCTCAGATGATTAGCTTTTTGGCCTTAATCTGTTTCTGAATTTTAATAGTAAAAATGTTCAAGGAGTCTGGCGAAGACTGGATCTGGCGTAGACAAGACCCAATTGTCTGGATCATATATTGGATTTTTGGGATCCCATCGACACCTTTGGTCTTGTTCTTCAGTTGTTTTAGCTTCATAAAATTTTAGTACGTAGCTGTAAAACTCATACAAAAGGGAAGACACCCGTCAATTCAAATTCTTTATTTCCCGGGCGATACCGGAACCCTAGCCCATCCGTGAGTTAACAATATTTGCTACCGGACTCGAAGCTCATATTGACAAGTGTTCGTGAGTTCGTAATTTTAACTTTTGGCACTACCAGAACCCTAGCCCATAGCCATCTGTATCTGTGAGTTGATCATTTTCAGCCAACAATTGTTACTACCGGTATCCGGTATCATATCGATGACGATCTGAAATGGAATTCTCATGTTGACAATAATATCCGTAAAACCAACTTTTTAATTAAATCCCTCTCCACCCTTAAATCTTTCGGTTTGGATACTAATGCCTCCTCTGTTATTTTAAAACTTATATCCGTCCTCATTTAGAATATGCTTCACTGGTGTGGCATTCTTCTCTTTCTGCTCTTTCGCCTGGTAAATGTTCAAAAGAGAGCAGTGAGAATCATTCTGGGTGATCATAATATTTCATATGAAGAGGCTCTCATTAAACTTGACGTTCCTAAATTAACTGAACGTAGAAATACCCTTTCAAACAAATTTGGAGCTAAGATAATGTGTTGTCCCCAGATGGCCCATCTATTCCCCCCTCCCCTCCCGTCTTCCGTGCGTCGGTCCGAGAGGAATACTGGCAATCAGTTTTCTCCATATCCTGCCAATTCTTCTGCCCAATTTTTACGTAGTTTCATCCCATCATTATTTCTGTTCATATCTTGTAAGTGTATTAGTTAATTTATTTCGTGTTTGTGTATTTCGTAAATTTGTAATCCTCTTCTAGCTTTTAGGTATTTGGATTAAACTTGATTGATTGATTGATTGATTGTATCTTAGCCAATGTACCTATGGGTTCCGGTAATTGTATTTTTTTCCATGTTATTATCTTTATCAGCGAAAATCCCTCGGAAAATCCCGGCATCCTAGCTGTCATCCACACTATCCCATGAGTTCTATATTCAATGTCGACACTACTGGAACACACGCCCCAATCATATAGCTTCCGGTATCACCTACCGGTTCCATAGCTTCTGAGTACATAATTCCGTGAGACAACCGGAACGGGAACCAGCACACCTCGCAGCACATACAAGTTTCCGTTACTCAGTGATGTCAGATCCCGGAACTGTAGCTCGTAGTTTGGTTTTCGTGAGAACTACCGGTACCGTAATTCGTCTGACATAAAGTACGGTTCCCGGTTCACTAGACAGTGCCTCAGTGTTCTATTCCGGTTCCTGACTGGATCCGGAAACTGGGAGGGGGGGGGGGGGGTGAAGGGTTGGTAGAAACCGGAAATCTTGTGGCACGCTGAGAGTAGAGGAATTGAGACGGGACTTGACCGGAAGGACAAGCGTAATCGCTAGATTTACCATTTATAGAACCGGACCGGATGGGGGTCCGGGAGAACTTGCGTCATGCGAGTTAGGGTACTTCCAGATGAACTAGGACGATGAAACTTTGTGTGGCATAGTAGATACACCGACCTAAGGTGCAGCCTACCTGACCGGGTTGACTTGGAAGATGTCAACATCCAAGGGGAGTGGTGGGAGGAGGAATCCGAAGTAGCGCAAGTGTAGATTCTTTAATGTTTATTGTAAACTGTAGGCATATAGTATTCATTCAGCCGTCGTACTGAAAGGACGCATTGATGTGCGCTGTGTGCTGACGTCATAGATCCGAAATGATTGCAGAGGCGTTACTAGCCAAAATGTTTGGGGGGGGGGGGACGAGGCATTTACCGACTGGCTGGTAATTTTTACCGACTTTTTCTGCAGAAAAACGACTGTTTTCAACAACAAAAATGAAATTTTTGAAAAAATCGACTGATTTTCAGAAAAATTCACTAATTTTCAGAAAAACCGACTATTTTGACGAAAAATCGACCAATTTTCAGAAAAAAATACTGTTTTCATGAAAAAAATCAAATGTTTTGACGAAAAATCGCGGCACTTCGCGCCGACTCGGTTATTTTTTACCAACTGGCCGACAGCTTTGGGGGGGGGCGTCCCCCCCCCCCTCCCCCCCCCCCTGTAGTAACGTCTCTGGAGACGAGTGACATGAATTTGATGTATTCGCCCGTGCTGAATTTTGTTCAGTTTAACAGGGAAAAGGGCGTGGAAGATGAGATAATTAAGAAGTTTGGAAGAGAGTTCTTTGAACACGATCTCGTGATGAAAGCTAAGACACTTCTCTGCTCGATTGTAGACCCTGATGTACCGCCGAAAAAACGTCAAGGCCTCAATGCCGTTTTCAGTCATTTTAGTGACATGCTGGAAATCTTCACAAAATGTGATATTGATGGCACGGAACTTCCTAATTTCGTGATCCTGTCACCATTCGAAGTGCCGTGTATTCCCGTCAGTGCCTTCGCGCGACTGAACGCGAAGTTGAACAGTTTAGAGGAAATGGTGAAAACCCTATCAAGTTTGGTTTGGTTCATACAACGGACAGTTCCCGGAACTTCCTCGAAAGGCCGCTCCAGCAGCTGATACACACGCAATGGTTGTTGTTTCAAAGTTACCTGAAACACTCAACGACCACCTCCTCCGGAAGCAACTGATCGACCAAGTTAAAGGCCACGAGTCCATATCGAGTGTGCGCCCCAAAGGGAACAAACTCCTCGTAAATATTGAAAAGTCCGTAGCCTCCGATTTCTGTGATTCCATCGTATCTATAGTGACTGGCACAGTCACCAAAGTCGTCTCCAAACGCCACTTTGGACTCCTAAAAGGTATCCCAGTCTCTTTCGAGGTCAGTAACTTCGCTGGCTACCCGGGCATTTCTGGTGTGAAACGGCTTGGCTCTTCCCAAGCCGTAAAAGTCGAGTTCATCGATAGTTTTGAAAAAGCTAAGGCTCTCAAGAATGGACTAAAACTCGGATACGAATATTTCTCCGTCTATGATTTCATTGAAACGCCCCGTTGCTGCTTCCGCTGCAGGTCTCCTGAACATTTCCAATCCCAATGCAGTAGCCCGGTAGAAAAATGTGCGCGTTGCGCTGGCAACCACGCCATATCGAAGGAATCTCCCTGCACTAACCCCCCCAAATGTGCGAACTGCGACGGAGACCATCCCTCGTATAGTCTGCTATGCCCAGTGATGAAAGCACGTGCTGTAGGTGGTGCCCGATAATGACACACCCAATATCTATCGTCAGCTTCAACATAAATGGAACCCGTCACAAAGAGAACTACATAGATGAGCTACTGTTAAACTACGACATTGTGCTCCTTCAAGAACACTTACTCACGGCCGCTAGCTCGAACGCCCTTAAAAGAAGCACTGACCATTTACTTTTTCTTACGAATGCTCGAGCCACTTTTGGGTGGCCATCCGGTGGCCTTGCGTGTTTGATCAATCGGAAATTTAGTGCTTTATCACCGGTGTGCTACCATAGTGATGAATATATTTTAGCAGTGAGACTTGGTAAAGTGATTCTGGTCAATATATATCTACCGTGTGATCGTAAAAATTTGATTTCCCTCAACAAGTTTTCAAAAGCTTGCGCTTCGCTTGAGAGGCTGCTAAAGTCAATTGTTTCGCAGGCTACCAATTTGTTATTGCAGGAGATTTTAACAGTGATTTACTAAAGCCGTCAGCTCGAACTGATTTAGTACTTGATATTCTTCCTGATTATAAGTTAGTTCATAAGGATAAAATGTACACTTATGTTCATAATTCTGGTAGCTTTTCGAACATTGACCATGTTGCTGCCTCTCCCTCTCTTGATATTTCGTCTATATTAGTCATTGAGGATGAAAATGATGTGGATCATTTACCTCTTTCATTTACAATTGCTGCAACTGATACAGCACTTTCATCTATTAGATCTGATAGAAGTCATAAGTGGTTTATACGTAGGAACTGGAATCGTGCTGATCTGTTGCTGTATACTGTTACGCTATCTTCCCTCCTTAGTAATATCAAAGTTCCATTCCACCTTTTGCAGGCTTCTGAGCGGTATTCAAATGACAATTCGTGTCTTAACAATTATTACGACCAGATCGTTTCGAGTTTGAGGTTGGCGGAAGAAGTGGCCGTGCCGGAAGAAAGAATTCGAAAAAATACTCGGAAATCAAATTGGTCTCTTGACCCAGAACTTAAATTAGTGAAGAATAAGGCTAAGTTTAAGACTTTGGGTTTCTTGCGGCAGACCACGTTCTGGCACCGTGTTTGATATTAAGCAACGAACTAAGCGTATTTATAAGAAGCATGTTCGTTCGATCAGTTCAAAAGGACTCGAGTTCCCACGTACACAAGGTGATTGGTCAAAAGTAATTAATGCAGACAAAATTGATGGAAAGTCGTCGCTCAGTGTTATCAGTGATTCCGCATGGAATTCATATTATACGTCAATGTTTAGTGCCGCTAATTTTTATGTTCATGCCGTTTATTCTAAGCTGCTGAGTGCTTCACTTCCCCCATTTCTCACTCAAGCACATATTCTCCCCGTGTCTTCGTCATCGGTCTCACTTGCTATTAAGCGTCTCCGTTCCTCTTCTGTTGATAATGACGGAATTTCGGCTCGACATCTAAGAATAAATTGTCCACCTCTTGAGCAACATCTTCAATTGCTCTTCCAAATGTGCCTGAGTTCTCTGCCGTCCCAATAGTTTTCTTTGCGGAACTGTAACATCAATTATTAAAAAAGGTAAACCCCCTTCGGAGTGTACCTCTTATCGTCCCATCACCGTTTCATGTACGATTAGCAAAGTCTTCGAGTATGTACTACTTCCCTCATTTATTAATAATGTTAACTTCGGAGAAAACCAATTGGGTTTCCAAAAAGGTATTGGTTGTCAACATGCCCACCGAGTTCTTTCGTCTCTCCTGGTTGAGGCAACTAAAAAAGGCTTGGAACTGCATATTTGTGCTTTGGACCTGTCGAAAGCTTTTGATAGCATTGTACATACCCAAGCTCTTTTCTCGCTTTTTTCACATGGCATAAATATTTCTATTATTTTTTTATTACGTTATTGGTATACAAATTCTTTTCTGCGCACTAAAGTGGATGGACAGATATCCGATTTTAGAATCCCGATAAAACGTGGCGTTCGACAGGGCGCGGTTCTCTCACCATCCATTTTTAAAATGTGCATCTCTAACATCCTGTCTTCTATACCTACCACTTGTATTATTAATTCCATTAATATCTCTATATTGCTTATGCCGATGATATTCTGCTGATAAGTCGAAGCAAGACCGGATTAAAGAAGTCAGTTTCTTTTGTTTCAGCTGCTTTCGACCGGATCGGTCTGGCTCTGAACGTTAATAAATGCGAATACTTATCTTTCAATTCAACTAACCAAGAGCCGCTTATTCTCCCAACTAAGACCATCCCCCTTGTCACATCTCTTCGGTGGTTGGGCATCCACATTACTAACAGCCTCAAATCGTTCCGGTCTCAATCGGTTAATGATGCAAAAAGAAAGATTCAAGTATCATACTCGAAAATCGTTGCTAATCGTGGGAAATATAATAAAAAAGCCCTTGGTAAACTTTACAGCAGTTTTACTGACCATTCTATCTTATTTCTTTCTGGCCTCTCTTCAGTTTTAAAGAAAAAAGATCTTCATTCCCTCCGTTCTTGTTATTACCGATATGCAAAATTCCTCCTTTTCCTACCCCCCTGGTATAAAAACAGACATCTGATTTCGCGTTACAAGCTTCCGGGTATATCGCTGAAACTTTCGGCCATAAGTAAAAAATTGTCCACAACGTCCCATCTCAGCTTCCCCGCACATCGCGGCTTGTCCCTTCTTCTATAGTGAATTCTAGTGTATTTTAGTGTTTTGTGTTCTTTTTCATTGTTTGTACTCCGCTATTCTGTCTTTTCAGCGGGTTATAAAAATAAATCAATAAATAAAATAGAAAGAGGAGGTGGATTTAAGTAGAAACAGACTATTTTGAGACATAGTTGACTTCCCTAAACGGATTCGTCAGCTGATTTTATAGCAATATTTTTGCTCTTCTTGGCAAGGGTCTCCTTCAGAATCAAGTAGAAAAGTGCCCCCCCCCCCGGTGAAACCCTTCGGTATAAAAAAAAACCCTGATACCAACCTCCCAGACAGACAGTGTCAATAAAATGCAATATATTTTTATGATAACAGTGTATAGAGGTGAGCGGCCAGCGAGCCGATGTCGCGCTTTTACATTTATTTCTCGTTTCTAGGGAAAATCCTTAGTTTATCTGAAAAGCCAACTTATTTTTGTATTATTTAACTGAATACACTGCATTGTTTGTATGTGTTAAGGTTTTTTTTTTTATTTTCACTATTTGCTCTAGAGCGTGTTCCATCCTACTTACCGTAGTTACTACGCATGACGTAACAAATTCTGCCTTTTTGTCGTCTAGGCTGGAACGATTTCTCTGTTTTCCAGCGGATTATCATGCCTCGGGTGAATCCGACCAATCACGTGACAGAGATTCGTGGTTACTACGCTTACGGTAAGCAAATAGTTACTATTAGTTACTATTCCGAGAAGGCTGGAACGGTCAGCGTAGTAACTTTTCGCGAGGTTGGAACGGATTTGGTAACTAATAGTTACTATTGGTACGAGGGTGGAACACGCTCCTAGTATGACTTTCAGAATGTCTCGGTCCTCACAACGAAAAATTCTACTATGACGCAGAAAATTTGAATCTCAATACAAACGTGGCTTTTCAGTGGCCGGTGATCGGCTCGTGGAAGAGTAGTAGCTGAGAGAGAGAGAGCTCACTGCGTGAACACTTATGCTTCGTATATCGTTTTCATCAAGCATACAACACAAGTACAAGCGCATAGAGGTACCACAAATCCGACAGGGAAATTCCACTGTATGAAAATCAATCATTTGTGAATAGCGGAGCGACGAAGTAACGCATTTTCATCAGTTCTTCAAGCCTCTTTAAAGTCTTTGATTCATGTGGGCCGAGAAGGTGGGAGACACCATCATTTTTCGATGGGTCTGATTTTTACGAACAAACTGTTACCTTTGTTTTCCCCATAATCCTCAAGTTAGCCAACGTTATCCACAAATTACTTGAACACAATTCACTCCTGAAAGCAAATCCGCCATTGCTAATTAACTATTCATTGATCTCCTGGTGGTGGTCAAAAGATTACTAAAACCTTCGAGAAGATCTAGTGGTGTGTAAGCGGATTAAAACAACTAAGTATATCACCATGTGGACGTTTAGATATGTGGAAGAAGAAATCATCGGCTAGTTTGACATTTTTTGGTCTTGGAAGCTGAATATTATTAGCTGAATTTCAGAATCTTGAAAAAATCACCATAATGAATTTAGTATAATTTACGGCGTTTGTTTATTGTGATCTAGTTTACATCCTTAATTATTTGGACTTACTGGAATTAACAAGAAAAAAACAGAGAACAAAATACTTCAAGCAAATGTAAATAATTAATTTGATTTTTCTATTTTCCATATGCCTGCTACAATAAAAACATTTTGTCAGATCCATAGTCAAACTATGATCCCAGCCTCCCCATGTCGGGCGCTTCCGACCCGCGCCGCTAGATGACCCAACAGTCGGATCGAGTCGTAGCTTCATCTTGGGTCTTGGGCGGGGGGGGGGGGGTCCTAGACGTTGCAAGTGCTAGAATGCTTATGATATAATTCCTTTAAGTGTTCGCGGGCCAGACTGCAAATTTTAATAAGATTTTCTAATTTCCTATACGTTTGCATTCGGGGGGGGGGGGGGGCCTAGACTCGTCCATTTAGCAAAGTCAAATATGATTCGCAGTCAGCTTGGTCTGAAGGAATATTTCTGTATTTTGAGTCCGGTTTTAAGCTTAGCCTGTCATTTGCACTCCTGGCCTAACTTAAGTTTGATAATTCGTATTACAGCCTACAGTTATTTTCGAACCGTCCGCACTTGGGCCCTCTTTTTATGGCACTTGCAGCTCCGCTCAAATGCCATATACCGATCACTTTTCAGTTTGTCGGTCCGTCAGGCCACTCATCTCGAGTTAGGGTACTTCTAGAATCGCTAGGACGATGAAACTTGGCAGGTATATTAGGGACACTACCAAACTAACTTGAAAATAGTCACTTTCCTGATTCGAACACCATGGGGGGGGGGTGGAGGGAGGGGGAATCCGGAATATTGACGGATTTTTTACTTTTGAACGGGGAATCGGATCTTAATGAAACTTGATATTTGGATAGACCTCCTGTCTCAGATGTCACACTTCAAATCCGGAAAGGATCCGGTGACCTTGGGGGGGGGGGAGTTGGAGGGGGGAAAAGGGAAATCGAGTCACATGTTCAGAGTGGATAGATCTGGATGAAACTTTGTTGGAAGAACAAGCACAAGCCCCAGATATATAGTTGACAAGACAAGATCGGATCCGAGCACTGTGGGGGGAGTTGGAGGGAGGGTTCCAGAATTCCGGTAATCCCGACTTAAGATGCTTACACATGCGCTAGGACGATGAAACTTGGCAGGCATATTAGGGACCCGACCAAACTAACTTGGAATTAGTCACTTCCCCGTTCCGACCACCGTGAGGGGAGTAGAGGAAAGGGGAATCCGGAATATTGACGTATTTATAACTTTTGAATGGGGAATCGGATCTTAATGAAACTTGATATTTGGAAAAAGCTCGTGTCTCAGATGCCACACTTCAAGTCCAGAATGGATCCGGTAACTTTGGGGGAGTTAGGGACCGGAAATCGTGTGACATTTTCAGAGTGATCGGATCGCGATGAAACTTGGTAGGAAGAACAAGCCTTAGCATAGCTGACAAGACCGTGGGGGGAGCTGGAGGAGGGTTCCGAAATTCCGGTGGTCCCGACTTAAGCACACTACTTTATGGTATTTCGCTTGTGACTAATATCACGGTCAGACGCGGTAATTCTTTTCGTGTTCTGAACAATAACTCCCTCCGGTGGTTGCACGGTTTTCCTTGGAATTGTAGTGCCTCGGCAATGTTTGTTGATGAAGGTCTCCCATTTTTCTCTGAAGTCCGTAGATCAGCTTGTTTTTCGCTCCAGAATAGAATTTTGGAGTCCCAGAACCGTCTATTGGCTGTTCTGTCTGGGTCGCAGATGCGGCTATTTCTTCCCATTTGGCTGAAATGGGGGGAGTTGGTATATTGTGGGTTTGACCCAACTAAGTGTGTAAAGTGTAAGTTTGTAAGTGTTCTTTTGTTTTGTATAATGGCTCTAGTTGGCCGGTATTAGATTCAAATAAATAAATAAGAGGCTTACATATGTGCTAGGACGATGAAACTTGGCAGGCATATTAGGGACGCTACAAAAACAGCTTGGAAATAGACACTTCCCCGATCAGACCACTGTGGGGGGAGTGAAGAGAGTGAATCCGAAATAACGTGTGACATGTTCAGAGTGGATGGATGGTGATGAAACTTGGCGGAGAGAACAAGCACAAACCCTAGATACATAGTTGACAAGACCGGACCGGATCTGAGCACTGTGGGGGGAGTTGGAGGGAGGGTTCCGGAATTCCGGTGATCCCGGCTTACGATGCTTACACATACGCTAGGACGATGAAACTTGGTAGGCATATTAGGGACCAGACCAAACAAATTTGGAAATAGTCACTTCCCCGATCGGACCACCGTGGGGGGACTGGAGGAGGGGGAATCCGGAATATTGATGTATTTATAACTTTTGAACGGGGAATCGGATCTTAATGAAACTTGATATTTGGAAAGACCTCGTGTCTCAGATGTCCCATTTCAAGTGCGGACAGGATCCGATCAATGTGAGAGAGTCGGGGGGGGGGAGCGGAAATTTTGTGACACGCTTAGAATATAGCGACTTGGGTAAGACTTGGTTTGAAGAACAAGCGTAAGCCCTAGATACATCAGTGATAGAACCGGACCGGATTCGGTCACTCTGGGGGAGTTGGAGGGGGTCCAGAATTCCGGTGATGGCAGTTTAAGGTAGACTACTTCCAGATGTGCTACGACGATGAAACTTGGCTTGAACATTAGAGACTTGACAAGATTGGCTTAGAAATTGTCACTTCCCAGATCCGACCGTCGTTTAAAGGACACCTGAACAATGAAACCATACTTGAACACACCATGGAGAATGCATTTACAGACATGGCCACGGAGAGCATTCTTCTCCTGAGCGTGACGTTTTCAAATAGGGATGTTCGTTTCAGGAGGTTTGCACATGCAGACTCCAAGACAAAAAGCGCAATTCATTCAAATCTTGTACAGCGCTGGCCGGATCGTATCTGAATTTCTTCTAGATATACGTTTGGGCTTAACAGGTTAAAAAAGATTCCAGAAGAAGGGTTGATTGGAGATATTTGTTCATTTCTAAAATTGTTCGGTACTGAATTAAGGACTGATGCAAAATGGAGCAAAAATCATAGCTTGGAAACACCATTTCCTATATGGATCGGGTTTTCTGCAGGCAATGTTAACGGAAGTCATACAGATAGGGATGATACTTGCCTACTCTTCATGGGATAGTTGTCCTTCAAAGTACTCATCTTAACCGTAAAGTGCAATAAATACTTTTAAGCAAAACCTACATTTTCATGATCCCCATGAGCCCATGATCATTTTTGCCTCACGTGTTTTGATTACAGATGAATTTCCAGAGCCCTTAAAGTGCGCATCATCACAGCCAAGTGCAAAAAAAAAATTACCAAACGATGCATTCTCGTGATTTCCGAGGGTCCATCGTCATTCTTATTTACCAAGTCTTGCAAGTGCCATATGAGCTTCCAGCTCTTGTTTTAAATGAGCTACAGACAACTATAATTTTTTTTTCTGTATATTCAATCGATCGAATTTATTCCAATCAGTCATTCTGGTATATACTGATATTTGGGCTCAACTACTTCACAAACTCCTGTTGCTGTGCATATTCTCGCCCGACCTTGGTTTTGACAGGTCATCTTTCCGTGCCACCACTCATTTATATCTTCGTAATGCCTTCTTCGAATGTCATTACTCAGTTTGCTACACAGCAGCTCCAGATACGAATGTTTCTGTATCTCTCCTTGGGTCTTCCACTCGAAAAATTGTGTTGCTTTATTTTTGTTGCTGAATATCTTTTCCAACTTCTCGGAAACTTCGGACGGTTTGTCAATAACATTCAGGTAGATGTAGGACTGCGGGGGCGCTACCATTTCGTAGTCCGTTGCAGAAGCTCCCATCACTAGGGGTATCCAGTCATATCTGCAAGAAAAGAAATTTGTTTCTATTTGTTTTCGAAGAAGGCACAAGGCGGAGGAGATACAAATAAAGGTAGAACAAGACCAAAGGTTTCGATGGGATCCAAAAATTTAATATCTGACCCAGACAAATGGTTCTTATAGATATCCGGTCTTCGCCAGACTCCTTGAACATTTGTACTATTAAGATTTAGAAATAAAAGAAGGCCAATGGCTAATTTGAGAAAACCAAGTTTAGAGATTGATTCAGCATGTGTGTATTTACCCCTAGGCTATACGTCATATCTACTTTGACGAAATTGATCAAATCTTCCTGCCTTACTTCTGCGCTACTTGACGAAATTGATAAATCTAGAATCTGTGCTTCCCTCTAGGCCAGTGATTCCCAACCGGTGGTACGCGTACCCAAAGGGGTACGCGAGACCCTTGCAAGGGGTACGCGAGACCCTTGCAAGGGGTACGCGAGACCCTTGCAAGGGGTATGCGAAGGTACCAAAATCGGTTTAGTCTGTAGCTTCAAAATCTCGCCCCACCCGTTTTTGATTTCCGAAAGCCTAATATTACCAGTAGAGGGCGAATATTACCACTAGCAAATTTTGTTTTTGGGTGGTCAAGGCATTTTTGCGAAAAAACGTGGCGACTCGTTTCTTTTTAACAGTCTGGCCGACTACTTCGGGGGAGGGGTGGTTCCAACCCGTGTGTGACGCCTCTGATTACAAGCTCTAATAAAAGACAATGAAATAATGTTGGCTCGAAAAACAGCTAGCCTACTGCCTTAAAATCTGTTCCTGTTTCAGACAATATTGTTTCAAGAAGAATCGAAGACATTGCAAGTGATATTGTCATTACGAAAGAAGCTAACGAAAATGTTTGCAATTTAGCTTGATGAAAGCACGGAGAATATCAAACCAAAAACAGGAACAGACTGTAAACAAAAAAATGCCGTTAATGACGTCGAGCCGAGATCTGCAAGATTTTAGCTATAAAGCAGCCTCAAATATCTCATTGATTTTGTATACATCTCTACACATTTATGCCTTATCATTTAAGATAATAAATACCGTCTTTTTCACGTTCTGAAAAAAGGGGTACTCAACCTGTTCGAACCTTGATTAGGGGTACGCGGTACGAAAAATGTTGGGAACCACTGCTCTAGGCCAATCCTTCTCGAAGTACAACGAACATACAGATTCTGTTTCGCTTTACAGCGTTTTCAAAGACATGCCCGAACTTTGAAAATCAGCAGAAACCTGCCCATGTCCACTTCTCTTGCGCAAATGGCTTGTGAGAGAAAGAGGATGAAACTTAGTGCCTTCCCGTCGGACTTTAACGGTTTATCCGTGTTGAAAAGCCGCCAGTGAGGGAGTAGAATATTGTCTCTTTATTTTATTTTTTCTATACTAGAACTATTATTATCTAGAAAACGAAATAATCTTCTTTTCAGAATGAACTGTAGATGCTTAAATCCGGGTTGTCACATGTCGTACGATAGTGGGGATTTTATTCCAGTCGCGATCTGTCCTGTGAGCGGAGAGGTGCTGTGCGAGAGCTACTTGAATCTGAACTGACTTGGTGTGCATGAACATTTGATTTATTTGGATTTGGATAAATATAAAGCCTCCGCTCCAGGTAGAGATTTCTCTAGTTAACAAGACTTACACAGATCGTGACGGGGGGATGCGGTTTGAGGTAGCCCTCAGCCCATAGCCCTAGCGCCCAGCACTGCTTTTTAACAGAAAATGAGTAATTCGAAATGTAACAAGTGTAATGCGTCTCTGAAATTTAATAGCAGAGACACGATAATTTGCTCTTCTTTGATTGGAGGTTGTGGTACATTTTTCCACAAGGGGTGTGACACTCTCGTAGAACAATACAGTGAGAAACACCAACGAACATTCCTACTGTGCAACCCCTGCTCGGCCAAGCCGAAAGTCAGAGAAGATGTTAGCCATGCCCCAACGGCGTTGGACCCTGTGATTGGATCGCCTCCTGTTTGCTGTGGTGACGGAGGAAATGGACCGGATCTGGTTTATTCACCAGTCCTTAGCTTCTTCCAAAATTGCGTCTCATCAGGAATCGATAAAAATGATTCAGTGTCGGCAGCCTCCAGGTTCTACGAGCTTGACGTTCTATCTAATGCCCGTTCTCTTATCATCTCGGCTGCTAATTCAACTACTCGTTAACCCGAACGCCGTGGCCCAAATGCATCCAGTTCATTATGTGACGATATATTCTCGTTGTTCGTTCTGGCTGATGCGAATGAATTGCCTGGGAAACTGCCAAAATACGTCATGTTTGCTGGTGACCTAATCCCAGTAGCCGGCTCAACCGATCATGCAAATTTTACGAAGGCGCTGCATTCGTGGGATCGTCAACTCAAATATGTTTCGGAAAAAGTGGAACAATTAACATCGCTGGAGTTAGCAAACCCATGCACTGTCCATTCGTGGGATAAACTGATTTCGGACGTCAGCGAGATAAAGCAGTTCCAGAAGAATCAAATGCCTCCTGCTGAATCATTCAATTCAGTAGAATGGCCGAGGATTGAAACTAGCGCGATCGATATGGTGAATATTCACGTCCAGTCCCCCCCTCCCGAGTTTGACAACCCATATAAACGGAGAGAAATTTTAGAACAGTTAAGTGGGGCTGACGGGATACACAGAGTTACGGTTTCAAAGGATAGTAACTGGAAAATTCAAACTAAGAAGTCATCAGCGGAAATACTAAAAAGAAGTCTGAGTGAGAAAGTGGGTCCCAGTGTAGAAATCCGTCTTCAAAAGTACATCGGCCTGATCAGTGTCACCTTTGATTTTAATCCGGATATGCTGAAAAGCCAAAACAAAGGTATTATTGATGCCACGCAGATCGGTTCTTCCAGTTGCTACAAGATATTCTTCGAGTCTTCGAGTTCAAAGTCTTACCACCTGCGACACGGTGTTTTTGTCGGGTATGAGCACTTTGCTGTTACCGAGTTTAAGTCACTGCCAAAAATGTGTTATAAGTGCGGATCTCTCGAGCACATGTCTGCAGCTTGCAAGAACTCAATTCGGTGTGCTAGGTGTTCGGGTTCAGATCATACGAATACTCGTGATAGCCCATGTCTTAAGGCTTTCAATTGCTGCCATTGCGGATCTTCGGAACACCCAGGGTACAGTTTCCGTTGCAAAGTGGTCAAGGAGCAAGCAAATAAAAGTAAGAAATGAGTGATTTTAGTGTCATTTCTTTGAACAGTAACGGTGTTTCTAACAAGGTCCATGCTTTATCACATTTGCTAGCATCAGCCGACATTATGTGTCTACAAGAGCACCATTTGCTCGATCATTCGGCTGGAATTGTACATAATTTATCGTCAAATCATTCATGTTTTTTTGTCCCCGCGGTTCCCACTGGAGGTCGTCCTTCTGGAGGCATATGTATTTTTACCCGTCAGAATGTTGATGATTCTTATTTTACTCATACGCAATATTTCATCGCGATCAAGATTTTGAATTGTTTTGTTTTTACTTGCTACCTTCCAACTAATTACCATACGATTGATTCAGATTACGAATTTAATTATGCATGTTCCGAGCTTTCTAAGGCTGTGTTGAAAGTTCCGCCCAAGTCAGAATGGATCATTGTTGGGGATTTTAATTGTGACCTTACGAATGATCAAGATATCAGAGCATCTATGTTGTTTTCGGCACTTCCTCAATATGCTCTGATTCATAAAAATTCAGACGCTACTTACATTCATAATTCAGGTGCGTCGTCCAATATTGACCATCTAGTTTCTTCGGATACTAATTTATGTCCAAGTATAGTTGATGTCTGTACTGATATCCCTATTAGTGATCATCTTTACCTGTCGTTTACTCTTGCTATTCCAATCCCCGTTTTACCCATTACGAGCAATATAGTCCGTTCTAAAAAAGTTACATGCTTGGATTGGGATAAAAAGAGAATTCAAATCTTTCATGTTGAAACGGATAAAATGCTGTCAAAAATTGTCGACAAAAAAACATGCCTTGATCAAGTTGATATAGATATTTTTTATGCTGAAATGGTCCATTGTATGAAAGAAGGAGCGAAAAATGCTTTTAATAATAGATCTTTTTACCCGGGAACACGAGTGTTTGCATGGAAATTTAATGATTTATTAAAAGATGCAAACACGAAAGCCTCTTGTGCGTTTCGCCTGTGGCGTTCAGCGGGAAGCCCAAGGTTTGGTCCTTTTTTTGAGGGTATGAAAGCTTCTAAATCACTGTTCCGCAAGGAATTAAGATTTCACAATGATTTTATTCGGGATGAAATTGGATATTGTATTTCTGAAGATGAAAATGAGCTGTGGAAATTTGTGAGAAATAAGTCACATAGAAAGCACCCGCATGATAAAAGTAGTCTTGGGGCTGATAATTGGATTGCTCATTTTAATGGTACTTTTTCTAGAATTGATGATACGATACATTGTAAACTCGATTCTGAATTTGAAGAAGAACTGTCTAAGCATGTAATATCGGATATTAAAATTGAAGCAGATGATGTAAAAGAAGCTATAAAAAAACTGAAAAGCAAAAAATCTTTAGATTGTGATGGTTTACATGCTAATCATCTAAAATGGGCTTCACACAATACTATTATTATGATTGCATCCCTGTTTACTTTTATACTCAAGTCAGGTTTGGTTCCGTCGAGTTTTTTAAAATCAACAACTACCCCCCTATTAAAGAAAGGAGGTAACCCAAATGATTGTAAATCTTTCCGTCCAATAACTACTTCCTGTCAAATGAGTAAACTTTTTGAACTAACACTCCTCCCGTATTTTGGTAGTTCTAATCAAGGTTTGAATCAAATTGGTTTCAGGAAAGGATTGAATATTGATGTGGCTCACACTCTTCTGTCTCGTATTTTGAGTTCTTGTAGTTATAGTAATAGAGTGTATGTATTAGCCCTAGACATTGCTTCAGCATACGATAGTATCATCCACGCTTGGGCCCTTAGATCTTTGTTGAAGAATGGTGTACCAGTGAGGATAGTACTCATGTTGCGTCGGTGGTTTGGAGCTTCTCGAATTAGAGTTCTTTGGAAGGGTTCTTACACTGATTTTGATGTTGTTCTAAACCGGGGTCTTCGTCAGGGTGGGATTCTTTCTCCAGTGATTTTCAATATAACTATCGCTGCATGTCTTGATGGTGTACAGTCTTCTTTTATTTATGGTAAAGGTATCCTAGCTTCTCTTATAGCGTATGCTGACGACATACTCCTTATTAGCCGTTCTCTATCGGGCCTTCAGAATAATGTAAATTATCTAGTTAAGTCTTTTAAAGAATATGGCCTGATTTTTCGACCTGAAAAATGCCAGTTTATGGTTTTTGGTCCAAAACCCCTTGAAAAAATTTCTCTTTCAGTATCTGTCCGTATATACAATTCAGTCCTAAAACCATGTGAGTCTTCAAGATATCTGGGAATCCCTTATGGCCCGACTTTGTCATTAACGAGGGCTCTAATAGTAAAAGATGTGGAGTCGCGTATTTCTTCTAGTTTCGGGGCGGTGATTTGTCTCAGGGATTTCCTATCTAGACGCAATCTTGCAAAGATTTTTAACACTGTTGCTCTTCCACAGGCTTTGCTTGCATCTTCTTTTTTACCTTTTTTAACGTTGACAAATTTATCTCATATTAAAACTACTTTTTTTAATTTTGGGAAATTTTTATGCCGGTTTTCGAAATACCAATCCAGTTCTTTTATGATGGAAAATTATGGTTTAAAAAACCCCACTGATATTCTGAAAAAGAAACGGGAAACATTTTTTTCAAAAATTTATTCCATAAAGCACACTTTGACCGATGCGTTGCGTTGATTGTATTTTGATTAAAGTTTAGGTAGACTTCATTGAGGATAGCGTAGGCTAATTGTTTTTTTTCTTTGTTTTTTTTTTTTTTATTTTAAATGAAGTAGAGTTTGTATGAGAGTATATGGTCTAGTTATTAGTCTGTAGACCAATTGTGTGAATTTTATTATATTTTTTTTTTTTTTACTCGCCAGCTTTGGCGGATACAAATAAATGAATTGAATTGAATTGAATTGTTGTCATTCTTGTCCCACTTATGACACAAAAACACTCTGTTTCAGAAAACGTCCAAAAGTTTAATTTTTGCAGCCGGGATTCCAACCAGAAGTTACTATTTCACGTTTTTTCGTGAATTTTGGAGATGACAGATTTCACGTTTTTTCATAAAAATAAAATTTGACTCCCAACTCACTCTCTGTTTTTGGTGAAAAGTCACTCTAAATTTTTTGTGTGTGTCAACTCTGGGGTAAATCAGATAGCAGTTGAGAAGTACTAAAGGCGAAGGTGAAATCCCATTTTATGTCGTCGTTGACTATGAAATCTTGCTTTTTCTGCCCCCACCCCCCTCACTTGTCGTACCAGTCCGTTTGGAAGGAGTAACACTTGGTCTCCCTGGTCTTACCTTAATCCCATGTCGAATAGCTTCTCCGTTATGTATTCCTTGCAGTTCGAATTTTCAAATGCCAAGTAGAACATGTACGTCAAGCTTAGATCTCGAACACAACTTTCTCCTTGTTCTTTGGGACAGGGACTGGTGGATCCACATTTTCCGAAAATGTCGATTTTCATGTATTTTTCTAGTTCTTTTACGAATTCAAATCTTCTGTTGCTTGCATCGCAGTTTGAAACGAACCAAGCGGCCTGAGAATCAGAGGTGTCGGTTTAGTGAGTGTGTTGCTAAGGAAACGTCGGTTATGTTGAAGTTGATTAGTAGCGTAAACGGGGGAGACGTTGGTGAGATATTAAATTCTTTTCGGGACCAGTTTTCTTTGATAGTCCTATGCAGTGCCTGAAGTTTTATTAATGCTTTCTTAAAGCAAAACTCTTGCTAGAAATGATCTTTTCCCTATAGCCTATAATGGGTCAGAAAAAACGTTTTCGGAAATACCATTACTTTCCACCAGAAACTAGCGATTCTCGTGTTAGCGCTTGTCGATTATATCCAGCCTTCCTGCTCTCCGACGCGGCGGCTGGGCGCAAAAGATTTGAAAACTGAACGTGCCTTGGTTAAAAAGTGGGAAAACTAAGCAAATAAAAGAAGTAATAAACAGAAGATTATCACATCCTTATGTGTGAAAGAGTTTCAGCGGACAATGAAGATTCCGGCAAACTTTTCGTTGGGTAACGGGAAAACTCGGCAAGGCCGAAAAAGTGCTAAAAATCCGTAGTTACGAAACGAAACAATGGAGAAAGGTGGGATTTTAGAAGCTTATAACTCTATATGGGAGCTAAGTATTTTATCAAAGGCAGAATAAGCAAGAGGGGTCCTTTAATAATTAATTGTACTTGTACTTGGACCAGGACACCGGCTGCGAGCCTTCCCTGACATCCGAGAGGTGGTCCACAGTCGAATCCCATCATTGGCGGTCTTCGATCCATGCCTGTGTGATTTCGAGCCAGTTCGTATAACCTACCCAGGCCGTATCCAGAGAGGGGGGGGGGTAAGCGGTTCGACCTCCCCCGCCCCCAAAACGTACAAAAATAACCGTTCTTTTTATAGGCTTTAACCTCCATGTTTTTGCCCTACTGTTTGATATGGATTAGGCCGAAACCGCGGGTAGACCCTCCCGCCCCGAAATAAATTCCTGGATCCGGACCTGACCCTACCCCTTATACCCTAGCGACATTGGTTAACGTTTGTTCACGAATTCGTTTAGCTTCTTAACAAAACAGATTTGGTTCTGTTTTGCTGGGACTTACTTTGCCTTAACTTTTTTTTCAAGACTGACAATCATTTAAAGCAGAACTGAAACCTGGTACTATTCCAATCCTTCTCGATAGCAATTGCCATCATCAGTCCGCCTGTTTTTATTTTCCCACAATTGTTTTCGTGTTTCTGCTCTCTAGCCAATCGGATCTTCCCATGGATAATCTTTTCAAAATTTTATTAACAACCATCTCTCGAATGGTTTGGGATTGGTTGAAAATTGGAATTGGTTTAAGTCGTATTAAACCGTTTGTTCGACAAGTTAATGACCGGTCATCCTTAAAGTCTGATTTTTGGAGAATCAGCAATAGTAGCCTCAGACTCGACTACGTTGGTCGATCTCTTCTGCGCTCCGGCCTCTATTTTTGACTAACGCCTGAGGAGCTGTGGAGGGTGGACCACCCGGTCAAATTGGAGGTCTTTTGTTTGATAGATTTTGCGCCGCTAGGCAACCGCCTAGGCAACCAGGTGAACCTAGTTTACCTTGAATTCCTTTCTTCGGAGGTCAGGCATCCCCTTTTGACCGTCTTCTACTGTATGCCCCTCTTTCCACGGCTGAAATATTCCATAGGGTGTCGGAACGTCGCTGTCCAGTCGATAGGTGGATGTCCAGTTGATCGCACCTCTTTTCGAAAATCTGGCAAAATTCGAATGGAGGGGAGATTCGAGGGTCCTGAAAACGAAGATCTTCTGTTGCTTAGTAAGGGGCTATTTTGTCGATAGAGAGGTAAGCAATTACGTTGATTACACCTGTCTACTATGTTTTCCTGCTTGGTCAGTAGCTGCTCTCTTGCTCGAATATAAATAGTATTCGTAAATCTTTTTACAAATCTGTAAAGTATCTGCTTATGGTTCCACCTTGGAGAAGTGGCAATAGTTTGTCGTCCAAGTATAGAGTAGCACGACCCATACCTGTAATTTTTAAAGGCGAGGGTGCTTTTAGCGCAGCTTTAACTTAGCTCAGCACATGGTTTACTTAGTGTAAACTCTGTCAGTGTGTTTTCTACGCTTCTTGCGTTGCTACATTATCGTTGTTGCCAGTAAAGTTACCTTTTCCTTCCTTTCTTTGTTTTTATGGCACTTGCAGCCTCTGGCTCAAGTGCCATATACCGATCACAATTCCGTCTGTCGGTCTGTCGGTCGGTCCGAGTTTTTTGTCCCACTTATCCGAGTTAGGGTACTTCCAGATGTGCTAGGACAATGAAACTTGGCAGGAATATCAGGGACCTGACCAAAGTAACCTGGAAATAATAAGTTTCCCGATCCGACCATATGCGGGGGAGCTGGGGCGCTGGAAACTTGAAAATTTAGGGCATTTTGTCACTTTTCTCCGAGTTAGGGTACTTCCTGATGAGCTAGGACAATGAAACTTGGCAGGAATATCAGGGACCTGGCCAAAGTAACCTGGAAATAATAAGTTTCCCGATCCGACCATATGCGGGGGAGCTGGGGTGCTGGAAACTTGAAAATTTAGGACATTTTGTCACACTTTTTCGATTTAGGGTACTTCTAGATGAGCTAGGACAATGAAACTTGGCAGGAATATCAGGGACCCGACCAAACTAACCTGGAAATAATCAGTTTCCCGATCCGACCATATGCGGGAAGTGGGGGTGCTAGAAACTTGAAAATTTAGGGCATTTTGTCACACTTTTTCGAGTTAGGGTAGCCTACTTCCAGTTGTGCTAGGACCATGAAACTTGGCAGGCATATCAGAGACCCGACCAAACAAACTTAGAAACAATCAGTTTTCTGATCCGACCATTTTGGGGGGGGGAGTGGAGGGCAGGGGAATCCGGAAAGTGAGAAGGGTGTAACTTTCGAACGGATGATCGGATTGTAATGAAACTTCATAACTGAATAGAATATATATCTGTAATGTCCCGTTTAAAGTCTTGACCGGATTCGGTAGCCAGGGGGGAGACCGGAAATTTCAAGAAACGGTTAGAATGGAGGGATCGGAGTGAAACTTGCTGGGAAGAACAAGCATCTGCTCTAGATAAGTCCTTTAGACCATTGTACTGGATCCGGACACTTACTTGGAGGGGGGGGGGGGGGGTCCCGGAATTCCGGTGATGGTGGTTTTGGGGATTTTCACGATGAAACTTGGCAGGCATATCAGGGACCCAATCAAACTGACTTCAAAATAAAAATTTTGTCGATCAGATAATAGTGGGGGGAGTGGAGGGAGGGGAATCCGAAATTTTCAGTCATGCGTAATTTTGGAATGGGTGATCGGATTCGAGTGAAATTTAAGAATTGAACAGAGGACATTTCTCCGATGATTTTTTTCGTATCCGGACCGGATCCGGCAACTATTGGGGGGGGGGGCAGAAAATACGTGACCCGTTTAGAATGGAGGGATCGGGATGGAACTTTGTGGGAAGAACAAACAGATGCTCTAGGTAAGTCATTTGCTGAATCGGATTGGCTACGGGCACCGCGGGGGAGCTGGGGGGGGGGACCGGAAATCTCGAGAAACGGTTAGAATGATGGTATCGAAGTGAAACGTGCTCGGAAGAACAAACATCTGGTCCATGTAAATCTTTTACATAATTTGACTGGATCCGGACACTTGAGGGGGGGAGAGGAGGGGGTTTCCCGGAATTCCGTTTTTTGGGGGATTTTCACGACGAAACTTGGAAGGCATATCAGGGACCCGGTCAAACTGACTTGGAATAAAAAAAAATCTTCAATATGATAATCTTAGGGGGGGGAGTTGAGGGAGGGGAATCCGGAATATTGAGTCATGCGTAACTTTGGAACGGGTGATCGGATTCGAGTGAAATGTAATAATTAAACAGAGGACATTTTCCTCTGGTGACCTTTTTCATTTCCGGACCGAATCCGGCAATTATTGGGGGGAGGGCGGAAAATACTTGACCCACTTATACTGGTGTGATCTGGATCGAACTTCGAGGGAATGCCAAACAGATGCTCTGGATTAATCATTTACAGAACCGGATTGGCTCCGGTTATTGTGGGTGGAGTTGGAGGAGGGGGGTCTGGGATTCCGATGATCGCGCGTTAAGGTACTTCCAGATGTGCTAGGACGATGAAACTTCGCTGGAATATTGGAGACTCAACAACATTTGCTTAGAAATTGCTACTTCCCAAATTCTATTATTCCTTAAAGTACCAATCTTAACCGCAAAGTAAAAAAAATACTTTTAAGCAATATACGCATTTTCGTGATGCCCGTCAGCCCATTAGCAGTTTTGCCTCAAGGGTTTTGCTTACAAATGAAGTTCCAGCTCCCGTAGAGTGCGCATCTCAACCGCAAAGTCGAAACTTACTTTTGATCAATCAAATCATCTTGACCCATGCAAGTGCCATATGAGCTTACAGCTCTTGTGATGGCACGGACCCATATACCGTCAGTCGGTCAGGCCACTCATCTTGAGTTAGGGTACTTCCAGAAGTGCTAGGACGATGAAACTTGGCAGGCATATTAGAGACCCTACTAAACCAACTTGGAAATAGTCCCTTCCCCGATTCAACCACCATGGGGGGAGTGGAGGGAGGGTGAATCCGGAATATTGACGTATTTTTAACTTTTGAACGGGGAATCGGATCTTAATGAAACTTGATAATAGGAAAGACCTCCTGTCTCAGATGTCACACTTCAATTTCGGGATGGATCCGGTGACTTTGGGGGGAGTTGGAGGGAGGAACCGGAAATCGTGTGTCATATTCAGAGTGGATGGATCGGGATGAAACTTGGTGGGAAGAACAAGCACAAGCCCCAGATACATAGTTGACAAGACCGGATTGGATCCGAGCACTGTGGGGGGAGTTGGAGGGAGGGTTCCGGACGTGATCACGACCAAAGATGCTGACACATGTGCTAGGACGGTGAAACTTGGCAGGCATATTAGAGACCCGACCAAACTAACTTGGAAACAGTCACTTCCCCGATCCGACCACCGTTGGGGAGTTGAGGGAGGGGGAATCCGGGATATTGACGTATTTATAACTTTTGAACCGGGAATCGGATCTTAATGAAACTTGATATTTGGAAAGAGCTCGTGTCTCAGATGTCCCATTCCAAGTGCGGACAGGATCCGATCAATGTGGGGGAGTCGGGGTGGGAGCGGAAATTTTGTGACACGCTTGGAATATAACGATTGGGATAAGACTTAGTTGGAAGAACAAGCGTAAGCCCAATCAGTGATAGAACCGGGCCGGATTCGGTCACTCTGGGGGAGTTGGAGCGGGGTCTTGAATTCCAGTGATCGCAGTTTAAGGTAGGCTACTTCCAGATGTGCTAGGACGATGAAACTTGGCTTGAAAATTAGAGACTTGACAAGATTGGCTTAGAAATTGTCACTTCCCAGATCCGACCATCCCTTAAAGAACTCATCTTAACCGCAAGTACAAAAAATACTTCTAAGCAAAACCTACATTTTCATGATCTCCTTGAGCCCATTATCAGTTTTGCCTCAAGGGTTTTGATTCGGATGTTTACAGAAAAAAAAATTACCAAACGATACAGTCTCATGATTTCCAAGGGTTCATCGTTATTCTTATTTACCAAGTCTTGCAAGTGCCATATGAGCTCCAGCTCTTGTTTCTTCTTTAATTATTTAATCCGTCTTTTGTACATGTGTGCACTATGATGGGCAATAAGTCTGTTATATTATGTTGCGAGAGCAACACTTTGGTTTTGTCCTAGTTTTTTTTTACTTTTTTCCTACGCCGCCGATTTCATCTTATTCCTGGTAACTGGTAAGGGTCTAACCTGTGCGGTTTTTACGGAAAGTGTAGACCTTAGGCCGGATTGATGAATATGACATTACATTTTGGAAAGCTCCGTAGAACTCTTGCCTGGGGCCAAAAAGGATGGCTTTTGCTTGTCCTCGAGCCAGAGCCTACGGTGTGCGAAGTGAAGTGGAGTTACATAGCCCATGTCAGAGAGGAGTATCTGAAGTTGTGCAGCCAAGCTTTCGTTTGATCAGACCATGTTTCTGCTTTCGAGTGAAAAGCTCCGTTCTAGCAAGCAAGCAGGCAGACACCAGTTTCAAACTGAAGATGGACTAAAACCTAAAAGTGCTAAATATGTGCGGCATTTCCCCGGCCCCACAGCCAATATATCGTCTTTCAGTAATAAACAGAGAAATTTACAGAATCAAAAAAGTGGCATTTTCCCACGGGTCCGAAAGTGCCGACATCTATTGTTTCTACTCATTTCTGTTCGAGATTTCAGCTGAGTTTATAAATTTTTTTTGCACTTAGGATTGCGATAGAAATTTACTTCTTAAACTTGAAAAGTTCTGTCACTGCTAAAGAAAGCTTGTACTTTGCTCCTTTCTAAGTGGCGATATTAGAAAGTTGGCCTACGGCAAAAAAGTCAACTTTTGAACAAATGCAGATAGAATTTTTTTTTCAACGGCAATCGATAGAGATTGATGAGCTGATCAAAGCATACGTCAACAACAGTTGACAACTTCAGTAGTAAGGTACACAATGAAACCAAAAATAAGCCGATCCCAATCGTGAGACATGTAGGGGACTTGTAAGCAACAGTCGGCTGTTAGAACATTATGATCTTCGGCAATGAGGGGTTAGCAACGTTGGTAGTTGGTGTACCTATCAATCCTTTGTTACCGGTGTATTAGATCGTGACAACAATTTGGTACGGGAAGATTGATTTGAAAGTAAGAATCGGTTGCTAGAAAGGGTTCATGAGGGACTAGGAACTTGTGCAAATTAGTGCACATTTGTTTAAAGATTAATGAAAGACTAAATGGTCAGAACGAATGCTAAATGCTAACCAGAGCAAAATAACTAGAGCTATTTTGCTCTGATGCTAATTAAACTTAAACTAAACAAATCTCGTGAAACACTTCCACATAAGCTAGGACAATGAAACTTGGCAGGCATACTATGGAACCGACCAGATTAACTTGGAAACAATCACTTTCCAGATCCGATCATAGTGGGGGGGAGTGGAGGGATTGGAAATCCGGAAACCATTAACATGCATAACTTTGAAGAGGGTAGTCGGACATGGGTGAAGCTTGACATGTCAAGAACAAGTGTTTCGGATATTCAGTTTCAAATCCGGACCAGATTCGATACCTGTGGGGGGGGGGGGGGGGGGCTCCTGAAACGCTTCCACATAAGCTAGGACAATAAAACTTGGAAGGCATATGAGGGAACCGACCAAGTTAACTTGGAAATAATCACTTCCCCGATCCAGCCATCGCGGGGGGAGTGGAGGGATGGGGAATCCGGAAACTAGAATCATACATAACTTTGAAACGGGTAATCGGACATGGATGAAACTTGACAAGTGTGAAGAACAAGTGTCTCAGATTTTCAATTTCAAATCTGGCCCGAATCCGATAACTGGGGGTGGGGGTAGAAACGCTTAGGCTCGAGGGATCGGGATGGAACTTGAAGGGAAGAATGAGCATTAACCCTAGATACTTTATTGACAAAATAGGACCGGATCGTGTCGCAGTGGAGGGTGCCGGAGGGGGTTTCATGGATTTCCGCGGTGATCACGAGTTAGGATACTTCCATATGTACTATGACCATGAAATTTGGCAGACATATTAAGTACTCTCCTAGGTCGACTTGAAAATAGTTCCTTCCCCGATACGGTGATGTTATGGGGGGTGGAGGGATGGGGAATGCAGCATCTAGTGACATGCATAACTTTAGAGCGGGTGATCGGACGTGAATGAAACTTGACAAGTGTCTCAGATGATCAGTTCCAAGTTCGGAACGAATCCAGTAACTGGGGGGGGGGGGAGAGCTGGAGGGGGGTGCAAGAAATCTCGTGAAACGCTTAGAGTCAAGAGATCGGGATGGGACTTGGAGGAAAGAACAAGCATAAGCCGTAGAGACAGTACTGATAAAACATGACCGGATCTTGTCACAGTTGGGGGAGTTTGTGAGGGTTTTCCACAATTGTGGTCATCACGAGCTGGGGTATTTCCATGTGTGCTATGACCATGAAACTTGGCAGGCATGTTAGGGACTCTGTCAGATTGGCTTAAAAATAGTCCCTCCCCCGATCCGATCATCGTTGTGGGAGAAGCAGTTATCAGTGAGGGTAATAACCATTTCAGATTTAGTAAAATCAAGCCGGTTTTCTGATGAAATGAATATCGGGAGAGAGATGCAGCCTTGACAAATGCAAACCGTATCTGACAAACATGCTAACTGTTCTTACAATTGCCATATGAGCTTTCAGCTCTTGTTTTGTTTGTTCAAGGTTAAGGGGTAGCTTATTATCTGTCTCCGATGAATTTGACCGTAAGAACGATTTGGTACCATGCCTATCACATTGGGATAAACTTGTTAGTAAGAATCGGTTGCTAGAAGGGGTTCACGAGGGACTAGAAACTTGTACAAATTAGTGGACATTTCATTTGATCTCTATAAATCTGAGGTAAGAAATTATTCTGAATGGTCTATCACTGTAATTTAGAATCAGTCGTTACGTTACGGATACAAATGATAATGTAAAACAATAACGTAGTTTCGCAATAATTATATGCTAGAATGGTCTATGGGGATGGTCTATCACTATTCCTAAATTTAGTGTTTACGCAACGGATATAAATGATAATGTAAAACAATGACATAATAATAAGATATAATAATACAGTTGCAATAATAAGGCTTTCGCCTCTACAAATTAAACATAGTTTCGCAATAATTAGTAGAGTTTGATCTATGGTATTTTGATGCTGAAAAGTTTACGGATAGCTTTATAATACCAACTAGGTTATATAAGATAATGTTCCAAGTTTTCACCAGTCACGACGTCTACGATTGAATAAAGTTCCAACTCGCTGCAAAGTCAATTTAGTCCCTACTTCCGATATTCTGTTGCCGTTGTTTTTTTCAGCGCCGAGGGATAGTCGTGTTATAACGGATTATGTCATCAGTTCAGAAAAATTGTTCTTGGAACATACCACTTTGTAAACCTTGATCGGTTGACAACTTCAGCATTTAACCGATAGCAGAGAAACAAAACCAAACTGTTGCTCTCGCAACACTTTTGTCGGCGAAGCCGAACAAAGGTTGCTGCAAAACTTCACGTTGCCCAGGCAACGTAGGTCTAGTTAGCATTACTACGGGCGGAATGCTACGAAGACCTGAACTTCATTAGGGCTCGTGCTATGGGTTTCTCGGGTGGTTGAAGTGTCGATTTAGGGGTAAGAAGACGTGCAAAATCGATCTTACAGCTTCTTTTCGTATCAGGTCGATAGATCAGCCGCATTTGCCGTGATTTGGCGAAAGCAGGAAGTTCGATAGTTCTAACTTTTGTCCTAGTCGAGTTGCTAGCATCGGTACATGGATAAGAAGGCTTCGTGTTCCGACCGGCTAACTTATACGAACAGGATCTAACACACACTGGAAATCAGGATTCCACCACCTCCTTCCCGAACAACTCCCTGAACCGACTTAAGGCATTCAAATTTGCTGAGACCGTTTCCAGCATTAAGTACCGCCCTTGGGCTCCACTCGTTCTCACCCTTGAACATTCAATGAAGTTTCGCGTTTGCCGTTCATTCAGTTCATTTGTGCCCGTCCAGTTCATTGTTCTATTTATGTATTTCGTGATTAAGTTAACATGTTGACTGTGTGTATTTTATTTTGTTTGTTTGTTACTTTTACTTCGACTATTGTAAGTAACATAAATACTTACCTGGTCATCTGATGCTCTTTCTGGTATATAGAACAAATCCTCGATCACCACAGCATTTGCAGTTTCAATTAAATCACTCCCACCTTCCAGAACTTTGCAAGACCCAATATCCGTCTCCAATCTTTCACCACTCTTATATTTTGGGTTGTCATATTTCTTTGAGTACACAAGAATGACTTTCTTGGTAGCTGGTTGGAGCTGAGGATAAAATTGACGGAGCAAAATTGCAGATATGCACGCAAAGCACAAGATCACGTAAGATGACGATGGCATGCTTCAGTCTGACTAATGCAGCTGGAAAGCGAAAGTGGTCTAGAAGCTCATTTGAGCGACTGTCCTACCCGGTGCTACTGTAGCAGGGTTGCCACACGAAACAAGTTTGAGAGCAACTTTTGGCCCAAAACAGAAAGTGAATCGGGAATGAATTTTATTTTAATGAATAAACGCGAAATGCTCACTTTTGGTCGAACACATTTGTATCTGCGGTATCAGATGAAAAATGGACTATTTTGGACCGTAGAGCTGGTATAGAGATTATATAGTTTTTCATATGATCTTTTCCGTATAACACGTAGAGATATTGAAATAGCGTGAATTTTATGTCATCCGTAGGACAAGAGTGACAGAAAAATAGAGTGACAATTCACACTATCGGGCGACACGTGGCAACCCTGAGTATATCGTAAAGTAGAGGTATGCTTCGTTGAACCCTCCGCCGAACTCCAGACCACCTTTGGTTTCGGTTTTCGCCCGTAAAACAGTCAGATGAGAATGAGGAATTAGGGACTCAATAGGCCTACCAGTATTTTGGTGCGGTTTGATATTTTTTTGAAGTTTCATCTCTTGGGAATACTCTTGATGACTAAGTACTCCTGCCGATGAAGAATTGCCGTGTGCCCAGCGAAGAGCTGGAAACATCGCGACAAAAAACGTCGTTGATTGTTGTTCTTTCCGAGGTTCACTGGCGTGTAAAAGGAGAAAAATGAAACAAGAGCTGTAAGCTCATATGGCACTTGCAAGCATATGTAGTAAGTAATACCCCAACAAGAAAAAATTAAGGGGGCTGAAAATTCAACATAGGAGACAGAAAGCGAAAGCATTGTTGGTTGTTGTGATCGTTCTTTTTTGTTGTTGTCAGAGGAATTAATGTTTTCTGTTTCTTCTTTTTTGCCTTGTCTTTTGTTGTGCTCCATCTGCTCCATCAAAAGGAAACGAGAAGGAAAAAAAAACTGGCAATGCTGGGTCAGATGGAAGTATTCGGTTAAAATGCGCCAAACTTGCAAGGCTGGGTCAGAGGATGGAAGTGATGGTCAAAAGTTTTTTTTTACGTTTCGATTAAGATGCGCACTTTAAGGGTGCTAAAAAATTTATTTCTAAGCAAAATGCTTGAGGCAAAAGGCTCATGCACTCATGGCGATCTTGAAAAAGTAAATTTTGCAACAACAACAAAAAATGTATTTTGCGGTTAAGATGAGTTCTTTAAGGAATGGTCGGATCGGAGAAGTGACGATGTCTAACCCAGTGAATGTCAAGTTTCTAATGCTCCAGCAAAGTTTGATCGTCCTAGCACATCTGGGAGTACCTTAACTCACGATCACCGGAATTCCGGACACCCCCCTACAGACTCCCCCCTTACCCGAATCCATCCGATTCTGTCACTAATGCACCTAGGACTTTTGCCTGTATTTCCCACCAAGTTTCATCCTGATTGCTCCACTCTATGCGTATCACACGATCTCCGGTTCTCCCCTCCCCCCCCCCCCCCCCCCCCAGTTCATCGGATCCGGTCCGGACTTGAAATGGGACATCTGAGACATGAGTTCTTTCAAGATATCAAGTTTCATTAAGATTCGGTAACCCGTTCGAAAGTTATGCATGCCACTAATTTCCGGATACCGCCGTCTCCCCCTTCCCCCACGACGGTCGGATCGGGCAGGTGACTGTTTCCAAGTTAATCTGGTCGGGTCTCTGGTATGCCTGCCAAGTTTTATCTTGCTAGCCCACCTGGAAGTACATCAACTACGGATCGCCGGAATTCCGGAACCCCCCTCCAACTCCCACCATAGTATCCGAATCCGGTCCAGTTCTGTCAGTTATTTATCTAGAGCTTGTGCTTGTTCTTCCCACCAAGTTTCATACCGATCGCTCCACTCCGAGAGTTTCACACGATTTCCGGCTCCCCCTCCGACTCCCCCTCAGATTCATCCGATCCGGTCCGGACTTGAGACGAGACATTTGAGACACGGGGTCTTCCCAGGTATCAAGTTTCATTAGGATCCGATCACCCATTTGAAAGTTATGCATGCCCCTATTTTCTGGATTCCGCAACCTCCCCCTCCCCCCACGATGGTCAGATCGGGCATGTGACTATTTCCAAGCTAGTTTGGTCGGGTCCCTAATATGCCTACCAAGTTTCATCGTCCTAGCGTATCCGGAAGTACCCTAACTCTCAAACACCGGACTGACCGACAGACCGACGGAAAAGTGATCGGTATATGGCACTTGGCCGGAAGACAGGTGCCATAATAAAAATGAAGGAGAAACCATTACTACTTGATAAGGACGATTATTGTTTGGAAAATTGTACGTTCCTTCCCGCAAAACCCTAACACCAGCCAACATTATTCCCTAATAACATGGACTGAATCAACCGTTCAGTCTTCATGTGAAAATCTCCATGGCAAGAAATACTAACGGACATTTCTTACCGATAATACTAACGCAATATTCCTGTTTGCGAAATGTGATGAAAGAAATAGATGAAATAATCATGAAACTGAAATCACAATCTTGTGCGTGCAATTGACGAAGTATCGTTTAAAATTGTTAAAGCAACCAAACAAATTGTCATCCCTATTTTAGCATATTTAATAAACTTGTCACTTGAAGCGGGACTTTCCCAGAAAGACTGAAAGTAGCACGTGTACTACCCCTTCACAAAGGAAAGTCTAAAGCTGACCCAAGCAATTACCGGCCAATATCCATTCTTCCTTTTTTTCGAAAATTTACGAGAAAATAGTTCATAAACGAATGCTTCAAGATAACGTAGCTTCAAGAGCATGATTTACTTTGCAAAACGCAGTTTGGTTTTCGGAAAGGACTTTCAACGGATCGTGCCATTTTAAAACTGGTTGATTGGGTGAACGACGCATTTGATAAAGGCCTAATTTCCGCAGCATTATTTTTAGATCTTAAAAAGGCATTTGATCATGATAAGTTGCTCCAGATTCTTAAATCAATAGGGGTAGATAACGTAGCTTTAAAATGGTTTGGTTCGTATTTAAGTAATAGGGCGGAAGTTCTGCATAATTCCAACGTAACATCTGAGAGCCATTTTATAACGTGTGGAGTCCCGCAAGGGTCCATATTGAGACCGCTACTGTTTCTTATTTATGTTAACCAAATACAATATTATTTAACTGAAGCTAATATAATACTATTCGCAGATGATACACTTCTTTTTGTTGCATGTGAGAGTCTACCTTCGTTGTTCAAAAATGGAAACAGCTCTTAGAATTTGTATCATGGGCTGATTCGAATTATTTAAAACTAAATTACAGTAAGACAAGTTATATTTTATTTTCTAGAATAGCATCAATTGAAACAGATCTGAAATTAAGAGTAGATAATAATACCATAGATAGAGTAAAAAACAGCAGATATCTTGGATTCACAGTTGATGAGAGTGTTTCGTGGAAAGAACATGCGAAATTAGTTGGTAACAAACTTTCAAGGTCCCTTGGAGTCATCCGCCGCCTTAAATTCCGTTTTCCTAAAAAAATACTAAAAATGATTTATCATTCTATTTTCCATCCTCATCTGTCTTATGGGTGCTCCATATGGGAAGTAACTTCATTTCTTGTTATAAAAGAGTTCAAATCATCCAAAATAAGGCAATTCAAATTATATCACCGGTTCAACACACTGATAATAGTAATCTTCATTTCAAATGTGCCAAGATATTTGACGTATCGAAGACTCGAGATTTCCAGATCGCAACTTTTTGCTACAAGTATTTCAATAACCTCCTTCCGTCTTCGTTCCAAAATATGTTCTCACTAAATCAAGACCTGCATTCTTATGACACCCAAAACTCTTGTGACATCGTCCAAGAAGCGCCCACATAAAAAAGGGCTTCTTTTTTAATTCGAATTTTTGCGCCGTCAATTTAGATATCCGGAATTCGAATAACCTCATTTCCTTCAAGCGAGCAGCGAAAGGTCATTACAGGAAAATTGTTTAGTGTTATCCTCCTTTAGACCCCCCCCCCCTGTTTTTCTTTTGTTTTCTTTCTTTCTTGTTCCTTCTTTCCCTTATTATCTCTCTCATTTTATTTAAAGTTGAAAAATAGATTATTTTTTTCCTCTCCTTTTTTTCTTTAAATAGAATGTTCAGTTAGTTGATTCAATCAATCAATCAATCAATATTTTATTTTCCGCGAGTAAAAAAGAAATTAATATACACTGACAAATTTCGGCTAAAACACTAAAACTCATGAACTGCCAAAAGATAGCCTAACTACACTGCCGAAAATACTTAAAACGTGTCTACAATTTAATTACAGTTTAATTATAACTAACAAATTGAAAATAAAAAAAAAGTAAGAAAAATATCATTCACGAAAAAACCTGCACAGGTTATGTTGGAGACCTGAAAAATTTGATACAACCCGTTGAAGTTTTTTATTCATTATAATAAGCGGATCTTTAAGATTATAGTATTCCATCATTTGCGTGTTAGAAAAATATCGAGAAAATCAGCATAAAAACTTTCCAAATTTAAAAAATGACGTTTTCATATGCGTTAAATTGCTAAGGGTAAAATACGGTAAAAGGGGAGAAGCAATTACAATTTGAGGTAAAACAGCTGTATTAAAGATTCGCGACAAAGATTTCCTTGTCAAAAGCTCTCGGAGAGAAACGAGAGCACCAAAAGAGCAAGAAATTCGTGCATCTACAGCCTTTACAATAAAAGCACGAGTTGAAGAAAGCGTCGTCCCGTAAATAAGACCAAGATACTTAATAAAATCAGTAGCCATAACCCTATGCTGACCAATACAAATATTTTCATGCTGGTTTTCACATGGCTTAGAACCGAAAATAATAAACTGACATTTTTCAGGTTTTAACCGAAGGCCATGCTTATTTAAAAAACAAAAAATAAAATCAACATTACGTTGTAGGGAAAAACGAGACCGACTTAAGAGGAGGATGTCATCCGCGTAAGCGATCCAAGAAACAAAAATACCAGAAGCATCAACAAAAGAAGTCTTGAGTTGATCCAAACACAAAGCTAGTGTTATATTGAAAATAAAAGGGGAAAGCACACTACCTTGCCGGACACCTCGTTTAACAACAACATCATAACCAGAAAAAGATCCCTTCCAAAAAACTCTTACTTTAAATAGTTTATACCACTGGTGTAACACTAGAACAATTTTCGTAGGGACTCTGTTCTTAAGTAGCGCATACATCGCCCAGGAATGCAAAATACTATCATATGCACTCGCAATATCCAAAGCAAGGGCATAAACCTTTTTAAAAGGAGAACAAAAAGAGAGAATACGGGAAAGAACTGAATGAGCCAAATCACAGTTTAACTTTTTCCGGAACCCAATTTGATTTAACCCATGATTACAGCCCTCAAAATAAGGCAATAAAACTAGTTCAAAAAGTTTACTCATCTGGCATGATGTCGTTTTAGGGCGGTATGAAGAGTAATCATTTAACTTACCACCTCTCTTTAGAAGGGGGCGTGTAGTTGACTGACAAAAACTTCGAGGGATAAAACCAGTACGAATAATAAGAGTAAATAAAAGGGCAATAAAATAAATAGCCAAGGGCGATGACCATTTCAGAAGACGCGAATTCACACTATCATGGTCCTCAGAATGCTTCGACTCCTCAGAATGCTTTCGACTTCGACTTCTGTTTGATGTTTAAATTAATATCGGTTATTTCCCTGCCCTAGCCAAGCACTACATTTGTGCTTTCCTGGCAGGAATTTATTGTGTATTTATTTGTTTTTAAATATAGTCCAATGAAACTGAATTGAAACTGAAACTTCCATAATCACTCCATGTATTTCTAAACCCGGAGACCCCAATTTCGTACCTTCGAACAAACCATGCTGATTTTCTCACTTACCGTGTTTTGCTACCTTCGATGTGTATCAAGCTGTCGGTGGTTGTCTGCGAGAATTTTTTTCCATCAGAAAACCGGTTATGTCAATTTTTCCCGTTTTCGCTGTAAGTCAATGGGTCTCGGAAAAGGCTTACAACAGCCAAAACCTTGGGTTATTTGTTGAAAGCACAGCCTAGTTTTAAAGTATTCAAATATTTTAAAATGCTGTAAGTTGCGTAGTAGATAGTGCGAGGAGTTCTTTAAGGATTTCTGGTAGCCTTGGAACTTGAAAACAAATTCCGAATTCGGCCATCCGCAGGGGGTCGCCGCCGCTACGCTCACAAGTTAGTTCGCCGCGCCAAGATATGACGGCTCGCTTCCCGCGTCAGTTCACCTATACGTCACACTCACAAGTCAGTTCATCCAAACGTCAGTTCACTCACACGTCATATCGCCCGCACCTCAGTTAGCCCACCGTCACTGCACTCAGTCCAGAATTCCGTCAGTCCTTCCACACGTCAGTTCGACCACTATAAAAATCCGTCAGTTCACCCATTAAAAAATTCCTCAGTTCGCCCACACCTTACCAAGCTCACATTTTTTGACAGTTGCCTAACACATTCTTATCAGAATAGAATAGAATTTTATATTTCAAAAGTACCTGTCACAGCGTTACCGCCGAAACTGACCTTTTTGTCATACATTTATCAGTCCGATCAACTCGGCTGGGTCACTAATGGGCATTGGGCATGTCAAAATGTTTGGGCGTTCTGTCAGAAAATGTGGGCATATGACGAATTGTCAGATTTTATGTTTGGGCGAGCTGTCGGATTTTAGGAGTGGGCGCGCGAACTAATTTATGTGGGGCAACTGACGTGTGAGCCTTGCGACGAATTTTGCAGGCAAACTGACGTGTTGAAGAATTGACAGGGCCCCTCCGTGGAGGTGAATTCGTAATTTTTCGGCGCGGGTAACTCCCAAATGGACGGTTTACGAGCGCTTGTTTTTATTCATAAAATTCTGCTTGCTGGTGATATTTTTTCAAGGATATTTTTGGAAGCGAAAGTTTTTAATCGGGTTGTCCGAAGAACGATTTTGGGGAAACTTCCATGCGATGCGCCAAACTTTCGGAGCGAAAGAGGAAATTGGCATCTGACTGCTAAAATCGATTTGGGTGCACGTACGTTTAAAGGATACCTCGCACCACATAGTGTTTTTCCTCAGATGTTCCGAAATAGTTGGCCACTTTACAAATAAGGCATGCTTACAGAAAATTACACACGGCTTCGGCTGTTTTTAGCTTCATTCCATGTCCCTTACCTTGGGTAACAATCTTGGCAAAACCGGTCTCCGGACGAATAATCTCCTCGGAAATACTGATCGGGAGCATGATTTGTCACGTAAAGAGAACTTATGAAGTGAAAAAACCTCTGGAACGAGAATGTTTTTATTTTTTAATTTGTGTTTTACTTGTATTGTTAGTGAGTGTTTGTTTTCCCTATTCCTGCCCATGTTAGCCTAGTGGTATTAGGGTTGAAATAAAATTGATTGATTGATGTATGGAAATACTGCTGAAGTAAATGGATTACTATAATAAGTACAGCGTGTCCTTTAAGGTGCGAAGAGATGGTCAGATTACTCGAAGACCCTGTTCTAACTCGATTTTTCTTGAGCTGGCTATGGGTACAACTCCCAAAATCCTATATACATAGCAAAGACTGACAAGACAGTATTGATCCTTCCAACTGTTATCCGAACTTTTATCTATAGGGCTAACCTATGTTTTCGTCTTTTGTTCTTATCCTATTTCTTCCAGATTGTTTCCGTATCTTATTTCTTACAACGGAGATGTTTGCCTCCAACTCATTTGAAAATGGTTAATCAAAAATTTACAACTCTAAATTAGAACTTTATTTCGTGCGGTTTTATCATGAAATTGCTAATTTTTTGTGCAAAATTTTATTGAGAACCCACTATACATACTGTGAATCCTATACAAATTTTTATACGGATTTGATGATGGTGCAGAAAATCCCAGCTGCAACTCCAGTCCTGGACCGTCTGATGCCTATCCAAATCGTTTTGGGGGAATAGATGTGTCTATCTCTGGATACCTTTTTCCAGCTTCCACGAAGTCAGTTTTGAAAGTCTTCCAACTCTGTACTACTGCCGAGACTATTCTCCGCGATGAAAGTTTTCGGGATCCGAGAAACAAACATGAAATCCCAAAATAGGCGACATTGAAGTTTGTTTGGCCTTGAACGCCATGAGGTTGGGGAAATTTTTTCAACGACAACTTTCTTGGTTGTGTAAACTCTTCTCAAACCCTTTTTGATGGTGAAAAATTTCGTAAAGCAAAGTATTTCCTAAAAACAATACTAATGGCGTTCTTAAGTAACAGACGTAGAGTTAATTTACAAGTGGCACAAGGGGGTTGGCGACCGCCTGCCTTCAACTCATCATATGCTGAAGAAGATCAATGCCTTTAGTTAGCTTTGAGCAACAGAGATTCTGAATAAACGCGCGAAGGGGGACTACGGGAAGTTTTATATGTATTATTGTTCCTGACGATAACAGTAAAGTAGGGTAGCTATTTTTATTCTTTCTAAGGAGTTGACTATCTCCACCTAATCGAGTAAACACATCCGTTCTTTGAATCAAGTGAAGATTTTAAGATATACGTTGGGTTGACGAAAGAAAAGTTCCTTTGGGGGAAAGTATAAAGCAATCCCTGATTTCTCCTGCCAATCAGTCTTGTAAATATATACGTGACAAATGGGATTCAGTTAGTAACCTACTGTTACTTCAGTCAACAGCAGGAAATCTGGCGGTTCTGAGGGACATTGCTAGATATTATTTATTACTGTTCTTAAGGTTTTCTAGTTCAGGTTTGTGAAGCCTGGTTGTGAGGTTTGATTTTGTCCGAGTTAATTTGCCCGGTAAGTTTTGGGGTTGTATATAGAACGTTTCTCCCAGAAACTCCCGCGGCAGGACGTACATCCAGGTTATCTTGGACCAGAGAGTCCCCCGAAATGTGCCGACTAGTTTGTCCACGACCAAAAAGGATTTAGCTTACAAACAAAGCTACGAGTGGCACTTAATGCGAATAGGTGGTAATTAAGAGTAAATGAGGACGTCACAAAAACCCTCCTTCCAACTCCCCAACCGCCGGAAAGCGGTTCGGATCTAGAAATGGGACATCTAGGGCAGTTGGTCCAATCTTTTCCGTACCGTGTACACCTAATCAAGGTTCGAAAAAGCTGCGTACCCCTTTTTGGACGAATCGTTGTTTTACTATTTTTTTCCAGAACGTCAAGAAGTCGATATTTATTGTCATCAGTGATCAGGCATAAATGTGCATCTGAAATGGCGTACGATAAGGTATCCGAGCTTGAGGAACCATTGAGACCGATTCAGAAGACTCAAAAAATATTGAGGTGAGATATTAAAGCTATAGACTAACTTGATTTTGGGACCTTCATGTAACCCTTGCGAGAGTCTCCTTTCGGTACTCGTGCCACCGATTGGGAACCACTGATCTAAGGCATCTACTCGTACAACCCATCGAGGTCGGACCAACCCGGGGTCTCTACGGTACCCGAGGACTTTGTACCATCTAAGTTGTGTCCCAATTTATCTAACCATCTAGTCCCTGTTTGTTTCACACAATCCCCAGGACCACCTCCCTTTCCAATTCCCCCCCCCCAGAGTAGCCAGATGTTGTTTGAACAAATAAATAGCACATCTGGCTCACATGTTCGACATGAAGTTTAACTCGAATTGGACCACATGTGGAAATATCAGGTACCCCCTCCAGCTCCCCCACGATGGTCGGATGCGGGCCTGACCCACGAATGGCATATCTAATTTATCTACTTCTACGGCTCATCAAGTTTCACTCGAATCAGATCACGCGCTCGAATTGAAAATTGTTACCGCCCTCCAACTCCAACCGAGGTCGGATCCCACCCGGATTCCAAAATGCACGTGTCCGGTACCCCCTCCCCCCCCCCCCCCTTCGAGGATAGATCCGGCCGGAACCCCAGAATAAGATATCTAGCTAGAACAAAGCTCTAAATGAGCTTTGTTCTATTGAAGTTTAGTTTCACTTTCACCACCACAGTGTTGTTTTTCTGTAAATGAATAAATCGAAATTCGAAGTACGTACAATGAAGAACAAATTGAAGCCACAGACTGAGTCTTATGAATACTTTGCTATTTGTTGCTCAGTTTGTTCTGCCCATCTCCCCGCAATATAACGGAGCCCGGGATTTTGCATTACTTTTATAACCGTCCGAGATATCCTAACGGAACAAAAAGAATATTCAGAAAGAAACTCAAAATTACATCAGATACCCTCTAGATAAACCCCGTATAGAATCTGAATAATGTAAGCTACCCACCAGTGCCAAGTCGGATAGAACGGTTTCGGAAAAGAGTAATTTTATATAAATAGCCTCGAACTATCACAAACACAGCTTTTGCATGAGTCGAAATGGGTTGCAGAAAGTTTTCTAGTCCATTTTCATATGAAGAACTGTTCAAATATCCTGTCCTGAAAAACCGAACATCATTGCAAACATCTGCTCGTCCCCTGCTTCGAGCATGGAAGCTTCGCCGCTCCGCTGGCCAAAGGCGTTCTCATCGAGGTTCATACCGAACTTCTCCCTAACGTCTTTCTTGATGCAAGCCATCAGCTTTTGGACCTAGGATGAAAGATAGACCGTTAGTTAATCTGCCGATAGGTCACTTTTCAGACACTTTGTTTTCGCTCACTTTAGCAACAAGACCAAACTTTTCGATGGGATCCCAAAAATTCAATATCTGATCCAGACAACTGGGTCTTGTCTTAGCCAGATCCAGTCATCGCCAGAATCCTTGAACATTCTTACAATTAAAATTCAGAAACAGATTAAGGCCAAATAGCTAATCATCTGAGAAAACCAAGTTCAGATATGGATTCAGCATGTGTGTTTACCCGTATAAGTCATATCTGTTTTGACGAAAAGTTCCTGCTACTTCTGCCAATTTGCCCGTTTCGGCCGAACTCTAGAACTACTTGTCCGGCGAAAAAAGAAAACTCAAAAACGAACTCAGGGTATCTTCTTTCCCCAATAATGAGCATCTAATCAACTTCAAATAAAAATTTAACTTAGAACAAATTTTCCGACTCCAGCCGGATTCCGGTCGAACTATATGTCCGGGTAAAATATGATTGTCACACACGGATTCAGCGTCTCTTCTTACCCCTTAATCGGTTATCTAGTCAGCTAGAAATAAAACTTTAACTTCTAACAATTTTCCGGTATGGGCCGAATTCCGGGCGAACTACATGTCCGGGTAGAAAATTGTTTTCACATAAAAGTTCAGCATGTCTTCTTGCCCTAAATCGGACATCTGATCAACTCCAAAAAAAACTTTTAATTTTAACAAACTTTCCGGTTTGGGCCGGATTCCGGGCGAACTACTTGTCCGATTACAAAATGGTTTTCACCATCGTGTTCAGCATGTCTTCTTACCCCATAATCGACTATCACATTAGCTGTTTCAGAATATTTTGTTCGCCCCTTAATTTGACCCCCTCCCCCACCCCTAAATGTAGGGCTACAAAGCCCATTTACGAACTCGACTGGTCCGCCGACCCAACGAATCCTCACACCAAGTTTCATCAAAATATCTCATTCCCTTCGAGAGTTATCGTGCTTACAGACGGACGGACAGACGGACAACTTTTGCGATGTCATAGGTATCCCTCAACTTACGTTTTGGGATCCCAAAAACATCAACTTACGTTTTGTGATCCCAAAAAGCGTTTTTCAGTTACCAGAGTCAAACACTGTGTTACTGTGTTTATGTTTAAAAGCGTTTTAAGGCTCCGTGTTATGCGCGGGTTTAACACCGATTATCCAGAACACGCAACTCTCGTTATGTGTTTAGACGTTAGACTCGAGAGTAAACACGGTGGGATGAAAATGGGTATTTGCACATCGGTGTTAAACTCGTTGTTGTCTAAAAACGCAACTCTGTTCTCGAAAATTGGAATCCCTGCTTGACAAAGTAGCTTTCAAGTTAGTCCAGTTGGAGCCATTTCAGAAAAGCTTTTCAAGCAAAACTCTTACTAGAAATGATCTTTTCCCTATGAAGTGAATCAGAAAAAATCTTTTTTAAAATACCATTACTTTCCACCTAAAACTAGCGATTTTTGGGATCCCAAAACGTAAGTGGAGGGATACCTATGACATCGCAAAAGTTGTCCGTCCGTCCGTCTGTAAGCACGATAACTCTCGAAGGGAATGAGATATTTTGATGAAACTTGGTGTGAGGATTCGTTGGGTCGGCGGACCAGCCGAGTTCGTAAATGGGCTTTGTAGCCCTACATCTAGGGGTGGGGGAGGGGGTCAAATTAAGGGGCGAACAAAATATTCTGAAACAGCTAATGTGATAGTCGATTATGGGGTAAGAAGACATGCTGAACACGATGGTGAAAACCATTTTGTAATCGGACAAGTAATTCGCCCGGAATCCGGCCCAAACCGGAAAGTTTGTTAAAATTAAAAGTTTTTTTTGGAGTTGATCAGATGTCCGATTTAGGGCAAGAAGACATGCTGAACTTTTATGTAAAAACAATTTTCTACCCGGACATGTAGTTCGCCCGGAATCCGGCTGAAGTCGGAAAATTTGTTATAAGTTAAATTCTTATTTGAAGTTGATTAGATGTTCATTATTGGGGAAAGAAGATACCCTGAGTTCGTTTTTGAGCTTTCTTTTTTTCGCCGGACAAGTAGTTCTAGAGTTCGGCCGAAACCGGGAAATTGGCAGAAGTGGCAGGAACTTTTCGTCAAAACAGATATGACTTATACGGGTAAACACACATGCTGAATCTTTATCTGAACTTGGTTTTCTCAGATGATTAGCTATTTGGCCTTAATCTGTTTCTGAATTTTAATTGTAAGAATGTTCAAGGATTCTGGCGATGACTGGATCTGGCTAAGACAAGACCCAGTTGTCTGGATCAGATATTGAATTTTTGGGATCCCATCGAAAACTTTGGTCTTGTCTTGTTAGCGCATGTCGACCATATCCAGCCTCCCTGCTCTTCGGCGCGGCGGCTGGGCGCAAAACATTTGAAAACTGAAAGTGCCTTGGTTAAAAAGTGGGAAAACTAGGCAAATAAAAGAAGTAATAAACAGAAGATTATCACATCCTTATGTGTGATAGAGTATTCAACGGATGCTGAAGATTCCGGCAAACTTTTCGTTGAGTGACGGGAAAACTCGGCAAGGCCGAAAAAGCGCTAAAAATTCGTAGTTACGAAACGAAACAAAGGAGAAAGGTAGGGATTTTAGAAGCTTGTAATTCAACATGGGAGCTAAGTAAATTATAAAAGGCAGAATAAGCAAGAGGGGTCCTTTAAACATTGGTTCAAAAAAGTCAGCTAAGATGTTGGCCAGCGGTATTTTGGCCCGTCTTGGCAAGGGTCCTCCTCAGGCTGACATAGTAGCTGACTTTTCCGCCCAGTCAGCTGTAGTTACGATTATCTTGAGCCCAGCGTACATTACTAATAAAATAAAGCTAGTGTCACACGTCTCGCGTTCTCTTCCGTTGAGCAATCTGGACGCGATTTAACAAAAAGTTTGGGCAATAAATATCTGGACTCAGAACCCCATTGACGAAACGTAAAACAAGATAAAAATAGGCCCAATACTCATTCTTAGACCCATCCTAACCAAGTCAAACTCATAAACTATCCAGTTGGTCCAACTGAAAGATATGGAAACTCGTGTGTGCCATACTTCATCCGTTCCTCGAATAGTTCTTAGTGGAGTTAATTTGGTATCATCTGTCATTGATCATTTCTTCTATTTTGCTTTTTTGAGAGTTTTTAGGTTGACTTACCTTTTAGCCTACTAGCTTGTTTCATTGGAGTGTTCATTTGTGAGTAATCCAATCTTGCGAGCGCTGTAGCAGCTTTCGATTTCCGGTTTTCACCGTTTTTGTGGAGCCCATAACTCGTGAACCATGACAGGTATCAGGATGAACTTGGTATATGTGTGGGTATTGGGGTCTGGAGTGGGTGAGAATAGCACTGTCAAGTATTAACTAAAGTTCAAAAAAGGACTATATTTCCATACTTTGACTCCCCAGTTTGTATAGACTAGTCTTATTGGTCGTCGGCTAGTCGTAATTGGGCTTCTCTTACCTTGAAACAGTCAAAGAAAACGTATGGTCGAGCTATATTTTTCAGAGCTGGAATTTTGTCAAATTTCTTCGTCGGAACACATTTCTGTAAAAAAAAAAAAAAGTCAGCTTTTAACCGTAAAAAGTAAAAGGCATCGATTAAAAATATTCACTTCAACAGAAAGGTGAATAAAGTTACGAGTACTGTATGTTAGATAATGGAATACTATCGACGCGAAATTGATCTCCCAGAAGCGTCATAAGAAAATTCCGATGGTGGCGATAGATTTCCTGCACTGTAAGACCTTATGTAGTAAGTGAATCCTTGCCCGGCCGATTCCCCCAATTGGCTCCTTCACCACCCGATAGTGAACGCAATGTCAGAGGGTATTTCTTGGGGGGGGGGGGGAGGGAACAGTGCTTACCGAGAAATCGTTGCACAGTTCCAATCCATCGTACATGTCTTGTTTGATGTCATCAGGTAGAGGCAGAGACATGATTCTGGCGTGGATTCCGTCGACGTTTGGTAGATTATCATTATCGAGCTGAAATGTGAAACCAAAATATTAAAAACTAGAAACCCATTTTGTTAATTGCTGCAACTGCTCTGAAATTGCTGAGCTTGGAGTCTCGAGCCGTATGTCCTTGTGAAGTGTGACGTCTTTAGGGTTTGATGGGGGGGGGGCCTGACCTTAAGATTATGACGAAAGAGAATAGTTCTGCGCTAGCCGAGGGGCTGCCCACTATCTGCCACTTAGTGTACACCATGTTGCGCCACCCATCCGCCACGCGCGCCACTCATCCACCACCCATCCTCCACGCGCGCCACTCATCCGCCACGTGCGCCACGCACCCGCCTCTTGCTAAAAAATAGCGATTTTCCGCCACGCGCTCCACCTTTCCGCCACGTGCGCCACCCGCCCGCCTCTTGCTCAAAATAGCTATTTTCCGCCACGCGCGCCACCCACCCGCCACGCGCGTCACCCTTCTGCCAAGCGCGCCACTCTTCCGCCACGCGCGCCACCCGCCACTCGGTGTACACTGATTTTGAGAGGGCAACCCCTCAGAGCTACCTTCGGGTGCTCAAGAACCTTTCCGTGCGACTGTGGCGCGGTGGAAATTGAACTGCAGTCCCGGTACAAACAAGGATTAGGGCAGCCTATAATTATCCAGCACTAAAATATTATTCTGTATTTATTATTAATGGGCACAAAACGAACAGAATCTGTCCGAGAAGAACAGTGTAGTAAGTTTTGCCGACATCAGAGGTGTTACTAGCCAAAATGTTTGGGGGCGGGGGCAAGGTATTTACCGACTGGCTGGTCATATTTTTACCGACTGTTTTGCAGAAAAAACTTCGGTTTTTAAGAAAAAAGTAATTGTTTTGATGAAAAGTCGAGTGATTTTAAGAAAAACCAGCTATTTTTAAGATAAAATCGACTATTTTTACGAAAAACCGACTGTTTCCAAGAAAAAAAATCGACTTTTTTACGAGAATGGCTTGGCTTATGGCTTGTATCAGGAACCCATAAATTTCCTGTAATGAGTCGCCATTCAGGGGGCTTGTCAGTAAGAGATTTCTGATGCGCTCTTAACCGAGCGTCAGACAGTTCGAGAAATACCCACGGGGATAAAATACCCGACTATCCGGATAGACAAAATTTTTCGCAGCTGTTGTGCTGGACTAGGAATATTTCTCTGTAATGGAAGAGTATCCTGGATCTTTTGTCCTAGCTTAGGTACCTGGTGGCAAGCTGAATAGTCCCAACAAATCTTGTCTATCTGAGCAAGAATGCCGATTCGACCCAAGCGGAATTTTTGGAAACTAGGCGAGGCTCGCGCAACATAGCAACATAGAAGCATAGGAAATGACAAGCCCCCTGAATGGCGAGTCATTACAAGAAATTTATGGGTCCCTGGTAGATTGAAGATGCAAAATACCCAAATAGGCGTTTTCAGATGCCCTTAATTACCTACTTTGGCTAACTGGTAGTTAGCTTTAGACACAGCAAGTGCATGAAAATGGCAAAGTCCACTATCAACAAACGTTCACATAAGCATACCTCTACTGTAGTTCAGAAATATCGTTTTTCGGTTGTTGTCTTTTTGGGTGATTGTTGACATCGAAACTGGACTTGGCTGTGCTTAACATTCAATGGAAAAGCAGGGACTTGTCTAATTTCCAGCTTTAACCTGTCCAGGCCCGCCAATTTTCCAGAATTTGCGGATCCAGGATTTTGACTTGATACTTGATACTTATTTTATTAATAAACACAATTTAACTCTTTACTATTTACATCTACTGCACCAATGGAAAAACTTACGTTTCTGCTAACTAACAGACGAATCGCCTTTTCCGTTACTCCCTCCATTCGTCGGCCTGTTATTGACTGATTATGTATTTATTTTTGAAACGAAAAAAGCAACAGGCGAATCCCCGAACTGCCAACATGCCAAAGGCTCTAAACGGCCAGTGGAGTAACTAGAAATAATGCTATCTGCTAGGTCTTAAGATGAAGTTCAGATACCCCATAAGGCCAACCTAGGCCATGGCCTAGCAGCATCCAGGGGTGTGTCTGTACAGAAGGAATAACAACCAAATAATTACAAATTTGTAATTATTATTTTAAAAAGAGCTTATAATATGATATTAAAGTTTAACTGAAAAGCCAACTTATCTTTGTGTCATTTAACTGAATACACTAAATAATTTGGATTCTGCTAAGGGATTTTCTTATTTTCCACTATCTGCTCTAGTTATGACGTACAGAATATCGGCGGCCGTCCCCACAACCTAAATTCTACTATGACGCAGGAAATTTTAATCCTAGCACAAACGCGGCTTTTCAGTGGGCAGTGATGAACAAAAAAGATTCATAAATCTTTCTGGTAAGGCATACAACACAGATACAAGCGCATAGAAGTACAATAAATCACACGGGAGTTCCACTACATGAAAATTGATTATTCGTGAATAGCAGAACAACTAAGTGACGCATTTTCAGCGGGTCTTCAAGCCAATTTAAGTGAATAAGTGATTGGTAGCTGGATTCTCCTATCCCAGCCCGTCTCAGTTAAACTTTAACGGTGTACAAATCAGTGCTTCCACTCGGGATGCACCCAAAATAAGTAGGCTCCTCTTGAAAATAAGTATTTAGTAAGTAGAAGCTAGTATGAAATGAAGTAGAAAAATAAGTAGATTCATACAAAAATGCACAAGGGCATTTTGACGGGGAGGATGCAGAGTCAAAACTTTGGCAAATCTGTCAGAAATTTAGGGACAATTTGAGCTTTAGGCTAGATTATTTTAGATTTTCGAACCAGTTTTAAAGTATTTTCAAAAGTTAAAGTTCAAAAACGAGATTTTTAAGTAAAATAACAATACTAAAAAGAGCAGCACGACAGCTGATTAGACAGCAATTGGGCGTCGCTTTTGCGAAGACCACTTGGACATTACAGGCCTGTTGCTGCTGCCGATTCAACTTCAGCTTCTAACTACCGAATCCAAGACAAAATTCGACTGACGGCCGCAGGGGAAAGTTTGAAACTCGCATTTTCTTTCCTGCAGGATTTTCAGAAACACTAACAACGGAGAGGGTGAAACCCGAGCAGCTAGCCTCTAGCATTTCCCTGCAATACAGGTTCTCAAACGAATGTTTTTCAGATGCAAAGCCTAAAATCAGATAAAACCCCAGCAAAATTATCCCTCCTTCTACAAAATAGAGAATAGTATGAAACGCACCGCAGGCAAACTTTTTTCTTAGACATTTTATCAGAATATTTGTTTACATCCCAATTGAAAGTAAGGTTTGGAATACAATTACAGATCGGTCCATCTGTCTTTAACAAATGCTCCACTCGACCCACCTTCTCTCAATGGTTACAAAGTTGATTTTTGCTCAAACAATGTCCTGCTGGATTTTTTTGATTTTTTTAAATCAACCTACCTTTCTGCTACAAGAGAGAGAACCAAAATTTGGTAAGTAGAAAAGGCCAAAAATAAGTAATCTACTGCCAAAATAAGTAGAAGTGGAAGCACTGATACAAATGTCTTCCCTCGGAGCAAACCGATTCTCTTCATTGCGATTTGCGGAGTAGAAATTTGTGGCTTGGGAAAGTTCGGCGCAGAATTATGTGCTTTGACCTAGCACGTGGAAATGTGGCCTTGCTCTGCCTAATATTGCTCGAAACAGGCTTCACGTGAACACAGCAGTTGCGAAATGTCCTCTTGCGTTTGGGCATAACCAAAGTTAAAGTATTGAACCATACAGTCGAGAATTTGTTCACTAATGTCTTGGTATCTCGAGCATTCTTTCAAGACGGTGATACAAATTCACTGTCGCTTTGAAGCCAAGCGGATACGAAACTACAAATTATAAAAAGGCCGTTGGCATCGGAAAAACTATATACTTACGAAATTGAGTTCTCTCATTATACAGGTTATGTTTCCGATCTTTGCTGCAATCTTTTCCTGAAGATAGTCTGCTTTGCTACTATCAATACGACGAGCCTAGAATACAAATCGAAGGTTGGAAATCAGCAACCCAAAAATAGAGTTGTAGCTAGAATCCTTGCTTCTGCCGTTTCCTTGCTTATATGTTAAATTTAAAAATTGAACATGTAGTTTTAATACAATTATTTAGTGTAATTTTTTACTAAATACAAATAAAGATGGCTAGTGACACAGCTAAGGCAGGCAAGGCAACACTTGGAACTCTTAATACATACTGTCCATTTAAAACGTTTGGACGAGCCAACACGTGAAAAGACCCTTAGATAATCTGTCAAATCCAAGGACAATGTTTATATACACTGTAAAAAGTTTCTCCGAATAAGGATGCAGTATTTGCTACTGGGATTAATCTTATCTCTTTTAAGATAAGATTAATCCGAATTAGGGGTAATCTTATCTCAATAAAGATAAGATTAATCCCAGTAGCAAATACTGCAAGATTTTTTTTACAGTGTAGACATTCAACCTGGCCAGAGGAGAGGGCAGGTGAGAGAACTTTAAACTATCATAGCTAGCTGAGTAAACAAATGAAAGTACTTATTTACATCTGACAGATTGCATTTGTACTCACTTCAGCATGACAAAAAAAAATACTTTTCTGAGCAAATTCTTTGGAAAGTTCGCACTATCTTCGTAGTTACAAGGTTCACTGCGTAGATTAGCGCTCCGTACGCTCTTCTTTTGACCCTTAGTGAAAATGCGTGCTTTAAAGATAATAAAGCTTTTTGAACAGAAAAGATCAAGAGGGAATGTAAATAATAATTGGTAAATACATTTTTTAGATTATTGTTTTCCTCTTATGGAGCTGTTTTCCTCTCCCTGAGCTGTTAAATTTTCTTTTCTGCCCTTAGCCAGTGGGTGGAATTAAAAAAAAAATCAGCGAATACGTCCTTCATAAAATCCGATGACGAATTGCCGCCAGACGCGCTAGAGGAACAATAACAATCACACGTGATATGGGGGAATAAGTCATCTGACGGGTGAATAAGCGATTAGGCTTTCGCTTCATATCGAGTCGCGCATTAGCCCCGTTAAAAAGTCAGCCAGCACTCAGCACTGCAGTCGGAAGCCAGAAATGACAAACTTGATGACGCTTGACAGAACAGAGTTGGGTAAAGCAAAAAAAAGGGGAAGAGGCATTTTAAACAGTTTTAAACATGGTTAAGCCTAATAGGAATTGAAAATAGCAAAACAAACCAGGATAAATGTAAGCCAAGAAGTAACGTGTCCTTGTTTAGGCCACCCCTAGCGGCCAAAAAAGAACTAATCTCAGAGGAATTTTATGAGGGGCGTATCTGGTGAGGGTCGCCAAAGTCGCCCAAATAAACGCAACTAACCTGACGTGTATTTAGAAGGATTCCGCTTTGACTACCGTAGACCACACTTCCTTGATTGGGGCTAATATAGTGAAATGGAACGGGAATAGCTTGAGCTGTCAATCCGTACATACGATTTGTGTTGAACCCATCATCGTAAAACTGGAATAGAAGTAATGAGTATTAGAAGGTTAATAGTACTGGTCCCGAAGTAGGGAGCAAAATTGGAGCCATCTAGTTTTTGACGGGAAAAAGCTGAACGATCTCTTATTAATGAATGAATGACTTATTTGCATATTAAAGCCATCAGGCCATCATGCAATAAAACAAACAAAAAGTGAACAATCTTACATGCGTATATACACACTAACACACTCTTAATATTTTTAATTTACTCTGAATACTTTATTAACACTAAAAACACAACTTCCCCATCAAAAGAAATCTTTCCGGTGTTTAAAAGCTAACTTGAGGAACTTCCCAATATTTCTTATTTCTTTAAAATCTGTACTTCCCATCATTTTAATAATCCATTTCTTACCAGTTCCCTCCACCCCGAAAATCTCCTCCCTTAGTCCCCGTAGCTTTCTACAATCACACAAAAGGTGGCGTATATCCTCATTCATTTCTCCACACATAGGGCAGAAGTAGTAAGGACCCGATATTTCCTCTTTTTTCCGAAGAATTGCTGATTTCGTTTCTGAGCTTCATTTTTTCGCCGGACAAGTAGTTTCGTCAAAATGATATGACTTATAGGGGTAAACTCACATGCTGGATCCATATCTGAACTTGGTTTTCTCAGATAATTAGCTATTTGGCCTTAATTTGTTTCTAAATTTTAATATCAAAAATGTTCAAGGGGTCTGGCGAAGACTGGATCTGGCGAAGACAAGACCCGATTGTCTGGATCAAATACAGAATTTTTGGGATCCCATCGAAACCTTTGGTCTTGTTCCTTATGTTGTCTCGTCATTTTAGCGGAATAAAAGCCCTTCATTCATTCATTTTGCCGCCTCAAATCAGTCTCGAATAAAGCGCAGCGTTTCCGCATGGAAAGCTGGATTCTACGCAGTGAGGACTCGTTAAAATATTGTCATTCTAAATTCAGAATTACATATGCAACCTGCCAGGTGCCAATACGTACTTTAAACACCCTCTTAGGATTTCTACTAAGAGATGAAAGTACAGATGTGTTAAGAATAGTAATTCCTGTGTAGGCTACTGGTAATGATTCTTCTACAGTTTCCGTTATCAGTTCAGCTTCATTAAAGTAGTTAAGTTGGGAGAATTCTAGCATTTGCAATGCCTAGCCTATATCTTGCCTATATCCACTCTCCAAGTCGTGACTTTAGTCATACCAGTGCTCGTGGTTTCATCTAGTGACGTGATCAAGCACCACCCGAATGGGTCGGTCGAAATAGATCTAAACGATAAAATCAGACTAAAAGAAAAAAATTAACTATGTTATCAGTATTGTAAAAAAAATTCCAAAATTTGACAGTAAATGTTTCTTCAATAATACGTTTTGAGGGTTTTACATTATTTCTGCTTGAAGGAGTAGATGAATCACTTTCAAGACGCTAGGTTAAAACCACGACTCGATGGGGGGATTTTCTAGTGGCACGATTGTGAACTGTATTTCTGGGAGCTCTAAAGTAGCTAGTGAATACCATTAGACGTAATGAGTAAATAATGAGCCGGCGAGAAGGAGGAACGTAGTTTGCTTTAAAGGGTTGAAATTAGCCTTGGAGTGTATTTGTAACGTTGGCTGGTGTTAGGGTTTTGCAAAAAAAAAGTAGTTTTGTTCACAATAATTATTTCTGTTGACTGGCAAGGGTTCCGCCTTATTTTCCGCCATATTTCAAGAAGAAAAGGTGTGCTAAGTCCACTAAGCTCACTGATTGGCATTTAACCAAGAACGAACAAGCCAATAGAACCTCCGTCTTTGGTCCCATGCAGCGACTGTGGGTACCTCGACAAAACTGAGCTAAGCTAGAGGTATTTGCCGAGTTTCTGCCCATCTACCTCCCTCTATGCCGTTGCGCATATCGGAGGAATTAGAGCGGGAGGCGCTAACCCGCTCAGCAGAGCGTCCACACTACCAATCGGATTTTAATTAAAAATTTCCTCATCGGGGCTTTACAGCGATATATTTGTTTGTAGAGGTAGCGAGTTGTGATGTTCCGCGTAGCTCCTACTCTGCGCCCGTTTGCATCGGGCAGAGTACAGGGATTTGTTCGACTCCGCATAGTCGTATTACAGAGATAGGGAGACGTAGGTTCTAGTACTTGTTTGTTCTTGATTAAATCAGTGAATAATGAACGAGAGGGCGACGTGGATGGGTTAGTTGTGTCAAGGTCTGATTCGATCTCTCTCATCTGGCTGTGTCCGAGGATACTGCAGACAGAAAAGATACAGCTGTGATTTTTTTCAAAACTGTCATCTTTTGTTGTTAAAAACAGTCGTTTTTTCTGCAGAAACAGTCGGTAAAAATTACCAGCCAGTCGGTAAATGCCTCGTCCGCCCCCCTCCCCCCCCCCAGACATTTTGGCTAGTAACGCCTCTGCTAATGGCAATCATTCCTATCGGCTAGTAAAGATACCCCCCCCCCCCCCCATGTTTTCTGCAATTTTAGTCAACTTCTTTAACCTGTAATTTCCCGTTTGGATTCCGCGCTGTCAGCCAAATACAGTGTCTGGGTGTGGTAAGAATCTGTCAGGAAAACTAATCTATAGACATCCCGCAGTCACCAGTTCTGTGAAATACCTTATCAAAAGTAAGAGTTAGAGTTAGGGGGCTGCCGAAACCCCCGCTTGATGCGTGCGCCACGTAGGTACGCTGGTACGTGCGGATGTGTAGAGACCCTGCGCTTTCCCCCAAACTCCTAAGCCCTTATAAACTAGAATTAAGCGGGTATTAGACAGACATTCATTCGTGAAGGCTTTACATGAAGGGGTCGTGCTGTGGGGTGAGTTTGCTTCAACTAGTGTGTATTATAGTGTCGAAATGTGCCTCTGCTGCTTTGGGTGCGCTAGACAATTGTTGAATGAAAATTTTATTCACTCACTGGACTTCATGAGGACTAGCGGAGTGTTATACAGAACTGGGCCTAAGGCCCAGAATCCGGCCAAAACCGGAAAATCTCTTAAAAGCAAAAGTTTTATTTGAAGTTGATTAGACGACAGATTTAGGGGTAAAAAGAGACGCTGAGTCTGTATATGATGATCATTTTTACCCGGACATATAATTCGTCCGGAATCAAGTTGTAACCGGATTTTAAGTTAAGGTTTTATTTGAAGCTTACTAGATATTCTTTTTTGATTAGATAAGGATATACGCTGAATTAGTTTCTGATTTTTTTTTTCTGGACAATTAGTTCGCTCGGAATTCGGCAGAAACCGGAAATTGGCAGAAGTAAAGCAGGAAGTTTCGGTCAGTATCGTCAAAATACATATGGCTTATAGAGGTATATCTGAACTTGGTTCTCTCTGATGATTAGCCTGGCGAAGACAATACCCAGTTGTCTGGATCAAATATTAGATTTTTGGGATCCTATCGAAACCTTTGGTCTTGTTATATCTAGTTCGTTCATGATACGACGTTTATCGAACGTGCCAAAGAAGGCGCTAATCTAGACACATTGAAACGACGTTTCTCGTACCGACAATGACGAACGGCGAAAACGGACGTGGCTAATAACCGTGTTTGCTAATCCGTCCTAAAAATAGCGCAGGTTATTGTATTTCCTAAGCATAGCTCTCCCGTTCTAAATTTAGAAATTGAGTGAATGAATTCTTCTGCCCGAGAGCTCGCGATCGTTGCCAGGTGACCTGCCGAAATAGTTGAATGAAATGGCGGAGCTGATTCGGATCAGTCCGGTTCCTGACACGGATCAAGTTAGACGCATATAATGTAGGTGAATTGTTCGCGGTGAATCGGTAGTATGAGCAGTATCGAACCAATTTATGTGACCTAACATCAACGATGATTCGGCGGTAAGTTGATTTAATTTTTTTGTTAATTTTTTTACGGGAGGAACTACCCGAAAAGATGGACAGACCGCATCTCATTTATAGTTCACCGTTGTCTTTATCGTTGCACTATGATATGACGATGCAGCTGTCTGTTTTGTATATACGCCAATTTTCCCCGTGACCTCAGTTTACCCATCCTTGTAACTTATTCAGTTAAGATTGATTAAATAAATTTTAGACCCGAGTTCTATCTGAACACTAAACTTATTTGTGTTGTCTTAAAGTCAGCAGCCAGTGCCTCAAACCTGCTCAGATGTCGGTTTGCAAAGTTTGTAAATTTGTTTCGTAAACCAAACTTGTTGTATTTTTCGGAAGTTTCACTTTAGTTTTTCAGCTTTAACTTTTTTCATGAAGCTCATAAGATCGACTAATAGAAGAAGAGATGTAACTCAACACTTTTTAATTATTGTGAAAATATAGAATTAGGAGACTGAAGATATGCAAATTTAGTTTGGGCCCCTATACCAGTATTTTTTTTAACTCAAAATTCAATTACTCTTTTTGGGGTAAATTTAAAGTATTTTCAAATATAGTCTATATAATAACGTCATTGCTTTGCATTTTTCCCTTTGAAAGCTATTTAGGGGCCAGAAAATAGCACAAAGGTAGAAGATTTCTGCCCCTCCTAAATCTGGGGGACATGTCCCTTCCCCCCAATATCCGTCTTCCCAAACGGTAGCGCAAAAATAGAATCTGTGTAATAATTTAACAATTGTTTAGATATATCAATGTCTAAACATATCAGTAGGTCGAATTTTAAAGACATCCCCATCACAACGATTGGTCTTGGCGGGTACTTGGCATGGTGGATACTCGGTCCTTCTTTGCGTTTGCATTATTGGCTCAAACGGTATTGAAGGAACGAGATATCTAACATATCACATGAACGCCAGCTTTGCCTGTCCACTTTCGCCCGTGAACACCCCCCCCCCCCCCCCCGCGACCGGAGACAGTATCGTGAACTGCCCTGTTTCAGTGGTAAGTTTATTATTTTAACAGTGTTGTCATTCTTACTATTCTGGAGACAGTCTGAGGCGGATGTGGGACATAGAAGTATGACACATATTAAGCCTACAAAAAAGTGATTTCCTCTTTTTCGATCCCAAAGTACGTCCCTGATTAGAATTCAAAGTAGTATTTGTTTTCATTGTTATTGTATTTCTTGCTGCGAAAGTAGTTGCTATTAAAGAAGGTATGGAATGCATTTATAAGCAGTGAAACGAAAGACAAAAGTTTTGTTCAGCCAGGATTTGAACCTGTGGCTTATTGCGATGTAAATACTGTATGAGCTGTTTTGAACAATGCAGATTGAAATTGATAGAAATGAGCTACCATTTCGGAAATGGAAGTCTATGAATTGAACTGAAACATGATGGACTGCTTGAGATTTCGACATACTAATTGTTTCTTCATTTATGAACTACGGTAGGCCAAGTAGTTTGTATTTGTGAACTTCCGTGACTTTAGAAAACGTTTGTTTTCGAGCTTTTTTCCAGTGGCACACTTCACATTTTGAGGTTGGGGAATTCTCGGTCCTATAAGTAAATCGTTTTATTCTATTCGATTTGCATGTGAGACCGAAACTTCCTCCCCCTTCAACAGCTGCAGTAATCCCTACTCCAGTATCTATACCCCCCCCCCCTTCCTCCAAACTCCACTCTTGAACTGTCCTCTTGGCCAAACTGACGTTACTTTCTCAAATCTCCAGCACCCGAATAGGAGTAGGCTACCCGTGAAAGGGGTAAAAAATATCATGGGAAACCCCCAGTCAGCCTTTGTAATGTTCTTCTATAAAGAAAAAGGTTAAGACGAGAAATGCGTGTTAGGCTATTGTTTAACGTAAGTGAGTGAAAGTATTGCACTCCCGCACAGGACACGGTTTTGCTCTTCTTGGGAGCGTTATGTATGTTGTTTTGTTTTATGAAAGATAAAATTAAAATGAGTTGAATTGAATTAATAAATTATTTTATTAGTCAATCCTTGTGCATGGAAGTTGAGGAGATGCCCTCTCCTATCGCCATCGTCATAAATGGAGAACGCCCCCTTTGTATAATAAGTGCGTCCCTGAAAAAATAACTAGGAAGTAGCCTATACACAAACAATCCTCCCCCTACATACATTTTCTCGCTTGGTTTCGAATGCTGTCAACTCGGTCTGCAGAACCGATCTTCATTTTTGAAAAGATTGATTCTGAAGATCGAACTTACAAGTATTCTCACCTCTTCTCTTGCTGTGACTGCACCCCTCCCCTTCCCGCATTTCGGCTTGGCTTGGCACAACCCAAGGCAGTTCACTTCAGATAGCTTCGGAACGAGTGGTGTTGTCTTCAAATCAACCAGGCTACTTCGTATGGAGTTGCTATCACACGTATTTTGCTCGAATAGTTCTACCTAGGGCACTTATTTTTGTTTTTAAACTTAGTTAGCCACAATGGCCTTCATTTCCCAGTCTAAACTTCACCTCTTCTTCATACCAGTCAACCCTGCGCTGTGGATTATCGTTAAGGTGTGACAAAGATTTCAGGCATCACATATTGTCGTGACAAGCAACACGTTTCGATCAGAAAAGAAAGTTAAATGAAAGAAGACATCCAAAATATCCGCAAGGCACTTTATACTATTAAAAAAGAGTGACATATGTAAACTAGGCAAAAGTTACTATAAATGCTGCAAATACCTGCTTTATTAAACCCCCATCGCAGTCGTAGAATAATCCGAAAATACAAAGCTCGCGATGTAACGGCAAAACTCCATAGCACAAGCATGTGAAAGGCTTACTCCATATCACGGGCTCATCCGTTTGTTCTGTTAATTTTTATGGCACTTGCAGCCTCTGGCTCAAGTGCCATATACCGATCACAATTCCGTCTGTCGGTCTGTCGGTCGGTCCGAGTTTTTTGTCACACTTTTTCGAGTTAGGGTACTTCCAGATGTGCTAGGACAATGAAACTTGGCAGGCATATCAGGGACCCGAACAAACTAACCTGGAAACAATCAGTTTCCCGATCCGACCATATGCGGGGGAGTGCGGGGCGCTGGAAACTTGAAAATTTAGGGCATTTTTTCACACTTTTCCGAGTTAGGGTACTTCTAGATGCGCTAGGACAATGAAACTTGACAGGAATATCAGGGACCCGACCAAACGAGCCTGGAAATAATCAGTTTCCCGATCCGACCATATGCGGGGGAGTGGGGGCGCTGGAAACTTAAAAATTTAGGGCATTTTGTCACACTTTTTCGAGTTAGGGTACTTCCAGATGAACTAGGACAATGAAACTTGGCAGGAATATCAGGGACCTGACCAAAGTGACCTGGAAATAATAAGTTTCCCGATCCGACCATATGCGGGGAGTTGGGGCGCTGGGAACTTGAAAATTTAGGGCATTTTGTCACACTTTTTCGAGTTAGGGTACTTCCAGATGAGCTAGGACAATGAAACGGGACCCGACCAAACTCACCTGGAAATAATCAATTTCCCGATCCGACCATATGCGGGGGAGTTGGGGCGCTGGAAACTTGAAAATTTAGGGCATTTTTACACACTTTTTCGAGTTAGGGTACTTCCAGTTGTGCTAGGACCGTGAAACTTGGCAGGCATATCACAGAGCCGACCAAACAAACTTAGAAATAACCAGTTTTCTGATCCGACCATTTTGGGGGGGAGTGGAGGGCAGGGGAATCCGGGAAATTGAGAAGTGTGTAACTTTCGAACGGGTGCTCGGATTGTAATGAAACTTCATAACTGAATAGAATATGTATCAGTAATGTCCCGTTTAAAGTCTTGACCGGATTCGGTAGCCAGGGGGGAGTTGGGGGGGGGAGACCGGAAATTTCAAGAAACGATTAGAATGGAGGGATCGGAGTGAAACTTGCTGGGAAGAACAAGCATCTGCTCTAGATAAGTCCTTTAGACCATTGTACTGGATCCGGACACTTATGGGGGGGGGGTCCCGTAATTGCGGTGATGGTGGTTTTGGGGATTTTCACGATGAAACTTGGCAGGCATATCAGGGACCCGATCAAACTGACTTCAAAATAAAAATTTTGTCGATCTGATAATGGTGGGGGGGAGTGGAGGGAGGGGAATCTGAAATTTTCAGTCATGCGTAATTTTGGAATGGGTGATCGGATTCGAGTGAAATTTAAGAATTGGACAGAGGACATTTCTCCGATGATCTTTTTCATATCCGGACCGGATCCGGCAACTATTGGGGGGGGGGGGAATACGTGACCCGTTTAGAATGGAGGGATCGGGATGGAACTTTGTGGGAAGAACAAACAGATGCTCTAGGTAAGTCATTTACTGAATCGGATTGGCTACGGGCACCGTGGGGGAGCTGGGGGGGGGGGGTGGACCGGAAATCTCGAGAAACGGTTAGAATGATGGTATCGGAGTGAAACTTGCTGGGAAGAACAAACATCTGATCCATGTAAATCTTTTACATAATTTGACTGGATCCGGACACTTGAGGGGGGGGGGAGGATGGGGTTTCCCGGAATTCCGTTTTTTGGGGGAGTTTCACGACGAAACTTGGAAGGCATATCAGGGACCCGGTCAAAATGGCTTGGAATAAAAAAAATCCTCGATATGATTATCTTGGGGGGGGGGGGGGAGTTGAGGGATGGGAATCCGGAATATTGAGTCATGCGTAACTTTGGAACGGGTGATCGGATTCGAGTGAAATTTAATAATTAAACAGAGGACATTTTTCTCTGGTGATCTTTTTCATTTCCGGACCGAATCCGGCAATTATTGGGGGGAGGGCGGAAAATACTTGACCCGCTTAGACTGGTGTGATCTGGATCGAACTTCGTGGGAATGACAAACAGATGATCTGGATTAATCATTTACAGAACCGGATTGGCTCCGGGTATTGTGGGTAGAGTTGGAGGAGGGGGGGGGGGTCTGGGATTCCGGTGATCGCTCCAGATGTGCTAGGAAGATGAAACTTCGCTGGAATATTGGAGACTCAACAACATTTGCTTAGAAATTGCTACTTCCCAAATCCGATTATTCCTTAAAGTAGGCCTACCAATCTTGACCGCAAAGTAAAAAAAATACTTTCAAGCAATATATGCATTTTCATGATGCCCATCAGCCCATTAGCATTTTTGCCTCAAGAGTTTTGCTTACAAATGAAGTTCCAGCTCCCTTAGAGTGCGCATCTCAACCGCAAAGTCGAAACTCACTTTTGATCAATCAAATCATCTTAACCCATGCAAGTGCCATATGAGCTTACATCTCTTGTTGTTGTTCTGTTGTTTCTTTCTCTTTTTTACTCCACCATCTTCACGTTGTTTATTTGCAGTGGGTTACAAATAAATTATTATTATTAATAATACTTACAAGATGTTGTAAAATTAATCACAGATTTGTTGGGGGGGGGGGAGGGGCTTCTGAAGATGAATATCGAATTAGATGTTCCTTCAGCACAAGCTGACTGCGAATCATAGCTGACGGTGCAAAACGGATAAGTGTAGCTGATATGTAGCTAATGTAGCTGACTTATCCGTTTTGCACCGTCAAATATGATCGAATTAGGGTTAAAGGACACCTGAACAATGAAACCATACTTGGACACACCATGGAGAATGCATTTCCAGACATGGCCTCGGAGAGCATTCTTCTCCTTAGCGTGACGCTTTCAAAATAGGGATGTTTGTTTATGGAGGAAACTTTTTGGGCTTAACTGGTTAACAAATATTCCAGAAAAAGGGTTGATTTGAGACATTTGTTCATTTCTAAAATTGTTCGGTACTGAAATAAGGACAGATGCAAAATGGAGCAAAAATCATAGCTTGGAAACACTATTTCGTATTTGGATTGGGTTTTCTGCAGGCAATGTTAACGGAAGTACATACAGATAGGGATGATACTTGGTACTCTTCATTCAGGTGTCATTCAGCGTGGTTGGATACGAAATTCACAAGCAGAATTGACACCTGAAACTATTCGATCATTTTCCTTCTCAGTAACAAGGGCCATCACCAACTTTGCCTATACACCCTTCCTAAAATCAATGGCGAATTGCCGCAAGATGCAGTAGAGAAACAATACCAATCGCACCTTATGTTTTGGTATAAGTTATCTGAAGGGGGAATATGTGATAAGGCTTTTGGGTCAAACCGAGTCGCGCATCAGTTCCGTGTGAAAGTTAGTCAGCAGTCAGCACTGAAGTTGGAAACTTGGAAGCAGGGTTGCCACGTCGAAAAAAAATTAGAGAGTGACTTTTGGTCGAAAACAGAGAGTGATTTGGGAGTGAAATTCTGTTTTCATGAAAAAATGGGAAACGGTCACTTCTGGTCAGAATCAATGCTGAAAAAATTACAAATCTTAATTTAGTGTCCTTGAAAAAACGTGAAATAGTCACTTTTGGTCGGAATCACTGCTGGAAAATGACACCTCTGGATGTTTTTTAAATAGAGTGAATTTTATGTCCTACGTAGGACAAGAGTGATAAAAATAAAACAGAGTGACAATTCACTCTATCGTGCGACATGTGGCAACCCTGCTTGGAAGCCAGAATACTCTTGACGATTAGCTCTTCTCGCCGATGGAAAATCGCCGTGTGCCTAGCGAAGAATCAGCAACGTCACCGCAACATCTTGTTGATTGGTTTACGGATTATCTGGTGAATCTTGAGGGTTTGTTTGCCTGACGTTTTTTCTTTTCTTCCCTAGCATCACGGCGTGTTTCGGATTTGGGCATCTAGATTCTGGAGTGTTAATGAATTTGATGAAGTTTGATATAATAAGAGCTGGGCAGACCGCACATAGAGGCAGAGTCATTTTAAAGAGTTTTAAACACGGCCAGACGTAAGAGGCAAACATAAAAGAGATTTAAAATAACCAACAAACCTGGTTATCGCAAACCAAGAAGTAACGTGTTGTTGTTTACTTTACACAAGCGCATCTAGCGGCTAAAATATCTAATATGGAAGGAATTTTATGAAGGTTGTATAGGCGGAGGTCAATAGTTCAAGGTGTGGCGACTGATTGACGTAATCAAACTGATTTTTACTCTTTTACTGCACTTACGCCCTGGTGTAGTGCGTAATAAAATCATTCATTCATACACTTCAATTCAGGATCCGTGGACAGGAATGCGAAATCAGTCCCAATCCATGCTCCGATTCCAAGGTTTGCGTGGCCAGAGATACTGAGCGGCTGACACGAATTTCAGAACGTTACATAGGTTTTTGGGATCCCAAACGTTAGTGGCGGGATAAATAATGAGGTTGACACTGAACTCCTGCTTCTAGCAACAGCCTAACGAGGACCCTCTCCAAGAAGGGGCGAAATATCGCTGACGAACACCGTAGCGATTTGTTTTTGGGATCCCAAAACGTAAGTGGAGGGATACCTGTGACATCGCAAAAGTTGTCCGTCTGTCCGTCCGTCTGTAAGCACGATAACTCTCGACGGGAATGAGATATTTTGATGAAACTTGGCGTGAGGATTCGTTGGGTCGGCGGACGAGTCGATTTCGTAAATGGGCTTTGTAGCCCTACATTTAGGGGTGGGGAGGGGGTTCAAATTAAGGGGCAAACAAAATATTTTGAAACAGCTAATGTGATAGTCGATTATAGGGTAAGAAGACATGCTGAACACGATGGTGAAAACCATTTTGTAAACTTCCCGGAATCCGGCCAAAACCGGAAAGTTTGTTAAAAGTAAAAGTTTTATTTGAAGTTGATTAGATGTTCGATTTAGAGGTAGGAAGACATGCGGAAGACGATGGTGAAAAACTCGACGGACAAGTAGTTCGCCCGGAATCCGGCCCAAACCGGAAAGTTTGTTAAAATTAAAAGTTTTATTTGGAGTTGATCAGATGTCCGATTTAGGGCAAGAAAACATGCTGAACTTTTAAGTGAAAAAAAATTTCTACCCGGACATGTAGTTCGCCCGGAATCCGGCCAAAACCGGAAAATTGTTGGAAGTTGGTAAGAAGGGGTAAGAAGAGACGCTGAATCCGTGTGTGACAATCATATTTTACCAGGACATATAGTTCGACCGGAATCCGGCTGGAGTCGGAAAATTTGTTATAAGTTAAATTTTTATTTGAAGTTGATTAGATGTTCATTATTGGGGAGATACCCTGAGTTCGTTTTTGAGCTTTCTTTTTTCGCCGGACAAGTAGTTCTAGAGTTCGGCCGAAACCGGGAAATTGGCAGAAGTGGCAGGAACTTTTCGTCAAAACAGATATGACTTATACGGGTAAACACACATGCTGAATCCATATCTGAACTTGGTTTTCTCAGATGATTAGCTATTTGGCCTTAATCTGTTTCTGAATTTTAATTGTAAGAATGTTCAAGGATTCTGGCGATGACTGGATCTGGCTAAGACAAGACCCAGTTGTCTGGATCAGATATTCAATTTTTGGGATCCCATCGAAAACTTTGGTCTTGTTCCGTTTTGAGCCTTGGTTTAAATATAGCTTATAATTGCTTGATCATGTCGTTAAACACGTCGATTGTGGTTCAAATTTGACCTATCTGCTTCGTTTTCTTTGGTAGTTGATACTACCGACTGAACCCGGTTAAAACCAGAAATTCAGCAATCAAATTAAGTCTTAAAAAAGGTTTTTGAGTCTATTTAATCTTACACAGAAAATAAAACCGACCATCGCGTTTGTTTTACTTATGAAGCCACTAAGAAATCTACAAGAACGGATAATCTGGATGAAGAGCTCCAGGAAATAGTCCTCTTTGGGATCCCATCGAAACCATTAGTCTTGTTATCTCCGCGGTAATGACCGAATTTCTTCTTCTTCTTCATTATAGCTGACGTTTCTCTTTTGAGCCATTGTCAAATATATGTTTCCCAGACAGCCTGGGCTAAGGGAGTATTTACAGTTTTAAGCTCTACCGGAGTTCTGGATTTTTCAGGATTGCAGCCGAATATTGGCGCGCCAGGGATCGTAAAGTTTCCCGTAAAAAATATTTGTTTTTTCACCTGGCGCAAACCCTAAATAACCAACCGTAAAGCACATAAATGACACGACTGAAATTGAATATAGAATAATAATTAATACGCTGCAGGTGTAATTTTTAGATTAATCTTTTAATAATAATATAACTGCAATAATAAGGCTTTCGCCTCTATAAATTTCTCGGGACACTTTACACACTACATTGAATTTCAAAAAAAAAATTCTACTTTTGTCTCCCTAAGTTCGACTACTTCCCGTAGAAATTTTAGTTTTTTTATCTCACACGTCAGCCCACTTAAATGACAAAGAAAATGAAACAAAATTCCCTGCTTAGGATGATACTAATTCTTTTTATTTTTGCCGACAAGTTGGTCGAATCATAATACGATGGATAAAAAAGAGTGTGTACGAAAGCGGGCCGACAAAATGTCTGTATGCTTTTGTCGGGGCTTCGCGCCCGACAAAAGCTATTTGAAACTGTTCCGACGGATTACTTTAGAAGTAGACCTATTCTTATTGGCTAGATTATAGGTGATTTTCACACAAAAGTTTGCCAAGAAATAATATTTCGATACTTTTGCAAAAGCTTATTTTGGGCCAGATTGTGCCGGCGGAATTCGTTCTCAGGCCATGTTGAGAGGGAGGTCCCCCCTTAGTTACACTACACCCTTGTGTACAGAGAGCGTGTTCCATCCTACTTACCGTAGTTACCACGTATGACGTCACGAATTCTGCCTTTTTGTCGTCAAGGCTGGAACGATTTTTCTATTTTCCAGCGGAATATCATTCCACGGGTGAATCCGACCAATCACGTGACACAGATTCGTGGTTACTACGCTTACCACGCTCCCGAGCGTGGTAAGCAAATAGTTACTATTAGTTACTATTTCGAGAAGGCTGGAACGGTCAGCGTAGTAACTTTTCGTGAGGTTGGAACGGATTTAGTAACTAATAGTTACTATTGGTACGAGGGTGGAACGCGCTCAGAATGTCTACCGCCGTCCTCACAACGCAGAATTCTACTATGACGCGGAAAATTTGAGTCTCAATACAAACATGGCTTTTAAGTGGCCAGTGATCGGCTCGTGGAAGGTAGCTCACTGCGTCAAACCTTATTTTTCGTATATCGTTTTCACCAAGCATAGCCTAAAACACAGGTACAAACGCATAGAGGTACCAATACCACAAATCCGACAGTGAAATTCCACGATGTGAAAACCAATCATTTGTGAGTAGCGGAGCAACGAAGTAACTCATTTTCATCAGGTATTCAAGCCTCTTTAAGTGAATAGATGATGGGAAACTAGACTGTCCTGTCTCAGCCCTTTTCGGTTAACCTTTAAAGGGCCCGACATGTCTTTAATGCCAATGCAACTACTTCCGTAATTGCATTTGTTAATTCTTAAGCCCGAAAACCCAAATTTCGTATGTCACATTTTAAGCCCTCTAACGACGCCTCACTAATTTTTGCAGTTGTCACGATTCACTATTGTCCATGCATACTATGCTCCCCGACGCGTATCATGCTATTGATGCGTAAAACCGGTTATCTGAGTTTTGCCGATTTTTTGGGAGAGGTCAATGGGACTGGGAAAAGGCTTAAAACATCCAAAGTCGTGGATAATCTGTAAAAAGCAGAACCTAGTCTTACAGTATTCAAATAGTTTAGAACATTCGAACATAAACAGTAAATTGTGCGAGATGTGCCTTAAACACTTTATCTGCAGCGACCATCGATTCCGCGACCTAGAAATTTCGTGAACCTGGAATACAGCGTTCGAACCATATCCCCCCAAAACCATATCCCCCGTTTAAATAAGTGTAGGGAGTGGGTCGTCCCTCCAACACGCACCACTCTTGTAGTGCGTTGGTCGTGCATGTCTCCCTGTATTCCGTTCTTATTTTTTATTATTATTATTTATTATTTTATTTTTAAGGTGGAGTTTTAATGGTTGGTGCATAGCAGGGCCGTATCCCGGGGGGGTTAGGGTGTTCACCCCCCTCCCCCTCCCGAAACATACAAAAATAATCATTTTGTATAGGCTTTTCCCTCTGATCTATGTCTTTTTTGCCCGACCCGCGGGCAACCCCCCCCCCTCCCGAAAGGCAACCCCCCACCCACCCCAAAAATAAATTCCTTGATACGGGCCTGGTGCAGAGGGTTGGTGGGTATTGCGGTGTGCATACGTTGCATCTTTGTACATTTTTTACAGTTGTAGTTAGATCAGTTATTAGTGTAGTTATAAGGCTCAGCTTTCTCGTGCTTTGCGCCCTGCCGGATTTCTGTCCATTTTTATGGCACGTGCAGCTCCGCTCAAGTGCCAAATACCGATCACTTTTCGGTCTGTCGGTCTGTCTGTCAGGCCACTCATCTCGAGTTAGGGTACTTCCAGAAGTGCTAGGACGATGAAACTTGGCAGGCATATCAGGGACCCGACCAAACTAACTTGGAAATAGTCACTTCCCCGATTCGACCACCGTGGGGGAAAGGGAGGGGGAGTCCAGAATATTGACGGACAATTTTTGAACGGGGAATCAGATCTTAATGAAACTTGATATTTCGAATGACCTCCTGTCTCAGGTATCACACTTCAAGTCCGGATCCCGATCCGACTTTCCCCGGATCCGGGAGTCCGGAAACTAGGAACAATGGTAGCAAATGGGGAGCAAAAGGAAAACTATCCAGATGTGGTATCGATCAGACGACCTCTCTCATGGAAGCCCAACACTATCCCACGAGGCCATTGAAGCTTGTGTTTAGAATCGAATGCAGAAAGAGGTACAGTTTAAAGTTCAATGGTCGGATCAAACAAACATGATACCCCATTACCACCCCCTAGAATACAGTGTTACATCAGAAATCAGCAGATTCCTCGACAACTTATTTTCGCTAATATATCGTTACGTCGTTTTTTTGCTGACTGCCATTCTCCGATTTACTAGCTTCGACAAATATAAGCGGAGTTCCTTTTTTCTTATCTGTTCGTTGTTGTTATACACTCCAGATTATTTGTATTGTTGACAAATATTCATATTAACGGTGTTAACTGTGAAATCCTTGTAAACTCTGGAATCAGCTGCAAGTAGGTCGGTTATGTTAGTACACTTTTGGTAGTGTTGTGACTTTACATCCAGAAATCAAAACTTTTCTTCGGTACTACAAACAACAGGAAGTTTCATCAGATAACGCTGGAGCAATCAGAGACGGTTTATTTTAGCACCCATGGCACTCTCGTCGCTTAGCTCTATAAAATGATTGATTTTCGTACATGGCCGAGAGTTTTTGAATTTCCGCGCCTTGCATTACTATGCTCTGAAATTGTCTCCGCCGATACGCCGAAGAGTCAATGACAAGCGATGACATGAAAGTGGCTTATTTTTGAAGCGCTATCTAGTGGAATTCAGAAATGTGTATGTGTGAAGCATTTTATAAAAATTAAAGCATAGTTAGTGCCCATTGTGCTTTAAGGATTTGGCAATAAATGGTAAACTAAACTTTTATCTGATTGTTTTCCGACTTTTTTGGTATAGATTATCAGTTTCGGATGCTCGTGATCCTGTAACCATGAGTCAGAGTTTAGTTGAAAAACTAGTAACATACTTAAGTTTGGAACGGGTAATCGGACATGCATGAAACTTGACAAGTGTCAAGAAAAAGTGTCTCAGATGTTCAGTTTCAAATTGGACCGGATCCGATAACTGGTGTGGGGGACCTGGATTATACCTGGAGGGGTGACCGGAAATTAAGGTACGGAACCGGAAGGTAAGGTAGGATTTAAGGTACTTCCAGATGTGCTAGGACGATGAAACTTGGCTTGGACATTAAGGACTTGAAAAGATTGGCTTAGAAATTGTCACTCTTCAGATCCGACCATCCCTTAAAGTACTAATCCCAACCGCAAAGTACAAAAAATACTTTTAATCTTTCATGATCCCATCAGCCCATGATCATTTTTGCCTTAAGAGTTTTGCTCAAAAATAAATTTTTAGCACCCTTAAAGTGCGTATCTTAACCGAAAAGTGAAAAAAATACTTTTGACCAAACAATATATATTCATGGACCCCAAGGGCCCATGATCATTTTTCTCAAGGGTTTTGCTTACAAGTTAATTCCTTAAAGTACAAAATGTAATTTTGATCAAAATATACATTTTCATGATCCCGGTGAGCTTATCATCATTTGCGCTTCAACAATGTTCGTTACAGATGAATCTCTGGTGCCCTTAAAGTGCGCATCATCATAGCCAAAATAAGATAGTTTTTACGAACGACAAATGCTCATGATTTCCAAGTACGCATGATCATTGTTATCTGAACGGTTCTGCTTACAAACGATCACAGCAAAGCCACGACTTGACGAACTCCTACTTTCATCCTCCGACCCAGCCTTGCAAGTGCCATATGAGCTTCCAGCTCTTGTTATGTTTGTTGAAGTAAGTTTATCATTAAATGAACCTGAACACGAAATTTACCACGGATTAGATATTACATAGATGGCGCTTTATAAAAAGGACTTGAACCGTGATAAATATATCCGAAACAAATTTTTGAATTCAACTTAGAAGTCTAGGACGCCACTGTCGGAGCCACGTAGACATACCGGGACCTACAGCGAAGGGCCCTGGGTTAAAATCCCGGTTAAGGAGCATTTGTGTCTTTCAGTTCACTACTTATAAAATGGTACCACGCAAATAATGCTGTTCCTATTTAGTCTATGGTTCAGTATCCAGACTATATTCGAATAAAATTGAAGGTAAACTATCACTATTTATTATACGGTTAAGTATTCAGAGCGGATTCGAATAAAATTTGAGGTAAACCCAACACAAAAATAATGAAGATCGAGCTGTTACTATTTATTCTACGTTTCAGTGTATAGACAATCTTCAATAAAAATTAAACAAACTTGACACAAGAATAATGAATATCAAGGATGTTGCTTGTTTCGGAGGTTCAGATTAAATTCGATTAAATGTGAAAGAAACTTACCAACAAAATTAGCAAAATCTCGAGGCTCTACTGTTACTATGCTACTGTCATCTCGGTCATTATGGAGCGATTGAGCGTTGCGCCGCTGAGGCGTCAGGCCACACAACTAAACTACACTATGCTACTTCTACAACTGATCCTCTTTTTCCCGTTCTTCATATTTATAGGTAATTGTTATAACTAACCGTACGCCTAACCCCGCCCATAAGTTACGTCATAGTTCGACCGGAGGTCCATATTTGGCGGTTTAGACCTACTCGCGGAGGGCAGCTAAGGAATTTAGGCTTCTTCTTTCAGAAGCCTCTACAGGCCGCTTTCGGAAGCCTCTACAAGCCGCTTCCGAAAAGCCGCACGCAAGTCTGAGAATTTGAAGACAATATTCTAGCTTCTGTCCAAACTATAGGCTTAGATTCATACATCAAGGAGCTAAAGCTGGCTCAAGGGGTACTTATACGCTTGGCGTTGTTCTTCCGCTAAATTCGTCAACTTCCATTGCAGCGGAAGGGTGCCAAGGGGCGCTGTTTCCCCCTAAACTAAACTAGACTGAAACAATTTTGGTTATTTAATGGTTATTATTTGGTTATTTATCTAACCCGTTACAAATTGTGTTACGGCTCCGTCGATCGCCCCCCTTTCCCTCACACACCAAATTAGACCTTTGCATCACTTACTCCCCCCCCCCCCCATTCTTCGTGGGAAGTCTCTGTACTTCTGACTCTATTTTGTCCAAGGCATGATTAGTGATTGTACGTCGTTATATAACCTTAGAGATTTTTTCCGTAACTGCTATAAATGATATAACGAAAAATCTAGAATCCCATTGCATAAGGGGGTGAATAACGGTTATTCCCGGGTTACGTAATCGTTTGGTGTCTTTGGCAAATCTGAGCTGGATAGTAAATCGTAGGGACAACGTGATACGCCTGCAAAAATGTTTGCAATAAAGCTTTTTGCAGTTTTTTTAGCCAACTGAAAGGAATCCGAATCTCTAAAGGAAGGGATTTCTTAACCAAAGGAAAGATCAGCGAACAGTAATGCCCGTAGTATGCAGAAGTCCTGAGGCCTGCTTACTAACTCTTCACTGCTGTCCGGACCTGTGGCGCCAAGGCCTTTAAAGCTTGTTTCGAAATCTGTTCAGCGAATCTTTGCAGAAACATTTCGTTTTTCTTTGTTTATAAACAAATAGATTAGGCCATGAGAGTAAGTGAGGGGGTTTCTCGGGAATTCTGGTTGCTGTTTCGTGCGAGACTGATCTTGTCAGACGTTTGTAAGGATTTGGAGGTGATCACGAAACCAATAAAGGGAAGGTAGACTTCTTAGACCCCTTCAATGGTTAAGGGTTTATATGTATTTCAAATCTATTGTTTGGCTGCATCTGTAATAAATTAATAGCTATATAGTTTTGTGATTCATTATTTACTAATTATAAATCTCTACTTAATTCCAGAATAAACAATAAGAATCATACCATTATATCACAGCCCATATTCGACAGACCATTAACTTTGGTTAGATAAAGTTTCGTTCTGTTTTCGCGAGAAAGATTTAATATTTTATTCAAAAAGCTAAGGTAGTCTTGAGAAGGCCGGGTAGATGCTTGTAGAAATTCTGTTACGATTCGGCCATAAACTAGACCTACGTTGCCTGGGCAACGTGAAGTGCTGCAACAACCTCTGTTCGGCTAGCACTTTGGTCTTGTTTCTTCTTTTGTTTGTTTCTTCGCTGTTAAATGCTGAAGTTGTTCAACCATCGAGGTTTTCAAAATGGTATGTTCCAAGAAATGATTTTTTTTGAACTGATGACACAATCCGTAATCACACGGCTATTGTTCAGCGTTGAAAAAAAAAGAATATCAGAAGTAGGGACTAAATTGACTTTGCAGCCAGTTGAACTTTATCCTTTTAAATAGTAAACATCGTGACTATTGAAAACTTGGAACGTTATCTTAAATAACTTAGTTGGTATTATAAAGCTATCCGTAACTTTTCAGGATTAAAATACCATAGATACTAATCAACTCTACTAATCATTCCGAAACTATGTCATTGTTTTACATTATCATTTGTATCCGTTGCGGAAACACTTAATTTAATTCCAAGTTACAGTGATAGCCATGGAGACAAATTTTCTTACCCTCAAGTCCATCTCCCCTTGATAGACATGGTATCAAATCGTTCGTACGATCAAATACACTGGAAACAAATAATACGAATAATAGGTACCCAACTACCGAAAGTTGGTAATCCCTCGTAGCCGAAGATATTTATGGTCTGACAGCCGATTATTGCTTTCAAGTAGATGTCTCACAATTGGAATCGGCCTATTTTTGGTTTCAGTGTTGTACCAAAAAACGGAACACGCATAGTTTGAACAGCTCATCAAGGTCTATCGATTGCCGTTGAACAAAAAATTCTATCTTTATTAGTTCAAAAGTTGACGTTTTTGCCGTAGGCGAACTTTCGAATGTCACTAATTAGAAAGGAGCAAAGGATTTTGCTCCTTAGCCCGTTTAGCAATGAGAGAACTTTTAGAGTTGAAGAGGCACATCTGATACCCTTACTCTCGCACAATCCCAAGTGTAAAAATTGGAATCCCAAGTGTAAAAAATTGATAAAATAGACGGCAGCTCTTTCGGACCCGTGGGAAAATGCCCTTTTTTTGTTTAAATTTTTCTATTTATCACCCAAAGAAGATATATTGGCTGCGGGGCCGGGGAACTGCCGCACATTTAGCATTTATCAATTTTAGTCCATCTTCAATTTAAAACAAGTGTCGGCCTGCCTGCCTGTGAGCGCGTGACAGTGTCACTCGCGGGTAGCGAGCGAGAACAGTCCTAACTGTTATTCGCAGGTATTAGTGTGTGGCTCGCTGTTCGCTTCTAGGCTTTCAATTCTTCCAGTTTTGGTTTTAACAGTCCTAACTGTTATTCGCAGGTATTAGTGTGTGGCTCGCTGTTCGCTTCTAGGCTTTCAATTCTTCCAGTTTTGGTTTTAACAGTCCTAACTGTTATTCGCAGGTATTAGTGTGTGGCTCGCTGTTCGCTTCTAGGCTTTCAATTCTTCCAGTTTTGGTTTTAACAGTCCTAACTGTTATTCGCAGGTATTAGTGTGTGGCTCGCTGTTCGCTTCTAGGCTTTCAATTCTTCCAGTTTTGGTTTTAACAGTCCTAACTGTTATTCGAAGGTATTAGTGTGTGGCTCGTTGTTCGCTTCTAGGCTTTCAATTCTTCCAGTTTTGGTTTTAACAGTCCTAACTGTTATTCGAAGGTATTAGTGTGTGGCTCGCTGTTTGCTTCTAGGCTTTCAATTCTTCCAATTTTGGTTTTAACAGTCCTAACTGTTATTCGAAGGTATTAGTGTGTGGCTCGCTGTTCGCTTCTAGGCTTTCAATTCTTCCAATTTTGGTTTTAACAGTCCTAACTGTTATTCGAAGGTATTAGTGTGTGGCTCGCTGTTCGCTTCTAGGCTTTCAATTCCTCCAATTTTGGTTTTAACAGTCCTAACTGTTATTCGCAGGTATTAGTGTGTGGCTCGCTGTTCGCTTCTAGGCTTTCAATTCTTCCAATTTTGGTTTTAACAGTCCTAACTGTTATTCGCAGGTATTAGTGTGTGGCTCGCTGTTCGCTTCTAGGCTTTCAATTCTTCCAGTTTTGGTTTTAACTTTAGGTTTTGTATTGGTTTTCTGCTTTGTATCGTTTTTCTTGGTTGTTGATCTTCGTCCTCGTTTTGGCATGGTTTCCTCGAAATTTTCTGTCTGCGCTGAAGAAGGTAGGCGGCTGTCCTCCCGAAATATTCGCCTTTTATTTCAGTATATTCGTTGGCCTTTACAAACCCCATTTTCGTTGGTTTCTTCGTTGATTTTGTACGGCATCTGCCCTTCGGCCAAGTGCCATGTAGCGATAGCAATTTATGTCCGTCCGTCGGTCTGTCGGTCGGTCCGGATTTTGCTAGTTTGGGCACTCCACATAAGCTAGGAAGATGAAACTTGGCAGGCATATCAACGACCCCAAATGATTTATTGGAAATAGTCATTTCCCCGGTGCGAGCATCATGGGTGATCGGATCTTAATAGAAACTGAACTGGAAACTGAATTGGAAAGACCTTGAGAAACGCTTAGAGTGGAGGGATCTGGATAAAACTTGGCGGGAAGACATGCACACGTCCTAGATAAATCATTGACGTAACCGAACCGGATTCGGACTCTGTGGGGGAGCTAGGGGGGATTCCGGTACTTCCTGATGTAATAGGATGATGAGACTCGGTAGGTATATGAGGGATCCGAATAGATCGACTTGAGAATAGTCGTTTGCACGATCCAAACATCGAGGTGGAGTGGAGGGATGGGGAATCAGTGGCATTTAAAAACTTTTGTACGGGCGATCGGGTTTGAATGAAACTTGGCAAGTGGAAAGAGCTATTGTCTCAGATGCTCCATGTCAAGTCCGGACCGGAACCGATACGTGGGGTTCGGGGAGTTGGAAGGAACCGGCATTTTTGTGAAACGCTGAGTTTCGAGGGATCGGGATGGAATTTGATGGGAAGAACAAGCATAAGCATTAGATACGTTCTTGACAGAACCAGGTCATGCCGGGGCTCTTTGAGGGGATTTGGAGGGGGTTTCCTGGAATTCCGGTGAGCACGAGATATGATCCTTCCGGATGTGCTAAGGACGATAAAACTTGGCAGGCATATTAGTGACCCGACCAATTAGACTTAAGGACCCGACACAATGCCCTAGGAAGACTTTCGGTCCTGGATCCGACCATTTTTGGGGGAGTTGAGGAGGGGAATCCGGAAATTACTGACTTTCGTAGGTTGCGAAAAAATGGTCCGATTAAAGTGAAACGTCATGGGTGATAAGAACTAGATAGAACCTAGATATGCAAAGCATGTGTCCGAACCCATGCGGACATGGTTGGGGGAGTTGGGGGGGGGGGGGGGTCCGGAATTTGTGACATGCACAAAACCAAACGGGTGGGCAGAATGGGATTCAAGTTGGACAGTACCAACTTTATGCGGTCATTTGGCGTCCGAACCGACCGGACCTGAAAAGGTAGGAGGATGAAGCGGGAACCGGAAATTTGCAGATATGCTCCGATTTCGACCTAAACTTGGTGGACGGGAAGAAGAGATGTTAGATGCGAAGGTTTTGTGTCCGAGTCGTATTCGGCCACAGTGGGGGGAGTTGGAGGGGGAGGTCCGGAAACGTTGTCGCTCGCAAAGGGATTAAACGAGTGAAGTGATTTGAATGAAACTTGAAAAGTATAGAGATCGTATGCCTTAGATGACATATTTAGGTTCTGGACCGGATCCGAGCATCCGGATCCGAGCACGGTGGGGAGGGGTATCGGAATTCCCGGCTCAGATTTACTTTCTCGTTTCTCACACTGCCTACTCGTAACAAGTGCTTATGAGCTCGTAGCTCTTGTTGTGATATGTCAGGCCAATGTGGTTTACGAAGTTATCTTCTTAATAGGCGGAACCCAATCGTGAGGCATGTCAGGGACTTGTAAGTAACAATCGGCTGTTAGACCATAATCGTCTTCTGCGATGAGGGGTTTCCGACTTTTCCTAGTTTGTACAACTATTTTGTTTCCGGTGTTTTCGATGGTACGAAAAGTTTGCTTCATGTCATCGTTCAACAATCGATTATTGTAGCATTTTTAATTTCATAAGATTCTACAATGGTCTATGGTGATGGCCTGTCACTGTAACCCAGAATTAAGGGTTAGCGCAACTGATACAAATGATAATGTAAAACAACGAAAGAGTTTCGAAATTATTAGTAGAGTGGCATCTATAGTATCTTGATCCGGAAAAGTTACGGATAGCTTTATAATACCAACTAGGTTATATAAGATAATGTTCCAAGTTTTCGCCGGTCAAGAAGTCTACTACTGAAAAGTAGGTGGTCCTTCAGCCCAAGCTGACTGCGAATCATATCTGACGGTGCAAAACGGAAAAGTCAGCCTCAGGTCCTCCTCAGGCTCAAGCCGCTCAAGCTGGAAAATGAACTTGTGGAAAAACAATTAAAGATTCTTCATTGAATATCTCATTTTATGAACTTCTTCTCTGAAAAGAAAGTTTTGTACCAAAATGCAGAAGAATTTCTACCCTTTCAACGACCCAAGCGAACAGCAAAAACAGTAGCCCTATAGAGAACGAAATCACAGCACCAGCTTTAACTCCAACCAATTTTCAGAGAAGTTCATAAAATCAGATATTTAATGAAAAATCTTTAATTGTTTTTTCACAAGTTCATTTTACAGCTTGAGCCGCTTGAGGCTCAGGAGGACCCTTGCCAAGAAGGGCCGAAATATAGCTCTAATAAATTGTAGCTGACTTATCCGTTTTGCACCGTCAAATATGACTGAAAAGGATAAAGTTCAACTGGCTGCAAAGTCAGTCCCTACTTCCGATATTCTTTTTTTTGTTTTACTTATAAGCAAAATCGACTGTTAGACAATAATCATCTTCGGCGATGAGTGACTGTTAACATTTGCTGGTTGGTGTACCTATTAAGCCTGTTATTTGTTTCTGGTTGTATTTGAATTGAGAAAAATTTAGTACTATGTCTATCACGGGGAGATGGACTTATAAGTAGGATTCGGTAGGATTGCTAGAAGGGGTTTATTAGGAGGTTTAGTAGGATTCGGTTGCTAGAAGGGGTTTATGAGGACCTAGAAACTAGTATAAATTGGTGCATTTTATTTGATCTCTTTCTGAGGGTAAGAAAATTAGTCACCATGGTCTATCACTCTAACTTAGGATTAAGTCTTGAGGGGTTGACAACTTTGGTGGTAAGGTACACACTCAAACAAAGAGTAGGCGGAACCCAACTGTGAGACAAGCCAGGGACTTGTAAGTAACAATCGGCTATACACCGTAATCATCTTCTTCCGACTTTTCCTAGTATGTGTACCTATATTGTTTCCGGTGTTTTTTATGATAAGAAAAGTTTGGTTCATGTCATCGTTCAAGAATCGTTTGCTAAAGCATTGCCATTTTCATGAGATGCTAGAATGGTCTATGGTGATGGTCTTTCACTGTAACCTAGAATTAAGTGTTAACGCAACGGATACAAATGATAATGTAAAACAACGATATAGTTTGGCAATAATTAGTAGAGTAGCATCTATGGTATTTTGAACTAAAAAGCTAAGGATAGCTTTATAATACCAACTAGGTTATCCAAGATAATGTTCCACGTTTCCACAAGTCACGATGTCTACGATTGAAAAGGATAAAGTTCAACTGGCTACAAAGTCAATTTAGTCCCTACTTCCGATATTCTGTTTTTTTTTCAACGCTTAGGGATAACCACGTGATTACAGATTGTGTCATCAGTTCAGAAAAATTCTCCCTGGATTGGAACATACCATTTTGAAAATCTCGATGCGTTGACAAATTCAGTATTTAACCATTAGCAATGTCGGCCTATTTTTTTTTTTTTTTTTTTTCCTATGCCGTCGATTTCAGCTAATTGGTCAAAAGTGGTTAAGGTTCTAACCTGTGCGGTTTTTATGGAAAGTGTGGACCTTAGGCCGGATTGGTGAATATGACGTTACATTTTGGAAAGCTCCGTAGAACTCGGACTGGGGCCAAAAAGGATGGTTTTTGCTTCTCCTCGAGGCAGAGCCTACGGTGTGCGAAGTGAAGCGGAGTTGAATAGCCTATGTCAGAGAGGACTATATGAAGTTGTGCACCCAAGCTTTCATTCATCAAATCATGTTTCTGCTTTTGAGTGGAAAGCTCCGTTCTAGCAGGCAAGCAGGCAGGCACCAGTTTCGAATTGAATATGGACTAAAATCTATAAGTTCTAAGTATCTGAGGCATTTACCCGGCCCACAGCCAACATATTACCTTATTTGAGTGATTGATAGAAAATTTGGAGAAAGAAAAAAGGGTAATTTTCCCGCGGGTCCGAAAGTGCTGCCATCTATTGTTTTTGCCCATTTCTGTTCGTGATTTCAGCTAAGTTCATCATTCCATTTTTTGCACTTGGGATTGCGGTAGAGAAATGTAACAGATATGCCTATTAAACTTTAAAAGTTCGAAGCTTATTCACCTCAATGGAACTAAGCTGCAGCGATCTTTTAGCGAATATGTTTGATCAACAATGCTCTGGTCTCTCTGATCAACCTCCCGATCGGTAGACCAAGGTAAATCAGGGAATCTGCAGGTCTGACGTTCGAACTTCCCAGCCGTACAGTTATACCAGGGCTAGTTCTCCAATTAAATAGAACAACTTTTGTTTTTTCAGGGCTAAATTTCATTCCTACGCTAGTGTACTCATCACTTATAACGTATCAAAATTTTCTTCAAGACGAGTAACTGTGCGACTGGGGTTTAGAATGTCATCCGCGTAACATACAAGACTATCGTCAATTCCACGAATAATACAAGCCGGCTTTACATTACTTTGAGGTTCTATTACAGCATTATTGAATAGTTGCGGCGAAACTACCGATCCCTGTCTTACTCCTTTCTTAACAGGCACAACAACATGAGCATCCGGAAAACCAGGGATTTGAATGACAACGACTAGATTATCGTAGAGGTCCCGGTAAGCACGGATTATAGATGGGTATACTCCTCGCTAGTAGCCTACTTCCTGAATTTATGTCTGAAGGTTGTTTTTGCGCCGGACAATTAGTCCCTCCGGAATGCATCAAAAAATAGATAAGCTTAGTCTGAAATCGGTTAAGATGTCGGAAGAGGGTTGAGAAAACACGCTGAATCAGTATTCATTACTTACTTTTTCCTGACTGACCGTTATTTGGCCGGAATCCGGCAAAATCCCGGAGTTCTGCTAGTTAATGCTTGATCAAGGGGTTCGTGTAGGTTACACTGTAAAAAGTCTCTACTTTATCGGACTTTAGTAGTTGTGCGTCACCGATTCGGACATTTTTATTCCTAATCCGGAGAATTCAAATCCAAATTCGGAGAGTTATAATCCGATGCAGGATTAAAACGCTAGAATGCAAAATACTGCAGCATTCACTGTAAAAAGTGTTTCCGTATAAAGATTAAAGTTAACTGCAGTATTTGCTACTCAGATTACTCTTATCTCTACGCAGATAAGATTAATACCAAATAGAGATAAGATGAATCTGAGTAGCAAATACTGCAGTTAACTTTAATCTTTATGCGGAGGGACTTTTTACAGTGTTATCTGCAGTATTTTGCATTCTAGCGTTTTAATCCTGAATGGGATTATAACTCTCCGAATTCGGATTTTAATTCTCCGAATTAGGAATAAAAATGTCCGAAATCGGGGAAGCAGAACTACTAAAGACCGATAAAGGAGAGACTTTTGACAGTGTACTGCCGATAGCGGAGTAAGCTGGCATGTTGAATAAAACTATCTGCTTTGTTTTCCTGCTTGGTTGATATTACCCGGCGGAATCCGTTGAAAACCGTGAACTTCGTAAGCTCGGTTATGTCGTTCATGCCCTTCACACCCACAAGATCCATTGTAGTCGTGACGTCAGGCCTGTCAGATTTGCAGTTTTCACCGGATTCCGTCGGTCAACTCGGAAAAAAGAAGCAGATAGATCAGTTCAACCAGTCGACTGCCCCATTGTCGAGACTCTCAACGACCGGATCAAGAAATTTCAGGATTTAGCCGGATTACGGCCAAGTTTCGAAAAATAGAATCGCTAGGAAATGTAACGATTCGTCTTAGATTCCTAGTCTTATCTGATCACTCCAGTCATTATGCCTGTACTTTTATCAAAATCCAGTTTCCCGGATTTCGGGCGCAATACTTGTCCGACTAGAAACGAGTTCTGACATCGATTCAGCATCTAATTGCCCGTAAATTGTTAGTCTTTGTCGGACGTAGGCTATGTTTATCGCCTTAATTTGTAAGACGACTTCCTCATATAATTCCAACTTTCCCGCAGGATTTTGTTACGTCCGCGTAAAATTTTTTGGATCTCGAAACGTTAGTGACGTTTTTCTGTCTGTCCGTCCGACCGGCTGTTAGCACGATAACTCTCGAAGGGTTGAGATCCTTTCCTTCAAAAAGTACAGGTCGATAGAAGAGGGGTTTTCTTATTAAGCAAAAAAAAAATATTTCTTATAAGCTAATTAGATAATAAGGAGACGCATGTTGAATCCGCATCCGAACTTTCTTTCTATTCAGACAAGTAGTTCACCCTAAATCCGGCGAAAACCGGAAACTTTGTCGAAATAAAAAATTTCCGAAGTTGATTTGAGATTCAATGTAGTGGATGAAAATGCATGTCGAATCCATATCTGAACCTTATTTTCTCGTCTGACAATAAATCCCTCGCAATTTGATAGAAGTGAAAGTTAATTCCGAAGTCGATAAGAGCTTTGAAATGGGGCTGGAATACATGCTGAATCCATGTTTTCGGTTCTCTTGGATAATTTGTATTTGATCATAATCCGCCAAAAAGTACCACTATCATTTTTATCACGGTTGACTAGGGATAAACAACATAACGAGTACGGGGTTTGGCAAAGTCAGGAAATCTACAAGACACTTGTCCCGAGGAAGGAGCTGAGTAAATATTTCCCTTTGGGGTCTCATCGGAACCTTTGGTCTTGTCTGGTACGGTTTTCCCGTAACAAGTGTCTCAAATGAGCTCTTATATCATGTTCTTCCTTGCCAAATCAACCTGGACCTATGATGCCAGATTGTATTGTTTCACAATACGTTCAACCAATCTGGGCCGAAAACATTTCGTCATCGATTATCAGTAAACAAGCGATGTAAGACGGAGGGGGATCTTTTCAGTTTTGCAATGGTTTTCTTGAAAGTATAATTGCTGTATAATGTATAATGCTCGACTGGCCGGTTCACAGGCTTAGTTCGTATTTGGTCGGGTAGTCTCTAATATTGTTAGATGTTTCTGTTTATGATAAAATGGAGGGGGCAGTAAAACCTGTAAATTCTGTGACCGAATAGAGATCTTTTCGATGTATTTCAGTTTTGTAACATCATCTTCTGCGGACAGGCTTATAAGTCGATTATTTATTCTTTGACAACACGTTACGACAAGCCTAGCGCTAGAGAGTTATCTGTATTTTTATTATTTCTAGTATTTGATTTCGTTCGCGTCGTTTGGTCAAATAGTATATTTGGCCTCGGCTTTGTTTGGTTAGACAAGCTTTTATCTGGAAAAATTTGCCGAAAGACAACTCATAAATAATATAGCCTTCGAGTGACAAAGTTGTGCCTTAGTCTTAAAAGCCGGACGGACGGACCCGTGGTCGGACAAACTTTGAAAAATGACAAGTATCCGTCAGGCTTGATCCACAAGCTCAAAGGTGGTGCAGTTAATATTTTTCTTTCAAGCCGGTGACCAGTCTGTGCCCATGTTCCCCGCTCGGCTTGACACGATCACGAGGCAGGAAAAAAATACACACATGAGAAAGAGGGGTACAGAAATCAAAACCTGAAATGTAAAGGACCATTCACGCTTGTGTTGTAACATGAATAAAAATACTTCGCCTTGTAAGCCTTATTCTCCTCTTCCGTTCAACTTGAAAATCAAGTTGTGCGCCCACATATGCGCAGATTAACAACACGGAGCCTGGAGCCTGACAATCAATCCCAAGAGAACCTAACCTTTGATGACTTAGGGACACTGAACTTCCTGAAATATGGAATTTTAGATCAGCCTCGACCGGTCTTCTGCAAATTCAGTATAATATCTGTTGCTGTGTCTGTTTGACCGATGTAGATTCCTCGATTTAGTGTTGAGCCTACCAGGATTGCTGTAATTATTTCAAAAAAGGTAAAAGCTTGTAGTTGTCAAAACGCATTTAGCTGTATAGTTTAGTATGACTGACTTTCCATTCAGACAGCTCATTCAGTTTCAGTTATATTACAAATATCTCTCCTTATCCGGTTCTCTCTTTCTTCCTTAACAGTCACGTGATGGAAACGCATGCTGTGATTGGTCAAGTATAAGTTTTAACACACAAAATAGAACCCGTTCCTTTTAATTTTTACTACTGCAAGCCTGGCGGGATGAAAGTTTTACCACAGATATTCGCGGATAGCAAGTACAGGGTTGCCACCGGTAGTACAATTGTACTCTTTTTAGTACATTTTTTTTCAAACCACTGAGCTGGAAGTACATTTGATAAAAGTAGTACTTATGCAGTACATTTTAGAAAGGTGGTACTATTCGAAAAAATACCCTTTCTGTCAATATTCATGTTGGCCTAGTTGTATTCTGCTCATTTTATCTGAAATATTTGATCTGATTACTTTGATTTTAACCTTGTTCTGGTTTTCTCCTCTGGTAGTACTTTTTTCCTATTTGGGCAGTGCATTTTATTTGAGTCAAGTGGCAACCCTGAGCAAGTATAATTCAGGAATTCTGCGCCTTAAACGTAAGCTTGAACGGTCCTTAGCACTTCTGGTACTCATCGGTGAATTTGTGAAATTCAACGCACCACACAGTATTTTGTCAGTATTGAATACAATCAAGGGTTATTATGGCTAACCGTATCAGTGGGCTTTATCGCTTTTAGTTATCTCTATACAGACAGGGGGGGAGGGACATTAAAGAGGCAGAAAGATTGGACCACGTGGCGAATGTCATATTTGGGTACTTAATCAACACGCTTTGTCGCACGTAGGGGATTGACCCTGATTTATATCCTAGAAAGGTGATTTATCGACAGTTGATTAAACATGTTCCGCCTGTTCCCATGCAGGTAACGATTAGACCGAACAAATAAATTACATGCATTTCAGAAGGTCCTTTGTTGTTGTTGTGTTCAGTCTCCTTGAAAAAACTTCATTTGCATCTCTAGCTAGGCGGCACCAAAGAAATATTTGAAAATGTTCCAAATAATATCTCTTTGACGCTTAGTGGTGTAACCTCCCCAAAAATCTCCCCCCCCCTCCTAAAAAAAATCCCAGTGACGTAACTTTCTCATAACAAAACATCCTCATGAAAATATGTCTGAATGAAGAAAGTCCCCAAAAAATGTCCCAAAGATAGGTTGAGTTTCAACTCAGTTGAAAGCCATTCAACTTGGCTTTCAAGTACATTATGTAGGTCGGATAAAATGCTTGCGATTATTTGAGGAAAAGAAGAAAAACAAAGATGTATTGATTTTTCAAGACTGAAAGTAGCTATCTATGAAAAGTATTGTAACACTTGGCCGGTTGAACAGAAATATTTTCGGAGTAAACCATCATTCAACCTGATTTGAAGTAGATGACATGAAGTTTGACTGAAACTCCCAAGTAGTAAATTTGTGGAGGTCAGAAGGGGTCTTGCGACTCCCCCGGCAAAAAAACGGACATGCCCCCCCTTCCGGTACCAAAACCTCCTGGTGACCCCCCCCCCCCGGCCCAACCCCTCCCCCTCGAATGCAAACATAAAAGCTTATTCGAAACTGCAGTTTGCTATAGTATAGATCGCCTCTATAGCTCGCCTCTATAGTATACTTCTCATAGAATTTATTTTCTTTTAAAATTTCATTAGAACGTATAGGCATGTCCGCGGGGGGGGGGGGGGTGATACCACTGACAACCCATTCATTAGGCGCTTTCGGTGTCTACGTATACGTTGTTGTGTGAACCCAGGTGTTCAAATTCACGTGATTCTGTAACACGTTGAAATCGACACCCCTTGACTCATAGAGAAAACGAGGAGAAATTTACATAACCGGTTTTTCTGATGGAAAAACTTCTCGCAGACACACGTTGACAACGTGATACGCACCGAAGGTACTAAAACACGGCAATCAATGAAGTTTTATTAGAGGGGTTAGAATGTACCGTACTAAATTCGGGCCTCCGGGCTTAGAAATGGTTGGAGTGACTACCGAAGTAGGCTGGGTTGATATTATAGGTAAGACATGTCCTTGAAGGAAACATGGTGTTTAAAACGCAGCAATGGCAACTAGGCATCATGCACACGGAGCCTCTGGACTGTCAGGCTGACACGAGTTTCGGCTACAACCCTTTCCTTCTCCAGCCTTCTGAATGATACCCTGCTTCTTCGACACAGGATCAAGTATATTTTCTCCACAATTTTTTCCGGCTTCCGGCCAAGTGCCATATACCGATCACATTTCCGTCGGTCGGTCGGTCGGTCGGTCAGTCCGGTGTTTGCGAGTTAGGGTACTTCCAGGTATGCTAGGACGATGAAACTTGGCAGACATATCAGGGACCCGACCTATCGTGGGGGGAGGGGGAGGTGGAGGAATCCGAAAAATAGGGACATTCATAACTTTCGAACGGGTGGTCGGATTATAATGAAACTTCATATCTGGAAAGATCTCGTGTCTCAGATGTCTCATTTCAAGTTGGAACCGGATCTGATGAATCTGGGGGGGAGTCGGAGGGGGGAACCGGAAATCGTGTGAAACTCTCAGAGTGGAGCGATCGGGATGAAACTTGGTGGTATGAACAAGCACAAGTTCTAGATATATCACTAAAAGAACTGGACCGGATTCGGACACTGTGGGGGGAGCTGGAGGGGGGTTCCGGAATTCCGGCGATCCGTAGTTAATGTACTTCCAGGTGGGCTAGGACGATAAAACTTGACAGGCATATCAGGGACCCGACCAAACTAACTTGGAAATAGTCACTTGCCCGATCCGACCATCGTGGGGGGAGGGAGAAGTGGCGGAATCCCGAAAATAGGGACATGCATAACTTTCGAACGGTTGATCGAATCTTAATGAAACTTGATATCTGGAAAGATCTCGTGTCTCGGATGTCTCATTTCAAGTCCTGGCCGGATCCGACGAATCTGGGGGGGGGGGGGTCGGAGGGGAGAACCGGAAATCGTGTGAAACTCTCATAGTGGAGCGATCGGGATGAAACTTGGTCCGAAGAACAAGCACACGCTCTAGATACATCACTGACAGGACTGGACCGGATTCGGACACTATAGGGGGAGGGGGAGGGGGGTTCCGGAATTCCAGTGTTCCCAAGTTAATGTACTTCCAGGTGAGCTAGGACGATAAAACTTGGCAGGCATCTCAGGACCCGACCAGATTAACTTGCCCGATCTGACTATCGTGGGGAGGGGGCGACGGCAGAATCCGGAAATTAGTAGCATGCATAACTTTCGAATGGGTTATCGGATCTTAACGAACTTAATATCTTGAAAGACCTCATGTCTCAGCATGTCCCATTTCAAGTCCGGACCAGATCCGATGAACTGGGGGGGGGGGGGGGGTCGGAGGGGAGAACCGGACATCTTGTGACACGCATAGAGTGGAGCGATCAGGATGAAACTTGTTGGGAAGTGCAGGCACCAGTCCTAGGTGCATCAGTGACAGAATCGGACCGGCTTCGGGTACCGAGGGGGGGGGGGGGGGTGAGAGCTGTAGGGGGTGTCCGGAATTCCGGTGATCGTGAGTTAAGGTAGGACGCAGACGTGCTAGGGCGATAAAACTATGCTGGAGCATTGGAAACTTGACATCATTGGGTTAGACATCGTCACTCTCCGATCCGACCATCCCTTAAAGAACTCATCTTAACCGCAAAGGACAAAAAATTGTTTTTAAGCAAAATCTGCTTTTTCACGATCGCCATGAGCACGTGATCCTTTCTGCCTCAAGGGTTTTGCTTAGAAATTAATTTTTAAGCACCGTTAAAATGCGCATCTCAAACGAAAAGTAAAAAAAAAAAAAATTGACCATCACTTCCATCCTTTGACCCAGCCTAGCAAGTTTGGCGCATCTTAACGGAAATGGGAAAAAATACTTTTGACCATCACTTCCATCTGACCCAGCCTTGCAAGTGCGATATGAGCTTCCAGCTCTTGTTCTTCTTTCTTGTTTCCCTTTTTTGTCCCTCTTCTTCTTTTTTATATTATTAAAGTTGAAACCATAGGTTATTTTTTTGTTCCTCTCTCCTTTTTTTCTTTCTTGATATATTCAAGTAAAGTTCAACCGAAAAGGACTGGGATAGGACTATCTAGTTGCCCATCGCTTTTTCACTTAAATTGGCTTGATGACCCGCTGAAAATGCGTTACTTCGATGTTCCGCTATTCACGAAAATCGATTTTCAAATAGTGGAATTTCCGTGGGATTTGTGGTACCTCTATGTGCTTGTATTTTATGGCACTTAACTTCCGGCCAAGTGCCATATACTGATCACTTTTCCGTCGGTTGGTTGGTCGGTCCGGGTATCGCGAGTTAGGGTACTTCCAGATGTGCTAGGATGATGAAACCAAAGATCGTATTAGTAGGTCTTATTATCTTTGGATGAAACTTGGCAGGCATATCAGGGACCCGACCAAAGTGACTTGGAAATAGTCACCTCGCCGATTCGACCATCGTAGGAGGAGTGGAGGGAGGGGAGATCCCTAATACTGAGGCATGAGTAACTTTCGAACGGGTGATCGGATCTAAATGAAATTTGATATGTGGAAAGAACACATATCTCGCATGTCCCATTTTATGTCCGAACCGGATCCGACAAATGTGGGGGGAGTTGGAGGGGGGTACCGGAAATATCGTGACACGCTTGGAGTCGCGGGATCGGGATGAAACTTGGTGGGAAGAACAAGCACATATTCTTAATAGATAGTTCACATAAACGGATCGGATCCGGGCACTGTGGGGGGTAGGGGTGGAGGCTGGATCTCGGATTTCCGGTTATCGCGGGTTAAGGTACTTCCAGATGTGCTAGGAAGATGAAACTTGGCAGGCATAACAGGGACCCGACCAAACTGGCTGGGAAATAGTGTCACTTCCCCGATTCGACCATCGCGGGGGAGTGGAGAGAGGGGGAATCCGGAATACTGAGGCATGCCTAACTTTCGAAGGGGTGGTCGGATCCGAATGAAACTTGATATGTGGAAAGAACACATGCCTCACATGTCCAATTTTACGTCCGGACCGGATCCGACAACTGTGGGGGGAGTTGGAGGGGGGTATCGGAAATATCGTGACACGCTTAGAGTGGAGGGATCGGGATGAAACTTGGTGGGAAGAACAAGCACATATCTTTGATACATCGTTGGCATACCGGATCGGATCCGGGCACTGTGGGGGGGGGGATGCTGGGTCCTGGATTTCCAGTTATCACGGGTTAAGGTACTTCCAGACGTGCTAGGACGATGAAACTTGGCAGACAGACTTCAGACAGACTCCTCATACTGTCTTCAGACAGTATCCTCATAAACGACTTACCAAGTGTAATCAAGAATGCCTCCATAAAACTGTTCGCGGACGATGTTAAACTGTACCGCACAATCCGTTGCCCTGTAGATGTAGCGCTACTTCAAGAAGATCTGAATTCGTTACTAGTTTGGTGTAACAAAAAATCAATGGTAATTAACAGTGACAAGTGCGTAGTTTTGCATTACCTTCAAAAACAGTCAGTGAGTTACAATTATTTATTGCTGGTAATATTTTGAAGTCGAAGGAGTCAGTTAAAGACCTTGGTGTTGTTTTCGACACAGTTTGATAAGCATGCTAGTATCGCTTCAAGGAACGCTAATCACCGTCTGCTGATGATTAAAGGACACCTGAACAATGAAACCATACTTGAACACACCATGGAGAATGCATTTACAGACATGGCCACGGAGAGCATTCTTCTCCTGAGCGTGACTTTTTCAAAATAGGGATGTTCGTTTCTGGAGGTTTGCACATGCAGACTCCAAGACAAAAAGCGCAATTCATTCAAATCTTGTACATCGCTGGCCGGATCGTATTGGAATTTCTTCTAGATATACGTTTGGGCTTTACTGGTTAAAAAATATTCCAGAAGAAGGGTTGATTGAAGACATTTGTTCATTTCTAAAATTGTTCGGTACTGAAATAAGGAAAGACGCAAAATGGAGCAAAAATCATAGCTTGGAAACACTATTTCGTATTTGGATTGGGTTTTCTGCAGGCAATGTTAACGGAAGTCATGCAGATAGGGATGATACTTGGTACTCTTCATTCAGGTGTCCTTTAAGCGGAGTTTCTCTAAGTTTAATACAAGGAATGTGACATTGTACAAGACAATGGTGCGACCATTAGTCGAGTATAACTCTTCAGTTTGGAATCCCATAAACAAAACAGACCGGTCCCGAGTAGAGAGGGTTCAGCGCCGGGCCACAAAATTAATTCCATACCTACGGTACTCTACCTACGATTAAAGAATGAGACATCTTAATCTACCTTCATTGGAGTTCCGTCGGGATCGTAACGACATTCTGAACACTTACAGAATTCTCCACTCGGTAGATTAATTTGGACAAAACAGTTTTTTGAGTTTAGTTCATATCAGTCAACCCGTCAGCATTCTTTGAGGTTATACCCACCAAAAATAAACCGGAAAATTGGTCAACGTTCATTCTGTTACCGTGCATGCCAGGCATGGAATGGTTTATCTGAGGAGACCGTTTCCCAACCAAATTTACTTTCATTCAAGCAACATCTTGCTGGTACAACGTTTTATTATAAGTGTATAGTGCAGTGTTGAAAATGTAGTAAAATTATATGTGCTTGTAGAGAGAGAAGCTTCGGGTTAACGTCTTTTTTCTATTAATAAATAAATAAGTATCAGGGACCCGGGCAGATTGACTTAAGAAAGACCTAAGACTTAAGATCCGACCAGGGAGGGGGGGGGGGAGGAGGGAGGGAAAATCTTGGATCTTGAGGCAAGCATAACTTTCAAACGGGGCACCGGACACAGACGAAACTTGACAGTTGGAAAGAGCTCGTGTCACGGATGTGCCAATTCGTGTCCGGACCGGATCCGATAACTCTGGGGCGGTGGGAGGATTGGAGAGGGATCGGAAATCTCGGAACAGACTTAGAGTGGAGGGACCGGAATGAAGCTTGGTGCGAAGAAAAAGGACAAGTTGTGAATACATTTTTGACAGAAATGGACTGGATCTGCGCAATGTAGAGTCTTCTAAGGGGTTTTCCGGAAATCCGGTGATCGCGAGTTTGCACTTGGACGATGAAATTCAGCTGGTGTATTGGAGACCCGGTCAGATTGAATTGGAAGCAGTTATTTCCCCGTTCCAACTATCTTCGGGGGAGTGGAGGGAATTGGAACCCCTACTTTCATGCATAACTTTTGAACGGTTGGTCGGATCCGAAGGAAACTTGACAGAAGGACGTGTTTCTGACCTCACGAACACTTTCAACCCCTCCCCCCCCCCCCGCCCAAGAGCCTATGATCATTTGTACCTCTAAGTATATGAATTTTAGCCCCCTCAAAGTGCGTATCTTAACTGCAAAGTGAAAAAATATTTTTGACCAAAAGATTCATTTTCATGATACCCAAGGGCCCGTGATAAAGTTTTGCCTTCAGGGTTTTGCTTACAAATGAATTTCCAACATACTTAAAGCACCGATGTTACCGCAAAGTTGAAAAAACATTTTTAAGAAACTAAACATTTTTAAGACCCCCAAGGGCCCATGATCATCTGTGCCCCAAGTATTTTGCTTCCAAGTTCAGTTTGAACCCCTTTAAGTGCGCATCTTCACCGCAAAATGAAAAAAAAATAATAAAACTTTCGAGCGAATGATATACTTTCGTGACCCAAGGTCCCATGATCATTTGTCTACCAGTGCATTTGCTTACAAAATGGATTCTAGCCCCCTTCATTTGTGCATTGTAAACGTAAAGGGCATGGAACATTTGTACTAAACCATACATTCTCATGAATCCGAGAGGTCCATAACAGTCTGGGCCTCAACACAGCAAGAACCTTAGCTTTTACCATTACCCACTGCGTATGCTTATAAGTGCCATATGAGCTAACAGCTCTTGTTGTTATATGCCTTACGATAAAGATTTATAATTTTTTTTGTTCAGGCACTAAGCAATCTTTACCGATCTCACCACTGCCCACTGAAAAGACGCGTTTGTGTTGAGATTAAAATTTCCCGCGTCATAGTAGAATTTACGCTGTGGGGACGCCCGTAGATATTCTGGACGTCATAACTAGAGCAGATAGTGGAAAATGAAAAAATCCCTTTGCAGAATCCAAGTAATTCAGTGTATTCAATTAAATGACACACAAATAAGTTGGCTTTTCAGTTAAACTTCAACCTGTTTATCCTGTTATTTTTGAATGAATATTGGTTATTGTCCTTCCGAAGCCAAGTCTTACCTGCTGGTATGGATAACTGTTTGGAACTCCGAATGGGTAGTCCTCCAACCCGAGAAAGTTAGCTTGCGTCTTGTCCAGTCTTTGATGAGTGCTGAACTGTCGGTGGAAGGTTTGCTGCGCCATCTTATCCTCGGTTCGTAAAAAGTTACCGCCAGGTGGTTTCGCCATCAACAGTTCTTCAAGGTTGGGCTGTGACTGAGCGTGTGATTTGACTAGTCGGTCGGGGTCCGCTTTCTCGTCGCTGGTAAAGAAATCAGATGGTGGATGGTTTTGCTGACCGCACTTCCCGGCTGTGTTTCTCATCTCAGCCCACCAGCCTCGAACCACGTCCTCTCCATAGCAGTCTTCAAAAATCTAGGGAAAACAAGTTAGAAGCTTAAAGCACAAGTCGCAGAAGATATATTTTCTATTCCAGTATTCGAAAATATGTACAAGTTAGATGTTAGAAGTTACAAGTTAGAAGCTTAAAGCACAAGTCGCAGAAGATATATTTTCTATTCCAGTATTCGAAAATATGTACAAGTTAGATGTTAGAAGTTACAAGTTAGAAGCTTAAAGCACAAGTCGCAGAAGATATATTTTCTATTCCAGTATTCGAAAATATGTACAAGTTAGATGTTAGAAGTTACAAGTTAGAAGCTTAAAGCACAAGTCGCAGAAGATATATTTTCTATTCCAGTATTCGAAAATATGTACAAGTTAGATGTTAGAAGTTACAAGTTAGAAGCTTAAAGCACAAGTCGCAGAAGATATATTTTCCATTCCAGTATTCGAAAATATCTGACTACTTTGAAACTCTGCTGCGTTTCCCAATTATTACTAACCTTTCTCGGCTGTTTTCAGCTTCGCAGCGCCCCCTTTTTTTTGCTGTTGTACTCGGAGAAGCATGCATAGCCGGTATTGCCACGAAAACTTACTCTCTTCTTTCCTGTGAGTCCCTATTATATATCCGGTAAGAAGATATTAAAACATTACAATCTTTTCTGATAAGTTGCTAAAATCCACATGACTTCTCGAAAATCTCGTGATTTTCTCGTCTATCTTCACCAGGGGCGTCGCAAGTGCATTTTCGTTTGGGGGGGGGGGGGGGTGCAGAGCCAAAATTTTACCAAATCTCTCAAAAATTTTCCGAATCCTAGAAACTCAGAATTCGAGCTTTAAATTATGGAACAGAAAGGATTCCGTAGGAAGAATAACATTAAAGGGCAGCATGAAAGACGATAAGCCAAATATTAGGCGGCCTTTTGGCGAAGCCTACTTGAAGAATATATTGCCGGGTATGATTGCAGTAACAGCTTCTATCTATTATAGCCGATAGAAAATTAGATCGGGCGCCACAGGCGAAAATTTTCGACATCCAATTTTTTTTCCTGTAGGCTAAAATTTAACTGCTTCTCTTACAAATTCTATCCTTTATCGTTGATTAAATACTGACACTTTAAGAGGTTCCAGGAACCGGATGGAGCGGCGTTCCGGCAGCAGCAGCAACTGTAGTCTAGTCAATACTACCCATAATCACATAAAGTGAGCGCCGAAAGCGAGATTTTTTGCTTTTTCCGGCCAGATCCAATTTCCCATCCAGATTCTAGCTTCGAATGTTTCGAAATCTCAATCCTAAAACTGGCTTAAAACTCCAGTGAAATGACGCGCCCTTCCACAAAATAGAGAATATTACGAAAAATTCTGCAGACGGAATTTTCAAAATATTTATGATTAGATCTTCTTTTTGGGATCCAAAATAAAAGTAAGGACTATCGATGAAATTATAGATCATCCCTTTTTTCTGCGACCAGTGCTTCACTCGACCTCTTCCGAGTTTCGAAGTTCGTGGTAACTCCCGAATCCTGGCACTTATGACGAATAAATTACCGAATCCCAGTTATTATACCAAATAAGCTTAGACCGGTAGCATGTTCGGGATTCTGTATAAATACCGTATCCCGGTTATTATGCCGAATTGTTTTGGTATCGAAAGACTACCGAACAATATTCATATTCGGTATACTTTCGTCGAAACTGGAACAGAAGTCGGGATTCGCGGTTAACTACCTAATCGTGAAAATTATACCCCCAATAAATTACCGAATCCCAATCATGATACCGAATAATTTTGATAATTTGCTTATTCGGGATTCTCTGTAACTATAGTATCTCCATAAATATACCGAATAGTTCTGGCACCGAAAAATTACCAAATGATTTCAGTAAATCCTCTCACCAAATTCGAACTACCAAATACTGGTAACTGGTAATCTCGGTCATCATACAAAACAGATTTGAACCGACAGCCTATTTACGATTCTGTGTAACTACCGAATATCGGTAACTATACCGAATAGTTCTGCTATCGAAAAATACCGAACATTTTACTAAAATTTTGGGCCTCCGGCCTGCCCAAATTTTTACCAAATCTCAAAAAGGTCGCCCCGACGCCCCTGAATTCTTCACCGCAAATTTTATTATTTTTCTCGTGATATTCTGTAAAAAATCTCATGCGTCACTCATTATTTGTGGACTCTTACTGATCTTGGAAATTTCCGAGTGGAAGGATGGCCATAAGGGGGAACGAAAAAAAGTTTGAGGGCATAGAGATGATACTGAATGGTGTTAAGTAGCGTGCACACACAGTCCGAATTTCGCAGTCCGGTGCAAATTTCCTTCTCCGCTCCGGAATTTTGACGCATCGCATGCGGATTCGGTCCGATAATTTCGTTCCGATTTGAGTAGAAAATATTCTACTTTACCGGAGCGAATTTTAAACGCATGCGAAATTGTGCCCTGAGAATTGAAAAATTAGAAGCTGTGTTTGAAATTTCAACTGTTTATACGACCTATTTAATGTCAGCTGCATTCATTCATTCGGCAATCAATGCATCATCTGACTATAGGCTAAGCAGTGGATTTTTCAAACCTGGGGCCAAGTTTCACGTCTGAATTTCGTTTTATCTGAAAAACCTGTCGGGCATCGTGACGCGAATTTCGTATGCGCGTTTTCGCGCGCGGGATCTTACCGGACTGTGTGTGCACTTAGCTTTATAGTCTAAAAGTATATTAAGGCGTATTCTCGCCGTTCTCCGAGGACTCTTCGGGGAATCGAAGGGAACGGCGAGAATATAGGGAGTCCCTCCACGCGGACTCCGCGTACAGAAACAGCGAGAACACGGGGAATGCTTCCAAAATGGATTTTGTTCGAAAAATAAATAAGCAGTTGACGAAATTAGTCTGGATCCACTTTATTTTTGGTTTTCTTTATTCTGATTGTTTTAAATTAATTTTACATTGCACCAACACCAGCCAAAACTGATTCCCCTCCGAACCTGAAAGGGAGTCCTCTTTGATGATGGTGATGATAATCGGAGCATTCCCCGCCCGTGGGGACTCGCGAGAAAACGGGGAGTGAGTCCCCGGGACAAACAAAAACGCGGGGACTCCTCAAGTGAAGTCCTCGGGTAACGGCGAGAATACGCCTTTAGGCTATATACCTTACGGATGCACTAGCCGGGAGTCACTCCACGCGGACTCCGCGTACAGAAACAGCGAGAACACGGGGAATGCTTCCAAAATGGATTTTGTTCGAAAAATAAATAAGCAGTTGACGAAATTAGTCTGGATCCACTTTATTTTTGGTTTTCTTTATTCTGATTGTTTTAAATTAATTTTACATTGCACCAACACCAGCCAAAACTGATTCCCCTCCGAATCTGAAAGGGAGTTCTTTTTGATGATGGTGATGATAATCGGAGCATTCCCCGCCCGTGGGGACTCGCGAGAAAACGGTCCCCGGGACAAACAAAAACGCTGGGACTCCTCAAGTGGAGTCCTCGGGTAACGGCGAGAATACGCCTTTAGGCCATATACCTTACGGATGCAGTAGCCGGGATATGAGCCCCTAGAATCTGGACTAGCCTACAACAACAGGACATGAGTGAAATGAAACAGTTTACGTTCATGAGTTTCTCAAACTTTTTCTTTGCTTTCGTGTGCCAGCTTTTTCTGAGCTCGCTGATATATTCGTGATCCATCCATTTTCCCAAAAGTTTAAATGCAAACAGAAAACCCATCTGTGCCAACTGTTGTGCTACTAGCTCTGAAGAGGACTTTGCTTTAAAAATCGAGCCTGTGCGAAGAATTGACGCTTACCTTCATCATGGCATATTTTTTAAATAATCCGTCAGCCAATCCACTTCCGATGCCTCCAAGTGATGCTTGAACCGAAGCCATCAGAATCATTCTGACAAACAGTACCGACATCATGTTTGCTAGAAACAATTCAGCATAGATCAGACAGAGGCAAAGATATCATCGTGAATTACCAGTGAATAAAATGAGCGATGGGGTATGGTGAGTTTTGGTAGCCAGATCGGAATAATCCATCCATCAGTAAGTAAGTAAAGTAAGTACGTTTATCCCCCAATAAAGTTTAAAATTTAACCGATCAGAGCTGAGATACGAAGTCTAGTTAGCCGATCACTTATTCACTCAAATGGGCTTGAATAGCCGACGAAAATGCGTTACTTCTTTACTCCGCTATACAAATAGTCGATTTTCACCGAATAAACTTTTTCTTTGGGATTTGTAGTGCCTCTATGTGCTGTCTATGCTTGAAATGTTAAGCAAGTACAACGGTAAATATTTGCCGAAAAATAAATATTTTTGGGTCACACGCAATAGCGGATTTTTTTCAGAAGTTACCTTACAAACTAAAACTCAACATTTCCGGCGTTTCGCTTCGTTAGCCATTGAAGCGTAAGTTTTTTTTTTAAATTCAAATTCTCAGCCTCTGGATGAACTTTGTCTTCTCGTGCCAGCAGTTGTTATTCTGAAAGTCACTACTAGAGTCAAAGGTGAAAAAAAAACCCTTACCTGAGTCAAAATAATTCTGTGGATTAAAATCCAAGGGATACAAATAAGTTGGCTTTTCAGTTAAACCTTAAAGTTTAACAAAAAAGGGCTGAAATACGACAGTCTATTTACCCATCACTTTTTCACTTAAATAGGCTTTGAAGACCCGGTGAAAATGCGTTACATCGTTGCTGCCCTGTTCATTTCATTTCATCAACTTTTTCTTTCGGATTTGGGGTACCTGTAGGCTCGGTGCTTGAAATATTTAAAAACTACAACGGTAAAGGATTGCCGAAACACATCTTTTTGGGGTCACGCGCAGCAGCGGGCTTTCTTCAAGTAATCTAACAATTTTGAGTTGAACATTACCAGAGCCTCGTTTTTGTTGCACACTGCAGGTCCACTTCTCGGCCGCTTTTGGACTGATTCTTTCCACTTTCGTTTTTGCACTGCTTCTGAGGAAGACGGCAGCGGTTCTCGAGAATCGCGGACTTGCTTACCGACCAAAGGCGTATTCTCGCCGTTCCCAGTGGACTCCTCGAGGAATCGAAGGGAACGGCGAGAATAGAGGGAGTCACTCCACGCGGACTCCGCGGACGGAAAACAACGAGAACACGGGGAATGCTTCCAAAATGGATTTTGTTCTAAAAATAAATATGCACTTGACGAAACTATTCTGGATCCACTTTATTTTGGGTATTGTTTATTCATTGTTTCTAGTTAGTTTTACATTGCACCAACACCAGCTAAAATTGATTCCCCTCTGAATCTGGAAGGGAGTCCTTTTTTAGGATGGTGATGATAATTCGAGCATTCCCCGGGGTCCGTGGGATTCGCGAGAATACGGGGAGTGAGCCCCGGGGACAAACAAAAACGCGGGGACTCCTCAAGTCGAGTCCTCGGGGAACGGCGAGAACATGCCTCAAGTCCGTGCTTCCCTGCAAGGTGCTGCATCAACCAAGAAGAAATCGCGCAGGCAGTGAATACAAAAACACATCTTGCGCAGAAGCAAAGAAGTGCTGCTACAGGGAAGCGGCAGCACTACTGCAACAAAAACGAGGCTCAGAGCTTCGCTCGTTCGCCATTTGAAACGCACGCTTTTGTTGAAGTTCAAACTCTCCGCGTCAGGTTGAACTTTGTCTTGCCGGGTCACTACTCAGGGTTGCCAAGTGTGACACTTTTGGTGCTTTTTGACACTTCTTTCCTCTGGGTGACACCGTGACACTTTTTCTCTGAAAGTGACACCTTTTCTGACAAGTGACAGTTTTTAGGTAAAAAGCGCACCTTTTTTTTACTGTTGCGGTTGAGGTGGAGGAGCACCTATAAGCAGAGTTAACAAACTTACAACTATACCAATACCATACCAAACTTAAAACTATACAAGCTATACCTTGCAATGTGTTTAAGGTACTTTGTTTTTTTTTCCATTTTTATCATGTATAAGCTGAAATTTATGTACAGAAAAAAATGTTTGGGGTGTCAAAAAGCGCATGGTGTCAAAAAGTACCTTTTTGCCAGGGATTGTGACACTTTCATGGCTCAAGCTCTTGGCAATTCTGTCACTACTAGAGCCCACGATGAAAAAATTAAACATCCATTAGCTGAGTCAAAATTATTTTGTGTACTCAAATCCAAGATATAAAAATAAGCTAGCTTTTCAGTTAAACTTTTAATAAGTTTACAGAATTAAATTTAAAGGACCTGTACTCTTACCTACAATACTAACGCAACCTACTTCCATAGTCACTCCATATATTTCTAAACCCGGAGACCCCAATTTCGTACGGTACATTCTAACCCTCTAACAAAATCACGCTGATTGTCTCACTTGCCGTGTTTTGCTACCTTCGACGTGTATCACGCTGTCGACGGTTGTCTGCGAGAAGTTTTCCATCAGAAAAACCGGTTATGTAAATTGTGTCCCTGTTTTCGCTACAAGTCAATGGGTCTCGGAAAAGGCTTAAAACAGCCAAAACCGTGGTTTATTTTTTGAAAGCACAGCCTGGTTTTAAAGTATTCAAATGTTTTAAAATAAGTTGAAGAGTAAATAGTGCGAGGGGTCCTTTAACAATAGTTTCGGTTGCATACTAAATTGATTATTCTTCGATTTATTTACGTTCACGCATGTAGGCTACCCAGAACGAATTAGAAACGTACCTATCTGCAAACAGTTCAAACACAAAATCCCAAGATCTCGGTAAACTTCTCCCCCACTGCCGTCTATACTGAATGACAGTATTCTTGAGAAGACAACATTTCATAAAAGCACTAGAAGTTCAATGGCATCAGTAAAATCCATCAGCAAAAGGACAGTTATATTTTGTGGTCAGCATGTCATGATCTTCCGTCAGTTAAAAATTCACATGTTGATTCGAGAAAACTGTCAAATGGTTCCAGGTCGTTAAGCGATGAAAGTATTAAATTGTTAGTTGCGGTACTTTCTACCATCCCCAGCGACGATGGAAATGTAGGGGGGGGGGGGAGTATACAAAAGGTCTTGACTTTCGTTGTGGTGTTTGGGAATGTGTTACGACGACTGTATTTATATGTGAAGAAGCACTCTCAACCTAATGTTATGTCTAGGGGCGGAGTAGGCCGGACAGAAGATGGTAAATGTCCATAAATACAGTCGTCGGAGTCAGGACACTTTATAATGAAAGTAATAACAGCGTCGACAGAGCAAAATAACACTAGAGAGTAGCGCCAAGACCCATGCTTACCATGCTTTCCAAACGGGCCATACTGGTAGTGCCACCCACTACACTTACGCCATTTAAAGCGAGACAAACTTGCGGGTTTAGACATTTCTAGTAAAGCAAAGGTGCGGTCTGCCAACACCAAGAAAACAATGAAGGCTGTATCATTTTTTTTGCTATGTTTTTATGACATAAAGTTATCGGAGCCAGCGCTGGTGAACGACCGATTGAGTTTCAGTAGGGATGTTCACTATCGCTAGTGGTGCTAGTGTCGCAGTCCAGCGCATCCAAGCGGACTAGTTAGTGTTAATCCCCCCTATGCCTCATCATCATCACATGTGATAGACATAGTAAATAGATTAACACTCTACACACCTGTTGATGATGAGACGAGGGGGACTAACAGAAACTGGTCCACGTGGAGCGCTTTATGTTGGGTGTCAATATCGAAATACCGATATTTCGAAATTTTCCAATTCGATAATCGATATTTCGATTATCGTAAACCGATATTGGGTACTGTTTGTACCGCTACATTTTTTCCATGGAAACGAATTTAACAAGAACGAAATCGAGCTAAAAGTACAAAATCAAACATTCCCTTTCAGAACGTTATTCCTTCCCAGTCTGTTTCTCTTCTCTGATCGAACTTAAGTTTGAAATTCCTATTTGTTCTTTGATTCTGAAAATCCTAAGCAATAGAGCTGTTGACGAAATGCAAATATCGAAAATATCAATATCTGAAAAGTCAATATCGAAATATCGATATTTTTCAATATTTATCGATATTTCTATTATTAATACAGATGGCACTTTACACAAGGGACAATTGGACTTGTGTCTTCCCCATTAAAATTATATATTTGGTTTTATTTGGTTTTCGCCATGAGACCCAATCTTGTGGGTCCTGGTTTGTCTACGTGGCTCCGACAATGGAGTCCTAGACTTCTAAATTATATTCGAAAAACTGTTTATGGTTTATTGGTCACGGTACAAGTCCCTTGTGTAAAGTGCCATCTATATTATTAATTTCCGTGACATGGGGATGTGAACTGGTTAGATGAATTTGCCTTCGAGCGGGATCACTGTTCCTATGGTCGGCTTTACCAGATATTGTAGTGGTTTGCGAACTCTGTTCACGAGCCCCTCGGTAGCTCAGTTGGTGGAGCGACTGCCTTGTAAGCAGAGGGTCCTGGGTTCAAATCCCGGCTGAGGAGCATTTTTGTCTATCAGTTCACTACTTATAAAAATGTTTCCATCTCAAGGGCGTCTTCCCCATTAAAATTATATATTTGGTTTTATTTGGTTTTCGTCATGAGACCCCGTCTTGTGGGTTCCTGGTTTGTCTACGTGGCTCCGACGATGGAGTCCTAAACTTCTAAATTGTATTCGAAAAACTGTTTATGGTTTTTTGGTCACGCAACAAGTCCCTTGTGTAAAGTGTCATCTATATTATTATTTCCTTGACATGGGGATGTGAACTGGTTAGATGGATTTGCCTTCGGGCGGGATCACTGTTCCTATGGCCGGCTTTACCAGACTATTGTAGTGGTTTGCGAACTCTGTTCACGAGCCCCTCGGTAGCTCAGTTGGTAGAGCGACTGCCTTGTAAGCAGAGGGTCCTGGGTTCAAATCCCGGCTGAGGAGCATTTTTGTCTATCAGTTCACTACTTATAAAAATGTTTCCATCTCAAGGGCGTCTTCCCCATTAAAATTATATATTTGGTTTTATTTGGTTTTCGTCATGAGACCCGTCTTGTGGGTGCTGGTGTCTACGTGTGGTGTCTGGTGTCTACGTAAAATGCCTACGTGGCTCCGACAATGGAGTCCTAAACTTCTAAATTATATTCGAAAAACTGTTTATGGTTTATTGGTCACGGTACAAGTCCCTTGGCCGGCTTTACCAGACTATTGTACCTGTTGTATTGGTTTGCGAACTCTGTTCACGAGCCCCTCGGTAGCTCAGTTGGTAGAGCGACTGCCTTGTAAGCAGAGGGTCCTGGGTTCAAATCCCGGCTGAGGAGCATTTTTGTCTATCAGGTCACTACTTATAAAAATATTTCGATTATTGTATCAAATACCGCCCAACACTTGGAACGCTGAAATGGAATGAGGCGGATTCCTGCTGAAAAAATAGCTATTATCACCTATGATGCTCCGACCATCATTGTAAGCTGATTGTAAGGATCGTAACCCTGTGGAACGAAAATGATAAGAGGGAAGAGCTAATTCTCTCATTACGCCGGACGGTGGAACGCAGATTGTAGCGTATCGTAACTGGTAATAACTCGGTAGAACGATACCGTAGAAATGTTAAAGCACCTCGCATTATTTACTGTTTATGTTCCAGTATTCAAAACTATCTGAATACTGTAAAGCTAGGTTCTGCTTTTAACAAATTATCCACGGCCTTGGTTGTTTTAAAGCCTTTTCCCAGACCCATTGACTTGTAGCAAAATCTCGGCAAAATTCAGAAAACCGATTCTAAGCATCAATAGCATGAGGCGCGGACACACTCGTGGGAGCATAACGGGCATGGAAACTAGTGAATCCCGGCAAGTGCAAAGATCAGTGAGGTGCCGTTAGCGGGTTCAGAATATAACATATGAACTTCGGGTCTCCGGGCTTAAGAACTAATAAATGCTGTAACGGAAGTAGGTTGCATCGGCATATAGGTACGACAGGTCCTTTAAGGACTTCCGGCTGCTCATTAGATGGTTTTTGAAAGATCATCGACACATTGCTCTTGGGGAGCGCCAGCCATACAGCTTGTATTCATGTACCTTGTATTCATTATCCACAGCAATATAACAATAGGGAGTAGCGCCAGGACCTATGCTTTCCATGCATCGGAAACTGGCCTTACTCGTAGCGCCGCCCACTATGCTCTCGACATTTAAAACGAGACAAACTTGTGGATTTAGAAAATTCTAGTACAGCTAAGATGCAGTTTGCACATATCGAGCTAGTGGTGCTAGTGTCGCTGTTTTTCGAGTTTGTGTTACTTTTTTCAAGTCTTGGCGCTACTCCCTATAGTGTTATTTTGCTCTGGTATTCCCAAAATAGCCCTTTGGGCCATGGCGGGACAAAAATATAAAAGAAAAAACTAAGCTATTCCTTCTTCCCAAGCTGACTGCGAATCATATTTGACGGTACAAAACGGATACGTCAGCTATATTTTATTACAGCTTTATTTCGGCCCTTCTTGGCGGCTTGAGCCTGAAGAAATTTTATTTCGTGAAAAAATGTAAAATGGCCACTTTTGGTCGGAATCCCTGCTGCAGAAATGACACTTTTGGACGTTTTCTGAAGTAGAGTGATTTTTAGAGTGACGAAAACCAAATAGAGTGACATTTCGCACTATCGTGCGATATGTGGCAACCCTGACTAGCGGAGCGTTAAAAAAGATCTGGAGAGTGAAGCGAGTCTTAAGCCGAGGTCGCAAAAAAAAGCCGGCACATAAACTAGCGCAGCTTTCCAGCTATGGGCTTGGTCACACTGGGCTCAAAAAGCCGCCTACTCGACAAACAACTGAAAATCCCTAGAGGACGTGAGATTTGATGGGCTTTGTGGCAGCTTGGGGATAATGAGCAGACTGCAGTTAGGGTTCCTGAAACATAGTTATACACGCTGTTCTACTCTAATTGATCTCCTGAATTTAAAACGACGACATTCAGAATTAGTTGTATCTTGTTCTTTTTCTTTTTTCTACTTTTGCAACCCAAAAAGCCAGGAAATGAGGCAAGTGTGACCAGGCTGCGTCATGCAGGCAAGATGAGCTAGAGAAATCTACAGTCTTTAATTGTTTTCTTGATCCTATGATTCCTTCTCCAGTTCCTGCTTAGCAGCGCTGTGGTCTCCCTTCTATTTTCAAAACAAAGGATGTGTGAGTCACACCTCACGTAGTAGGAGCAAGAGGTAAACAAGCGAGATTTTGGCATTTATAATGTCGTGGTTAGAGAGAGCGAAGGTGCGCACTTTGCGGATATTTGCAGTCAGTAACGACTCTACCACCTTAGTCAGAAATGAAGAAGAAAGCTCGGAAAATGAACTGGAAGAAAGTGAAGTGATAGTTGTAGCTGAGAGAATCGAATCCCATGTCACAGCCTCGCAGGTAAAACTAATTAGGCGCGTTCGTTGCCATCTCAGGTGTTGACTAAACTTCAGCCGATTAGCTTTGGCTCGTGACGTCAGACGAGAAGTCCATATTTTCCATTTGCTAACACAATTGATTTTCCCTAGAATGGTTAGTAAGTGTAAACGCGTCCGGCGCCTCGCTGGCCGCTCGGCTCTTTGTATAGAGATACAAATATGTATTCTGCAAGTTCAGCAACATTGATTTTCCTTATTTCTTCCTACGTCATGAAAACCTCACGCGCCTTCAATAATCAGCTAAGGTTTGGTTTCCACCCCATCTCAGTTGTTTCTAGTTTGCACTAGCGTTTTGACTGGATATCATCCGGCTGTCATCTGGTGAGGTCTCCCCAGAACTTGCCTCGCGATTCCGACCTGCAAGTTCTGGCGATTACGCACCGTGTGGAATAACTAGGCACTGGTGAGGACTAAAGGATAATGACGTCATTCTCAACGCAAATTTTGTCTTTCGTCAGCGTATCTACGCGGCTTATAGCTCAGCCGATTATCCGAAGACCGTGACGTCACATGCAAGTTCCATGTGGACTTCACTTTCATACTTTCCGTTTCCAAACCTAATTGATTGTATCTAGAACGGCTTATAAAAATGTAAACTCGTCTGACGTAAATGGAGATCTAAAGACATATTCAAACAGTATTTCAACAATATCTATTTACTCAAACTTCCTAACTTATCTGATGACGTACCATTGACCTCACGAGTGTCGGATCATCGGCTGATATTTAGTCTAGACCAGATCCTGTATTTCGGCCCTATATTGGCAAGGGTCCTCTTCTGGTCTTCCACGCCGCCTTCAAATACGGTTCACAGTCGGCCCTGGACTGGGAATACCTACAGAGTGCCGGCAACCGAAGGGCTATCGATTCCCAGGCACTTGGTGCACACCCTTTCCTGGCCCCGGTGCCGACAATAAATAAGACGATTCATCTTCCAGTGCTTCTGAATATACTGATTTCAATATTCTAATACGTGGCACCCGGTGCCAGCGCTGGGTCCGTGGTGTATACAGAATAGTGAGTGGGCAACCCCTCAACAGTATAAAGTTCAAGGTCTGAAAGGTTGCTCACATTGTATATAAGCGGTGCCACTGCCACCCTGCCCGGCTACGACCGATTGAGCCCAGTTGATGCTCGACCGGTGCCCGGTCCGAGGCAAGGGCGTCACGTATAGGGGGCACAGTTGTTTTTCTGCAAAAACAGTCTGTAAAGATGACCAGCCAGTCGGTAAATACCTCCCCCCCCCGAACATTTTGGCTAGTAACGCCTCTGTTCCGAAGGGATCTTCACTCCCCAAGCCCGTGTACACCGGGTGCGGGAGAGTGAGGATCCCCTCGTCCCGGTCAGACTAAGCAACGGAGTACTCGGAAGTAAGATATCCCTTTCAAACGCCTGTGTATCTTATCCGGTTATACCTCTCGTTGAAGACTGGCGCAGTCCGTCAGTGGTCTGTTACATCTGACTCAGAGCAAAATAACACTAGAGAGTAGCGCCAAGACCTATGCTTTCCATGCTTTGCAAACGGGCCATATTCGCAGTGACGCCCCCCCCCCCCCCCCGCGGCATTTAAAGCGAGACAAATTGCGGTTTTAGAAATTTCTAGTAAAGCAAAGTGGGGTCTGCACACACCAAGGAAACAATGGAGGCTGTATCATCTTTTTGCTATGTTCAGAATATAAAGTTATCGGAGCTAGCGCTGGTGGACGGCTGAATGAGTTTCAGTAGGGACGTTCTCTATCGCTAGTGATGACACAAGAAAACAATACAAGATCCTGAAAGAAGCGACCAGAAAGAAAACCTATATATCTGATACCATAAGAGACAACGATGGCTCGACAATAAGAAATATTCCTGAAAGGGTAGAACGTTTGCGAGATCACTTCACAGAACTCCTCAGTCCAACGGGAGATGCCAGAAGCCAGTTGGGAATGCCACACACTGTACCGAAGGAGCCCTACGAAGTTAATGTCTCCCCACCGACTGCTGAGGAAATTGTTGAGGCCGTCAAAAGCCTTAAGCGCCACAAATCCCCAGGTGAAGATGGTCTTCCTGCCGAAATCTTCAAGGCCTACCCTCGACTTCTCGCAAGCCAGCTTGAGCCCCTCTACAAGAAAGTCTGGGAGACAAAATCCTTCCCAAGCGACTGGAAAATCTCATAGTTCTACCATTATTCAAAAAAGGAGACAAGACTGACTGCAGAAACTATCGTGGCATATCGGTTGTAGACATAGCCGGGAAGATCTTCGCCATAGTATTGCTTAGAAGTTTCCAGCAAGCAAGGGACGAACGATCGCGCGAAAATCAGGCTGGTTTCCGGAGCGGTAGAGGATGCACGGACCAAACTTTCACTCTGCGCCTCATCCTACAGCAGTGCGAGCGGTACAACCTTCCCATCATCAATATCTTTGTTGATTTCGTCGCAGCATTCGACTCAGTCATGAGATCCAAATTAAGGGTGATCTTGGTAGAAGACGGCATGCCAGTGGAATTTGTTCAGCTACTACAAGCCTACTATGATGGCTGTGTCTCCAAAGTCCGAGTCTATGGCGAAGAATCTGCCCCATTCGAAGTAGAAAGCGGCGTCAAACAAGGCTGCGTACTTTCACCAGTTTGTTCAACTACTGGATAGACTGGGTCCTAGAAAATGCACTTTTCCGATCCAAAGGCATCCCTGTTGGCCTAAACGTCACTGTCACAGACGTAGACTACGCCGATGACGTTGATCTTCTCGCCACCGATGTCGCCGAAGCCCAATCGTCGCTGGATAATGTAGCGTTGTTTGCTGAGATAATCGGTCTCCGAATCAATACCAAGAAGACCAAGACCACGGGACTCCACATAGCCCAAGACTACCAAATCCACCATTATGATGAGATCCTAGAAAAATTCAACAGCTTCACGTACCGTGGATCGGAGATCGATAGCGAAGGAACCTGCGACTTCGACATCCATAAGAGGATCGACAAAGCACAAGCAGTATTCTGGCAATTACGGCGTCATCTTTGGTCCCGAAGGGAGATCAGCATAAAAACTAAAGTCTGCATTCATAAAAAGGCTGTCCGATCAGTCCTGTTCTATGGTGCTGAATCCTGCTCTATAAAAGCAGCACAGGAGCGAGCAGTTGAAAATTTTCGACCATCGATGCCTTCGTTACATCCTCAGAGTGAGATTTGCATACAGAGTATCCAACGCTGTCGCTCTCCGCCGTCGCTGTACGAATATAGAAAGAGACACTCGCTGTCCGCCGTCGCTGTACGAATATAGAAAGAGCCACAGCCGTCATCAAAACCCGTCGCCTAAGTTGGCTTGGTCACGTCCTCCGGCGCCCAAATGACCGCCTAGTCAAACAAGTTTTCCTAGCAGAACCCCTTCCCTCTTGGCGAAGGAGAGCGGGTGGTCAACTCAAGAATTGGTGGACGACCGTCAAAAAGGACCTTGAGCCTGTAGGCGGTTTCCGCCGCTTCGGCAGAAGATGGGACAACTGCTGGCTAGATTTCGCCCAGGAGCTGGCGCAAGATAGAGGCAACTGGGACACCACGTTCGGTAACTCATGGACGCCGGGTGAGGTGGCAATCGTCTGGTCCCGTTACAAGTACAAGTAAGTAAGTGATGCTAGTATCGCTGCAACTAGAGTGTGTGTCAATTTGGTCAAGGCTTGGCGATACTTCCCAGTGTTATTTTGCTCTGATCTGATTGACTGTTTGTTCTTACAGATACTTACGTCCCTAGCGGCATCTCTCGGAACTTTGATGATCGGCTACTGCACTGCCTTCACCTCTCCTGCTCTTGTGTCCATGGCCGAAAATGGAACGACGGTAGAAGTATCCCCTGACCAGGTACGATAAGGTCTGACAGTTTGTCAGTATGGTATGAGATAAAATCTATTTAACTATTAAAGGTTAACTTCCAACATCGAGGTTCATATGGAAGATAACGTCGTTTTAAACAAGACTAAAGGTTTCGATGGGATCCCAAAAATAGAACATTCATTGGACCTCTTGATCCAGACAATCGGGTCCTGCAGATTTCCGGTCTTCGACCCCGTAAGCATATCACTGTTTGACCGCTAGAAAATGTACAAAAAATGATCCCGAATGGTGTTTTTTTGTACAATTATGGCTAACCGGATGTGGATCCAGCACACATCTATAAATCTCTATAGCAAGAAGTAAAGTTTAGAAATGGATTTGCCGTGTTTTCTTACCGCTGATGTGAACCTCTAATCGACTTAAGATTGAACTTCTCTTTTACAAAATTTCAGGTTTTGGCCGGATTCCGGGCGAACTACTTGTTCAGCGAGGAAAAAAGTTCCAGATATGGATTCAGAAAGTCCTTTTACCCCTGGATCGAAAGTCCAAACGATTCAGAATATTTTTTTTTGCTTAGGCTACTAACTTTCCGGTTCTGACCGAGTTCCGAACGAACTAGTTGTCCGGCGAGAATATAAGTTTCAGAAATGGATTTAGTATGTCTCTTTACTCCTATATCGAACCTCATACAAGAACCTCTTTTTCTTCCGTCAAATTTTTTCGGCGAGAAAATAAGTTTCAGATATAATAATAATAATTTTTTTAATTTATTTTTTTTACCCACAAATCGTACAAGACGAAATCAGTGGAGTACAAAAGAAAATAAGAAAACATAATTAGGGAAACACAATACATAGAAACAAAATCTACTCAAGAGTCAAACAGACGAATAAGCCCATAAGAGTGCGACAGACGTGCGTACGCCGTTGAGGACAGTTTTCTGTGGAGAACAGGCAATTTCTCCGTGATATCCGGTAGTGAGTACTGACTAATAATTTTAGAATTTCTTTGTCAAGGAGGGAGAAAAAGAAGAAATTTACAAAAACGAAAGTAAGAGGATCGCATAGCTTTAATATCCTTTTTCTTTAAAACAGGATACACACCAGACAGAAAAAGAATAGGATGGTCACAGAAGGAAGAGTGATGGATTCAGCTTGTCTCCTTACCCCTAAACCGACTATCTAACACTAAGCTTGAACAAAATAATTCAATCCTTCGAGAGTTATCGTGCTAACAGACAGACGGACAATTTTACTAAGTCATAGGTATCTCGCCACTTACGTTTGGGATCCCAATAACCTATCCGAAAAATATCTATTGAGTCAGCGAGGTTCTTAGTTAGGCATCCGTAATCAACTTCACATAAAACTTCAACTTTTAACAAATTCTCCGATTTCAGCAGGATTCGTGGTGAAATGTGTCCAGGTATAAAATGACTGTCGTACACGAATTCGACATGCCTTCTTACCCGTAAATCGAACACCTAATGAAATTCATATAAAACTCTTACTTTTAACAGATTTTCCGGTTATGGCCGGATTCCGGGCCATCTACTTGTCCGGAGACAAAATAATTTTCGTATTCGGATTCAGCATGTTTCACTATCCTAAAATCGAACCTCTAATCAACTTCAGATTAATCTTTCATTTTTGACGAACTTTCCGGTTTTGGCCGGATTCCGGCCGATGTACTTGTCCGACGAGACAATTGCTTTCATATTCGGATTCAGCATGTCTCCTTATCCCTAAATCGGATATCTAATCAACTTCAGATAAAACTCTTACTTTTAACAAACTTTCCGGTTTTAGCCGGATTCCGGGTGAACTACTTGTCAGGCGAGAAAATGGTTTTCATATTCGTGTTCAGCATGTCGTCTCAGCCCGTAATCAACTATCTCATTAGCTTTAACAAATATTTGTTTCGCCCCTTAATTTGAAACCCTTCCCCCTCCCCTAAATATCCAGGTATCAGGCCCATCTACGAACTCGACCTTTCCCTTGACTCGAAGAGTCCTCACACCAAGTTTCATCAAAATGTCTCATTCCCTTCGAGAGTTATCGTGCTGACAGACGGACGGACAGACGGACAACTTTTGCGAAAGCCCAAACTTTTGCCCAAAAAGTTATAGTAGTTAACACACCTCCGTCTCGGTTGATACCGGAATGATAACCTCGATGGACATTTAAAAGTATCAACCTCGCCTTCGGCTCGGTAGATATTTTTCATAACCTACCTCGCCTTCGGCTCGGATAGGTTATTTTCAGTGACCGTCTCGGTGTTATTTTCCGACATCAACCTCGATGTCTGAAGTTAACCTGTAATAGCTTTTCTCGAACAGATTACAATGCATGACTTCCTATGTCCCACAGGAAGTTATTTAATGACAATTTCTTTTGTGGAGGATGTTACGACTTCGTATCATCCTCCTGAGAGGCTGATGCGAAGCCGTAACAGCCTCCGCAGAAGTTCATCGAGCACTTTTCCTCAAATACTGAATTCATAGAGCACTTTTCCTCAAATAGTGAAAAGCAGAAGCTGACCTCGACAAAATAAATTAAAAACCGTACTTTCAGTAAAAATAAACACAACATAATACTTAAAAAATATATAAAAAATAAAATAAGCTGTAAAATAAATGTTGAAAAATGACAGAACATCTTACTCTCTTAGACAACCAGCCTATGCCCTAGGTCATACCTTGTCACAATCAAATTTCCACTTAAAATACAGCTTGTCAACTGAAACAACATCCTACTTTCCAAAAAGGTAGTTAATGAGCACTTAAAACTGTCTTTGAGTGAGGAAAGATATATTATAATTTTCAAAGACCACGTGATACCCAGTGTTGCCACCTTTTTCTGAAGGAACCTGTGACTTTTGGCTGTAAAATCTTGTTACATTCTGGCGCCTACGAAATTGTGCCTTATGTACCAACTATTAGCTAGAAATTTCGCTTTATCATCTTTTTGATTTTATGCCTAAGCTCGATTAACTGTCAAGATGTAAGGAATCTGTCGCAGAACCCGGGCTCACTTTTCGAGGAAGTCCAGAATATGTGACAAATATAAGAATTCTGAAACCACTGGCAACACTGTCACCGTAAAGCACGTTTTCGCCTGATTTCAAATTTCTTGAGCGAAGCAATCTAATCTTCTGCAAAGCTGTAGCTATCAAATATACTAAACGCGTGTGAACATACTAAATTAAGCACAGTCGGAATGTATTTACACCCCGGTCACACTAGGCTCAAAACCGGCACAGATTTGACGAACAAAGTCAACTGTTTTGCGCAGATTCGTGAAATGTTGTGCTGTCACCCGTGAGGATTTGAAACAACAATATTCAGAATCTGATGAATTTTCTGTATTTTTTTTTTAAGCAACCCCGAAAAACTCTTAAAAGCAACCGTTTCTTCTATGAAAATGCCACAAACACTTCATTCACTTCCTTGAGGTTGCTACTGGCAACCTTTGCTGGCCACCTTGATGCGGCTCGGCAATGCCGGGATTCTTAATTTTATTTCGTGAGCATAAGGGATCATCAGTGGATAATTGACGATGATAGGCCTAATATCTGTCAGTTTTCAATGTAAGCACGTAATGACTCAATGAGCATGAATATTTGTTTCGTGTCTGAAATCTTGGATGGTATTGACGGTGACCACAAGAGAGGGTAGAAGGTAAATAATTGATTAGGAGTAGTTTGTTCAGATTATCCATGGTTTTCCGACTAGTTCATGTTTCCAACTTCAGCGGCTTTAAGCCTGAAGAGGACCCTTGCCAAGAAGGGCCGAAATATATCTCTAATAAAATTCAGCTGACGGATCCGTTTTGCACTATCAAACATGTCCAGTACTACTTCTATCAAAGAAATGATGTTTTTTTAAGTAATCTTAATACTGATTTGAAATATCCATCTTTATCTACTTTTCGTGGTCACCAATCGATAATCCTGTAATTACCGCTGAAAGAAACCTGAAACACACCAACAACAAATAATCACAAGAACCTCCGTCTCCCCATCTCTGTAATACGACCAGGCGAAGTCGAATATATTCTGATACCCTACCGATGCAAACCAACGGAGCAGGTGCTGTGGAGAACATCATAATTTGTTAGCTCTACTAACAGCCATATCGCAGTAGAACCCCGCAGAAGAATACGAACGTCGTCTGAGTCGTCCTTTACAGCTGATTGGTTGTTTACCATTGTGACGTCGCGTCTAATTAGCTGCAGTCCGGGTTCTCCACTCCTGCAGGCATTCTACGGTTTTTCATCTGGTATGCGCAGCGGCGAAGAGGGAAGTAGACGGGTATCAACTCAAACCTCACTCCGCTCGGTTTTATCGGGGCATCCATTGTCGCTGCATGGGACCAAATACGGTGGTTCTGTTGGAATGTTTGTTTTTGAACACACCAGTAGATTCTAATAAATTTTATTTCTAACCCGCCAAATACATACGATAATAGCGGAGTAAAGAGAGCAACGAAAAACAACACATGACAAAGAACAGAAAAAACACACAAAATTTAGTCATAATTTCTAACTGGGCCTGAAAAATTCATGAAAAACATCATGTACTCGATGACCAGGATGACGAGATGTACATAGTAGTGACGCTGACGTTTTCTCTAGTAAACGAATGACGTCTTGGACGCCGAACTAGATTCTATCTAATGTCTTTCAGGCGTCTTGGATTGGCTCACTTATGCCATTGTTTGCTCTCCCTGGCGGCTTTCTTGGTGGGACGTTAATTGAGCACATTGGCCGTAAGATGGCAATTGAGGTCACTGCCTTACCCCTCGCAACAGGTGAGTTTTATTTTTTTTAGATTTTTGGAGGTGAGTGTTATGATTTTTCGTAGACTCGAATTGGTTCGCCATGCTTTTTCAACCGAACCGAAAGTGGAAATAGTATAAAAATATCCCTCGGATTCCTCGTTAAAGTAGAAATGAAAGCCTAAATTGATATGCTTTTTATTATTTGCTGCCCGGTCTTTTCTGACGTTATTAAAGGTTAATTTCCGACATCGAGGTTGATATCCGATTGTTACAATGAGACGGCCATTGAAAATAACCTGCCCGAGCCAAAGGCGAGGCAGGTTGAGCGCGGCGAGGTTGATATTTTAAATGGCCTTCGAGATCAACTGCGAGATCAAATATATCAACAATTGCTCAATAGCAACCTTTTGGAAAGTAGAGGAAACTAAGTTTAAGTAAGTTGAAAGTAATGTTGCCTCAGTTGACAAGTTGCATTTTCAGTGGAAATTTGATTGTAAGAAGGGATGACCCAGGTTGGTTGGCTGGAAAATCATAATTTTCTTTCCGTTTTTGAACATTTTTTTCTGTTTTATTTAGCATTTTTTTTGTCTGTGGTATTTTTAGTGGGTTTTTTTTCACCTGTGGGACATAATGCGACATAATGCGGGACATAATTTACCAATGCGCCTTCTTTTCGTGTTTCGTTGTATGTTTCTTGTTTTGCGTTCGTTTATCTTTTGCTGTTGTTGTAGACTTTGTGTACCCTCTGTATTTCTTGTCAAGCGTTCATTTACCTTATTTTTTGTATGTACTGTGCAATTGCCTTATTACTAGGCTGCATGTAATAAATTCATTCATTCATTCATAAGAAAATATGCATTACATACCTGTCCGATAAAAGTTATAGCCGTATGAATGTGCTGAATTGTCATAGGATGCAAGCTGACTGTGACTTCGGCTCAGGTGCCATCTGGCGATCGTAATGTCTGTCCCTCTGTCCAACTCATGCTAGGCCAGGCACTTCCAGATACGCCAGGAGATGTAATTTGGCAGGCATATAAAGGACCGACACAATGCTCCTTCCCCGGATTCGGCCGTGGGTGGGCTGTGTAGGAATGTGGAATCCGGGATCTTGTGCGAACGGGTGATCCGGTTCGAGTGAAGCTTGTGGTGGTAGGAGCAAATGTTATAGATGTGTTTCTCATGTGTCCGACCACGGTAGTGGTGTTCGAGGGGTGGTACCGAAAATATTTTAGAACGCCTAAAGACCGAGGAGTGCAGGCATTATAGCACGAAACTGGAATGGTACAAAGTTCGTCTGCCCTAGTCCTCCCTCCTGGTCTGCCTCCTGGCCGTATCTGATCTCGGTTGGGGAGGTGGATGTGGGTACCGAACATTTACCGAAAATACTCAGGTTGGGTTGAAACTTGATGGATCGTAAGAGAAGATGATTTAGATGAATGAATGTCCCATATCCCACCAGCATAGAATAGAACCAATGTAAAACTAACTGTAATACATCAGTTGAGACTTGACTTGACTTGCTTTATTTACTACTACTTATTTACTACTTGCTTTATTTATTACAAAATAAACTATATAAACACACAACCGCCCGGGGAAGGCTCAAACAGCCTGATGATGGACGGCTGCAATCCTCTGATTCTCAACCTAGAAATTTCATAAAAAAGGCTTTTCATTTCAACTTTCGCTAAAAAGCGAAGCATCCAACGACTGTACCCAGAAGTCCCAGAACAAGTTAAATGAAATTTTTTAAATCTGCCTTTTTTCCGATTTTTTTTCTTCTATACCTACCATACAGGCTCTAGCTTTTAACGTTTTTCAAACCCAGAATGTCAATCCTAAAACGCCAACTAAATGAAACACCTATACTACAGAGAATACTACAAAACTACTAAAACTGTGCGTTGTGGGACTTTCCACGGTGGGAGAAGTTGGAAGGTGGGGTCCCGAAGAATTTGTGGCACGTATAGGGAGCAAACGGGGTAATGGTTGGGATGAAACCTAGACGGTGCAAAGATAGTGCGCCGTAGATTTGCTATTTGAGGTTCCGTCTGGATCCGACCTCGCTGGCTGGGTTTGGGTGGGAACCGAAACTTGATGGGTTGTAAGAGAGCAGCGTCTTGGCCTTTGAAGCGTCACGACCATAATGTCTTTTTTTCTAGTAGTTTTGTCGACGCTGGATGAGCCAACTCAACCTGGTTTGCTCCAGTTCTGCCCATGTCGCGTTCGGTTTAATGTGGAGCCATGCTACAAGATAAAGCTTTAGCTTGAAAAAGCATTCTTGCCAAAATTCGAAAGAATTCTTAAAGGACCCCTCGCACTATTTATTATTCAACTTACACTCTTTTAAAATATTTTAATACTTTAAAACTAGGCTGTGCTTTTAAGAAATAACCCACGGTTTTGGCTGTTTTAAGCCTTTTGCGAGACCCGTTGACTTACAGCGATAACAGGGAGAAATTTACATAACCGTTTTTCTGATGGAAAAACTTCTCGCAGACAACCGTCGACAGCGTGATACAGATCGAAGGTAGCAAATCACGGCAAGTGAGGAAATCAGCGTGGTTTTATCAGAGGGGTTAGAATGTACCGTACGAAATCGGGGTCTCCGGGTTTTGAAATATATGGAGTTATTATGGAAGTAGGTTGCGTTGGTACTATAGGTAAGGCAGGTCCTTTAAAATTTGTTTTTCTTAAATATTTATCTAAAATTCTTGCCTTTGAATAAATCGAAGAAAGACGACTAATATGTTAAGCATAGTCACACGTCATTTGTAAAGCTCTGTGAAACCTTAATAATGCCCAGATTATTTTTTAAGCTGGACTTTTGATAGCCTTTGCACCGAGGATCGAACTAATCTACTTCGGACGAATCCTGCAAGGTTTGGCGGTGGGGGTGTTGTCAGTGGCCGTGCCAGTTTATTTGGCGGAAACGAGTCATAATTCAATACGAGGGACATTGTCGCTAATACCTGGCACTTTTGGTGGATTGGGTAAGCTTATCTTTCTTTCTAGCTATAGGTCATACATAGGTACATTCAAGGCCGTATCCAGGGGGGGGGGGGGGTAGGGGGTTGAAAATCCCCCGAAACTTATAAAAATAATCATTTTACAGGCTTTTCCCTCTGATCTATGTCTTTTTTGTATTTTTTTGTCCGACACGCAGGCAACCCCCCCCCCCCCCCGAAAGGCGAAACCCCGCCCCCCCGAAATAAATTCCTGGATACGGCCTGGGTACACTGTTACCTTTTATCCTGTTACATGTTGCACTGGTATCTTTTACATGTTAACTGGCATTTGTTCCGTTGATGCATGTTACAATTTCACCTCAGTTGAACCAAGAACAAATAATCCAATAGAACCTCGGTGTTTGGTCCCATGCAGTGACTGTGGATAACCCGACAAAACTGAGGGGAGCTAGAGGTACTTGTTGTAGGCTTTGAGTTGATACCCGTGTACATCCCTCTCAAGGTTGCCACATCAAAAATATTTAGAGAGTGACTTTTTGGCCCAAAACAGAGAGTGAACTGGGGGTGAAATTTATTTTCATGAAATGTTCACTTCTGGTCGGAATCGCCTCTGTAAAATTGTCACATCTTAATTTTACTTTCATGAAAAACAAGACCAAAGGTTTCGATGGGATCCCACACATTTTAATGTTTATCAGACTTCTTGATCCAGACAATCGAACCTTGTACATTTCCAAGTGTTCGCTAGACCCCTTTAACATTTTTGCTATTTATCCAAAATCAACCGCTTGAATATGTAGCCTACAACAAAAATCTTACCATTTGGAAGTTTTTTGCTAACGGGCAACTTTAGTACACCCACTGAGTAACCCCTCACTTATCCAGTACATTTTTTTTTCCAGTGAGGAACCCCTCTCTTACCAAGTACACCTTTTTCAGTGAGCAACCCCTCACTTATTCCTACAATTCCTACCACATTTCCTACAATCACACATTAGATGTCGCAAACACTCTCGCTCTCCACAAATCGGGCAGAAGTAAGGACCAATTCTCCCAATCGGCCTACCCGTGTACCTCCTCCTATCTCCCAGCGGTAAAATATCAGCACGCATACTAATTAATAATTTCAATTCCTCCCTATCGAAACCCGCTATAAAATAAACACATTCACCCCCTGTCTCTTTCGCCTCTCCCCCTTCGACCTTCGATTATGTCATTGAATCAACACATGTTTACGCCACGTGTGCAGAGCTATAATCGTTTGAGAATAAAGGGGTAGGACCGCTATAGCTGAAAACTGGTCGACAAGTTTTGTCCGGTTTTCACCGGATTCCGGGTGAACTACTTGTCCGGCAACAAAATAACTTTCATATTCAGATCCAGCATGTCTCCTTACCCCTAAATCAACTATCTCAATAGCTTTAAAAAAAAAAAAAATTTGCCCCTTAATTTGAATCCCCCTCCCTGCTCCTAAATGTAGAGCTACAGAGCCCATCTATGAACTTGACCTTACCCTTGACCCAAAGAATCCTCACACCAAGTTTCATCAAAATATCTCATTCCCTTCGAGAGTTGTCGTGCTTACAGACAGACGGACAGACGGACATTTTTGCGATGTCATAGGTATCCCTCCACTTACGTTTTGGGATCCCAAAAACTTGAAATAGCCACTTCTCGTCGGAGTCCCTGCTGCAAAAATGAAACATTTGGTCATTTTTCTGAAATAGTGATTTTTATGTCCTGCGAAGGACAAGAGTGACAAAAACAAAATAGAGTGACCATTCACACTATCGTGCGACATTTGGCAACCCTGATCCCTCTTCGCCGCTGCGCATACCAGATGAAAAACTGTAGCATGCCTGCAGGCGTGGAGAACCCGGTCTGCAGCGAGTCAGACATGACGCCACAGTGGTGGACAACCAATCAGCTGTTAAGGACGACTCAGACGACAAATTTCTTCTTAGGGGCTCTAATGCGATGTAGACGTTTGTAGAGGTAACAAAGGATCCACGCAGCTCCTACCCTCCGCTCGTTTGCATTGGCTGGGGTATTGAGAATATATTCGACTCCGCATGGACGCATTGCAGAGATTGGGAGACGGAGGTTCTTTTTATTATTTGTTCTTTGCTGAACCTCTGTGCCTTCCTCATCGCGATGCAACCCTGCTTCGGCTGCGTGATTCCCGACCTGCCAACATAGTCCGATAAGATTTCGCATCCGCGTATACGCATGCGAAATTCGCGTTACTATGGGGAAACCTACATGGGATGCGTCAAAATTCGGAGCGAAGGAGGTAATCCGGACTCGACTGCTAAAATCCGACTGTGTGTGTACGTACCTTAAATCAGTGCTAGTAATAGCAATGCATCCTTGAGCCCATCATTCTTCTCATTATCAGTTGTTTCTATTACCATTACCGTTACTGTTAGAAGTTGTCGCCAATCATTGACTGTCATTGGTTTGGCTTCAGGGTGAACCAGTTACAGACAGACAGCGTTGGTTGAATAGTTTTTTTTTATCTGAATTCTCAATTCTCGCGACTTTCGGATAAATTACCGTTTTTACTATTATCGCTTCTGCGTTCTCGCTTTTGACAAAAACATTAATTTAGCCCCCCCCCCCCCCGTTATTACCTGCTTAAACGGATTGAAACATCCGCCCTTTGTTTACCAGTCACGGAGAAAACTAAAATCGAGAATGGACTATCGGAGCAGCTTCTCGATTCAGCAGAATCACGAAGCTTTCCCCATTTTCGATTCTGACAAAAACACAAGAAAACGAGAATTGGATTCATCTCAATAGTCAACAAGACCAAAGGTTTCGATGGGATCCCAAAAATTCAATATTTGATCCAGACAATTGGGTCTTGTCTACGCCAGATCTAGTCTTCGCCAGACTCCTTGAACATTTTCACTATTAAAATTCAGAAACAGATTAAGGCCAAAAAGCTAATCATCTGAGGAAATCAAGCTCAGATATGGATTCAGCATGTTTGTGTTTACCCCTATAAGTCATATCTGTTTTGACGAAAATTTCCTGGCTTACTTCTGCGAATTTTCCGGTTTCGGCCGAATTCCGGAACTACCTGTCCGGCAAAAAAAGAAGCTAAAATCGAACTCAGCGTATCTTATTTCCCCTATAGATAGATATAGATAGATATTTAATGCATAGATATAGATAGGTATTTAATGCATAAAAGCCAACATGGGCCATCGCACCAAAACAACAAAAGAAAAAAATATAACAACAAGAACACCATATTTAAATTTACAGGGATATACAATTTTCTCTGTGTGCTAACCCTATCCGGAGGAACCTTCCAAATAGTTGAATAGCCTGGAAACTTTTATCTTTCATTCTCTCAGTTATCCACTCACTCCCACACGCTCTCACTTCGAACAACTCTTGTCTCAACCCATTCAGTTCCTCACACTCTCCCACAAAATGACTCATACTTTCATTATCGCATCCACACATAGGGCAAGAGTAAGGACCAGTTTTAACCCTAACTTTTCCCAAATATTTTCTTCTCTTACCAAGAGGCAAACCATCCCCTCTCAAACTCATAAATAACACAAGTTCCTCATGGGACAGACCACACTTAAGGTAAATTTCTTCACCCCAGCAATCTTATCAGCTTCAAATTGAAATTTAACTTAAAACAAATTATCCGGTTCCAGCCCGATTCCGGGCGAACTATATGCCCGGGTACAAAATGACTGTCATACAAGGATTCAGCATCTCTTCTTACCGCTAAATCGTATATCTAATCAACTACAAATACTTTTAACAGTTTTCCGGTTTTGGCCGGATTCCGGGCGAACTACTTGCCCGGCGAGAAAATGATTTTAACCATCGTGTTCAGCATGTCTTCCTACCCCTAAACCGAACATATAATTAACTTCAAATAAAACTTTTACTTTTAACAGATTTTCCGGTTTTGGCAGGATTCAGGGCTAACTACTTGTCTGGCGAAAAAATGGTTTCCACCATCGTCTTCAGCATGTCTTCTTATCCCTAAATCGAACATCCAATCAACTTCAAATAAAACTTCTACTTTTAACAAACTTTCCTGTTTCGGCCGGATTCCGGGCGAACTACTTGTTCGGCGAGAAAATGGTTTCCACCGTCGTGTTCAGCATGTCGTCTTACCCCATAATCGACTGTCCCATTAGCTGTTTAAAAATATTTGCTTGTCCCTTAATTTAAACCCCCTCCCCCACCCCTAAATACATGGCTGCAAAGCCCATCTACGAACTCGACCTTACTCTTGACCCAAACAATCCTCACACCAAGTTTCATCAAAATATCTCATTCCCCTCGACAGTTATCGTGCTTACAGACGGATGGAGAGACGGACAGACGGAAGGACGGACAACTTTTGCGATGTCGTAGGTATCCCTCCACTTGCGTTTTGGGATCCCAAAAAACGCAAAAAAGGAGAATTGAGAGGAGAATCGCGGGGAGAATTGAGATAAAAATGCAACTAGCGTTTAGACCAGAGTATCGGTCACTTCGTGTGCAGTCTCTTTAACTTCGTAACGGAGAAATCTTGCCTCGCCACGGCCAAGGAGGTTTGACCTCAGTGGGAACCAGTCAAAGAAAACGCTAGAGGCGTATTCTCGCCGTTCCCCGAGGACTCCACCTGAGGAGTCCCCGCGTTTTTGTTTGTCCCGGGGACTCACTCCAGTCCCCACGGACGGGGAATGCTCCGATTATCTCACCATCACCAAAAAGGACTCCCTTTAAGATTCGGAGGGGAATCAATTTTTGTTGGTATTGGTTCAATGTAAAGTTAATAAAAAAGAATCAGAATAAACAAAACCAAAAATAAAGTGGATCCAGACTAATTTCGTCAACTGTATATTTTTTTTCGAACAAAATCCACTTTTAGAAGCATTCCCCGTGTTCTCTTTGTTTTCCGTAGGCGGAGTCCGCGTGGAGTGACTCCCTCTATTCTCGCCGTTCCCGTCGATTCCCCGAGGAGCCTTCGGGGAACGGCGAGATCACGCCTTAGGGGGGAATACGCCGTTGGGATTTTTTTTTTTTAGCGAGAACGACCGTGAGAAGGAAATAGGGACTGGGCCGACTTATTGATGGCGCTGGTTACCCAGACATAAAGTATTGAAATTAGGCAGGACTTCGGTTGCGCTTCAAAAATAACACAAAGAGAATACCATCGATCGGAGAAACTTATCCTCCTGTTTTAGAATAAATGTATTCCAGGGATCCTGATTTGCTACACCGCTGGAACATTCATAGGCTGGCGAGTCCTGTCCGCGATCTCATCAGGGCTTGCACTGATGTTCTTCATCTTCTCCCACTTCTTGCCAAGCTCTCCCCATTGGCTGTTGACGAAAGGTATGTACCCTTCCGAGTAGAATCGAAAATCAAATCTGTCTTGTTTTAACAGTTGTAGTTTTCATGGCACTTGCAGCCTCTGGCTCAAGTGCCATATACCGATCACAATTCCGTCTGTCGGTCTGTCGGTCGGTCCGAGTTTTTGTCACACTTATCCGAGTTAGGGTACTTCCAGATGTGCTAGGACAATGAAACTTGGCAGGCATATCAGGGACCCGACCAAACTAACCTGGAAATAATCAGTTTCCCAATCCGACCATATGCGGGGGAGTGCGGGGCGCTGGAAACTTGAAAATTTAGGGCATTTTGTCACTTTTTTCCGAGTTAGGGTACTTCTAGATGAGCTAGGACAATGAACCTTGGCAGGAATATCAGGGACCCGACCAAACGAACCTGGAAATAATCAGTTTCCCGATCTGACCATATGCGGGGGAGTGGGGGCGCTCGAAACTTGAAAATTTAGGTCATTTTGTCAATCGAGTTAGGGTACTTCCAGATGAGCAAGGACAATGAAACTTGGCCGGAATATCAGGGACCTGACCAAAGTAACCTGGAAATAATAAGTTTCCCGATCCGACCATATGCGGGGGAGTTGGGGCGCTGGAAACTTGAAAATTCAGGGCATTTTGTCACACTTTTTCGAGTTAGGGTACTTCCAGATGAGCTAGGACAATGAAACTTGGCAGGAATATCAGGGACCCGACCAAACTAACCTAGAAATAATCAGTTTCCCGATCCGACCATATGCGGGGAAGTGGGGGCGCTGGAAACTTGAAAATTTAGTGCATTTTGTCACACTTTTTCGAGTTAGGGTACTTCCAGTTGTGCTAGGACCATGAAACTTGGCAGGCATATCAGAGACCCGACCAAACAAACTTAGAAATAATCAGTTTTCTGATCCGACCATTTTGGGGGGGAGTGGAGGGCAGGGAATCCGGGAAATTGAGAAGTGTGTAACTTTCGAACGGGTGATCGGATTGTAATGAAACTTCATAACTGAATAGAATATATATCTGTAATGTCCCGGTTAAAGTCTTGACCGGATTCGGTAGCCAGGGGGGAGTTGGGGGGGGGGGGGGAGACCGGAAATTTCAAGAAACGGTTAGAATGGAGGGATCGGAGTGAAACTTGCTGGGAAGAACAAGCATCTGCTCTAGATAAGTCCTTTAGACCATTGTACTGGATCCGGACACTTATGGGGGGGGGGGGGGGGGTCCCGGAATTCGGGTGATGGTGGTTTTGGGGATTTTCACGATGAAACTTGGCAGGCATATCAGGGACCCAATCAAACTGACTTCAAAATAAAAATTTTGTCGATCAGATAATGGGGGGGGGGGGGGAGTGGAGGGAGGGGAATCCGAAATTTCCAGTCATGCGTAATTTTGTAATGGGTGATCGGATTCGAGTGAAATTTAAGAATTGAACAGAGGACATTTCTCCGATGATTTTTTTCATATCCGGACCGGATCCGGCAACTATTGGGGGGGGGGTACGTGACCCGTTTAGGATCGGGATGGAACTTTTTGGGAAGAACAAACAGATAGGTAAGTCATTTGCTGAATCGGATTGGCTACGGGCACCGCGGGGGAGCTGGGGGGGGGGGGGGGGGGTGGACCGGAAATTTCGAGAAACGGTTAGAATGATGGTATCGGAGTGAAACTTGCTGGGAAGAACAAACATCTGGTCCATGTAAATCTTTTACATAATTTGACTGGATCCCGGACACTTGAGGGGGGGGGGAGGAGGGGGTTTCCCGGAATTCCGTGTTTTGGGGGATTTTCACGACGAAACTTGGAAGGCATATCAGGGACCCGGTCAAACTGACTTGGAATAAAAAAAAATCCTCGATATGACAATCTTGGGGGGGGGGGAGTTGAGGGAGGGGAATCCGGAATATTGAGTCATGCGTAACTTTGGAACGGGTGATCGGATTCGAGTGAAATTTAATAATTAAACAGAGGACATTTTTCTCTGGTGACCTTTTCATTTCCGGACCGAATCCGGCAATTATTGGGGGGAGGGCGGAAAATACTTGACCCGCTTAGACTGGTGTGATCTGGATCGAACTTCGTGGGAATGACAAACAGATGCTCTGGATTAATTATTTACAGAACCGGATTGGCTCCGGTTATTGTGGGTGGAGTTGGAGGAGGGGGGGGGGGTCTGGGATTCCGGTGATCGCGCGTTAAGGTACTTCCAGATGTGCTAGGACGATGAAACCTCGCTGGAATATTGGAGACTCAACAACATTTGCTTGGAAATTGCTACTTCCCAAATCCGATTATTCCTTAAAGTACCAATCTTGACCGCAAAGTAAAAAAAATACTTTTAATCAATATATGCATTTTCGTGATGCCCATCAGCCCATTAGCAGTTTTGCCACAAGGGTTTTGCTTACAAATGAAGTTCCAGCTCCCGTAGAGTGCGCATCTCAACCGCACAAGTCGAAACTTACTTTTGATCAATCAAATCATCTTGACCCATGCAAGTGCCATATGAGCTTACAGCTCTTGTTGGATCATTGCAAGCATATAAGTGCACTGAGTACGATCTTAGTCTAAATGTAAAAAAGTCACAGGTCCTACGATTCAACTCGCTAAAAAGAGACTTCTTATGTCCCGATGTACCTTTCCCTGTAGTGTCGTAGGCAAAAACTCTAGGGATCACCCTGTCGAGTGACTGTTCATTTATTGATCACATTCAGACTGTAATAAAATCTGGAAATGCATCACTCCAAACGCTCATACAGATGAGGCAGTTTGGTTGCGACCGTGATAGTCTGAAGGCTGCTGTTACGTAAGACCTGTAATCGAGTACGCATGCCCCTTATGGGGCCCTTTCGCCCAAAATACAGCCTACGTGTCTCACGAGATTGAACGTGTACAAAAGAGAGCAGTCTCAGTTATACTGGGTCGGCAAGTGACTTCCGGCTCCTATGGGTCTCTTCTAACTGAATTATCCCTCCCCTCACTGCATGAACGTCGTAACATACTAATTCTTAAGTTTGGGTGTAAAATCCTTGCATCTCTCCAACACCAAACTATCCTCCCACCTGATGCACCAATGAACAATCGTACGCGTTCGCAGCTGAAACTAAAAACGGTAAAAACCAAAACAAGGAGACAGAGTAACACATTTGTGCCATTTTTCGTCAACATGTTCAATAAAATGTCAGTGTGACTTTAATATTTGTAGTACCGTATTTAGTATTTATGTTACTCGTGAGTGTTTAAAAGAATGTAATTTTTGTAAAGACAACCAAATTAGCTAGCTAGCAAGTTTCTGTCTAATAAAGCTTACTTACTTACTTACTTACTAACACCTAACTACATAGCCTAGTGTCTCTGCTCAGATGTTCTGAAATAATTGACCACTTTATAACTAAGCTATGCCTACAGAAAATTACACACGGCTTCTGCTGTTTTTAGCCTATTTCCATTTCCCTTAACATGGATTACAATCTTGGCAAAATTTGCACAACCGGTCTCCCGGACGAATAAGCTCCTCGGAAACAGTCATCGGGCGTACGATACGTCACGTTAAAAAGAAAAACCTGGCAAGTGTGTGTAGGGGTACATGCAATATTTTTGTTCTTCAACATTTCCCCTACTGCTAATAGGTGAGGTTGGATACATTCATGAAGTGAAGAATCTCGGGAACGAGAATGAACGGAATACTTGAAGTAGTCTGAATTACTAACATATGTACAACATGTCCTAAAGAGGCTTGCAGCGCAAATGTTTTAGTTTTTTAATTTAGTTCAGTTTAATACTTTTTAACTATACAAACCAACTTTTACATACTAAACTACATGAACACACCTTTTATAACCCTATTACCATCCTTCACACATGTAGTCGATACCCCTGACTTCAGGAAAGCCCGAATGGGCCTGTGGGGGCAGTCAACGATGTCTGTCTCCTTTTTCGCTGCCCTGCGATGCACAGCTGTGATTAAGTAACCGAACATTCCTTATCGTCCCTCTAAATACCTTTGGGTGATCTAGCTATCCCTTTGTTCTTCTAGGTCGAAGGGAGGAGGCACATCGCACCCTCACTTTCCTTCGCCACAAACGCGTCGACATCCACCAGGAGTTCTCCAGCATTGAGATGAGCGTTCAGTCCGACGAACCTTACCGCTGCGACTTCCTTAGCCTCGTCGAACCTCAGCACGTCAAAGCCCTCATTATCGCCGTCTCATTAATGGTCATTCAGCAACTCTGCGGAATCAATGCTGTTGTTTTCTACAGCGCCAATATATTCCGGGATGCGGGTTCGAGCCTACATGAAAACATAAGCTCTATTATAATTGCCGTAATTAACATAGCGGCGACGTTATTATCAACGCTATTAATAGATCGGGCGGGGCGAAAGCGCCTATTGTTGGGATCGACGATCTCGATGGGAGTCTCTTTAATAGCGCTAGGTGGCTTCTTTTACATTAAGCATTTTGACCCACAAGCCGTTGTGAATTTGGGGTGGATACCTCTATGCTTGCTAGTGATTGTCGTTGCTAGCTTCTCCCTCGGCTTAGGCCCCGTGCCATGGCTTATTATGAGTGAAATCTTTTCTTCTGACGTGCGGTCAGCTGCGTCTGCTTTGGCGACTGCGTGTAATTGGACTTGTGTGTTTGTAGTGACTAAAGTGTTTCCCGTCCTGGTGGACAAAGTGGGGAATTATTCAATATTTTGGGCGTTTTCTGGGGTTTGTTTTATTGGAACCTTTTTTACGGTACTGATGGTACCGGAGACTATGGGCAAGACACTGGAGGAGATCCAGGAAATTCTGAATCCACAACCAGTAACGGATAGTAGTGACAGTGACAACAGCGTGGCCATCCGATCGGACTATCCCGCCACTGATAATAGTTAGCTTAATTACAAATTTTTGTGAATTTTATTTTATATTTATGAATTACACCATGACGGCCCTTGTGGCTCTCAAAGTTTGTAGTAGGCTAGTAGTATAAATCCGCCGACTCTAGCTCAACCCCCCCCCAAATTTCAAAACCCCAATTTAACATCAATTTCTTCAATTTTAACATGCTTTTTTCCAAATTATCCCCCTTTTTAAAGATATTTGTATTTTCTTTTTTCCCAAAAAAAGGGTCCAAGAAATAGGAAATATTAACCTTTATACTACATATAAAGTACTACTACTTTTGTTTTTGCATTTTTCATTTTTACTGAGTAAACAGTTCCAAGTCAACATATTGTTCCGAGTTCTTATTTACACGCAAAATAGGCTGTAAAATAAGATTGTTCTTTAGTAGTAACTCATCAGCAATTGCATTGTATCTCTGCGGTATAAACAGATCACACATCTTCTTGTTATGATTGATAACTACAACTAACTTGTCACCATATTTTGTCTTAGCTATTCTCATTTTAACCATGGTATACTTCAATCCTAATACCAACTGTTCTTTCTTGATTGTCTCATTGTATTTATTCATTCTGATTGTATTCAAGACCTCCATTTATTAGCGGCTGATTTTCTTTAATAAAAAATCAAACTACTATTCATCACATCATCAAAATTTAATCTTCTCAACAAACCCAAAAGACCTATCTCTAGTTCGGAAAAGCTCTTTGGGTGAGCAAAAAATAGAAAATCTCTTTGCATTCACATCATAAAACACTTGGTTCCGGAGAGCTAACAGGCCCCGTTGGCGTAATGGTCTAAGCGATTGCAAGCTTACCAACCATTGAATCAACGAAGGCGTGAGATCGAATCCCACTACTAGCAGCTTGTTAGAAGTAAGGACTTCGGAAAAAAAACCTAGCGGGTTTCCTCCCCTCACGGGGCTGCCCCAGACACACCAATAAAAAAATAATAAACAACACCAAATTTTCCAACAGTTACATTGTCTGGGGCGGGAGGTTTTACAAAAATTTTCTATTTTTCCCATTTTTCTTTACTTTTTTGTTGATTCCTTTTTACAGTATTTGTAACCATTCAAACAGACTTGCTTCATGTATTTTTCGCGAGGAAAAAATCTAAATGTTTTACGCATTTCTGCTTCACGCTGAATAACCTCATCAACCGTTAATTGACCACATTTTAGCATTGATACCAATTCAGTGTAAAAATTATACGCGGTTCTATATTCTGCTTTTCTATCTGCAATATTTAAATGTTTTTCAGTTATTTCAATAATAACGGAACCCAAGCTTAAAGACGCTAAAGGTAGCATAAGAAACGCACTTAATCCTGCTGCCGAAAAGGCAAATTTGGATAAAAGAAGACCGTTGCTTACATTATTATAATATTTATAACTTCGGCGATATACAAACATTTTCTTTTCCAATTCCTCCATTTATACTATAGCTAAATTGTTTAAAAAATTACTTCTTTAGGTTTGCTTCCAAACTTAGCAATTCGGAGCACATACGCCATCTCGTAAACAATATTGGAGATATCGTGATCACTCGATGACAATCCAGGGAGCGCTTGCTCCGCGAATCACTCCATCTGGGAACTCTCTTTTTATCGCTCAGAGCAAACAGAGATAGCGCTTGCTCTGTGAAACGCAAACAACTCCACCGTCTCGGCAACTGTGCTCTCTGTGCATTGAGCCTTTGCTCCATGAAACACAAACTGAAACAAGTGAATTTCTTTACGTCTGAGAAAACTCAGTCAGTGGAAATTCATTAATAAAAATATTCCCCTAATAAATGATGGAAACAGCAGAGGTTATTCAACGTTGTAAAACCATTATATCAAACAACGAATCGGTTGTACGAAGTTTACCGAAACACAAAATTAATGAACTTCGTACATATGCAAAAATAAACAATATCAAAACAAATGGTGAAACGAAAAAGGAAATAACTAATAAGATAATAAAGCAACTTAATAGGAATATTTTGCTTGCGGAAGATACAATTAATATTCGGCGCAGAAATGAAAGGATTCGGAACAAAAATAGACCATCAAATTATACACCAGAGCCAGCATTAACGAAGATTTTGGAAGATGAGATAAAAGAAAATAATATTGCTATTGGAAATATAAAAAAAGAGGAGAAACGGATAATAGAAAAGGATACAAGTGAATTAAAAAGGTTTCTAAAAAACAAAGGCCTACCCACTCGTGGGAACAGAGATGAAGTTATAGAACGCATTAAGGAATACTATGGTAGGATAATTAATAAGCAGAAACAAACTATGGATAAAACTAGAGGTATCCTGAGAGATCAAACAGAAAGAGGTGATAAAAATAGACACAAACTAATCGATTTATCTACTCTCTTTATAAATAAGAAACAAATCAAAGAAGAAACATCGATTCCCAAATATTTGTTTAAAACAGAAGAAGAACAACACCCCACTATTGTAAGAGAAAATGAAAACATTTACACAGTAAACGTATCGATTGAAAGCAACGGTAGAGACGAAAATACTCTCATTAGTTTTGTTTTTGAGGATTTGCAACGAAGAATGAATGAAATATACCAGTACAGAGTTCAGTTTGTGACCAAGGTTATTTTCTATCGACAAGAGAATGATGAGGAAGTAGAAGTATTTTACAACAGTACTTCTTGGATTTTAAACAAAAATAGTGTCCTAACTCGTAGCCATTTAGATGACAACAACAGGAGACTTAGTTCTTTGAGTAATACCCCTCGATCTGGATTACAATTTAGGCGATATGATGCAATCGACTACAGGATGACTCGAATCGAATCCTACATGGGGGGAACGTTTAAAACACTGCCAGATTTCGTAAAAAATAAAAAAGCTTGCATAAATATAAAAAATAATGATCAAAAGTGTTTTCTATGGTCTATCTTGGCACATTTATACCCAGCTAAGGACAACGCTGAAAGAACTTCGAAATATAAACAATATGAGAACGAGTTTGATTTCAAAGGGGTTACCCACTTTCCGATGGATACACAAGATATTATACAACATTAAGATTTGTTTATTTCAAATTGATAAAGAGAAAATAATCAGAAATCACATACTAAAAAGTACAATAAATGGCAAAAGAGCAAAACATGTTATTCATTTACTATATTTTGATAATCATTATGTGTTAGTAAAGAATCTGAGCAGACTAGTTGGTTCTGAAATATCTACAAGACAAAAAAAGATATACCTCTGCACTTTTTGTGGAAGGCATTTTACAAAACAAGAACACTTTGAAAAACATGAACTGAAACATAACTGTGAAGACCCTGATATTATAATGCCTCCTGAAGGTTCTAAAATACAATTTAAAAATATTTCAAAACAGATGAAAGTACCGTACTGCATAATCGCAGACTTTGAGTCTTATAATGAAGAATACAATCAAGTACACGGAAAGAAAACAATCAAAGTAGCTGAACAGAAACCTTTTGCGTACGGATTTCAGGTATGTTGCTCCTTTGATACAAACCAGAACAAGTACTACGATTATTTTGGTGAAGACGCTGCAAAACATTTTGTAAAAACCATTACAGAAGTGTCCACAGAAATTGCATACAAGTATGAAAACAGACAAAGAAATCACACTTATACCGACGAAGAAATTAAAGAAAAATGGAAGACACTAAAGAACAAGACTTGCCATATCTGTAACACAGAAATTACTGAAAATCCCCACTTCGATCACGACCATATGACAGGAAAGGATAGAGGTTTCACACACGCTGAATGTAACATGAAATACAGGATTCCCAAGCATATCCCTGTAGTCCTACACAACTTATCCAAGTATGACTCCCATCTATTTGTGAAAGAATTAGCACCTGATAACGGGATTTTTGAATCAGCAGAAAGTTTCATTTCATTTTCGAAATCAATAAGTATTCCAAGACAGGATAAGGAGATAAAATATGAAATCAGATTTATAGATTCTATTCGATTCATGGCTTCATCACTAGACAAGCTATCAGCAAATTTAGCGAAATGTGACTGTAAAGTATCCTGTAATCATCTGAGAGAGAATTTCAAATACACATCTGACAGTTTCAGAAACGATGCTGAATTTAAAGAAATAATTAAAAAGGGGGTGTATCCTTATGAATTTGTGGATAGTTTCAGTAAAATGGATTTTCCAAAGTTACCACCCATAGAAAGCTTTTATTCTAGGTTAACGGGAAAAGGTATTGAAAAAGCTGATTATAAAAGAGCGGTGTCTATCTGGGAACAATTTAACTGTGAAACTTTACTGGATTATACCAAGTTGTACCTAAAAAGTGACGTTTTAATATTATCAGATGTTGTAGAGAATTTCAGAAATGTATGTATACATAATTATGACCTGGATCCACTTCATTATTTCTCAGCTCCAGGATTAACGTGGGATGCTTTCCTAAAACATTCGAAAGTAGAACTACCGTTATTCTCAAAGGAAGACATGTACACATTCGTTGAAAAGGGGATAAGAGGTGGTGTATCTCAGTGTATAAAAAGATATGCGAAAGCAAATAATAAATATATGAGCGGTTATGATAAGAATAAATCATCTAATTATCTAATGTATTTTGACAAGAATAATTTGTATGGGTGGGCGATGTCGCAAAAATTACCCGCAAAAGATTTCCAATTCATTTCCATACCAGAAGCTTTGAAAGAGAGAAATGAAAACAGTTCACTCGAGTATTATAACCATCTAAAAAATCATGTTAACTCGGTGATACAATTACTGAATGTAGGTGCTATCTATGAAGTAGATTTTGAATATCCGAAAGAACTTTTCCACTTACACAAAGATTTACCATTAGCACCCGAACATTTCAATGGCAAACTATGTACGACCTTACTGGATAAAAACAACTACGTAGTTCACCACAGGAACCTAGAATTCTATTTACAAAAGGGGTTGACATTGAAAAAAGTACATAGAATACTAGGATTCACTGAAAGTGCTTACTTACAAGGATACATAGATCACAACACAGCACTTAGAACTAAAGGCACAAATGATTTTGAAAAAGACTTTTTTAAGCTGATGAACAATGCTTGCTTTGGAAAAACTATGGAGAATGTGAGGAAACGAGCAGATATGGAAATAATAACTGATGACAAAACAAGGGAAAGAATAATCAAGAAACCCAACTTTAAATCTGAAATCATATTCAGTGAAAACTTTTCTGTAGCGAGGATGTCAAAGGAAAAGATCAAATTAGACAAACCCATGTTTATCGGTTTTGCTGTACTGGAACTATCCAAACTATTGATGTATGAATTCCATTATGATTATATGAAACCTAAATATGGTGATCAACTTGATTTGTGTTATATGGATACAGATTCCTTCATCTATGACATACGAACTGAAGATTTCTATCAAGATATTAAATCGGATTTGAATGAGAGGTTTGATACATCTGATTATGCGAAAGATAATCCATATGGGTTTCCTAATGTAAACAAGAAAGTGATAGGCATGATGAAAGATGAATTAGCAGGACAAGTGATGACAGAGTTTGTTGGGTTGCGGTCGAAAGTATATGCTTATTTAAAGGACAACCAAGACCTTTCAAAAGCTAGCAAAAAAATAAAAGGAATAAAAACAAACATAGTGAAAGATAAAATTACGATTCAAAACTACAAGGATGTTCTGTTTGGAAACGTTGGAAACCTTTCAGTAACCCAGTACAACTTAAGGTCATACAAACACAATATGTTTCTAGAAGAACAGAATAAAAAAGCCCTAGATCCTAAGGATGATAAAAGGATTGTATCCAGTGATAAATTCACAACTTTTCCATTAGGTTACAAACAATAAAAATTCAAGTACCTAGTTAACAATTTCAAGTACCTAGTTAAAAAAGTCAACTACCTAGTTAAAAAAATCAACTACCTAGTTAAAAAAGTCAACTACCTACTTCAAAATTCAAGTACCTAGTTAAAAAATTCAAGTACCTACTTCAGTAAATCTTATAATGAAAAATTCTTCCTAAATAAATGAATGAAAAGGCACCAATAAAAGTGTATGATTTTAGCGAAAAGAATAACTATCAGAACAAACACGAACTTGCACCTCAGTGGCCATTTAGATTATTAATTTGTGGAAGTTCAGGAACAGGAAAAACCAATTTACTCTTGAATTTAATTTATGAATACATCTGTTTCAACCGAATATACTTGTATGCAAAAGATCTTGAAGAAGACAAATATAAAGACCTTATAGACAATTTAACCACCTTGGAATTAAAATGTAAAACGAATATTTTAACCGTAAGTAATGACCTTAATGATATTATCGATGTTGACGACCTAGACCCCAATTATCAGAACTTGATTATCTTTGACGATTTTGTAACTGAAAAAGACCAGAAGAAAATAGAAGATTTATTCATAAGAGGAAGAAAGAAAAATGCTTCAATTGTTTACTTGTCTCAGAGCTATCATAAAACGCCAAAGGTGGTAAGACTTCAGTGTAATTATTTTGCATTCTTTCAGTGTTCTAATCCAAAAGAAGTAAAATTAATTAGACAAAGCCATGTATCCAGTATAGACAATGAAAAATTTCTCAAACAATTCGAGGCTGCAACCAAGGGCTATGGGTTTTTCTTCATAGATTTAAAAACAAAAGATAAGACCCTGAAGTACAGGAAAAACTTTGAAAAATTTACCGGATAATTTATTTCTATAATAAATGAATAAATTTGGTAGTGTTGGAAAAAAGGTTGCTAACGAATCGAAAGTTACTGACGAAAATGGTAACATTAACCTACACGATAGACGAATTATAAATTTAGGTGATGCGAAAACAGATAAGGATGCTATTAGCTTAAGATCTATGACTGTGATTTTGAATCAATTTAAAGAACAGATGACTGCGGGACAAGTGCAAACCAATCAATATTTTAGCGAAGATATCAACAGATTAACTGCGGTAGATGATTCTCCTGATAATGCATTGATAAGGATCAAAGATAAAGGATTATTTGTAAAACAAACAATTAAAGCCACTGAAACAGAAATTGATGCTGGGGATAAAGTAATCACAAATGTTCAAGACCCTAGAAACAAAAAGGATGCTGTTAATTTAGATAGGTTAACAACAGACCTTTTAAAATATGACGAAAAGCTTCTTAACCAACAAACCCTTAGCAAAAGTATTGAAACAAAGATTGGTGACCTTAGGAAAATCATTGACAAAAAGACTCTTGACCTTAGCAAAAGCATTGACAAAAAGGTTCTTGACCTTAGGAAAAATGATTTTGACCATGAAGTCCATATCAATGGTATTGAAAGAGCAGTCGTAAACATTTTAAAAAGGCTTTTAGAGCAAAAACCTGTTGATCAAGATTTTGTTACGAAAACAGAAGACTTTATGAAAACTAAACTAAAGAAATAAAATTTATATGATAAATTAATTTTCTAATAAATGGTTGAGACAATGGAGTATATAGTTTATTTGTCAAAGCTTCAGAAAGGAAAGCTGAAGAAATGTTTTGGTGCTAAACAAAAATGCCAGATACGTGTTAGTCATAGTAGGCAAAATGAACGAGAACCAGTCAAGTTACTATTAAGTAAACGACAAATTGATAAAATTGAAACATGTAAAATGAATAATAAGGGCTGTGACATTGATGTATCATACAAACAGATGAAAGAAGCGATTCAAAAGGGTGGATTACTTCCTTTCCTAATACCGTTGGCAATTACCCTTGGAAAGGCAGCTTTAACAAGCGGAGCTGCTGCTTTGGGTACATTCGCTGGTAAGAAATTGGTGGATAACATAACCAACACAGGTGGGGCGCTTACACTTCCTGGAACACAAAAAGTTGTGGGTCGTGGAAGACCGAAGAAGGAAAAGGAGGATGCATCCGTAAAGAACACAGGTGGTGCGCTTACACTTCCTGGAACACAAAAAGTTGTAGGTCACGGTGTACGGGGAAGCCCTAGGAAGTCAAAAAACGGGGACATCAAAAAAGAAGCAAAAGTAAAGTAGGACCTCTAACCAATTTTGATATTATGGATGCATTAGAGAGTATACCACATTTTAGAGGTGTTTTCTCTATAGATACGTTACCTAAACAAATAAACGATTCGGAATGTGGTGTAGTTAATTATGATAAACTCGGAATGCCTGGAACTCACTGGGTGGCGTACTGTAATCTACCTGATAATCCTTATGTAGAATTTTTTGATTCTTTCGGTATACCCCCAGGAAAAGAAATAATTAAATATCTAAAAACTTCAAAGAAAAAAATAGCTTATGAAAATCTTGCCGTTCAGAATATAGATGAATTAAACTGTGGATTGCATTGTATTTCCTACATTAAGCGCAAAATGAAGTTGGTAGCTTTTCGTTTATAAAAATTGTTTTCTAATAAATGGATATTTATTGTATGAAGTGTAAAAAGAAAACTGACACTGAAGCAATGTTTAAGGCAGTGTCACAGAAAAATAATGTTCCAATGGTAAAAGGTAATTGTGTTTTTTGTGGGTCAAGGAAAAATCTGTTTTTAAAAAAAACCTCGACGCAGAAAAAGATATTTTAAATACGTATTATTCTAATTATTCAGGTGTGGATGATATTCATAGAAAATTAAAAGAAAATGGAGTGAACATTTCTAAAGATAAAATAAAAAATGTGTTGCAAAATGAGAATGTATATACCTTACACAAACCTTCTTATCATAACTTTGAAAGGAGACGAGTCTATGTTCACTATGTGGATGAGCAATGGCAAGCTGATTTAGTTGACATGCAGAAATATAAAAAAGCGAATGATAAAAGAAATTACATCTTAACTGTAATTGATTGCTTTAGTAAATACGCTTGGTGTGCCCCTTTGAAAGATAAAACGGGTGCTGAAATAATCAAGGCATTCAGTCATATATTTAAAGAAAGAATTCCTAAGAAACTACAAACTGATAAAGGTAAAGAATTTGTAATGAGAAACGTTCAAACTTTTTTGAAAAATAATGATATACACTGGTTTGCATCTGAAAGTGAATTGAAAGCGCAAATTGTTGAACGATTCAATAGAATACTGAAAGAAAAGTTATGGAAATATTTTACGCACAAAAACACTACTAAATGGATTGATATTTTACCTTTATTTGTTAGTAGTTATAATAACTCTTATCATCGTTCAATACAAATGAAACCCGTTGATGCTAGTAAAAAAATGAATCAGAAAAAGGTTTACAATGCTTTGTTTCCTCCAGCAGATGACTACACAATTACAGGACATTACAATGTAGGGGATTTAGTCAGAATAAAAAAAGAAAAAAGTATTTTTGATAAAGGATATTTACCTAATTATACGAATGAAGTATTCCAGATAGCAACCATTCGACCTACCATTCCCATTACTTATGAAATATCTGACAAAAGTGGGGAATTAATTCAAGGAGGGTTTTATGAAAAAGAACTTTCCAAATTTATTATGAAATAAAATTACTTGTATATAAATGGATTCAAGACGCTTGAGTGATATGTTATCGGGTATAGTGAAGAACAGAGAAATTCAGAGAAGAAAGGTTCAAGAATATGAGATGGAGAAAGCAGGTTTTCGGGAAATGGCTTCAGAATTTAACGCTCCAGTTGTTACGGCACAAAGAGAAAACATTATAGCACAAAAAGAAAATGCTGAATCTATCATTGAGAAATTAGATGATGCGGATGTTAATTCAAAAAGACGGTTTAAAAGATTAGTTGACACATTGAATACAACTCATCCATACCAGATCACTGCTTCAAAGGAATCGAGTAGAGCGCCAACTCCTGCTTTAGAACCTTCTCCTGCTTTAGGACCACCATCCATTGATATGAATAAAGATATTAATCCAACGTTGCTAAATCAAATTAATTCAAAACTTAAAGAATCCGGGAAGGGCACTGATACTTATTTTAAAATGCCTACGTATTACATTAATCATCCTATGGATATAGATGAGGCTCTAGAACGTTTGACATCTCTAAGTCAAAGTTATGGTGGGAAAAAAGGTAAAGGTTACTCTAGCTATGATCAAATCATTGAATTTATAAGAGACTACAAGGAGAGGTTAACCAGCATTCAAACTAATTACCATTTAGTTCAACAAGGAACTGGAATATTTATGAATTGTGATGAAATGATTTCAAAATTGTACACTTTGATAGGTAGTAGAGTAAACGGGAATACATCTGATGAGGTGAGGAATGAAGCTATTGATATTTTGGATTCGTTAATGCGAAATAAATTTCTTACGAAGAGAGATTACAATTCAATATATAAAAAATATTTCTAATAAATGGTGTTGTTAAACATTGAAGGTAATGAAAGTGTCATTGATATAACATTTAGTCAACCAATCGAATTAAATCGTCATTCAGATTATGAAATAGGTTTGAATCAGTGTACTTTGTGGTATTCGTGGCATAATATAAGTGATAAATTTGGGAATAATACATTTCAATACAGGAAAGATGAAGAGGGGGGATGGGTGAATGTTACTATTCCTAATGGGATGTATAACGATGATTGTTTAAATTATTTTTTGTGTCAGTATTTTGAAGTATCAAAAGATAAATGTCCTATTGTAATTTCATCCAATCCAGCATCTATGAGATTTGTCATCCTATTACAAGAAAAATATGTGTTTAGATTTAATAGTGACTTGTGTCAGATTTTAGGCTTTGAGAAGGATAGTGAGCTATCTAAGAAAATCAATGAAGGTACAAAACTTCCGAATATAACAAGAAGCGTTGATAAAATTCAAATTCACTGCTCTCTTGTAAACAGTTCTATCGTAAACAAAAGTAAATCAGACGTCATTTGGACATTTGTTCCGAATACAGAACCAGGTTGTCAAATTGTTGAGAATCCTAGACAATTAATCTACCTTCCTATTAACACAAAAGACTTTATTTACTCCTTGAGAATGACAATTACTGATCAGTTGGGAAGACCTATCGATTTGAATGGTGATAACGTTGGATACGTTCTGCATTTAAGAAAAGCTTAAAGGATTAGTGAAATAAAATTATTTACCTATAAATGTTGATTAATAATAAGCGCTTACTTTATAAAAAGCAGTACGGAAGTGGAATCGGTAGTATATTCAAAAATATTGCCAATTCCCAGTTATTTCAAACGTCAGCAAAACAAATAAAAGATGGAGCATTGTCAATGTATAATAATATTATTAAACCGAGATTCGAGTTGTTGAAAAACAGAGCAATAGAATACGGAAAAGATCTGATTGATGTAAACAGGAAAGAACTCATTGATGTGATTGGAAAGAAGAAATCGATGAAGGATCTTCTGGGTACCAATAAGAGATTTTTAAATCAAAAGAGTCAGGACTTGATCAACGCGATAATAACTGGAAGTGGTTTAAAGATTCTGAAATAATTTTTATCGAATAATTTCTTTCTTATATAAATGGCAGTAAATAAAGTTATCAGTCCGCAATGGAACATTTTTGATGAGCCGCTTGTGGATGATACAGTGGTCAAGTATGAATTTAAAGAAATTCGAGAAACAGATGTGAATGTATCCAATAAGTCAGAGTTTGAATTTGTAACAAAGAAATTAGATTCCTGGTTCTATCCAAGTGAAAGTTATCTTGAGGTAGGCGTAAGGATAGTAAAAGCTGACGGAACTAATATAGCTGCAACTGATGTCGCTACGTTGACGAATAATGGATTTAATTTATTTAGTACCGCTGAGTATGTCATAAACGATACACCTGTTGAAAAAATTAATCATGTTGGCATTACAACTACCGTTACAAAGCTGATTGAATACTCTGATGATTACTCTAGAAGTGCTGCTAGAAACCATTTTTGGTACAAGGATTATAATCAAGGAACTGATATCAACCCTATAACTAGTTCATTTACCGTACCTGCAGGTGGGGTACTAACAGCAGGAAATATGAATGTCACTTCTAAGCCTAATCCCAATTATAATAAAGGGTTTGAAAAGAGATATAATAGAACTAAAAATAGCAAATTAGTGAATATGTATTTACCATTATCAGAGTTGTTTGGGTTCTTGAAAGGAAACAAACGATTTTTTAGAGGTGCATCACACAGAATATGTCTAAGAAGAAATGATGATAATAATATGATTGTAAACAATGGAAATACTAATTTTAAAGTCGTCATTGAGTATTTATCCTGGAAAATTCCTGTTATAGCTCCTAGTATTGAAATGATGAGTCAATTGGAAAAGGGTTTGGCAAAGGATAAAAAGTATAATTTGATGTGGGAAGCTTGTAATACTTATAAAAGTGATGTTAGTCAGAATAAGGAACACACCTGGAAAGTTGTGTCTGAGAGAAATAGTCCTACGAAAATCGTTGTGATGTTACAGAAAAATGAAAAGCATAACAACCAAACAAATAATAATATGGTATTTGATCATATGAATTTGACGGATATAGAGGTTAGAATTAACGGGGATAAATATCCAGAAGAACCCCTCAAATGCGACTTTAGTGAGGAAAAATGCACATACTCGAATCTTTACAACAGATACATACACATGGGTTATAAGCAATTAGCGTTTGATACTGGTAGTGTAGTCAATATCGAAGAATTTAAAGAAGTATATCCACTATTTTGTTTCGATGTTTCTAAACACGAGTCAAATATTTATAATGGAACCACTGCTGATATTGAAATTAGTATAACTTTAAATGATCCTCAACCCGTACCATACAATATTTACTGTGTTCTATATTATGAAAGAAAAGCTACATTGGATATCATTAATAAAAATATGTATGTGAGTTTGTGATTTGGATTTTTATTAAAGAAAATCAGCCGCTAATAAATGGAGGTCTTGAATACAATCAGAATGAATAAATACAATGAGACAATCAAGAAAGAACAGTTGGTATTAGGATTGAAGTATACCATCGTTAAAATGAGAATAGCTAAGACAAAATATGGTGACAAGTTAGTTGTAGTTATCAATCATAACAAGAAGATGTGTGATCTGTTTATACCGCAGAGATACAATGCAATTGCTGATGAGTTACTTCTAAAGAACAATCTTATTTTACAGCCTATTTTGCGTGTAAATAAGAACTCGGAACAATATGTTGACTTGGAACTGTTTACTCAGTAAAAATGAAAAATGCAAAAACAAAAGTAGTAGTAGTTTATATGTAGTATAAAGGTTAATATTTCCTATTTCTTGGACCCTTTTTTTGGGAAAAAAGAAAATACAAATATCTTTAAAAAGGGGGATAATTTGGAAAAAAGCATGTTAAAATTGAAGAAATTGATGTTAAATTGGGGTTTTGAAATTTGGGGGGGGTTGAGCTAGAGTCGGCGGATTTATACTACTTAGGCTGTAGACAAGCAGGCCTGAAATAATAATAATAATAAAAATAATAATTTATTTATAACCCACTGCACAAAAACAATGTGAAGATAGTTGAGTAACGAAGAGAAAGAAACAAGTAAACAACTGAAGAAACACTAATATGACAAAATAAACACAATGCTCCTTTTTGATATTTAGAAGTTAAAAAACGTTACTTGGGGTCTATGACCCCCCCAGTACCAAAATCCCCTCAGGTATCCCCCCCCCCCGATCCCAATGCAAACATATAGTATATTATAAAAATCTTATTAGAAACTGCAGTTTGTGAGGCGAGCACTTAAAGTTTAATTTAAAAGCCAACTGATTTGTTTTATCATATTATTATTATTATTATTTATTTGAATCCTTCAAAACTGAAGAGTAATGTATAAAAAGGAACAACTGAATAAACTGAATAAACTGCATTATTTGGATTATGCTAAAGGAATGTTTTATTTTTCACTATTTGCTGTAGCATGACGCTCAGAAAATCCACGGCGTTCTCACAACGCAGAATTCTACTATGAACAAATTTGAATCTGAAGTCTTTGAAAATCTGAACCTGACTACAAACGCGGCTTCTCATTGGCCAGTGATCAGCTCGCGGCGCTATCTTACTGCGTGACCACTTATTTTTCGTTATAGTCCGGACGCCAGACCCCTAAAATGTGACGACTAGGTGATCAGAAAGACACAGTCAGCTTGACGATAGTTTCCGACTATATCGACCACGCTGAATCTTAATATAGGTAGTGGCAAAGCTGGAGGTGACGGCTTGATCTTGTAAAAGCGGAAAAACACCCTTTTTAGGCCTATAAAATGTGTCCAAACTGTTTATTTTTTTCTAAGGTTGTACTAGCCCAATTTTGTTGCAGGACATCTCATTTTATTCCTAAAAATGCTGTCTCTTAGAATAAGTTTAATTTTTTCAGATATCCCGTATAGTCATGGAGCTTTTGGTTAGTATTTATTAATTTTCTCTGAAAATCTCGAAATTCAAAGGTTTATTTCCAGGTTCGGCACGTATCTCGTAACTCAATATATTTTTATGGCACTTGCAGCCTCTGGCTCAAGTGCCATATACCGATCACAATTCCGTCTGTCGGTCTGTCGGTCGGTCCGAGTTTTTTTGTCCCACATATCCGAGTTAGGGTACTTCCAGATGTGCTAGGACAATGAAACTTGGCAGGCATATCAGGGAGCCGACCAAACTAACCTGGAAATAATCAGTTTCCCGATCCGACCATATGGGGGGGAGTGCGGGGCGCTGGAAACTTGCAAATTTAGGGCATTTTGTCACTTTTTTTCTGAGTTAGGGTACTTCTAGATGAGCTAGGACAATGAAACTTGGCAGGAATATCAGGGACCCGACCAAACGAACCTGGAAATAATCAGTTTCCCGATCCGACCATATGCGGGGGAGTGGGGGCGCTCGAAACTTGAAAATTTAGGGCATTTTGTCACACTTTTTCGAGTTAGGGTACTTCCAGATGAGCTAGGACAATGAAACTTGGCAGGAATATCAGGGACCTGACCAAAGTAACCTGGAAATAATAAGTTTCCCGATCCGACCATATGCGGGGGAGCTGGGGCGCTGGAAACTTGAAAATTTAGGGCATTTTGTCACACTTTTTCGAGTGAGGGTACTTCCAGATGAGCTAGGACAATGAAACTTGGCAGGAATATCACGGACCCGACCAAACTAACCTGGAAATAATCAGTTTCCCGATCCGACCATATGGGGGGGAGTGCGGGGCGCTGGAAACTTGAAAATTTAGGGCATTTTGTCACACTTTTTCGAGTTAGGGTACTTCCAGTTGTGCTAGGACCATGAAACTTGGCAGGCATATCAGAGACCCGACCAAACAAAATTAGGAATAATCAGTTTTCTGATCCGACCATTTTGGGGGGGGGGGGCAGGGGAATCCGGGAAACTGAGAAGTGTGTAACTTTCGAACGGATGATCGGATTGTAATGAAACTTCATAACTGAAGAGAATATATATCTGTAATGTCCCGTTTAAAGTCTTGACCGGATTCGGTAGCCAGGGGGGAGTTGGGGGGGGGGAGACCGGAAATTTCAAGAAACGGTTAGAATGGAGGGATCGGAGTGAAACTTGCTGGGAAGAACAAGCATCTGCTCTAGATAAGTCCTTTAGACCATTGTACTGGATCCGGACACTTATGGGGGGGGGGGGCCGGAATTCCGGTGATGGTGGTTTTTTGGATTTTCACGATGAAACTTGGCAGGCATATCAGGGACCCAATCAAACTGACTTCAAAATAAAAATATTGTCGATCAGATAATGGTGGGGGAGTGGAGGGAGGGGAATCCGCAGGGGAATCCGGGAAATTGAGAAGTGTGTAACTTTCGAACGGATGATCAGATTGTAATGAAACTTCATAACTGAACAGAATATATATCTGTAATGTCCCGTTTAAAGTCTTGACCGGATTCGGTAGCCAGGGGGGGAGTTGAGGGGGGGGGGGAGACCGGAAATTTCAAGAAACGGTTAGAATGGAGGGATCGGAGTGAAACTTGCTGGGAAGAACAAGCATCTGCTCTAGATAAGTCCTTTAGGCCATTGTACTTGATCCGGACACTTATGGGGGGGGGGGGGGGGTCCCGGAATTCCGGTGATGGTGGTTTTGGGGATTTTCACGATGAAACTTGGCAGGCATATCAGGGACCCAATCAAATTGACTTCAAAATAAAAATTTTGTCGATCAGATAATGGTGGGGGGAGTGGAGGGAGGGGAATCCGAAATTTTCAGTCATGCGTAATTTTGGAATGGTTGATCGGATTCGAGTGAAATTTAAGAATTCAACAGAGGACATTTCTCCGATGATTTTTTTCATATCCGGACCGGATCCGGCAACTATTGGGGGGGGGGGGAATACGTGCCCCGTTTAGAATGGAGGGATCGGGATGGAACTTTGTGGGAAGAACAAACAGATGCTCTAGGTAAGTCATTTGCTGAATCGGATTGGCTACGTGCACCGCGGGGGAGCTGGGTGGGTTGGGGGGGGGGGTGGACCGGAAATCTCGAGAAACGGTTAGAATGATGGTATCGGAGTGAAACTTGCTGGGAAGAACGAACATCTGGTCCATATAAATCTTTTACATAATTTGACTGGATCCGGACACTTGAGGGGGGGGGGGGGAGGGGTCTCCCGGAATTCCGTTTTTGGGGGATTTTCACGACGAAACTTGGAAGGCATATCAGGGACCCGGTCAAACTGACTTGGAAGAAAAAAAAAATCCTCGATATGATAATCTTGGGGGGGGGGGGGGAGTTGAGGGAGGGGAATCCGGAATATTGAGTCATGCGTAACTTTGGAACGGGTGATCGGATTCGAGTGAAATTTAATAATTAAACAGAGGACATTTTTCTCTTGTGACCTTTTTCATTTCCGGACCGAATCCGGCAATTATCGGGGTGAGGGCGGAAAATACTTGACCCGCTTAGACTGGTGTGATCTGGATCGAACTTCGTGGGAATGACAAACAGATGCTCTGGATTAATCATTTACAGAACAGGATTGGCTCCGGTTATTGTGGGTGGAGTTGGAGGAGGGGGAGGGGGGTCTGGGATTCCGGTGATCGCGCGTTAAGGTACTTCCTGATGTGCTAGGACGATGAAACTTCGCTGGAATATTGGAGACTCAACAACATTTGCTTAGAAATTGCTACTTCCCAAATCCGATTATTCCTTAAAGTACCAATCTTGACCGCAAAGTAAAAAAAATACTTTTAAGCAATATATGCATTTTCGTGATGCCCATCAGCCCATTAGCAGTTTTGCCTCAAGGGTTTTGCTTACAAATGAAGTTCCAGCTCCCTTATAGCGCGCATCTCAACCGCAAAGTCGAAACTTACTCTTGATCAATCAAATCATCTTGACACATGCAAGTGCCATATGAGCTTACAGCTCTTGTTAGGATTTTTCATAGTTTTCCAAAATTTGCCTTGGGTACTAAGCTTCACATTGCCGTAAAGTTCCAAGCTCCTACTTTTCTGTGAAGCCGTACAGAATTTTTTGAAAAGGTATAGGGGTATAAAAGGTAATTAATTAGTTATATGTAAAATATGTGTGTTATACATTGTACCGGGTTTTTGTCAATCGACCTTGTGTCCCCGGCTTGACCCTCTATTTATTTTGATTTTATAAAGAAGTGTAAATTAAACCTTGAACCTTGAACCTTGAACCTTGAACCTATAGGCTAAAAATGTATGAGAAATTATATTTTTGCAAAATGGTGATGTGACACAATATTCTGTGCTAGAATTTGGCGTAGAATTCAAATACCGCCTTTATTTTTGAACCAAATATTAACTACGGTTGGCATAGGCTAATTACTTATTTATAGGCCTAAATTCTTTTGAAAAACGATACTGCGAGCCCCGATTCCAACGGTAGTGTTGGTTTGTCCATCGTGTGTCAAATTTAGTTGAGATAAGCTTGCTATAAGGTCTAATTTCTTGCAAATATCGTTTTAAGTCCAGATTATTATGGACCCACGAAGCTATGTAAGGTAGTAGACTGACCCAGAAGCATCGCTCACTCTTGACAGAAGCTTTAGCTGACAGTTAATAGTGCTAACATGATTAAAGAGTGTTATGTGATGTAGGCTACTGTACATTTATTTTCAAATCCGTATGCTTAAAAAATTGATCTAGTAGAAATACAAGTAAAGCTGCTAAAATATGATTCGCGCACATCCCAGCGGTTTTCCCCAACGTACAAATAAAAATTCTCGCCTGAATACTAGCTGTCGGCACCACACCAAACACCATATGCGCCATGCGCAAGACTGTCGCATAGCCTTTCCCAAGACAAGGGCTATTATTTGACGCACGCAGTCTACTGTAATAGAAGGTCGAAGCCTTAGCTGCGTTCTTTGTCACGGGAGTTCTCACCGGTGGTCTCCGGTTTTTCTTATAAGCCGTTTTTGCATCCACCGGTGACTTCTCACCAGTCTTATAACCCGTTTTTGAACTAACCAGTGTCCGGTTTTATCTCACCGGTGCGGACCACCCAGAACCGAGCCCGGCTTCAGCGAGGAGTTAGCCAGTTTTCATCAACTCACAGATGAACCAAAAAAACGCGTTTTAAGGCAAGAACCGGACACTGGTGACTAAACACCAGAGACAGCCCGGAGTGCAACGAACGCAGCTCTTGTTGACAGTTGGAAGCCAGAGCGACAGCCCTAAGGTCACAGGACTGACCCCTAAAGTGTCGTGACGGGCCAGCCAAACGTGAGTGGGTTGAAGGATTATTTTTTGCCATATACCGATTAAACCAATTTCGTAAAATAAGCAAGGTTTCGGGCTCGTACATGATGATGTTTAGAATATCGCTCCTCACGTTCATTGTAAGCTCGGCAATATATAGAATGAGAATTAATAGCAAATGTAGTTTTTGCCTTTCGGTAAGGGAAAGCTGGCCGCATCAGGTCCACTAATGCAACGTAGCAGCCCTATCTTAAGACAGCCAATGATTTTCTGTTCACAGATTGGTGGATTGGAAAGACTTTGTCACAGAACTGAACGTAAAGCAGTTAAAGCTCGGGTTCATAGACCGGGTAACATCTGCAGAGGAATAGTTCGCGATAATTCTGTAACGCTACAATATGATATGCTGTATGATTTGCTCAACAATTACTTGGGAACATCCGTTTTCAGTAGCATTCGGAGACATGGACAGCCACGCGCGTGTCTACTTCTTCATGTGTGCTGCAGATGGTAGATTCGTAGTCCGGGTTCGGATTGAAAGTCATTTTGGATGGGAGTTCTAGTTCCTTTATTCTTTGAATCCGCCAGAGAGGTAATCTATGAATCCCAAGTCAGAATGACAGAAATGGCTCCAGAATTCAGAAAGTACAGCATAATATACCAGTTTTCTAGCCCCGTGCAGATTGCGACGACGAAACTCTTCGTCACTGAATTTCCTGTCCGCTCATGACATCCACTACTATCGGAACAATAGAATGCCCGGAAATGTTTACAAGACCGAGCACCTCTTTGCCACTGTCTCATCTGCGACTCAATTTGAGTCACCAATGATTCATCGTCACATATAAATGGATCAAGGACGACAACAGACAACAGAGACTTCAAGAACAACAGACTTCGACAGAAAACACTACATTACTGAAAAGGTTTTACTGGCGTTCAGGGGAGGTTCGAGGGGGGGGGGGGGGGCGTGGGGGTGACTCACCCCCCCCCCCCCCTGCTCCAGAGAATCTATTCTCAGTCGTATGTTTTGAGCTTGTCTGTATGACAGTCGTATATTTTGGGCTTTTCAGAATGACATACAGGCAGTTACCAAATGTGAACTTCACCCACAAATCACACTTATAAGTCGAATGGCTACGAAGAAATTTCTATTCGTATATTTTCAGATTCACAGTTGTGTGTTCTCAGTTTTTCAGAATGAAAGTCGTATGTTTGAGCATGACATCAATCGCAAATTTCGCTTGAAAAGACCCGTCTCTTGTCGTACTCTTGTCGTATTGTTCCACAGAGATTGTAGTAGTATGTTTTAACTTGTCAGATACACAGTTTTGTGTTACCAGTTTAATCACAGTCGCATGGAACTTGCCAGAATGACATCAAGCGCGATTTTCCCCTGAAAATGACCCGTTTCTTGTTGTATTTTACGAAGAGATTTTCTAGTCGTATATTAGAGACAGTCGTAAGTTTTGAGCTTCCCATATGAGGCAGTTCGGTGAATTCCGACAGCAAATGACCTATTTCTGGTCGTATGGTTGTAGAGAGACTTTCTATAAGTCATTACGTTACGAAACATCGTGCGTTTTGAGCTTGTTAGAATGACAGTCGTATGTTTCGAACTTGTCAGAGTGACATAAATGCCGTCACCAAATCGTGATTTTCACTCTGTGGCGCTGAAAACAGGCTGATTTTCGAAAATTTCGCCTGCGGCGCGACGTTTCAACATTATACTATCTGGTTTTGTGCAAAATCTCCTTATCTTAAAAAGAAACAGGTTTACTTTTTTTTTTAAATGCCTTGCGGAGTAAGGTTTGCACATAATCCAGCCTTGTAAGCACTGTATGACGGGCCTGACAATTGCGCTATTTTTTTGTAGTCTAAATTCAAAGTGGAAGCACCACCACGTACCAACTTCCGGGAAAATATCCTATTCCGTTTGCGAGTTATCGGGGCATGGACAGATATGTGATATCGTAGGCAGCCTTTAAAATGTTCCGCAAAGCTTTACCTGTGCCGTCTTTCAGAGTAGCCTACTCGCTATCTAGTTGAATGGCCCATAATTTAGGTGAGGTGTTAGGCCTAAGATTTAGCCACCTTAAAAGCTTGAAATGCCAGAAAAAGGTCGGATTACAAAAAATCGCCAGCGGCTCTGACTTTAAATTTGACTTGGTTACATATTACGGTTAAAAGCTGCTGCTTGGGATCTGACCCACGTTAAAAGCAAGAGTTTGTGTGGGAGGTTTGCCTGTGGCTAGTCCTACACTATTTCTATTTAGTTGAACTTCGCATCATTTATGGGCGGTTTTAAGCTTGAGATCTGGGGTTTAAGCTACATTAAAAGGTAGAAGTTTTAAAGGAGTAGTTGAATTTTGCTCGGATTGAAAAATTTCGCCGGCGGCGCTCACTTTAGTTAGTCTAGAGTAGATATGTCAGAAGCTGGTACTGAGGATTGTCTTCTCTACAGGGAAATTTAATATGAACGGCATCGTCTAATTCCTGTTACTTATATGTTTATTATTTTATTACTAGAATGGCATTTTCCGTAACGTTTTAGAATTTAATAACGTCAATTGAGCCTGCTGGTGCTGTGTTTTTGGCCAGTCGTATATTTTGAAGTCCTCACCCCCCCCCCCCCCCCATGCTCAAGCCCTTCGAACCGCCCCTGCTGGCGTTGCTCAAAGGTTACACTTCTGATTTCTTCATTGTCAAATTCACTTACATCCTCAGTTCCGGCAAATCGACTAAGTACAGTGAAAATCAAAGCACTGTACTTATTTCCATATTGAATTATATGGAAATATCTCAAGTCATCGATTGTTTCCAATCGTAAAAATACAATTGTCAATAGCTGTTTACAGTCGCAAAAGATTGGAAACAACTGTTTACAATCGTAAACAACTGTTTCCAATCGTAAAAAAACAATTGTTTCCGATCGTATCCAATTGTTTTAAATTGTTTACGATTGGAAAAACGCCCCATAATACGATGACTTGACTTATTTCCATACGGGAGAATAGGTTGAGGTTGTCCACTTGACAACTTCCATTGAGATTAGTGTACTTGCCGCCAGTCCCCCGGTTGAGCATGGACAGCATTTTTTAGCTACAGCTTCTGTCAAGCGTTGTGCTTCCGGGTCGGTTTACTACCTTAGAGATCTCCGTGGGTTCATTATAATCTAGATTTACAACGATACTTCCAATAAAGTTAGAGCTTTAGCAAATTAGATAGCCTATGACAACCGAGTTTGACACACGATTGCAAAACCAACACTACCTTTGGACTCGGGGTCAAAATTTGGCAGAGAAACATGTCTCGCAGTACCATTTTTCAGATATTTGAGTAGCCTATAACAACCGTAGTTAATATTTGTTTGATAAATAAAGTTGATATTTGAATTCTGTGCTAAATTCTGGTGTAGAATATTGTGTCACATCACCATTTTGCAAAGACATATTTTCTCATACATTTTGGGCCTATACTTTTTCAAAAAATTCTGTATGGCTTCACAGAAAAGTTTGAGCTTGGAACTTTACGGTAATGTGAAGCTCAGTACCCAAGGCAAATTCTGGTAAAGTATAAAAAATCCTAAAAATATACTGAGTTACGAGATACGTGCCGAACCTGGAAATAAACCTTTGAATTTCCAGATTTTCAGAGAAAACTAATAAATACTAGCCTATAGCTCCAAGACTATACGAGACATTCGGAAAAAATTAAACTTACTCTAAGAGACAGCATTGTTAGGAATAAAATGAGACGGCCTGCAACTAAATTGGTCTAGTTCAACCTTAGAAAAAAATAAACAGTCTGGACACATTTTATAGGCCTTAAAAGGGTGTTTTTTCCATTTTATAAGGTCAAGCCGTTATCTCCACCTTTGTCACTACCTATATTCAGAATCAGCGTGGTCGATACAGTCGGAAACTATTATCAAACTGACTGTGTTTCTCTGATCACCTCAACTCAGAAATAAGCGAGATACGTTTAAGTGGCGCCCGAACTATTAATCCGTTTCTTCAAAGTGCAACCGAGAATAAATATTATATTATTCTTAATTATTCTTGATACAACACAGGTACAAGCATTAGATACCTTCTTGACAGAACCAGATCATATCTGGCTCTTTGGAGGGAGTTGGAGGGGGGGGGGGCGAAATTCCGGTGATCGCGAGTTCGCGATCACCCGTTACAAATTGTCTTAAAGAACCCCTCTTGCTTATTCTGCCTTTTGTAATATACCTAGCTCCCATACAGAATTATAAGCTTCTAAATCCCACCTTTCTCCACTGTTTCGTTTTGTGTCTACGAAATTTAGCGCTTCTTTGGGCTTGCCGAGTTTTGATCGGACCACAACGAAACGTTTCCCGCTTCAACCCCTGCTGACAACTCTTTCACACATAAGGATCTGAGAAGCTCTTGCTTCTTGCTTTTTTATTTGCTTAGTTTTCACACTTTTTAACCACGGCGCGATCAGTTTTCAAATGTTTTGCGCCCAGCCGCCGCGTCGGAGGCCAGGAAGGCTGGACATAGTCGACAAGCGCTAACAAGAAAATCGCTAATTTCAGGTGGAAAGAAAGAGTACATTCGAAAATATTCTTTTCTGGTCCATTTCATAGGAAAAAAATCATTTCTAGTAAGAGTTGTGCTTTAAGAACCCGAAGTAATGCTCTAGGAAGACTTCGCTCCATTTTTCGGGGAGTTGAGGGAGGGGGAATCCGGAAATGACTTCCGTCGGTTGGGAATGGATGGTCCGATTCAATTGAAACTTTATGGGTGGTACGAACCTAGATTTGCAAAGAATGTGTCCGAACCTCATGCGGCCATGGTTGGGGGGGGGGGGGAAACTTTGTGACATGCACAAAAACTAAACGTATGGGCCGAATGGAATGCAAACTTGGACATGCAGTACCAAGTTTATGCGGACTAGATTTGTCATTTGGCGTCCGAACCGGATCCGACCAAGGTAGGAGGAGGATGAAGCTGGAACTGGAAATTTGCAGATATGCTCCGATTCGAGCTAAACTTGATGGACGGGAAAAGGAGATGTTCAAAATGCGAAGTTTATGGGTCCAAGTCGTATTCGGCCTCAGTGGGGGACTTGGGGAGGGAGTCCCGGAAATGTTGTCGCTCGCATAGGGGTTAAACGAATGGAGTGATTTGACTGAAACTTGGGAAGTAGAGAGATCGTATGCCTTACATGAAATATTTTAGGGTCCGGACCGGATCCGAGCAAGGTGAGGAGGGTTAGCGGAATATCCGGAAAAAACGCTAAAGAGTTATTTTCTCGTTTCTCACACCACCTATTCGTAACAAGTGCCATATGAGCTCGTAGCTCTTGTTTTAAGAGGATCTAATGGGAGCACTGGCCAAGAGAGAAGTAATTCGTCCCTCACTGTTTCCGGTACCCTTTCGACAAAGATTGAGATTCACTGGCACTTTTTGGTCCTTCCCCTTGATGGTTGTTAAGCCCTTAAATGCGTTTAATTATACGTTTCACCTTACATTTTTCAGTTTCCGTATGACTAGCCTCGGTAAAAACCTTCGCAAGAGCTTGTACTGATGGGATTACTTTGCATCTGTTCTTTCTTTTGTGACTTTACCTGCCGCGTCTGATTGCGAGCTCCCGGCCATTCTGAATTAATTTTATATGCGCAAATGTCGGCTTCCTTTTACTAATCCCCTGTGTTTTCGTCCCTCTGCTTAATTGCTTTCGGTGCCCTAGTCGGCTTTGAACAATAGCCCGATATGAATCTTTAGGCGGAGTGACGGATTATGTAGGCGAACTGACGTTTATGTCAACTGACGTTTATGTCAACTGACGGTAGGCGAACTCACGTGTAGGGGAACTGACGTGTAGGTGAACTGACGTGTAGCAGAACTGTCGGATTTTAGGATTAGGTGAACTGACGTATAGGTCTACTGACGTGTTGGTCTACTGACTTGTTGGTCAACTGACGTGTGGGCGAACTGTCGGATTTTTGGATTATGCGAACTGACGTTTATGCGAACTGACGTGTTGCGGTAGTGACAGCGACCCAAGTAGTCAACCCATCGTGGTTTTCAAAAGTACACATTCCAAAAAAAAAATTGTCTGAACTGATGACGCAATCAGTAGTGTCATAGGACTAGCTATCCCTCAGCGATGAAAAAAAAAATCTATAGCCAGGGACGTTTTGCCATGGGGACGTTTCGCTAGGGGACGTTTTGATCGGGGACCTTCACCACGGGGACGTTTTGTCATGGGGAATTTCGTCGGGGACGTTTTGTCGACAACCCAACAGGACATCGTCGTGTGTTTTTCAGCTGTACTTGGCCTTTAGCTTCTCTTCCAAAAAAATTCGCTGATTAACACAAAAATACGGCCACACGAATAGACACCTTACCGGTCAGTCTGGTGACTTCTGTTGGTTTGTACTTTTATTATTATTATCACGTGTATTCCAGGAGAAGAAGCTAAAAATTGATTTAATGAACCTTTGAAATCCTTGATTCCTGATCACGACTGAACTTAGTGATAAAGCACTTGGAATAGGAAAGACTATTGCGATTCCGGCTAGGAAGCAGTTATATGTGAAAATAAGGACCAAAAAGACATAAGGGGTATTCTCGCTGTTCCCCGAGGACTCCTCGGGGAATCGAAGGGAACGGCTAGAATAGAGGGAGTCACTCCACGCGGACTCCGCCTATGAAAACAACGAGAACACGGGGAATGCTTCTAAAATGGATTTTGTTCGAAACGAAAATGTGCATTTGACGAAATTAGTCTGGATCAACTTTATTTTTGTTTTTTTATTCTGATTCTTTTTGTTTTTTACATTGCACCCACAACAGCAAAAATTGATTCCCCTCTGAATCTGAAATGGAGTCCTATTTGATGATGTGATGATAATCGGAGCATTCCCCGTCCGTGGGGACTCGCGAGAATACGGGTAGTGAGTCCCCGGGCACGCGGGGACTCCTCAAGTGGAGTCCTCGGGGAACGGCAAGAATACGCCTATAACGTGAACAGAGACAGAGAATTAACGAACATAGCCAATGGCACGGCTCCATTAACAAGCCTGAAGCATTAGCTCCTCTTCTCCATCACTTGAAGAATCTGCTTCAAAATAATTATCAAGCCGTTCTTTGCAACGATCTTTGGCAAAACTTGACGAAGCTTTTCTTGCATTCAAGAAACACGGTTTATCTTGTCCCGTCGTAACTTCCACCGTTTCAGGTAGTAGTTAATTTGTGACGTTACATGTAAGGCGTATTCTCGCCGTTCCCCGAGGACTCCTCGGGGAAGCGAAGGGAACGGCGAGAATAGTCACTCCACGCGGACTCCGCGTACAGAAACAGCGAGAACACGGGGAACGCTTTTTTTTTTTAAATTTGCAGTCGATGAAATTAGTCTGGATCCACTTTGTTTTTGGTTTTGTTTATTCTGATTGTTTTTAATTAATTGTACATTGCACCAACACGAACGAAAATTGATTCCCCTCCGAATCTGAAAGGGAGTCTTTTTGATGATGGTGATGATAATCGGAGCATTCCCCGTCCGTGGGGACTCGCGAGAATACGGTGAGTGAGTCCCCCGGGACAAAAAAACGCGGGACTCCTCAAGTGGAGTCCTCGGGGAACGGCGAGAATACGCCTATAGTTACTATTGTTAGAAGGGTAGAACACGCTCTGTAACGCGTCGTCAACGGCTATTCTGGCGGTTTTCAGCCAATGAGAGCGCGCCGGGTCCACACCAGTGTTGTGCCAGGTATTTCTAATTTTGTACAAGTATCAAGTACTCTAGGAAATTTTAATTAGTCTAGTCTAGGATTTCTTAATCCTTAATAATTAGTGTTGATCCACTTTTTGGTTTTGCTTACTCTGATTGTTTTTAGTTAATTTTATGTTGCACCAACACCAGCAAAAATTGATTCCCCTTCGAATCTGAAAGGGAGTCTTTGTTGATGATGGTGATGATAATCGGAGCATTCCCCGTCCATGGGGACTGGAGTGAGTCCCCGGGACAAACAAAAACGCGGGAACTCCTCAAGTGGAGTCCTCGGGGAACGGCGGGAATACGCCTGTAGTTTCTCCGAAGTAAAGATAGGTGCCCACAGAAAGCGATTTTTTTCCGCCAACGAATTTTGTTCTTTCGCTCCGATCAGCGAATTCGTTTCATAGACCCCACTGGCAGCGAATACGTCAACGAAGTCGCCAGGACTAGATACGTATACATGGATACGATGCGTAGGACTAGAATGAAAATAGGGGGAAAAGTCAGCTTTGGCAAGGTTGATTATTGATTTCCTGGATTTCCTTAGCGGGCACTGAGGCGACGTGAAAATAATTCGACTTAGGAGTTGAAACTGCGCGACGCGAAATTTTTGCCTAGCGAAGCGAATCATTTCCGCTAGCGACATCAAATTCGCTCAGGCGATCGCGAATTCGCGTTCTGCGGGCACCTATCTTAACGACAAAGGGGAGCCGGAACGAGCCCTAAGCCGTGGTCTCGCCGTTCCCCGAGGACTCCTCGGAGAATCGAAGGGAACGGCGAGAATACTCTACATGACTTAAGGCGTATTCTCGCCGTTCCCCGAGGACTCCACTTGAGGAGTCCCCGCGTTTTTGTTTGTCCCGGGGACTCACTCCCCCTATTCTCGCGAGTCCCCACGGAAGGGGAATGCTCCAATTATCATCACCGTCAGCAAAAAGGACTCCCTTTCAGATTCGGAGGGGAATCAATTTTTGCTGGTGTTTGTAAAAACAATTAGAATAAACAAAACCAGAAATAAAATGGATCAGGACTAATTTCGTCAACTGCGTATTTGTTCTTTGAACAAAATCCATTTTGGAAGCATTCCCGTGTTCTCGCTGTTTCTGTACGCGGAGTTTCCCTTCGCTTCCCCGAGGAGTCCTCGGGGAACGGCGAGAATACGCCTTACGTGTAACGTCACAAATTAACTACTACCTGAAACGGTGGAAGTTACTACGGGACGAGATAAAGCGTGTTTCTTGACTGCAAGAAAGGCTTCGTCAATTTTTGCCAAAGATCGTTGCAAGAACGGCTTGATAATTATTTTGAAGCAGATTCTTCGTTCCCTTCGATTCCCCAAAGAGTCCTCGGGGAAGGGCGAGAATACGCCTCTAGTCCAAAACACGCCAGTGTTCCTCAGGAAGAAGAAGTAAACGTCTCAGTAACGACTCAAACTCAAAACTCTGATCACTCAAACAATCAAGGCGATCTTCGGGAGCAGCTGTGATACCCGAGGTGATGCCGCTTCTGGCTCTTCAGCTAGGAATCCGGCGATTTTGCATCGGCAAGGAGAGTTTAGTCATCAAGAGTATAAGGCGTATTCTCGCCGTTCCCCGAGGACTCCTCGGGGAATCGAAGGGAACGGCGAGAACAAAGGGAGTCACTCCACGCGGACTCCGCGTACAGAAACAGCGAGAATACGGGGAATGCTTCTAAAATGGATTTTGTTTAAAAAATGAATATGCAGCTGAAAAAACTAGTCTAGATCCACGTTATTTTTGGTTTTGTTAATTCTGATTTTTTTAATTAATTTTACATAGCACATACAACAGCAAACAATGATTCCCCTCCGAATTTGAAAGGGAGTCCTTTTTGATGATGGTGATGATAATCGGAGCATTCCCCGTCCGTGGGGACTCGCGAGAATACGGGGAGTGAGTCCCCGGGACAAACAAAAACGCGGGGACTCATCAAGTGGAGTCCTCGGGGAACGGCGAGAATACGCCTGTAGAGGGAGTCACTCCACGCGGACTCCGCGTACAGAAACAGCCGGAAGTGCGAGAACACGGGGAATGCTTCTAAAATGGATTTTGTTCAAATAAAAATATGCATTCGACAAAATTAGTCTGGATCCACTTTATTTTTCGTCTTGTTTATTCTGATTGTTTTTAATTAATCTTGCATTGCACCAACACCAGCAAAAATTGATTTATTCAAACAATATTTACAACGGATACGTCAGCTACGATTCTTCATCTGCGATATTTCGGCCCTTCTTGGCAAGGGTCCTCGTCAGGCTGTCAATCTTCTGGGTCAACGTCGAGGAAGGAAACAAATCTGTAATAAATAACTGAAGCTTCTACCGACTATAAATATCTTATTAAAGTAAATTACCTTCAAAATCCCACTGTAATGAAAAAACTAGTCCTGAGATTTAATTTTTGACGCGGACGCTGTTTTTGCTGCACGATTGGGGTCTTCAGTCGTCTTCTGATGATCTGCTGTTTGGAAACAAATACCCCGTTCAACTGGTTGAGCAGATCATCAGAAGACGACTGAAGCTGTATTCAGCCCCCAAAGATCCTGTAAGTTCCACTAGTAATGGTGAGGCAGAAGAAAATACCCCTTCCGTACGTCAGCGGAGTAACCGAAAAGTTGTCCAAAAATCCAAGTCTTTCACAGAACCTAAAATACTTTGCTGTCTTACCTAAACTCCGGAAAAGATAAAGTCCCAAATCAGTACCAAAGAGGCATTTATTCAATACCTTGTGATTGCGGAAAGTGTTACGTAGGAAGGACAGAGAGAACTTTCGGAAAACGACTTGTAGAGCATGAGCAAGAAATTGACCACGCCCTCTCCAACGGACACCGTCATAACTATACTTCCAAATCTGCACTTGCAGAACATATTTTCGAAAACTCATCCCATTCAGTATATTTTGAAAAAGCCCAAATTCTTGCAACGTGCACCGGACTCAGTCCCTTATTATCAACAAAACCGAAGTCGATTAAAATACAGAAAAAAAATGTTTCCTGCCGTCGCCCCAATCGTGCAGCAAAAACAGCAGCCGTGTCAAAAATAAAATCTCAGCACTAGTTTTTCCGTGCAGTAATTACTCAAAGTAATAGAGACAGGCAAGTACTCTATAATAGAAACGTAGAACGAGGTTATTCATGAAATAATATTTAAGTTTTCAGCCCCTTATTAATAACAAAACCGAACTTGATTAAAATGCAGAAAAAAACCTTTCCTGTCATCGCCCCAATCGTGCAGCAAAAACAGCGTCCGTGTCAAAAATTTAATATCAGGACTAGTTTTTTCATTACAGTGGTATTTGAAGGTAGTTTACTTTAATAAGATATTTATAGTCAGTAGAAGCTTCTGTATTTATTATAGGTTTGTTTCCTTCCCCGACGTTGACCCAGAGGATAGACAGCATGACGAGTACCCTTGCCAAGAAGGGCCGAAATATCGCTGACGAAGAATCGTAGCTGACGTATCCGTTGTAAACATTGTTTGAATAAATGTTTCAAAGTCAGCTTGGGCTCAAAGAATAAAAATTGATTCCCCTCCGAATCTGAAAAAGAGTCCTTTGTGATGATGGTGATGATAATCGGAGCATTCCCTGTCCGCGGGAATCGTGAGAATACGGTGGTAAGTCCATGGGACACGCGGGGACTCCTCAAGTGGAGTCCTCGGGGAATTGCGAGAATACAGAGGGTTTTCGGGAGATCTTGGAATCATAAATGTTCTTTGAGCCCAAGCTGACTTTGAAACATTTATTCAAACAATGTTTACAACGGGTACGTCAGCTACGATTCTTCATCAGCGATATTTCGGCCCTTTTTGGCAAGGGTCCTCGTCAGGCTGTCAATCCTCTGGTTCAACTTCAGGGAAGGAAACAAACCTGTAATCATCAACAGTTGATGATTACAGTAGTTGAGTAGTGAGTACAGTAGTTGATGATTTACTGTAGTCAAAACAGTTGATTTTTCTCATGAAAACAGTCGGTTTTTCTGAAAATCAGTGTATTTTTCGTCAAAACAGTCTGTTTTAGATTACAGGTTCGTTTCCTTCCCTGAAGTTGAACCAGAAGATTGACAGCCTGACGAGGACCCTTGCCAAAAAGGGCCAAAATATCGCTGATGAAGAATCGTAGCTGACGTACCCGTTGTAAACATTGTTTGAATAAATATATCTTGGAATCACTTTCCGGCGAGCGAAGCGGATCGAGAAAACTGTTGGAAAGCGATTCCTCGAATCACTTTCCCGCTGGACTGATTGCGAAAACGCATGGAAAGCTGATATCGCCGAGAAAATGTTGAATTACAAACTTTTTCGACTAAATGTGGTTCACTGAACGGTTTTTTGATTCTCGTATATCCAATCGAAAGTCACTTTAGTTACGATTGCCATTTTTTTCTTTTTATTAGTGACTCTTGCTTCTTCTTCTTCTTTGAATTCGTCAGCACCTGGGTTCCAGGAAGGGACCCTTTCGGCTTCCTTGTGGTTGATCCTTGGTTGGGTTGAGTCGCTGGGTCATGGATAGGTTAGGTTAGGGCAACCTTGGGCCGAGATTAAGAGCAGGAACACTGCTCGTTCGCGTCTAGGGGGGAGTGATATGGAGGATATTTCTTCGATGTCACGGGGTAGGTTTTGCTTCAGGACTTCGGATCTGAGTAGTGTCAGCTTTGGGCAAGGTCTATTGCATTCGAAGAGAAGATGCTGCAGCGTTTCTTGGGCATTTTGGCAGAGTCTGCAGTGGGGGTCCTGTCTTCTCCCCCAGTCGAACTCAGTTTTTCTTGTAATTACGGCGTTGGTCTTGACTCGAAGGTAGATGCGGTTTTCTTCTCTTGTCTTGAACATCTGAAGGTTTGCGTTGGTTGTTGGGGGCTGACGGTTGCCAAGGCGTTGTCGTAAGATATCTCGATAAGTTTGAACTGCTGGTGGTGGGTTGTTGCTCGGTTCGTCAGTCGTTAGCCCCGCCATTTCGTCGGCTTCTTCGTTGTGCCTGATCCCTTGGTGGCTTGGGATATGTTGGAAGCAGACTTCTGTTCCCTTGGTTCGAAGATCCGTGATGGTAAGTCTCATCTGGACCAGGTCGGTGTCCTTAGTCTTTCGACTCAGTTGTTTCACCAGCAGGAGAGCCGATTTGGAGTCAGAAAATATCACTGCCATTCCTGACTGTGGTGGTATAGCCTTGATGACCTTGAGAGCTTCGTTGATGGCTTCAATTTCGGTGGTCAGGACTGACACCTGGTCTGGAAGTCTTTTTGAAAGTTTGAGGTGATATGCCGGAATCACTGCTGCCGAGGCTGCTTTTCCGCTCTTGACAGATCCATCGGTGTAGATTTGAAGGTGGGCTGGGTACTTCGTTTTGGCCATATCTGAGAAGATTGACTGGATCTGGGCTGGAGGATATTGTTCTTTTTTGTAGTCGATCATGTGGGTAGATATGTCAACTGGATGCCACGTCCAGGGCGGGGATGGGGGGAATGGGGGAGCTGCTTGGGTCTGCCGTTCCCAGTCAGTGACTCGTTGTCTGAATACATCCCAAGAGCAGATCAGGTTTTCTTCACCCCCGTTGTTCAGCCCGAAGGTTATTTTGAAAATTGGGTGCTCGTTACCGTAGGCTTGTACTTTGGTGAAGTACTTCACCATTAGCATGCAGGACCTTTCTTCGATTGTTTGGAGGCCAGCAACTATCCTAAGCTTGTGGGCAGGGGTGTGTTTATGTAGCCCGAGGGCTATTCTTATGCAAGAATTTTGGATAGTTTCAAGTTTTGCCAGACTGGCTTTGGTGGAGCTGAGCGTTACTTCGGGATGGAAATCTATTCTTGGTCTGATGTATCTTTTGAAGAATTCAAGGAGGGATTTAGGTGATGATGCCCAGGGGGACGAGGCCAGCCTCTTGAGAATGACGACCCTACTGATGCATGATTGTTTAACCGCCTCAATGTGACTTGTCCAGGACAGCTTTTGATCCAGGACGGCTCCTAGTAGCTTCGGGTTGTTCTCGTACTGGATCTCTGTTCCGTTTAGCATAATCTTCGGTAGGTCTGTGGTTTTCTTCTTTGAGAACAGGATAGCTTTTGTTTTGAGTGCTGAGATGGGGATCGCAATGGCCGCAGAGAGCTGTTCGAGCTCGACCATGGCTTTCTGCATTTTCAGCTTCAATTCCTCTGTGGAGTTGCCCGTTTCACTGACAAGCAGATCGTCGGCGAAAGCCTCTTTTTGAGCCGTGTCACTTGAGAGTTCAAACTCGCTGAGTAGCAGCAAAAATAGGAGTGGGCTGAGAGGAGAGCCTTGAGGGAGACCCATGAGGAGGTCCCTGATAGAGGATTCACCTTCGTTTGCTTTTACTTTGAAGCTTCTTCCCGAGAGGTAGTCAAAGATGAATTCTACAAGTTCTGTAGGGAAATCCATATCTAGGAGAGTTCGGCACAGCTTTTCTTTGCGAACGTTATCAAATGCCGCTTCGAAGTCTACTAGTATCGCCAGGAGCATCTTTCCTCTCTTCCAAGCGCTTCTGATGGCGTGTTGCAGCAGGATGATGTTGTCGGATGTGCTTCGGCCCTTTCGAAAACCTGACTGCCATGTGGGGAGGAGCTTGTTTACCTCACAAAACCATTCGAGGCGGCTGGCAACCATTTTCTCTATGATTTTTCCCAGGACCGGAAGGAGCGATACAGGTCGGTAAGAGGAGGCGCTGTGAGGTGGTTTCCCTGTTTTCTTTATTGGCTTCACAATGGCTCTCTTCCAGATTGCGGGGAAACGTTTTGCTTTCCACGCCTGGTTAGAGACGTGCAGCAGAGCTTTGTGGAACTTCGGGCCGGCTTTGGTGACCCACTCGTAGCTGATTTCGTCCTCGCCTGGGGCCGAGTTAGCTTTTGAGTCTTCAAGAGTTGTTTCCAGCTCTGTCATGGTGAATGGTGCTATAACCTCCTTCTTAAATAGGGCTTTCTCGTAGAGTTTGCAGATCTTCGGTTTTGTAGTCGTGATGGTTGGTTTTGGTCGCTGGAATTGCTCGGCGAAGATTTCTGCTTTCTGTATGTCGTTGTGAAGTACTCTTCCGTTGTGGGAAATTGTGGGAATTCTGTCATTTGATTGTTTGCCGCAAATCCTGTTGATGATTTGGTGAACTTTTCCTGGTGGCACGTTCTCGTCGAGCTCAGCCGAGTAGTTTGCCCAGACTTTCCTCTTTGCTTTGTTCACGGCCTTCTTCACATTTGCTTCAGCTCTTCGTAGCGTAATCCTGGTTTCCAAGGATGGTCTTTTCTGGTACTGATTTCTGCATTTTCTCTTCTCTGATGTTGTTTCTTTGCACTCGTCGTTCCACCAGCACTGCACTGTTTTTTCTCAACACTTTTGAAATTCCCGCCGAAACATTCAACTTTCCGCGGAGCTCTCCACTAACCTCAGGAGGGTTTTCGCGAAATCTCGGAATCACTTTCCGGCGAGCGAAGCGCATTGCGAAAACTGTGGGAAAGTGATTTATGGAATCACTTTCCGCTTTCCCACTGGACTATTCGCGAAAACGCATGGAAAGCTGATATCGCCGAGAAAATATTGAATCACAAACTTTTTCGACTAAATATGGTTCACTTAACGGTTCTTTGATTCTCATATATCCCATCCAAGTCACCTTCATTACGATTGCCATTTTTTTTTTATTTATTAGTGACACTTGCACTGTTTTCTCCACACTTTTGAAATTCCTGCCGAAACATTCAACTTTCCGTGGAGCTTTCCACTAACCTCGTGGAATCACTTTCCGGGAAAGCTGCTTCAAAGAGCGAAAACCGGGTTGGAAAGTTCGGCAACTTTCCGAAGGAGCGCGAAAACCATTGGAAAGTGATTCCGACTTTGCTTTCCAGCTCGCAAAAACCCTCCTCTCGTGGAATCACTTTCCGGGAAAGCTGCTTCGGTTTCCAAAGCGCGAAAACCGGGTTGGAAAGTTCGGCAACTTTCCAACGTAGCGCGAAAACCATTGGAAAGTGATTCCGACTTTGCTTTCCAGCTCGCGAAAACCCTCTTGGCCTACGTGTCCAACTTCCTCGAGGACCCGTTTTCTTGTTTTTGCTTTTTTTCCCTCCGGTATTTCGACAGAGTGGCAGGAAATTCAAAAACTCCCAGCAACGCTAGATATAAAAGCATATATTTTGAAATGTCTCTAAAGTCAAGCCGTAGATGTAGTTTACCTGATTGCTGTAGTGTGTCATCTGAAGTTCCGTTTTTTAAAGTGCCAGTTAGAACTTTTTCTTTGTGGGACATTCTTGTGAGACTTAGTTACAACAATGCAAAGCATATGTCACCATTTTCTTTGAGGGATGACCATAGAATTTGTGCTCTGCATTTTGACTATCGTAGTTTTGTGTTTGCGAAGGGTATTCGAAAAGTCAACAGAAGTTTCTTTTTGAAACGTGATGTTGTACCTCTGTTCATAAGGAGGCATCATGTTGACCAGGCACTGATATCTGGGATTTGTGGTCCCCCTGGGATGGTTGACTTACAAAAAGTCTATAGGTAAGAGGATTATTATCACTGTGTTGTCCCTTGCATGCTATCCTCTGCATCCTGTGATTATTACCTACCAAGGCGCACGCGGAACCGCTACCTGATCCGCCGTTAGTTATATCCAACCCATTGTTGACGCTTGAAGCCCTCTCCTCTAAGTTGTGTTCTTGGATTGGAAACTTACCTGTCCACGATCCCATCAATGTGATTCTAAATTAGTGAACCTTTATGGAAAATATTTTTTGAGTGTTCTGTGATTATTTTATATTTCTTTGTCCTTTTCTACTGCACTTACGCCCTTGGGCAGTGCATCATAAATCCTTCATTCACTCATTCATTCAGTACAGCCCACCACAAATCCCTTATAGTTTGGATACCCTATGCCAAATGCCGGATACCCGCTGGTAACCTAACCCTGACCTACCTCAATATAAAGGAGTTCTGATTGGTTGATTTTTAGCTTCACTTAAATCATCAATATTCTACTGGGTTACAGTATCCAGCACCTGGCATAGTGTATCCAACGTTAGGCATAGGGTATCCAAAAATCAGGGGTTTGTGGTTGACTGATTCAGTAGAGATATGCTTATGTGAACAGTTACTTTAATGTGAGCAGTGCAGTTTTGAGCTAAATGGTAGAATGAAGATGCAAAACACCTATACAGGTGTTTTCAGATGCCCTTAATTACCTACTTTGGCTAACTGGTAGTTAGCTTTAAACACAGCAAGTGCATGGAAATGGCAAAGTACACTGTCAACAAACGTTCACATAAACATACCTCTACTCTACTGTAGTTGTCCTGCAACCACCTGCAACTTGAGAAAATAGACAAGCAGAAATGAAGTAGACAAGTATGAAGCCATACTTGTCCATTTTGGGGGTAGCATCTTTACATTTACAGTAGAGGTATGCTTATGTGGATGTTTGTTGACTGGGAACTTTGCAATTTTAATGCACTTGCTGTGACTAAAGCTAACTACCAGTTGGGCAAAGTAGGTAATTAAGGGCCTTTGAAAACACCTGAATAGCCTAGGTATTTTGGATCTTTATTCTACCATTTAGACCAAAACTGCGCTGTTCACATTTAAGTAACTGTTCAAATAAACATCCCTTACGTCTACTGTACATATAATTACCTGATGCCAGGCCCCATTCAAAGATGAGGCCTAGGCAAATGATGGGCAGATGAAGGCCAGCGAACTCTCCAAAAGATGTTCCACTAGTAATTACTCTGTGAGCGGACGATGACATGACGATCAAGGTTGGACTTTGGACTGGAATTCCTGTCCAGATTTTTTTTACAATCATCAGTTTCCCACGGACAGTTTGAGATTTTGTCATATTTTTCAGCTTTATGAAGAAAGTTCAGAAAATCTGGCTGTGAAATACTGTGAGGATACATTTAGTATAAACAAATATCTTGCTCAAAACTTACTAAACAAGCTCTGTCCTCAACTCTCTCTATTTTCGGACTAGCTCTAACGCCCACGCTCTTCTCCAGACTGTAAGAGATTATTACCTTTTCCCCAATCAAGGAAAACAGGACCTAAACTAACTTACCCCGTTGGTCACCGGCCCTTACAGACTGTATAGAGATTTGCTAGGATGTTGGACAGTCAACCCTATTCGTTGAACCCTCATGGACTGGATAGAGATTTGCTAGGACGTTTAACAGTCAACCCTATTGGTTGAGGCACTCTATGGACATTTGAAAACGGGATAAAAGGACGGACTGTCCAGTTTGGAAATCAGTCCGAGTCCGAGTTCGAGTTCGGCTTGGAGTTCGACTTGGGCTCTGTTCTCAGTTCAGTTGACCTCTGAGCAAATTAAGTGACAAGTGTTAACCAACCTATCTTCAATGTAAGTACGAACCTTAATAAATGTGATTTAGTTATTGACCTACGAACTGAGTATCGCCTTCGAAAAGACTCGGTGCATTAACATCTAAACCAGTAGCCAATATCATGCTCGCCCGCCACACGCTACTATCGTAACTGAAACCCCTGTACACACAGCACACTTTTTTGTTTTATCATATTTGGTGACATGCGCGGTCAATAACTAAAAGAATTGGACATGCGAAATATCCGTCTAATGAAATATAATATTTAATACCCATATGATTTTTAACCATGAATCAATCACCCATGTTTAACGACGATGTTTAAAGACATGATCTTCAAACCATGAATAAAACACCAAATCAAACCCATCCTTTTTCATCGATAATGACAAATCCTACTAAATCACATGTATAAAACCGAAGCGCAAAATGAAATTCATGAAACCAAAAATTATCTAATACTCTGATTTTTGTCCAAGTTAAAGATTTCTGCAATTAAATACCCTGATTTTTTTTTTCTGTGACATAAAATCTGAGAAAAATGGCAACAGCTGAAGAACGTTTTTACGGAGCGTCCGAAAAAGCTCAAAAACAAATCTACTGAAAAACATCCCGGAATATCAAGGAGACACCGACGTATCGGAATTTTTGCAAATTCTTGACTATATTATGAACTACACGGGTGGAGACGCAGAATGGGCAAACATCAAAAACATATTACCACTGAGACTAAAAGGGAACGCACTAAAATATGTAGCCACGATAATGACAGATACCTTGACATACAGCCAGTTCGTTGACCTGTTCAAGAAGAGGTTTAAAGAAACGACCGATTCCGAAAAACTGAAATATGATATCCCAACTTTGCTTCCCCACATGTCAGTCAGAGACTATGCAGACCTAGTCCGACGCAAAACAGCAATAACCTTAGGTGATACTGTGAACGAAACCTTCACAAGAGCGGTATTCGAGAATTTCAAGATCGGCTTACCAGAGAGACTGTTTAAAATCTGTGTGAGCAGACAAATTCAAAACCTTGAAGCAGCAATTGAAACGGTTGAAAATGAGATCTCCATAGAAAATCTGGCAAGAGCCCACCGAAAATTGTCAGTCAACGCAGCGGGATCAATAGTGGCTCCAGATAATGTTAGATCAAGATCCTCGTCACCTTCAGTCTACGAAACCACAACCAGAGATCGGTCAGCTGAAACCCCCAAAAGACCAACCAATGTCCGGCCCCGTAGAGTATCTTTCGCGGAAAACCACAAAAATGACCAGTCGAGTCCCCAACATAACTCCCAAAACGAACCCAATATTTCAAACAAAAGGGCAATTATCTGCTATTATTGCAATAAGAAGGGACACATCCAGCGAAATTGCTTCAAACGCGAACGGGACGTCGCTTACCAATCACAGGCAACTCGGTACTCTCATTTCCGCTCCCGACCGAACGAATTTTCCTCGTATTCCCGTTCCCAGACACGACCTCAGGTTTTCCGAAGACCAAACCGCGATCAGTACTTCCCGGAGACCAGACGGGATTTTCCGCGACAGCATCCGAGCGACAAAGGGAGCCATTTTCCGGGAAATGCCACACCAGGATCCGAAAACAACTACAGCCGTGATCCAAAAACGAGTATTTCGCTGCTGGACCAAGAGGAGCATAGGACAGCAGCGAGGTAGACAGCACAATGCTAATAATCACTATTATTTGAATGAAGTTTTTGACGAATTTTGTGACTTGCCGATTGTAAATAGCTTCACGTTTAATAATGTAAGAGCCAAAACATTAGTTGATTCCGGTGCATCATGTTGTTTAATGAAATCAGATGTCTGTAGTAAGAGAAAAAGTTGTTGATAATAACTTAAAATTCGTGTAAATACTAAAATTCTGAGTGCAAGATATCATAAGTATTTTTCTCATTCCTGAAAGCTTAAAGTTGAAGTGAAAACCTTTTAATTTCTTTTTTATCTCGCGGGAGCTCGATTTTTTCAGAGGGAGGGCGTAATGTGAGGATACATTTAGTATAAACAAATATCTTGATCAAAACTTACTAAACAAGCTCTGTCCTCAACTCTCTCTATTTTCGGACTAGCTCTAACGCCCACGCTCTTCTCCAGACTGTAAGAGATTATTACCTTTTCCCCAATCAAGGAAAACAGGACCTAAACTAACTTACCCCGTTGGTCACCGGCCCTTACAGACTGTATAGATATTTGCTAGGACGTTGGACAGTCAACCCTATTCGTTGAACCCTCATGGACTGGATAGAGATTTGCTAGGACGTTTGACAGTCAACCCTATTGGTTGAGGTACTCTATGGACATTTGAAAACGGGATAAAAGGACGGACTGTCCAGTTTGGAAATCAGTTCTCAGTGAGTTCTCAGCTCGGTTCGACTCGAGCCACAGTCCCGACACAACTAACCTAGTGACAAGTGCTATTGACCTAACTCCAATGTAAGTAAATACGAAATATATGTGCTTTAGTTATTGACCTACGAACTGAGTATCGCCTTCGAAAAGACTCGGTGCATTAACATCTAAACCAGTAGCCAATATCATGCTCGCCCGCCATACGCTACTATCGTAACTAAACCCCTGTACACACTACACACTTTTTTGTTTATCATAATACAGATGATGTGTCTGCACCATTATGGTTCTTGCTATGAAGGGGTGTTTCGGGTTAGTAGAGAAGACAGTTGGCTTTAAACACATCAATTGGCTTAAAAAATAATTACTTTTTAAACAAAATAATCAGGTTTCAGAAAATAATGGTGGGTTTATTAATTCTTCTTCAGTTTTATACAAATTCTTTTGCAATTAAAGTGGGAACACTAGCGACTGTAAGCTGTCAGAAGGCAACCTAAGGTGTCGTAGTCGTCGTTGTGATTGTTTTTCAGCTAATGAGAGCACCCTGGATCTAGACGAGTACGGTTATGATTGCCGGTGGAGGACCCACTTAAAAGGGGTATTCTTGCCGTTCCCCGAGGACTCCTTATTATGAGTCACATTTTTCTTTGCCCCAGAGTCACTGACCATATTCGATATGATATCACCATCAAATTTGATATCGCCATATTCTCGCTAGTCCCCAGTACACGGAATCTCCGATTATCGTCACCATCATCCAGAGGTGTTACGTACCAAAATGTGTGTGTGTGTGGGGGGGGGGGGGGGGCTGCTTTGCAGAAATATTGATTGTTTTTAAGAAAAACGACTGTTTTGATGAAAAATATACTGATTTTAAGAAAAAATGACTGTTTTTAAGAAAAACTTGACTATTTCTACGAAAAAATCGAATGATTTGAAACAAATTAACTGTTTCTAAGAAAGAAATTGACTGTTTTTACGAAAACTCGGACTAGGGACTCGGCTATTTTTTACCGACTGGCCGACAACATTGGGGGGGGGCATCCTCCCGCCCCCCCCCCATACGTAACGTCCCTGTCATCATCAAACAAGACCAAAGGTTCCGATGGGATCCAAAAAATTTAATATTTGATGCAGACAGTTACGATCTTAGTGCCGACCGGTTATGTACAAAACTCAAGTTCAGATATATCTCTATAAGCCATATCTATTTTGGCTATACTTATCGAAACTTCCTGCTTTACTTCTGCCAAATTTCTTTCGGCCGAATTCCGAACGAAACGAATTCAGCGTATCTCCTTATACGTATAAAGAACATCTAATCAACTTCAAATAAAACTTTAACTTGTAAAAACATCCGGTTACAACTGGATTCCGGACGAATTATATGTCCGGGTAAGAAATGATTGTCATATACAGACTCAGCGTATCTTCTTACCCCTGAATCTGTCACCTAATTAACTTCAAATAAAACTTTTGCTTTTAACAAATTTTCCGGTCTTAGCCGGGTTCCGGGCGAACTAGTTGTCCGGGTAGAAAATGCTTTTCACATAAGTGTTCAGCATGTCTTCTTACCCCTAATTCGAACATTAATTCAACTTCAAATGAAACTTTTACTTTTAACCAACTTTCCGTTTTTTGCCGGATTCCGGACGAACTACTTGTCCGGCGTGAAAATGGTTTTCACCGTCGTGTTCAGCATGTCTTCTTACCCCTTAATCGAATATCTAATCAACTTCAAATAAAACTTTTACTTTTATCAGACTTTCCGGTTTTGGCCGGATTCCGGGCTAACTACTTGTCCGGCGAAAAAATGGTTTTCATTATCGTATTCAGCTTGTCTTCTTACCCCTAAATCGTACATCTAATCAACTTCGAAAAAAGCTTTTACTTTTAACAAACTTTCCGGTTTTGGCCGGATTCCGGGCTAACTACTTGTCAGCATGTCTTCTTACCCCATAATCGGCTATCACATTAGCTGTTTAAAAATATTTTGTTTGCCCCTTAATTTGAACCCCCTCCCCCACCCCTAAATGTAGGGCTAAAAAGCCCATCTACGAAGTTGACCTTACCCCTTGACCCAAAGAACCCTTACACCAAGTTTCATCAAAATATCTCATTCCCTTCCAGAGTTATCATGCTCACAGACAGACGCACAGACGGACATTTTTGCGATGTCATAGGTATCCCTCCACTTAAGTTTTGGGATCCCAGAAAATACTCACTTTCAGATTCGGTGGGGAGTCGACTTTTGAAGTTTTGCTGGTGTGGTTTTTGAAAAGCAGATGTTAGTAATGGGTAATAAGAATTTTTGGGATCAGTAATTGGTTGAGACTTTAGTTATGGGATGAAAATTAATTTTGAGAAAAAGACATCTATTTTGTTATGTTGTCAATAATATAAATGCTGAATTAACTAGAAACAACCAGAATAAAATAAGGTGGACCTTTTGATCCGTTTGGAGGCATTCCTTGTATTCTCGTTGTCTCAACCGTGATTCGCCCTTGGTGAAAGGTTTCGTTGCTTGATGAAGTGGCGGTGGCAAAGGGAAGCAGCGGCACTGCAATATCGTCGGCGAAGTCAACATCCGAGAGTACCCTGCCGGTAGCCTAAGTGCTTTTGCGAGTTGTTGATGAGGACGTGGTCACGGGGTCAATAGTCGCGTTTTTTACGATCGCTTGGAACGAAAGTTGCCGTTTTTTGCGATCGACTGTCGACTGGAGGTGCAGTCGATCCGTTTTTTGCCGTTTGACTGGACATCGACTGGGAACAAAGTCAACAGTCGATCCGATGCACCTTTCTCGTGGAGGTCCAGTCAAACTTGGTGCCAAATTTTGAAAATTGAAACATGTGGACCTAAAAACGTATAATTTACAACTCAGTAAGCGTCAGTAGCTGCAGCAGTTTCAAAGACTGCCGAGGGAAGAGTTGTGGGGATGGAAGGGGAGAAGTTTTTTTAGACCGTTTTTCGAAGGCTTGTTCTCGCTCCCCTATCAAGCGACAAAAAACGGTCAACTGGATGAACCCGGGAACAAGTTCCAATCGCCAGTCGATCTGCAAAAAACGCGAGTAATCACACAGTTGAACAGCTCAGGAGGTGCCGCGCATCCTTGTGTAACGCTACTGTTGATCTTGGAGGGATGTAATTTTCTCCTGGTGACCGTGAGTGAGCTCTCAGAGTCGCTATAAAGTTCCCGAAGAGGCTCATTAGTTTTGCTGGCCTGGAAGGCCTGCAGTTTGTCGGGATCAGCCACACAGATTGGTGATCGATTGAGTCGAACCAGGGACCCATAAATTTCCCGTAATGACTCGCCATTCAGGGGGCTTGTCATTTCCTATGCTTCAATGTTGCTATGTTGCCCGAGCCTCACCTAGTTTCCAAAAATTCCACTTGGGTCGAATCGGCGTTCTTGCTCAGATAGACGAAATTTGTTGGGACTATTCAGCATGCTACCAGGTACCTAAGCTAGGACAAAAGATCCAGGATACTCTTCCATTACAGAGAAATATTCCTAGTTCAGCAGAACAGCTGCGAAAAATTTTGTCTATCTGGAAAGTCGGGTATTTTATCCCCGTGGGTATTTCTCGAACTATCTGACGCTCGGTCAAGAGCGCATCAGAAACCTCTTATTGACAAGCCCCCTGAATGGCGAGTTATTACAGGAAATTTATGGGTCCCTGGTTGAACGCACATTTGAAATCGATGCCATTTAAATACTTTGAATGAATTCGTCGGCCTTTTTCGCCAACTGTCTGAGAATGGTGAAGATTTGATCAATAGTCGATCGTCTCGGCATGGGGCCGTCTTCGAGCATGGAGGCTGCTGGTGGCTTCTGCTACAGAATCATGGCAAAAAATTTGCTGGGGACTGATAACAGTGCTATTCCAGCGTATCTGTAGCAGTGGCTTTTGTTGTTGCGCAGTGGCTCTTGTGCCCCTTATGATTGTAAGCCAGGAGGACCAGTCAATGCCTTTTTTAAGGCATGGCAGAGCCGACAGCCTTTGGTAGCTCTATTCGTGTCCTTCTTCATCTCGTCCTTGGTGAAAGCTTCTTCGTTGCACGATGAACTGATGGTGGCGTCAGCCACCAAGAACAGTTGAAGATCAGCTAGATGGAGGACAGACATAACAAAAGGGTGTTTAGTTGATCCTCTCATCCGACGAAGCAGGCTGGCTGCTTGGTGATCGTGCTTCCGTCGGAGGTTTAAGAAAGCCAGTTGTTCTTAGCCGGACAGCCCAAGAAAGATCTTGAGGATCGAATATCTCCTCAAAAGTAAATTATACTCTTTATAAATTCGATGCCAACTTCATAGTCTGCTATTTGCCAAGTCGTTCATATGCAAATTAGAAAGTGGTTATAAAGGGAAGGCAAAAGGCTTTGCTGATCCAAGACCTTTGTGGCACAGACCAGTGTGGCCACCTATTTCTGAACAGCCAAGGTGGATTGTTATGGATGGTGGGTATTCCTGCAGCTCGTTCTGGTGCAACCTTTGAAGTCTTCAAAGTTTTGCCTTTAGAACATGTCCAGCCACAGCAGCAGATCGTGGCTTTCTTCGGAAATGGCACGACACATAACATTTGGGTACCGGTCCATCGTCTCGGATGAAGGGTTTGGTTCCTTCTTCGGGCTGACCTTGACCATTGTCGCCCCTGCTGCAGATGTTCCAGAGACACTATACAGTTGTACCAGAGAAATTGTCCCGTTGGAAAGGCCGGACAAGAGTGACAATTTGCTTGAACTTCTCACAGTGTGACCACAACCTGCGACACAACTATTGTAGCTGGTAGGTGGCAAACTATGAATCCTAGCCGAGAGTATTTCTCCATTGTTTCGCAGTATATTCCTCTTTCCACTGGTCTTCAACATTCATTTTGTAGTGGCTGATAAGTTCTGTGCCAAAAGCTTCTAAGACATTCTCTTAAAGGACACCTGAATGAAGAGTACCAAGTATCATCCCTATCTGTATGACTTCCGTTAACATTGCCTGCAGAAAACCCAATCCAAATACGAAATAGTGTTTCCAAGCTATGATTTTTGCTCCATTTTGCATCTGTCCTTATTTCAGTACCGAACAATTTTAGAAATGAACAAATGTCTCCAATCAACCGTTCTTCTGGAATATTTTTTTAACCAGTTAAGCCCAAACGTACATCTAGAAGAAATTCCAATACGATCCGGCCAGCGCTGTACAAGATTTGAAGTAATTGCGCTTTTTGTCTTGGAGTCTGCATGTGCAAACCTCCAGAAACGAACATCCCTGTTTTGAAAACGTCACGCTCAGGAGAAGAATGCTCTCCGTGGCCATGTCTGTAAATGCATTCTCCATGGTGTGTTCAAGTATGGTTTCATTGTTCAGGTGTCCTTTAAGATTGTCGTTGTATGGCCCGGGTTAGGAGTTCTTCCGGATATCTGAAGAACTGTCGTCGTCGTCTGGGATCACGTTCGAAGTAATCTGGCAGACCGTGCACCTCTAAGATTCATGGATTCCTTAATCTGATTTCTCTGTAATTCTCCTTTCTCTTCGTCGGTGACGACAGCTTGTCAAAGTTCTGTGCCTTTTCTTTATCCATTTGAATCTACGTTATGTCGGAGATAGGTCGTCTGATTAGGGTAGGTGGGCTCAGGTTCTTTTTCCGTTTTTTTAATAACAAATAAAATAAAATAAAAAAGGTCCGGAGCCTGGCAGAGACGTCGTAATTCACGGGCATGAACGGTTAGGAAAGGTTAGGTAAGTGTTTGGTCTGTGGTGTACCAGATGGAGTTCTAACTAGATCCTTTTAGTTCCTGCTAGAAGACTTGGCTGATTCATGAAGTCCAAGAAATTTGGGTCCGGAGCCCGAAACGGCAGCCTGGATGGAACCATCGCGCTCTCCTCCGTCGAATGACAGGATCCGAGTGTCTTCCGCTTTGCTCTCTTCCGCCATTGCTTGTTGCAGCATTTTTGTATTTAGCTTCATGGATTGCTAGATCATCCCCATCAGTTGTTTTGACGGTAATCGCGGTATTATCAGATAGCCCCAAAAACCAATTCGTCACTACCATTCGTCTCTCTCGCTCCCCCTCTTCCTTCGTTTTCGGCAACAGAGAGCTTGCTGCAGCTGTCAGCAGACAAAACGGAATAATATGTTTAACAGGTGCAACTTGATAGTATTCAGGTACAGTTACTGTTAGTTGACTGCTTCCGTAGTCGTCTGACTGCAGTTTAGGATTCCAGTTGAAATTCTGCTTAAACTGAGCTATCTCAGGCAGCTGTTTATTCGGCATTTGTACCCTTTGTGCCACATATAGGTCGTACTGTCTGTCTCGGTTTTCCTAGATCAGGTACTTTCATTTCAGCCCGGAAGATGAAACTTTGGGTGCGTTTAATGGTGAGAGAGAGAGAGAGGGATGGGTTTAATTAGATAACATCATAGCTGACAGCTAATTTGCGTTGCTTCACTATACTAAATAACAAATTAACACAAAAAAGGAAAATATTACTCGGCTTTGTTTAGCAAATCCGTAAAAAAGGTAGAAACGAATTTGCGTGGCGGTTCGTTCGCGAAGCTACTGGAACCAGTTTATTTTGGTGACGCGTACGGTACGTACGGCGTGTAATGGTGGGTTTACACACTGCGTAAAATCCGAGCGTATTTTGGAATCCGAGCGTATCTTACGCACGTTTTGAGCTTGAAAAGATTTCTAGCCATACGGACGGATTTAGATGAAAACGGACCGATTTCTCAAATACGTCCGTATGGCTAATGTTTTCAAGCTTTTCAAGCTTCAAAACGTGCGTAAAATACGCTCGGATTTCAAAATACGCTCGGATTTTACGCTATGCGTAAATGCACCATAAAGGACAAATCAATTCCCAGCGAAACGTTCTTTTTTCGGAGCCAATCATTCGTGTGCAGGTGGAGGGAGGTAAATCCATGCATTTCTCTCGTACGAGTAATTTGATCTAGATGAAGGCAGTGTCTATCGTTCCCGGACCTAGAACTGATACCTCAAATGCTAAAAGTACTCGACCGGTCGAGTATGCTGCCACACAGCTAATAATACTCGACCAGTCGAGTAATAAGGGTTATAGGAGCTATCAGTACTCGACCAGTCGAGGAATCAAGCCTCCAGTCGCTATCAGTACTAGACTGGTCGAGTACACGTGTCTTGGGAAGCTAAAATTACTTGACTAGATGGAACTTGGTCAGGAAGGAACAGGTCGAATTACTAACATAGGAGCTATCTTTCCTAGACCATACAAATGAAATTCGGAGAGTTGTAAGGTCGAGGAACCAACCCCCCAGGGACTAATAAGACTCGACCATGTAATTGGTTAAGTAGGTCGAGTATTCAAGGCAATGGCAGCTATTAGTACTCGATCTAAAAAGGAGGGTAGATGGGTTGAGTATTTGGCGTCCCAGGAGCCAATCGTACTCGACCTAATATCACTAATGGGAGGTCAAGTATTCAGGGCGCTGACGGCTAAAAATACTCTACCTGTTGAAGGAGGATTGGTAGGTTGAGTACTTGACGCCCTAGCAGCTATTCGTACTCGACCTAATATTACCAATAAGGGTTCAAGTATTAAGGGCGCTGACGGCTACAAATACCCTACCTGTTAAAGGAGGATTGGTAGGTCGAGTACTTGACGCCCTAGCCGCTGTTCGTACTCGACCTAAATTGCTAATAAGAGATCAAGTATTCATGGTGATGACTGCTAAGAATACTCGACCTGTTGAAGAAGGATTGCTAGGTCGAGTAATACTCTATATGACTAAGTCAAAACACGCCAGTGAACCTCGGGAAGAACGAAAAATGTCGCACGAACGATGACTCAAATCCTATGTCAACCAATCAATGGTGTTCCTTGGGGACAGCTGTGGTGACGCTTCCGACTCTTGGCTAGGCACACGGTGATTCTTCATCGGACGAAGAGTTAGTCATCAAGAGTATTGATTTAGCCACTATTCATGCCCACCTGGCAGAGTATTGAAGGATTGGTAGGTCGAGTGGTTGGTGCCATACCAGTTATTTGTACTCGACCTCTTATAATAATGGGAGGTCGAGTATTGGAGGGGTGGTAGTTATTAGAACTTCGGCTTAATAAATGGGGCATTAATAGGTCAAGTATTTTACGTCTCAGCAGTTATTCGTACTTGACCTAGTATAATAATTGGAGGCAGAGTATTGATGGATGTGCTAGCTATTGAAGGACACCTGAACAATGAAACCATACTTGAACACACCATGGAGAATGTATTTACAGACATGGCCACGGAGAGCATTCTTCTCCTGAGCATGACGTTTTCAAAATAGGGATGTTCGTTTCTGGAGGTTTGCACATGCAGACCCCAAGACAAAAAGCGCAACTCATTCAAATCTTGTACAGCGCTGGCCGGATCGTATTGGAAGTTCTTCTAGGTATACGTTTGGGCTTAATTGGTAAAAAATATTCCAGAAGAAGGGTTGATTGGAGACGTTTGTTCATTTCTAAAATTGTTCGGTACTGAAATAAGGACAGATACAAAATGGAGCAAAAATCATAGTTTGGAAACCCTATTTCGTATTTGGATTGGATTTTCTGCAGGCAATGTTAACGGAAGTCATACTGATAGGGATGATACTTGGTACCCTTCATTCAGGTGTCCTTTAATACTCGACCTAATAAATCATTGCATGTAAAGTGCATTCACCCTATGAGTGGAAAGTGATCTCGGCGACTCAGCGAGAAGCTGTAATGTTCTTGTGCTCGTTGGATTCTCGTTTTGCTCGAGTAGATCAGGTCGAGTACATATAGCTGGTGGGATGTCAAATACTTGACTATCAGTGCCCCATTCGTTGGTTGAGCACTAATAGCTATCCCCACCTTAAATACTCTTCCAGGCGGTATACGAATAGCGGCTAGAGAGTCAGTTACTCGACCAACCAATCCATCTTTAATAGGTCGAATATTTAGCCGTCATCACCATGAATACATGACCTCCTATTAGAAATATTCGGTCGATTATACAGCGGTTTAGTGCTTCAAGTACTCGATCTACCAATCCTCTTTTAATAGGTCGAGTATTTTCGAGTATAGCCGTCACCACCCTGAATACTTGACCTCCTATTAGTAATATTATGTCGAGTACAAATGGTGGTTAGGGCATCAAGTACTGGACCTACCAATCCTCCTTCAATAGGTCGAGTATTTTTAGCAGTCATCACCCTGAATACTTGACCTCCTATTGGGGATATTAAGGTCGAGTACGAACAGCGGCTAGGGCGTCAAGTAATCTACCTACCAATCCTCCTTCAACAGGTCGAGTATTTTCAGCTGTCACCACCCTAAATACTTGACCTCTTTTTAGTAATATCGGGTCGAGTACGGACAGCTGCTATGGCATCAAGTACTTGACCTACCAATCCTCCTTCAATAGGTCGAGTATTTTTAGCCGTCACCCACCCTGAAAACTTGACCTCCTATTATTAATATTATGTCGAGTATGATTAGCTCCTGGGACGTCAAATACTTGACCCGTCTATCCTCCTTTTTAGATCGAGTACTAATAGCTGTCACTGCTATGAAAACTCGACCTAATTAAACATGTATATGGTCCAGTACTATTAGTCCCTGGGGGGCTGGTTACTGGACCTTACCACTTTACGGATTTCATTTGTATGGTCGAGGAAAGATAGGTCCTATGGTAGTAATTTGTTCCTTTTTGACTGCAAGTTCCATATAGTCAAGTACTTATAGCTTCCTAAGACACGAGTACTCGACCAGTCAAGTACTAATAGCGAGTAGAGGCTCGATTCCTCGACTGGTCGAGTATTAAATAGCTCCCACGACCCTTGTTACTCGACTGATCGTGTGTGATCGCTCTTGTGTGGCAGCACTGGCAGCATAATCGACCGGTCGAGTACTTTTAGCATTTGAGGCATCATTTCCAGGTCCGGGAACGATAGACACCAGTGTTAAAACTCATGTCCGCGGAATTGCAGTGGGTACCGGAAATCTTGTGGCACGCGAAGTGAAACTTGTTATGCCCATTAGGGGCCTGACTAGTTTGAATTGTCACTTCCGGGATTTGAGCATCCAATCTTGTCGCATGCTTGGATTAGATATATCTGAAAGGGACTTGGGGGGAAGGACAAGCATAAGCCCTAGGTGTACCATTTATAGAACAGGACCGGATCCGGGTAATGCGGCGAGAGCTGTAAGGACTCTTTCTTGCGAGTTACGATACGTCCAGATGGGTTATTACGATATAACTTTTCAGGCTTATTAGACACCTCACAAAAATGCTGTTGTACATCCGGACCGGACACAGGAATTGTGGGGGGAGATGAAGGGGGATATCGCGGAAATCTTGAAAGACGCATAATATCTGGAACTAGTAACCTGATTCGGATGAAGTTGAAAGTTGGAGAGAAACAGGTTCTAGATTCCCTGTTTATAACTCCTTACTAGTTCCGGCCAGTACGGGGGGGGGGGGGGGGGGGGAATCTTTTGACATTCATTACTCTTGAACAAGTGATCCGGTTCGGATGGAACTTGATAGCTTGCGATTGGTCTAGTTACAGGTCAGGATCAGAGTCGTACACTATGCGGCGTTACGCTGCGGGTACACGATCTCGTTTCCCCGACAGGATTTTCTTCCCCTTTATGAAGTAATGGAAAAAATCTCAACTTTTCGTTATGGAACTGAAATTTGTGTCGACAATCCTGTCAGGAATTAAGGATCCTGATTGTCTTGTCCGCAGCATACATTTAAAAGCCTGGGCAAGAGCGCAGCTAGATTCCGCGCGCGATTTCCAGTAAAATAAGTGGTCACATGTATGGGAAAAATTCCATAAAAAGGATGATCCAAAGTCATATTTGATTCACTGCCTTTTGAAAATGGGTGATCCTGTCTCAACCTTAGCCAAAACCCGTTTGTAATTGGGTGGTCCTAACTCGCTTTTCGCTTAAAGCGGACCACAAAATATGATCTTTCTACCACACACACAATGCTAGCCAGCCCTACTGTTACTATGAATGTTCAAAACCACAAAAAACACCGTCAAACAGTGAGCAAATTAAAAAAAAACACCAAATTTCCTAGGTTTGAAATAATTCGTTCTGGACTACAACTCAGCCGGTTATCCCGGACAGCTGTTATGGCACGTAGGGAGCCAAGGATCAAAATAATAATTTCCATCTAATAATAGCTTAAGACCAGTTTGCTACTTCTGAAGGTATCCAAAAAATAATCAATAAAGTCTTATAATTGTTTGCTAATCAAACATGGAAAATTTCGTCATCTGGGAAAAAAGACCTTCTGTGTGGGTTTTTTCTCAAGCCAAAATAGCAACCCGGCAATCAAGTTCAAATCCAAATAAACTTTTGGCTTGCGATCAGTAAGAGAAGGTAAACAGAATGTTTGGATTAGGTCTTTAATCACTTTCAGTGGGTGGTGGTGTCCTGTCCAATTTTGAAATCGTCCTATTTCGAGGCATGATGTCTCCCTTTTGTCTCCGTGTCCTCCCGAGAATAGGGCTAAAATATTCCGTTTTCTTTTCCTACATTGAGAGCGTGTTCCACCCTCGTACCAATAGTTACTATTCGTTACTATTTCCGTTCCATCCTCACGAAAAGTTACTACGCAGACCGTTCCAGCCTTCTCGAAATAGTAACTAATGGTTACTATTTGCTTACCATGCTCGGGAGCGTGGTAAGCGTAGTAACTACGCATCTCTGCAACGTGATTGGTCCGATTCGCCCATGGCATGATATCCTGCTGGAAAATAGAAAAATCGTTCCAGCCTTGACGGAAAAAAGCCAGAATTCGTGACGTCATGCGTAGTAACTACGGTAAGTAGGATGGAACACGCTCTGAATTTCCCCTGAATTTCCCTATATCTCTTGTTCCCCGTTATTACCTCCTCGGCGGCTTCGAGAGGTCGCGCTTGACCGGCGCGGGAAGTTCAAAATTTCCTTGCAACGTGTGCGCGCTCTGCAGAAGTTAATCTGTACCATGTCTTCAAAATCAATACGGCGATGCAGTTTGCCAGATTGCTCAAGTTTCTCAGATACGATTCCATCCTTCCTTGTGCCCAAAAAAAGTTTTTGTGCTTGGGACAGTGTTGTAAGTCCTGATTATGAAAGGGCAAAATACTTGTCAGCATTTTCCTTGACACCAAACCATAGACTCTGTGCTCTGCATTTCCACTACAGCGATTTTGTGTTTGCTGTTGTGAACCATAAAGTGAGGAGAAGTTTTTCTTTGAAATCTGAGGCTGTACCTCGTTTTATAAGGAGGGAACATGTTGATCAGGCTTTGATATCTGGTGTCTGTGGTCCCCCTGGAATTATCAAGTTTCAGGAAGTTTTTAGGTAAGTTAAGTGAAGCATTATGATTTCATTAATATCTTTTTGGGATCTCAGAACTTAAGTGATGGGACAGCTATGACTTCCTAAAAGTTGTCTGTCTGCCCGTCCATCTGTCTGCCCATCCGTCTGCAGTCCGTCTGTGTCTGTCATCATAATAACTCTCAAAGCAGTTGAGATATATTGTTCAAACTTTATGTGAGGATCCATTGGGTCAAAGTACAGGTCAAGCTCGTGGGTGGGCCCTGTAAGCCAACATTTAGGGGTGGGGGTGGGTGTTCTAAATTAAGGGATGAAATAAATATTTTTTATCTTGGCTTTTTTACATATTTTATATTTTACATGGTTCAGATTCTGTTGATTCCATTTTTTTCCAACTTCCATATCTTAGCTGTTGTTGTAACTTTGTAGAAACTTTTTACGTGTAACATTTTCTTTGTAAACACCACTTTCCAATTAGCTACTTTTATCTGGGCCTGCCCCCAGACTGGGGTCTGGTTTGGATGTGTCTGGGGCAGCTCCGGGAGACTTTTTTCTTTAACCCAGGAAGGCGTTCAGTGAAGATAACTACAATTTGCTTTCGTAGCTTCAATTCAGTTTTGTTGGTTTGCTTCAGTTCTAGAAAACTGTATGTTTGTATTGTCTCCTTATCAAAATACTTCATTAAACATCCGGATAAACTGTTACCGCTAGTGTCTGAATCTGACTCAGCTCTTCCGGAATGGGTGTTAAAGACTATCTGGTTATGGGATCCCGAACGTAAGTGGGGGGATACCTATTCGTATGACATCGCAAAAGTTGTCCATCTGTCCGTCTGTTTGTGAGCAGTATAACTCTCTAAGGGAATGAGTTGATGAAACTTGGTGTAAGGGTTCTTTGGGTCAAGGGTAAGGTTTCGTAGATGGGCTTTGTAGCCCTACATTTAGGGGTGGGGGAGAGGGTTCAAATTAAGGGGCAAACCAAATATTTTTAAACAGCTAATGTGATAGTGTGATAGACAATTATGGTGTAAAAAGACATGCTGAACACCATGGTGAAAACCATTTTCTTGCCGGACAAGTAGTTCGTTCGGAATCTGGCAAAAACTGGAAAGGTGGTTAAAAGTAAAAGTTTCATTTTAAGTTGATTAAGTGTCCGGTTTAGGAGTAAGAAGACATGCTGAACACTTATGTGAAAAGCATTTTTTACCGGGACAAGTAGTAGTTCTCGCCGGACAAGTAGTTCGCCCGAATCCGGAGAAAACCAGAAAGTTTGTTAAAAACAAAAGTATATTTGAAGTTGATTAGATGTTCGATTTGGTATAATTCAGTTTCAATTCAATTTACTTTATTTAACGGTTTTGAAAACCTTAAAACATGCTGAACACTTATGCGACAATCATTTTTTACCCTGACAACTACTCCTGGAATCCGGAAAAACCGGAAAATGTGTTTAAAGCAAAAGTTTTATTTTAAGTTGATTAGATCACAAATTTCGGGGTAAGAAGAGACGCTGAATCCACGTGTGACAATCATTTTTTACCCGGGCATGTAGTACGTCCGGAATCCCGCTGAAACCGGAAAATTTGTTATAAGTTAAAGTTTTATTTGAAGTTGATTAGAGTTATTTGATAGGGATAAGGAGATACGCTGAATTCGTTTCTGAACTTTCTTTTTTTGCTGGACAAAAAGCTCGCTCGGAATTCGGCCGAAACCGGAAATTTGGAATAAGTAAAGCAGGAAGTATCGATCAGTATCCTCAAAAAAGATATGGATTATAGAGGTATATGTGAACTTGGTTGTCTCAGACGACACTAGCTATTTGCTAATTAATCTGTTTCTTAATTTCAGTAGCATATATGTTCAAGGATTCTGGCGAAGACAAGACTCAATTGTCTGGATCAAATATTAAATATTTGGGATCCCATCGAAACCTTTGGTCTTGTTACTCATGGATAGACCTATGTCAGTGTAGGCTAGGAGTCCGGGAGTGAATATGTGTAACTCATGGAATCCAACTCCTGCAGGCTAGGGTTCTGGTAGTGCCAACAATTTAAAATTTCTAGCTCATGGACCCATGCCAGTGCAGACTAGGAGACCGGAAGTTAATATTCTTAACTCGCGGAATCCAACTCTCCTGGACTAGGGTTCTGGTGGCGCCAAAAATACAAATTACCATGTCACGGTCACGTGTCAACATAGCCTTCGAGTCGGATAACCAATATACTAACTCACGGAACCAAACTCCCATGGGGTAAGGTTGCGGCAGTGCCTTTTAATAATTATTAATAATTTTTACTCCGTGAGTTGATAAATTTTGCTACCGGACTCCAAGTCAATATTGACACGTGTCCGTTAGTTTGTAATTTTATTTGTGGCATTACTGGAACCCTGGCCCAAGGGAATTGGGTTCGTGAGTTCAAAATATTGTCTCCTGGGCTCCTAGTCAAAACTGACATGAATCCGCGACTTATAATTTTTGGTACCATCGGAACCCTAGCCCGTAGGCATTGGGTTCCGTGGGTAAAACGTATCCACTTGTGGACCCCTCGTGGACCCCTCGTCTACACTGACATGAGGCGTATTCTCGCCGTTCCCCGAGGACTCCTCGGGGAATCGAAGGGAACGGCGAGAATAGAGGGAGTCACTCCACGCGGACTCCGCGTACAGAAACAGCGAGAATACGGGGAATGCTTCTAAAATGTATTTTGTTCGAAAAATGAATATGCAGCTAAAAAAATTAGTCTAGATCCACTTTATTTTTGGTTTTGCTCATTCTGTTTCTTTTTAATTAATTTTACATAGCACCTGCAACAGCAAAAATTGATTCCCCTCCGAATTTGAAAGGGAGTCCTTTTTGATGATGGTGATGATAATCCGAGCATTCCCCGTCCGTGGGGACTCGCGAGAATAAGGGGAGTGAGTCCCCGGGACAAACAAAAACGCGGGGACTCCTCAAGTGGAGTCCTCGGGGAACGGCGAGAATACGCCTATTGACCCGTGAGTTCAATTTTTTGTTTCAGGATAGAGAGATTGCACCATACCCGACGAAAACGGACGGGATCGTAACTAAAAAGTAGAAGCTTTGTGCCGAGCTTCGTAAAGCAGTACAATGATCTTTAGCATTTATCTGCCTTGTTATTTTTTTTTTCTTTTAAATTATCTGTTGACAACTTATTTTATCTCTATTTATGACTACAAAAACATCGTATTTGGGCTCTGCCCAGGAGAGATATGTTTTGCTTTATTATTAAATAAATTGAAAATTGAAAAAAAAAATTAACATTAGGAAGTATAGGACTTTCGACTTACTAAATTACCGGCCTTTGATATTTTGAGCCAGCAAATTGCAGGATCGTTAATCTGGCTCCTTCTTGTTGGAATAATATAACTTTTGTAAATGAGTGTTCTTTTTGATCAGAGTTTGAAGGCGTCAAAGTTTGTAAACAAACGAAGTATCGTCCTATTGGTCAATTATGAAACATTTTTTCAAATTCGCGTCATCGCCGACCAATAGGACGAGAGACTCCGTCTTTGTTACAGACTTTGAAGCCTTCAGTTCTTACTTCCTTTGGAAACTCTTTTGCAAAACTAGAATTATTCGATTAAGGAATAGCCCAATTAACATTCCTGCAAGTCCCTGGCTCAGAATGATTTTCAAACGCCGATAATTTAATTTCAAAGTTGAAAGTCCTATACCTCCAAATGTTTAATTTTTGTGTTAGGTTCCCGTGATGATGGCGTAGCAATATCCGTTTTCATCGGGTATGGTGCAATCTCTCTATTTGGCACCCTAGCCTATGCTAGTTTAGTTCCCTAAGTTTAAAATATCCAGCTTAGACTTCTAGTCTACTCTGACATGGGTCCATGAGTTCAAATTTTGTACTTTTTTGTAGTTCTGGAACCCTTGCCCATGTGAGTTGGGTTCCGTGAGTTGATAATATTTGCTACCGGACTCCAAGTCCATATTGACATGTGTCCGTGAGTTCGTAATTTTAAATTTTGGCGCTACCGGAACCCTAGCCCAAAGCCGTTTGTGTCCGTAAGTTGGTCATTTTCAACCAATTAGTGTCTCCTACCGGAACCTTAGCTTTCCATATGTGGGATCCGGTAGTTGGTTCTTTCCCATGTTGTTGTGTCAGTGAAAATCCCGGAATCTTAGCTCTCAGCCAAACAGTCCGTGACTTCTATATTCCATATAAGGCGTATTCTCGCCGTTCCCCGAGGACTCCACTTGAGGAGTCCCCGCGTTTTTGTTTGTCCCGGGGACTCACTCCCCTTATTCTCGCGAGTCCCCACGGACGGGGAATGCTCAGATTATCATCACCATCATCAAAAAGGACTCCCTTTCAAATTCGGTGGGGAATCAATTTTTGCTGTTGTAGGTGCTATGTAAAATTAATTAAAAAGAATCAGAATAAAGAAAACCAAGAATAAAGTGGATCTAGACTAATTTTTTCAGCTGCATATTCATTTTTTAAACAAAATCCATTTTAGAAGCATTCCCCGTATTCTCGCTGTTTCTGTACGCGGAGTCCGCGTGGAGTGACTCCATCTATTCTCGCCGTTCCCTTCGATTCCCCGAGGAGTCCTCGGGGAACGGCGAGAATACGCCTATAGACACTACCGGAACACAAGATCCAATTATATAGTTTCCGGTTTCACCCACCGACTCCCTAGCTTCTGACTGAGTACACCGGACGAGGAGCTAGCTCGTATGCTTTGGTTTTTGTGAAAAATACCGGAACCGTTTTCCGTTTGACATAAAATACGGCTCCCGATTCGCTAGACAGTGCCAAAGCTTGTACAGATAAATTCTCATGACTTTTTATTATGTTACACATATAGGCTTATGTTATTAAAATTTGTATACCGAACAAAGCCACATTTTTTCAGTCTGGATGCTAGATAGTCTAACCCAATAAAATATTGATATTTTAATCAAGTTCAGAAATCAACCAGCCAGTATTTAAATTGGAGTAGGTTAGGATTAGGTTACCAACTGGTACCTAGTGTTTGGCATAGGGTATTCAGCATTAGGCATAGGTATGCCAAACGCTAGTTATCCAGCGTTTGGGATAGGGTATTAACAATATCAGGGATTTGTGGTAGACTGACTTTTTCTCTGTAGAAAACGGAACGACATTCCTGAAGTACATGCTGGTGATCATGAGTCGCCATCTCTTTGGGCTTTCCAGGACACAGGCATTCCTTCAGACACAACCGCGGATGTTCTTGTTGGTGATTGTGAATCTCCACATGTGGTAAGTGTTTCTTTGTAATAGTACAAGTGTACCCTTGAATTTTTGAGGTCTGAACTTTTGGTCAGGATCATAGCATTCAACTCACAGCGAAAAACAACATTGGCTATCACTGCATTGCCATGGAGGCGATGCACTTGCAACATAAATTCTTTACTACCTGGTTTCTTAGATAGATGTGAAAATCTTTTTAAAGCAAGTAAACTATTTTTTTTTTTTAGCAAAAAGAGATGATAGAATTCTAACATATGTTCTCTGTTTTTTTTTTCAGTTCTGTTTTGTAGAATGGTAAAATATTATCTTTTCTTGTCATAGGCTACTGAAATCTGACAGTGAGAACCAGTCATCATTTTCATCACTCCGCTGCTTTACTCTGTGTTTACCCCTTCCCGCATAATAAACGAACATAGTTGCGTTTTTGATCGAAGTTTGAAGTTAGTTACCTTCAATCTCTTTGTCTCGTCTTTGTTTATTTCGTCCTTCGAACTCTGACCGTCGAACTTCGTGAGCTAGCAAGTTCGAAGTTTGCTTGAATCGTCTAAGAAACGTCAACCGGGCAAGGATCACGGAAGTCGTAAAAACAATAACTAAGTAAACGGTTAACTTCGGTGTAGTAAGCTATACCCCACCTTCTATATTAGACATAGCCACTCCTTCTTCCTAGTATGTCTCAGTTTATTGATCTATTGCCCGTTTTATTTTGCTTTTTAGTCTCGACATTGAAGCCAGAAGTCCGATCAAGAATAAATACTTACTATACAAATCATTTGTTCTTGATGCGATTGTGGGTCTTTCTAGCATTTTCTTTTCGCAGGTTCCTCTTGAGAACAAAAAAAAGAAATTGGATTCAAAATCGATCGGGCAGCCGTTTTTGGACCATGCTTACGTGAGGAACATTCTTCCGGCCCCTCCCATCCACCACCAAGTCCCAGCACTAGTGGTAAACAATACCGTCTGCTGCCCGGAATGCGAACTTGAGTTTGAAGTCGGTATTTCTTCGGGGGGACAAATCATTCCGAAGAACTCGGATTCGGAAAAGCAAGTTTTTGAGAGTATCTCGACTGGGAGACGCCCTGACATCTATTCCGACTCCGAGGAGAGCCTTGGTTCTCCCGATCGCCGCTCTCGAAAGCGAAGAACGCTTGAAACGCTGTTTGTGGATGTACAAGACCTGCAATCGGAGTGTTCCTCCGTCGAAGAAGATGACGACAAACAACGGATGTAATTGCGTTCCTGAGTCAGACGAAGGCTGTAAAACCCTAAATGTCACGTAAGTGTCTCTTTTTCTCCAGGGGCTCCTCTTTCCCCATTATCCTTTTTCTTCAAAACTTAAAGCACAACTCTTGCTAGAAATGATCTTTGCACTATGAAATTGATCAGAAAAAAACTTTTCGAAAATACCATATTTTCCACCTGAGTTTAGCGATTTTCTTGCTAGCGCTTGTCGATTCTATCCAGCCTTCCTGCTCTCCGACGCGGCGGCTGGGCGCAAAACATTTGAAAACTGAACGAGCCGTGGTTAAAAAGACGGAAAACTAAGCAAATAAAAAAAAAGTCAGAAACAGAAGATTTTCACAGCCTTATGTTTGAAGGAGTTGTCATTGGACGTTGAAGATTCCGGCAAACTTTACGTTGTGTGACGGGCAAAACTCGGCACGGCCGAAAAAGCGCTAAAAATTCGTAGGCACAAACGAAACAATGAAGAAGCTGGAGATTTTAGAAGTGTATAATTCCATAAGGGAGCTAGGTACATTATAAAAGGCAGAATAAAGCAAGAGAGGTCCTTTAAAATTTATCCGAACAGGGCTGACATAAGACAGTCTAGTTACCCATCACTAATTCACTTAAATAGGCTTGCAAGACCCGATAAACATGCGTTACTTCGATGCTCGGCTGTCGATACAATCGATTTTCATCGAACGAACTTTTTCTTTCGGATTTGTGGTGCCTCTATTTGCTTGTACTTCTCTGCTGGAAATATTTGGCAATACTCTATCTATATAATAATAATACAAAGCAAGAGAAAAGGCTTTCGCCTCCAAATAACTCTAAGAAATTTAATATATGAAATCCAACAAGAAACGTCACCCGAACGAACCCTCTAAATCGATTAAAACCCTGTGTAAACCAGTCAAAAACGTTTGTTGTCGTGAAGTTTCCGGCTCTTGCCTGGGCACACGGCGATTCTTCATCGGCGCGAAGAGTTAGTCATCAAGAGAGTGACAAATAGGAATCAGTCTCACATTGCGTGCGCTACCCATATCTAAGCTGTTTAAAAGGGTGTGGCCTACTCGAGGGGCAGATTGTACTTAAAAACAGAGAGTGTGTTCCACCCTTCTAACAATGGTTCCTATTAGTTACTATTTCCGTTCCAACCTCACCAAAAGTTACTACGCTGACCGTTCCAACCTTCTCGAAACATTAACTAATAGTAACTATTTGCTTACCACGCTCGGGAGCGTCATGGGAGCGTAGTAACCACAGATCTCTGTAACGTGATTGGTCGGATTCACCCGTGGCATGATATTCTGCTGGAAAATAGAAAAATTGTTCCAGCCTTGACGGCGAAAAGCCAGAATTCGTGACGTCATGCGTAGTAACTACGGTAAGTAGGATGAAACACGCTCAGAGAGTGGCTGTGTTATTGTCTGTAAAAAGTTTAGTTCTTTCATTTATTCAACTGAATTTAATCTAAAACCCATAAGGGACATAGGCATGCCGATTGGTTGTTTTTGCGTCATAACAAAAATTGATCTACATGTACACACAATTTTGCGGCATATATACCTGCGTCAGTAAAATAAGACAACTAATAAAATTAAAATAAAATGCAACATTAACGATCAAATGCGTATCATCCAGATTACCAGATGTCTGGGTCTTTCGCAGAGGAAAGCTAACGGCCCAGAGTTGTCGTAATAATATATTGAACCGAATTCGCGTTATCGTTCGGGGTCTTATCCGTATCCCACATTCTACACCTCCAAACTTTTTTGAATGGATGAGATTGGTTTCTCGCTGAAGGGTTGATTGGTTTTTTCTTCGTGTTAAAAAGTGTTTGGCTGGTGTTAGGATTTTGGGGTTTTAGTTTTCACAGTAATTGTGCCTTTCGACTGGTAGGCTACTGGTTCCTTCCCCGTTTCCGTCATACCAGTTAACTTATCTAAAGTTTAACCGAATAGGTTAAGTTTAACCGAATTTGACGGTCTAGCTTACAGATCACTTATTCACTTAAACAGCCTTGAAAACCTGATAAAAATGCGTTACTCCTTTTGTCAGCTTTTCCCGTAAAATCGTTTTTGATCGAATGAACTTATTCTTTCGGATTTGTGCTACCTCCATGCGCCTGTCCCTGTATGCTTGAAATATTCACCAGCTACGAATGTAAGCCATTGCCAAAAAAAAAAATGTCTGGTTCCTTGCAAGACATATCTTTCCGTCATTTTCCTTCTTTCTTCAGCCGTGTCTTTTCTGGACGTAGCGTCTTTAATCCCGGAAATGCTGGAATATTCTGAAATTCAAATACTCCGCGTCTGGATGAATTTGGGGTTGTCGCTAAAGCAGCGTACATTCCGAAGGTTATTACTAAAGCCCCGGGTGGAAAAATATAAAATCCCTTGCATGGGTCAAACTATTTCAATCAATCAATCAATCAAGTTTAATCCAAATAGGTAAAAGCTAGAAGAGGATTACAAATTTACGAAATACACAAACACGAAATAAATTAACTAATACACTTACAAGATATGACCAGAAATAAAAGATGGGATGAAACTACGTAAAAATTGGGCAGAAGAATTAGCAGGATATGGAGAAAATTGATTGCCAGTATTCCTCTCGGACCGACGCACGGAAGACGGGAGGGGAGGGGGGGGGGATAGATGGGCCATCTGGGGACAACACATTATCTTAGCTCCAAATTTGTTTGAAAGAGTATTTCTACGTTCAGTTAATTTAGGAACGTCAGGTTTAATGAGAGCCTCTTCATACGAAATATTATGATCACCCAGAATGATATTTCAGTTTATTCGAATATCAGATGCAGAAATGAGCGCCCTTTTCAGGTAAAGTACTCGGATACCAGTGAAAATTTAACATTTTTGGAAGCAGCTTTAAGAGCTTGTTCCACCCCTCTAATAATAGTAACTAACAGTTACATTTTCGTTCCGACCTCGTGAAAAGTTACTACGCTGACCTTTTCAACCTTCTCGGAATAGTAACTATTTGCTCGCCAGGCTCGGGAGCGTAGTAAGCGTGGTAACTACGAATATTTCTGACGTGATTGGCCCGATCAGCCTGTGGCACGATATTTTGCTGACAATTTAAAAATTCGTTCCAGCCTTGACGCCAAGACGCCAGAAAAAGTGACGTCATGCGTAGTAACTACGGAAAGTAGTTTCGAACACGCTCTAAACGACCATTGGGGTGAGCTTCTAGTTATCACTGGCGGGAGGTTGGAACACAACCTGAGTAGATTTTCCCTCCCGTCATTGCGCGAACCAGAGCTGCTCTAGTGTTGCGCGATATTTGGATTTTTTTATGTATCGATATATCGATATTTTCACTTTCGATATTCGATACATCGATATCGATATTTCTTTACCATGTTTCGCTATTGGATTCGTCTCCTTTCGCCAAAATTTAAGAACAAAATTGTCGTTAAATAGCATAGTGCATCATCTCAAACTCCGAATAAAAGTTTCGGATTTGAAAATGTAGGTTATGCTGGATTATTTGCAATAATTACTAATGAACAAATATCCTTTTTGATATCGATAGTTACGTTTCGATATTCGATATCGATATTTTGTCCGATATATCGACGTCGAATATCGCCCAACACTAAGCTGGTCTCCAGTCCAGACCAGTGTGTCCGAGTCTGCGACAGGAGTGACGCTTCTTTGTCAGTATCCCTCCTTTATCAGCCCTTGTCAATATCCCTTGAGACAAGAACGATACTATCATGAAATGTTCTCGAGGCGTCCCAGACCGAGTCACGCACCTAGTCAAGGTATTTTTATACGGAACATATACAATACAGATCATTACTTTGTATTGCATTTTTTTTTGCCAGACCGAGACGTTTCACTCGGTCTGTAGACTCTGTTCGAGTCCAGAGCGACGAGACCGAGTGAAAAGGGTGTCCCGAGACGAGACCGAGTCCACCATCTCTGGTGCTGACCGACGATCAGGCTTTCCCGGCCGGACCTTCGTCATGAAGTTGAAAAAATTTGTCTTTTCTGCATGGAGATTATAACCGAAAAGAGCTGGGATAGGACAATCTAGTTACCCATCACTTATTCACTCAAATTGGCTTGAAGACCCGCTGAAAATGCGGTTACTTCGTTGTTCCGCTATTCAGGAATAACCGATTTTCAAACAGTGGAAATTCTGTGTGATTTGTGATACCTCTATGCGCTTGTATTTTTGTTGTATGTCTTCCGAGCAAGCTTTATGATTTTTTTTTGTTCAGGCACTAAGCAATCTTCACCAATCTCACCACTGTCCACTGAGAACCCGCGTTTGTGTTTAAGATTAAAATTTCCCGCATAGTATAATTTACGCTGTGGGGACGGCCGCAGATATTCTGGACGTCATAACTAGAGCTGATAGTGGAAATAAAAAAATCCCTTTGCAGAATCCAGATAATTCAGTGGATTCAGTTTAATGACACAAAATAAGTTGGCTTTTCAGTTAAACTTTAACCGAAATGGCTGAAATATGACAATCTAGCTACCCATCACTTATTTACTGAAATAGGCTTGAAGACCCGATGAAAATGATGCTTTACTTCGTTGTTCCGCTGTTCATGACTAAATCGATTTTCGGATAGTGGACTTTCCCTGTCGGATTTCTGGTGCCTCTATGCGCTTGTACCCGTGTTGTATGCTTGACGTATTACTATTTACGTGTTCGGATAAAGCAGTGTTCACCAAGCTCATCGCTGGATACCCTGAGTGTATCCTAGAGCAGTGGTTCCCAACCTTTTCCGTATCGCGTACCCCTAATTAAGGTTCAAAATGGTTGCGTACCCCTTTTTTGAAGAATCATTGCTCTGTTGTTTTACTAAGAGCTGTCCAGATCGAAACAGCAAAAAGACGTCATTTATTGTCATAAATGGTAAGCAATTAATGGATAAAAATATATATAAATAAAAGGGATACTTGAGGCTGCAAGGCTGTCAATTTCATTCTCGTCCATAAACTGGTCAAGGATCAAAAGACACTTCGATGTTTATTTGAAACTTCTTAGCCCAAAACTCCAAATTAAAGCAGACATTTTCGAATTCAGAGAGTTGGGACCTTCGCGTACCCCTTTGGGTACGCGTACCCCTTTGGGTACGCGTACCCCCAATCGGGAACCACTGTCCTAGAGTATATTGTGAAAAAAAATCCTTAAAACAAACCAAATAATTCAGTGTACTCAATTGAATTTGAATTTTGAAATTGGCTTTTCTGTTAAACTTTAATGATTTTGCCAGCCCGTGATCGGCTGACTTTGATGCTGCGGAAAGACGATTAGTTTTTTCTCGCATGATTTTCCTCACTTTCATCATAGGGTTGTAAAATCTCAACTTTTCCGTACGGAATTGATTATGATGGTGCCGAAAATTCTGAAAATTCCGAAAAGCTGCGCAACCTCTGCGTCACGGTTGCGGCAACGCAACGCAGAGCTTACGCAGACAAATAAAACACAGCGCAAGAATAGAACCAAGTTCTATTCTTGCGATTGCGTCAAGGCGTTACGCATCAGATTTTTCAGTGAAAAAAGGCCGTGTTTGAACAGAAACTGGAGAATAACCTACTAATGATGAAGAAAAACTTACTAATGATGATTGAAAACTTACTAATGGTGAAAGAAATGAAAATCTGGCAGAGGAAACCGAACAAGGAAAACGTAAATACCCATCCAGCGTAACATGTTCTCGCGCAGGTGTGAAAGATACGCTACGCAACCTGCACGGAAGCAAGATAAACGCATACGCGACGCGTCGCAACGACGCGTCAGTGTGAAAGCGGCTTGATTCTTTGTTCGCAGCATTAGCAGAGCTAGGATCTGCCGTTACTGCATACGTCATGGCACGATCTTGTGTTACCGGATTTTGAATACTCGCGTCACCAGATGCAGGTTGCTAATGAAGAACATGTTGTTTGTAGTTTATACCCAGAACCTGCGCGTCAGTTTTCATCTTTCTTACGTGAAGCTGGTCGAACATGTAAAGGTACCAGGTGATGCTGATCAAGATTTTGAAGGTTTATACTATAGACAGAAGTGTAGGATTCCAGTGAACATTTTTGGGGTTTTGAGTTTAATTTTGAAGGTGTAATCTTTAAGCTCGGATGACTTATTATTTAATGAGTTCTCCAAGCGCTCTAGCACATTATAATGTGACTTGTGACTTAAATTGAACGCGACGCTAACCGTATATCTTTCCGGACTAATAAAACCCCCAAAAAACTTTCATACCAGCATTTCACCAAGATTTTAATTCACAGACGTTCACTTCCTTCCAGTTTTTAATAATAATAATAATTGTTTAAAAAGATGCAGAGTCTCTGAGCCCTTCTCGTATTGCCTGTTACTCAACTTTTCGACTTTGCCGGGATTCTGATGTTCCTTCCTCTACCGTAATGAATCGTCAGTGGATAATTAGCTATTGCGTATTCTTGATTTTTAGTTCATCTTTACGAATATTCTGGATTTTTCCTTTTTTTGGGATCCCAAAACGTAAGTTGAGGGATACCTATGACATCGCAAAAGTCGTCCTTCTGTCTGTCCGTCCGTCTGTCCGTCTGTGAGCACGATAACTTCTCGTAGGGAATGAGATATTTTGATGAAACATGGTCTGAGGATTCTTTAGGTCAAGCGTAAGGTCAATTTCGTAGATGAGCTCTGTAGCCCTACATTTAGGGGGGGGGGGGGTGGGTCTAACTAAATGGCAAACAAAATATTTTTAAACAGCTAATGTGATAGACGATTATGGGGTAAGGAGACATACTGAGCATGATGATGAAAACCATTTTCTCGCCGGACAAGTAGTTCGTCCGGAATCCGGCAAAACCGGAAACTTTGTTGAAAGTAAAAGTTATATCTGATGTTGACTAGATGTTCGATTAAGGGGTAAGAAGACATGTTAAAAACTTATGTGAAAATCATTTTCTATCCGGACAATTATTTCGTCCGGAATCCGGCCAAAAACGGAAAATTTGTCAAAAGTAAAGTTTATTTATAGTTGATTAGATATCCGATTTAGGGTTAAGAAGAAATGCTGAATCCGTATTTGGCAATAATTTTTTACCCGGACATATAGTTCGCCCGGAATCCGGCTGGAACCGGAAATTTTTTTATACAAGTTAAATTTTTATTTTAAGTTGATTAGATGTTCGATATTGGGGAAAGAAGAAAGAAGAGTAGTTCCAAAAATCGGCCGAAACCGGAAAATTGGCAGAAGTAAGGCAGGAAGTTTTTGTCAAAATAGATATGACTTATAGGGGTAAACACACATGCTGAATCCATATCTGAATTTGGTTTTCTCAGATGATTAGTTATTTGGCCTTAATCTTTTTCTGAATTTTGACATTAAGAATGTCCAAGGAGTCTGGCGAGGACAAGACCCAATTGTCTGGATCAAATATTGAATTTTTGGGATCCCATCGAAACCTTGGTCTTGTTTATTATCTAGAATTGGAATGTTTGGTACCTGAAATCTTGTCTCGTCTTATCCGCGTACCACAACACACGCTATAGGGGCACAACAAAAGGTACTAAAAGGTAGGCTGGTGTCACGAAGCAAAGTCGAAAACTTTGATCAGGATTAAGAAGTCCAGACTTGGGTATTGACTTTAATTGGGGCTCTTTTTTTGGTTTCAGGCCATGATTCTACTTCTCGCGTGGATAGTAGCCCTCACTAGAAATGTTACGAGTCAGTTTGTGGAACCAGCTTTTCGTCGTAGTAGCTTGCTGGTTTGCGCTGAAATGGTGCCAAGGTCGGCAACGTGTCGAAAATCCCATTGATGATTCACCAAGGATAAAGGTAAGAACGGCTTACATTGCGCCTAGTTCCGCTTTTCCACATTTGTATCATTAGGAGGTTAGAGTGGACCTACACTGTAAAAAGTTGGTGACAAAAATAACAGCGTATCTCAGTAGAGACAATATTAATCCCAGTAGCAAATACTGCAAGATTTTTTTTACAGTGTACAGTACTTTAAAATCCGGCAAAAGGGTCACCGCTAACATTGGAGTTTAAATTTATTAATATTTTTTCCTTAATTAGAATGTCTTAATTGGCATTTCTGAGCGAATTGATTTGTTGAATCGCTCCGTCATTGTTGATGTGATATGTGCCTTCAAGTGTCACCTTTGCGATAAGTGGGAGCACGCTGTATGTGCCGCTATCGACGCAGAGGTAGTCTTGGCGATGAAAAGACCTTCCGCTGTGTCCTTCTCTTACTCCTGTCATCAGTGCCTGAAAACGAAGGTTACTAAACGCGATTCAGTTGAAGATCGAAGCAAGTCATGTCAGACAAATTGTGCGTCCCCGTCTGTGAACTCCAGATCCGCAGAGGTACAAACTAGTGTTGATAACCTGCCGATCCTACCTCAAGCGTCAGAAAAAATCCCCCCTCCCACTTCTGAAGCCGGCACTATTCCGACGAAACGCGCACGTGTCCCATTCGTACTCAAGACCAAATTCAGTGCCCCGGAACGATCTCGAATTGTGGTCAAACGTGATGTCATGTGCAAATTTTTTGCCAAAGGTGTTTGCAACAAACACAAGGAATGTCCGTTTCTCCACTTATGTTCGGATTTCCTAAACCGAGGTTGTGAGAACTACGAGTGTGAACTGGTACACAAGGAACTTTGTGCCAAATTTCCACACGGACTTTGTTTCGGCACGTGTCACAAGTTGCACGTCAGCAACTCAACGAAACGGAGGAAAACGGCTTGCAGTAGCGAAACTGCAAGGCTACGATCAGATATTAGGAAAAAGGCACTCCCTGCGCTAATGAACGTTCGACTTACTAATAGCGTTCCAAAAAACTTACTGGCAAGGCCACCTGGCAGACAAACAGACAAAGCACCAATACTAGTGGGACACAAACCAGTGAGTATGTATGGGTCGAGGCCTGTTTGCCAGCCAAAGAGCATGGCAGCCAGAACTCAAGCTCCACCTCTAGTCAAAAACTGCCCAACTTTTTGGCTACCCCCACCCTCGGAACAACCCTCCAATTTCTCGACCCGGCTTCCCCCCCCCCCCCCCCCCCCAACCGTCTCGACTGCATCCCCACGAGCTGACAAGCTACCCTCAAGTAAAAACGTCAAATCGCTTCGAGATACTAGCAACACAGTGAAAAAGTGTGTTGCTGACAACTACAGATTCCCCAAGCTCCTCCTCTCAAACGTTCGATCATTAGCAAATAAAGTTGAAGAATTTGAACAATGCCTCCTAAATTTTAACATTGATGTAGCCTGTCTATGTGAAACTTGGTCAGCTACGGAGGACATGGTGAAACTTGACGGGTATACCAGCTATATCCAACCGCGACTAAACCCAGATGGAACGACTGTTGTCCATGGGGGAGGAGTTGGAATTGTGTGCCGTTCATCGATACCGAGTCGTCTCCTACAGATCAAAGATGTCCCAAATAAACAAAATTTTGAAGTACTGTGGATCTGGGCCCGCCCCAAACTCCTTCCGAAAGAAGTTTCGTCGATGATTTTTGGGGTTGTTTACTACCCGCCCCGTGGAGCCTTTCGAAAAGATCTAGTCCACTTCCTTCAGAAATGTACTGACTCTTTACGCTGCAAGTATCCCTCAGCCTCGATAACAATTAGTGGTGATTTTAACGACATTGACCATAATTGGCTAACAAATACTCTCTCATTGACCCAAGTCGTGAAAATTCCAATGAGAGAAAATCGCACGCTGGATATAATTCTCACGAACTGTGAAGAATTTTACCGGCATCCCTTCAGTGTTCCAGCTATAGGCTTTAGTGACCATCTGTCGATAGTATGGGAACCGAATGGTTTCCAGCCGTCACGTGAGAAGAGAGAAATTTCCTACAGGCCTTATAGTAATGACAAAGTAAAGGAATATAGGGCACGTCTCAAGTCTCTCAATTGGTTTGATATGCTAAAGCTAGAAAGTGGCGAGTTAATGGTCGAGAAGTTTTGTACTGAGCTTTATGATATGTATTTAGAGATTTTCCCTGAAAAGTGCGTCAAGTTAAAGCCAAATTGCAAGCCTTGGATGACCAATGAAATTCGAAGCCTAATTAACGAACGCAACTCCTTATTTAGATCTGGGCTAGCCGAGGAAGCCAATAAATTACGAAATCTCATTGTGCGCAAAGTCCGAAATGCTCGCCGCGAGTACGGTTCAAAAAGTGTTGTCCATCTCCTCAAAAGTGATCCGAAAAAATTTCATTCCGCTGTCCAAAGGATTATGGGTAAATCTAAGCAATCAAACATGATTAGTGACGAAAACGGCGAACCCATTGCAGCTAGTGTAATTAATCAATATTTTACGGATATCTGTCGGATGCACCCTCCACTTAGTGCTCTTCCCGAAAACGCAAATGTTGAAGACATACCTGTAATTCAAGTCCAGGCTGTTCTGGAAAAGTTACAGCGACTCGACACGTCTAAAGCGAATTACCCAAATGAAATACCCATTAAGTTGATTGTTGAATGTTGCGATCTTTTAAGCCTTCCCTTAACCGCAGTTTTTAACCAATGTTTTACAGAAGGTATCTTTCCAAAGTTTTTTAAAAGAGCGTACATTACGCCGATTCCTAAAAGTAAATCTCCTAGCCAAGCTAGTGACCTCCGCCCGATTTCAAAAACATCTGCGTTTTCTAAAGTGTTCGAAGGTTTTATTTTTGAGTACCTGTATGATGAAATTCGAGATAAGATTGATCCCCGTCAATTTGGTTTTAGACCCGGGTGTAGTACAGCGCATTATTTAGTTCGAATGTTAGATGATGTTTTAAGGCACCTCGAAACGGAACACGCGTTTGTAGACGCTCTTTTCGCTGACATTGTAAAGGCATTTGACAGTTTAGACCACGAGGTGGCTATTCATGAGGCTGGTGATATGGGGGCTAGTAAATTTGTCTTACGTATGTTAGCTAGTTTTTTATCTGATAGAGAACAGTGTGTGCAGCTACCAAACGGCGATGTTTCCGAATTCTTGGACATATACTGTGGATCGCCGCAGGGGACTAAGCTAGGACCATTGTCTTTTTTGATTGTTTTTAATCGTATTTTAACTTCAATTCGTGACCGTTTTAAATTTGCTGATGACCTATCTGTGCTTTCATTGAGAAACCTTTCAAATCATTCTGATCATACAACCACGCTCAGTGATATTTATGAAAATCTCCAGCCCGAACTAAGCCGAGTTAGATTAACGGTAAGCAGCGTGAAGAGTGTTGTTATGAGATTTTCATTCCTCAAGAAAGATGTTCCGGTTATTGAAGATGTTGGTTTGAGTACACAAAACTGTGTTAAACTACTTGGTGTGTATATCCAGAGTGACCTCAAATGGAATACTCACATTGACGCTCTTGTTAGAAATGGGTCGCATCTGCTGAAATCTTTCTCGGTCCTGAAGAGATTTAAGATTCCCGTGCAACAATTAGTCTTAATTTATTGTTGTTATGTCAGACCTTGTCTTGAATATTGCTGCCAGGTATGGCATCCCGGTTTGACTAAGGAGCAATCCAGTAGACTGGAGCTAATCCAGAAAAGAGCAATTAAGATTATCCTGGGCCCAGTGTACGTTAGTTATGAAGAGAGCCTGTCAAGTCTAGGTCTCCCTTCCCTTGAGCAACGTAGGCACCATTTAACAATAAGTTTTGGCCACAAATTTCTCAATTCTGAACTTCACAGATCAATGTTGCCTGAGTATGTAGAACAAAATAAAAACAGGCCCAACACGCGTACTCAAACCCACTCAAACAAAACTAAATTAACAAATTATCCAGCGGATGCAACTGAAAGATATGTTAACTCGTTTGTGCCGTACTTTGTTCGTTCGTTTAATAGTTCTTAGGCGTATTTATCTTGTATTATTTGTCATTTGCCATTGGCCATTTTTATATCCCGTTGAAAGTGTTATATTGACTTACCTTTGCTAGCTATCTTTGCTATTTTGGTGAATAAACGATATATACGATATATGAGTTGCTAGGCATCGCATGCATCCCAGTGGTTATTCCAGGTCACATCATTCTACTCATAATCTGACGACTTTCCTCGTTGGGTGCCGACACAGTTTTGTTGGTGAGACTACTCCAATATATATTCATCTCAATAGGTACATTCATTTCTTGTTCTATGAATTTGTTTTCGTAGGTAGGTTGTTTTAGTTTTTACTAAGCGTCAATAAACAAAAGTGAGCAAAATCAGCGGCCGTGTCAAAAATTAAATCTCAGGACTAGTTTTTTCCCTACAGTGGTATTTGAAAGTAATTTGCCCGAATAAGATATTTGTAGTCGGTAGAAGCTTCAGTTATTTATTACAGGTTTGTTTATCAACGTCGGACCTGAAGATTGACAGCATGACGAGAACTCTTGCCAAGAAGGGCCGAAATATCGCTGATGAAGCATCGTAGCTGACGTATCCGTTGTATACATTATTTAATGTAAATTTTGCATCAAAGGGACATACGCTTGCAAAATTATCTTTATTTATATTTGGCTAATAGCTTCACTTATTGTCATTTTTGCTTAGTGATTGCAGTCCGCGCTGTTATTTTTGAATAGTCCTTCGTGATGTCCGTTTGTTAAGTTGAAAAACAATAAACCTATCTAATTCTAATCTGATTTCCAGGAATCGCCCGACGAAGATTTGTTTCCGTATAACCCACCTTGTGACATCAGATTTGACGACGCTCTCTCAGCTATTTCCCGAGCTATGACCAACTCGTGCAGGCAGACCATTGCCGACTTCGCCTGCAGGAATGAGAGAGGAGAAGCAGTCCCGAAGTTTCTGAAAAATACCTGCCCGGGAGATCAGAAAGAAATTGGGAAATATCTGGGTTGCTACCCGTTCAACCTCACCGAGCCCACCTTGGCGCATGGCGAAGCTGTTCAGAATAATACTGTGACTCGTTGCATCACGTTCTGTCGGACTGCTGGACGAGCACTTGCAGGTGTCAAGAATGGGTAAGGAACCCACATTGGAATGCATGAATGAAATTTATTCCCAAACAGAGCCTGGGGCCATGACAGGAAAATAAAATAAAAGATAACACTCGAAACTCAGTATAAACACCAAAAAAAGAAAATCTTTACTTCAGCAACAGCTACGAGCTCATATGGCACTTGTTACGAGCAGGTCGTACAAGAAAGTAGAAGGTAACTTCACAAAACACCCCGCCATCCAAAAATGCGGTTCGAACCTAGAATTAGGATGTTTAGTTCCACTCAAGTCTTAAAATTTCCGACATCACCTCCAAGCCATCGCCGACCTTCCAAGTTTCAACCCAAGAAATCCGCTCGCTATGTTCCTAGACGTGCCCAAGATTTCCGGTACCCCCTTCCAACTCCCCATATACCACGGCCGAATCTGGTCCGGACTCCTAACTGGATCATCTGAAGCATTTTCTCTTACCTATCTTTCACTCGAATTTGAGCATTTCTGGGGAGCTTTCGGTAAATCCCCCCCCCCCCCCACCGCGGTTGAATCCGGTTTGAACCTTAAAATATGTCATCTAGGGCATTTGATCTATGTACCTTCCAAGTTTCATTCATATCACTCCACTTGTTTGACCCTTATGAGAGCCACAAAACTTCCGGGACTCCCCATCCAACTCCGCCCACCATGGCTGAATATGACTAGGAAACATATTTGTCGCAACTCTGACTTATCCTCTTCCCGTCCATCAAGTTTGACTGGAATCGGAGCAAAGCCTATCTGCAAATATTCGAGTCCCGCTCCCCCCTCCCCTCACCTTGGCCGTATACTGTCCGGACGCCAAATTACAAATCAAGGTCGCATAAACTCGGCACTGTCCAACTTGCATCCTATTTTGTCCATCCGTTTAGTTTGTGTGCGTGTCAAAAACATTTCACAACCCCATGATGGTCGGATGGTCGGATTGGGAAAACGACTATTCTCAAGTAAGTCTGTTCGGGTCCCTGATACGTCTTCCAAGTCTTATCTTCCTAGAACATCAGGAAGTTCCGAGCTTGCGGGATCGCCAGACCTCCCCCCCTCCAACTCCCCCACACTGTCCGAATCTGGTCCGGTTATGTCAACGACGTATCTAGGATTTGCGCTTATTCTTCCCACCGAGTTTCATACCGATCCCTCCACTCGTGTTTCCCAAGATTTCTGGTTCCACCCCTCCGGCTCCCGCCAAAACGGATCAACGGATCCGATCCAGATCTGAACTGGGTCGTCTGAGACTCGGCGACTTTCCAGATATCAAGTTTCATTAAGGTCCGATCACCCGTTCGAAAGTTATAAATACTTCAAGATTCCGGATTCCCCTTCCTTCACTCCTCCTCCTCCCCCCCCCCACTTACCCAATCACCCGTTCAAAAACTGCCCTTTCCACTAGATTGCGGACTCCCAATCCCTCCACTACTCTCACGATGGTCGGATCGAAGAAACGACTATTGTCAAGTCAATCTATTCGCTTCCCTGACATGCCTACCAAGTTTCATCGCCATAGCACATCAGGAAGTACCGAACTGGTGCGCTTACTAGATATCCGAACCACCCCCTCAACTCCCCCACAGTGCCCGAATCCCGTCCTGTTATGTCAATGACGTATCTAGAACTTGTGCTTGTTCTTCCCACCAAGTTTCATCCCGATCCCTCCACTCTAAGCGTTTCCAAAGATTTCCGGTTCCCCCCTCCAACTCCCTCCCAATGTGACGGGATCCGGTTCGAACTAAAAATGGGGCGTCTGAGGCACGAGATCTTCCTAAATATCAAGTTTCATTTAAATCCGATCACCCGTACAATAGCTGCCCATGCCACTAGATCCGGATTCCCCATCCTCCACTCCTCCCACGATAGTCGGATCGAGGAAACGACTGTTCTCAAGTCAATCTGTTCGGGTCCCTGACACGCCTACCAAGTTTCATCATCCTAGCACATCAGGAAGTACCGAACTCGCGCGATCACTAGATCCGCCCCCCCCCCCCCAACCCCCCCACGGTGCCCGAACCCCGTCCTATTATTACAATGACCTATCTAGAACTTGTGCTTGTTCTTCCTACCAAGTTTCATCCCAATCCCTCCACTCTAAGCGTTTCCAAAGATTTCCGGTTCCCCCCTCCAGCGCCTCCCAGTGTCACCGGATCCGGTACGGATTTAAAGTGGGACATCGGAGGCACGAGGTCCTTCTAAATATCAAGTTTCATTTAAATCCGATCGGTTAAATAGATGAGCTTGCGACTAGATTCGGGATTCCCCATCCCTACACTCCACCACGATGGCCGGATCAGATGTGTTGATCTGTTCGGGTCTCTTACTCGCCTGCCAAGTTTCATAGTCCTAGCACATCAGGAAGTACCGAACTCGTGAGATCACTAGAAACTCGGATCCCCCCCCCAAACTCCCCCACAGTGACCGGATCCGTACCGGTTATGTCATTCACGTATGTTGGACTTGTGCTTGTTCTTCCCACCAAGTTTCATCCTGAACCCTCTACTCTAAGCGTTTCCCAAGATTTTCGGTCCTCCCTCCGACTCCCCCCAATATCACGATCCGGTCCGGATTTAAAATTTGGCGTCTGAGACACGAGGTCTTTCTATATATCAAGTTTCATCAAGATCCGATCACCCGTTCACAAGTTAAAAAAAAACTTACTTTCCGGATTCCCCCCCCCCCCCCTCCCCCCCAGATGGTCGGATCGGGGAAACGACTATTCTCAAGTCAACATGTCCGGGTCCCTTACACCCCATCCCTACACTCCACCACGATGGTCGGATCAGATAAAGGACATTCTCAAGTCAATCTGTTCGGGTCTCTTACTCGCCTGCCAAGTTTCATAGTCCTAGCACATCAGGAAGTACCGAACTCGTGAGATCACTAGAAACTCGGATCCCCCCCCCCCAAACTCCCCCACAGTGACCAGATCCGTACCGGTTATGTCATTCACGTATGTCGGACTTGTGCTTGTTCTTCCCACCAAGTTTCATCCTGAACCCTCTACTCTAAGCGTTTCCCAAGATTTCCGGTTCCCCCCTCCAGCGCCTCCCAGTGTCACCGGATCCGGTACGGATTTAAAGTGGGACATCGGAGGCACGAGGTCCTTCTAAATATCAAGTTTCATTTAAATCCGATAACCGGTTCAATAGATGAGCTTGCGACTAGATTCGGGATTCCCCATCCCTACACTCCACCACGATGGTCGGATCAGATAAAGGACATTCTCAAGTCAATCTGTTCGGGTCTCTTACTCGCCTGCCAAGTTTCATAGTCCTAGCACATCAGGAAGTACCGAACTCGTGAGATCACTAGAAACTCGGATCCCCCCCCCCCCCCAAACTCCCCCACAGTGACCGGATCCGTACCGGTTATGTCATTCACGTATGTTGCACTTGTGCTTGTTCTTCCCACCAAGTTTCATCCTGAACCCTCTACTCTAAGCGTTTCCCAAGATTTCGGGTCCTCCCTCCGACTCCCCCCAATATCACGACCCGGTCCGGATTTAAAATTTGGCGTCTGAGACACGAGGTCTTTCTATATATCAAGTTTCATCAAGATCCGATCACCCGTTCACAAGTTAAAAAAAACCTTACTTTCCGGATTCCCCCCCTCCCCCCCAGATGGTCGGATCGGGGAAACGACTATTCTCAAGTCAACATGTCCGGGTCCCTTACACCCCATCCCTACACTCCACCACGATGGTCGGACCAGATAATATAATATAATATAACTGCAGTAAAAAGGCTTTCGCCTCTGTTAATTTCTCGAGACACTGTGTACACTAAATTGAATTTCAGCCAGGTGACGATCCACGCCTGCTTTAAACTGGTTGATATTTTCGGCATTTACGACATTTTCGGGGAGATTATTCCAGTACTCCACTATCCGGTTTTTGAAGCTCCATTTTCCAATGTTTTTTCGGAATTTCTCACCACGAATTTTCAAGCTGTGTCCTCTGAGACCATTGTGATTGAAACTGAGAACATCATCAGGCCTTATGTTATCATAGTAACTATGACAAATCTTAAAAGTTTCAATCAAGTCGCCTCGGAGAAATCTATAAGATAAACTGGGTAATCGTAATTTTTCAAGTCGATGTTCATAAGGCAGATGGCGAATGGCTGGCACTGTTTTTGTTGCTCGTCTCTGAACTTGCTCAATGGCGATAATATCCTTGTTATAGAAGGGCCTCGTTGTTACGTGGCCATATTCAATTAGTGGACGAGCTAGGGCCTTAAATAAAATAGGAAACAGGGAATTGTCCTTGAATGTAAATGTTCTTCTCATAAGATTTACAATTCTGGTAGTTTTCTTGATGATAGTTTCGTAATGTGTTGAAAATTTTAGATCTGTGTCCATAACTACCCCGAGGTCACGCTCAGAGGTGGTTATCGAAATCGTCCTTCCGTCCAAGGTGTAACGATGGTCAAGGGTAGTAGGGCCAAGACGAAGGTGGTGACATTTATCGGTATTGACCTCCATGGCCCATTGAGTCATCCACTGGCAGATCTTGTCAAGGTCTTTTTGAAGAGACTCGGCATCGTTCAATCCCTGTATGCCTCTGTATAGCTTAGTGTCATCAGCGTATAGCATAACCGGAGAGCTGATATCTTCAGTTAAGTCATTTATATAAATGTTGAAGAGAAGGGGACCGAGAACACTTCCTTGTGGTACGCCGCTAAGAACATTCACCTCCGTGGTGCTAAGCTGGTCATCCACTCGTACTCGCTGTGTTCTGGAGGTTAAGAAATCCACTATCCAAGCTAAATTTTGTCCGATCACACCCAAGCGTTTCAGTTTCAAAAGTAGCCTTTTGTGCGGTACTTTATCAAAGGCTTTTCGTAAGTCAATATAGAGAACATCCACCTGTATCCCCGCGTCGATCATTGCTCTCCAGGCTTCACTGGCCAGTAGAAGCTGAGCTTCTGCGGATCTCCTACGCATGAATCCAAACTGGCTTTTGGAAATGTCAGTCAGATGTCGGCTGAGGTGATCAGCAAGGAGGGACTCAAAAATTTTGCAAGGGATGCTTGTCAAACTTACTGGTCTATAGTTTGATGGGATTTGCCTGGAACCGTTTTTGAATATGGGAGAAACGATGGCTTTTTTCCAAAGTGAAGGTAGCTTTCCGGTTGCGTATGATTTTTTGAAGATTTCGTAAAGCGGTAGTTGGATTTCAGATGCCAGTTCGCGCAAGACCCTGGGATGAATGTTGTCGGGTCCTGGGGATTTATGAGGGTCTAAATTTTTTAGTTTGATATAAACGTCATTTACCGAAAAATCAAGGTCTGGGATTGGTGCTTTTTCATTGTCAGACGAAAACTCCTCAGTTGTTTCAGGTTCCCTTGTGAAAGCCGATTCAAACTGTCTGTTTAGAAGGTTGGCTTTTTCCTCCGCATTACTTGTTGTTTTGCCTGAGTCTGGGTCTCGAAGTTCCGACACTCCGTGGTTAAGCTTACGCTTTGAGTTTACAAATTTCCAGAAGGCTTTAGGATTTGTTTTGGACTGCTCCGCGACACGTTGCTCCCTTAAAGTCTGTTGGTTTCTCGTTTCTTTCCGGACCTTGTTTCTCAGTCTGACGAATTTCTTTCTGTCTTCTTGGCTTCCAGATATCCTTGAATTCTTCCACGCTTCTTGTTTCGCTTTTATCAAGTTTACGGTCGTTCTAGGCAAGGTCGGACGTTTGTATTTTTGGTAAACTGGGATATACTTCTCCACCAGATCCTGAAGAGCTACCATGAAACCTTCATACATCTGTTCACTTGATTCAGGATTCGCGAACTTCTCTGACCAATCAATATTTGAGGCAGCATTTCGCATCGCGCTGTAATCCCCCTTGGCGTAGTTTTTCCGATTTCGATAATATTCTTCATTTTTCACGGTGACGTCAACTTCAAACATGATCGTCGCGTGATCGGATTTCCCAACTGGAGATCCAACCTCGAGCGACTTTATGACTTCGGTATCTGTTGCAAGCAACAGATCAAGCAGGGAAGGTTCATCTGATCCACGTATTCGAGTAGGCTGATCGACAAGCTGTTCAAGGAAGTTGTCATGTATTGTTCTGAGGAACAATTTTTGCGACGTCGAACCACTATCTTCCTGTTGATGAGACATTTTCCAGTTAATTTCTCGGTAATTGAAATCTCCTACTATGATTGTGGTCGCTCTGTTTTTCCTGCATTTCTTGTTGATCTCGTCGAAAAGAAACTGGTCATTTTCCATAGTGCTGTGTGGGCTTCTGTAAAATATCCCTAAGTTCAGGGGCCTGCCATTGGTAATATGCAATGATAGCCATACACACTCTTGACTAGTGGTAGATTCAGAGGTGACTGTTAGGCTGCTTCTGACGTAGATAATAATTCCTCTACCTTTGTTGTTCTCGATGTTTGTTTCGTGTGTCTTGTAGCCGTCGATGGACAGCTCTGAGAGCGCAGGTAGGAAGCGACAATTTTTTGGCTTGGCTTCGACTATGGCAACAACATCGGGATCAGTGATGGCGATTAGCATTTTTGTTTCATCAAGTTTGTTGAGGAGCGAATCTGCATTAAAGTAAAGGCATTTGAGCGTTTTCGGAGGTTCTTTGGAGTCCAAGGTTGTTCTCATACCTCTGTTACCTCCTGGAATAGAGCTTCCTGGTTTTGTTGATGGAATTTCTTTTGGTTGGGAGTTGCTTTGCGCTTCGACATTCACCCATGATCGCGTCTGGTTTGGATTTAGACGACCGTCTCCCACCTTACTTGGTTGCGATCTCGATCGTTTTCTGCGAAAGGTCCTCGAGTGGACGGTGTCAGAAATTCGTGTCTCGGTTTTGGTAGAGTCTGAACTGCCGGTGGCCAGAAGGAGTGGGCTCGTTGAGCTTCTTGCCCGGTTCGATGCATGGGTCTCCAAAAGTTGTTTCTTTGTGCAATTGGCTGTTGAGCACTCATGTTCTCTCTGTTGGGAATCATCGTTGTTCCGAAGGGTTCGTTCGTTGGTGAAGGTTGGAAGGATGTTGCTTTGAGCTGTAATCGATGCAGGTAGTTTTCGGACCGCCCCAGATCGATATCTAGCAGTGGTGTCGGTAGTATCCGCCCAGGGATTCTTCTTATGTGCTGTACGGCTGGTCTGGGTTCCTGGTTCCATAGACGGTGTTGTTGTGGCTGAGCTGACGAACTCGGCGGAGGGTCGCGGTGGAGTCCCAAGAAGTTTTTTGAACTTCGCTGGTTGGAAGAACGGTCGAGTGTGCGGCTAACTATTTTGTTCGGATGAATATCGGGGCACAGAGGGTTGAAGCACAGTCCGTACGAGTACTTTGGACAAATGCGTTTATGCGGGGCGTTGCAAAGCTGCTTGCCGCAGTTGCCTGAGAGAAATTGGGGACAGATGTGACTGAACTTGCAGTTGTCGTTCTTACATCGGTTCTGGAGAAAGTAAATGCACGGTTGAATTCCCTTCTTGAACTGCACCTGTGTAGGACGAAGAGTGCCGTGCGAGGGTACTTTCTGACCGTTAATCCCAGTGAGTTGATTTAAGCTTGCGGGGGTAGAGTCTTCTTTCTCATCACTCCACCTGTCACTGACAGTCGATGCACTTGAAGGAGGATCGGTTGTCTCGCTGTCTAGAGTGATTACAACTTCGGATATCTCTTTCAAACTGACAGGTAATTCACTGGAACCATCTTCAAGCCTGCGAATCTTTTTTTCTAATGTTGCTATCCTGTTTTCCTTCAGATAAAGGACATTCTCAAGTCAATCTGTTCGGGTCTCTTACTTGCCTGCCAAGTTTCATAGTCCTAGCACATCAGGAAGTACCGAACTCGTGAGATCACTAGAAACTCGGATCCCCCCCCCCCCCAAACTCCCCCACAGTGACCGGATCCGTACCGGTTATGTCATTCACGTATGTTGGACTTGTGCTTGTTCTTCCCACCAAGTTTCATCCTGAACCCTCTACTCTAAGCGTTTCCCAAGATTTCCGGTCCTCCCTCCGACTCCCCCCAATATCACGATCCGGTCCGGATTTAAAATTTGGCGTCTGAGACACGAGGTCTTTCTATATATCAAGTTTCATCAAGATCCGATCACCCGTTCACAAGTTAAAAAAAACCTTACTTTCCGGATTCCCCCCCTCCCCCCAAGATGGTCGGATCGGGGAAAAGACTATTCTCAAGTCAACATGTCCGGGTCCCTTACACGCCTGCCAAGTTTCATAGTCCTAGCACATCAGGAAGTACCGAACTCGTGGGATTACTAGAAATTCGGATCCTACCCCCAACTCCCCCACAGTGAACGGATCCGGTCCGGTTATGTCTAGGACTTGTGTTTGTTCTTTCCACCAAGTTTCATCCCGATCTCTCGACTCTAAGCGTTTTCCAAGATATCCGGTTTCCCCCTCCAGCTCCCCCCAATGTCACTGGATCCGGTCTGGTTCCTGGTTCCGAATATCAAGTTCCATTAAGATCCGACCCCCCGTTCGTAAGTTTAAAATACCTCATTTTTCCTAATTTTTCCTGATTCTCCCTCCCTCCCCTCCCTCCCTCCCCTCCCCCCCCCCCAGATGATCGGATTGGGGAAGTGACTATTTCTTTAATCTGGTCCGGTCCCTGATATGCCTGCCAACTTTCATCGTCCTAGCTTATCTGGAAGTTCCCGAACTAGAAAAACCGGGACAGACAGACCGACCGACAGACCGATGGACGGACAGAAATTGCGATCGCTATATGGCACTTGGCCGACGGGCAAGTGCCATAAAAAGCGCTTCCGATGCTCAATACCGTGCCTAGGAATTAGGAATATCCCAAGCCTACGAAAAAAATTGTCTTCCCCGTGAAATTAACCAAATCCTCCTCTTCCATCGTTTCTCGCCCAAAAGTTTCTGTTCTCAAATCTTTTAGCTCAAAGCAACGACCCACTAACTGAAATATATCCTCCCCCATGTGAACCACAGATACGGTAAGAGTAACGTATTCGCATAGGAATGCTGCTTCTCCGTCGTCCGGGGGGGGGGGGGGGCAAGTGCCATATAGCGATCGCAATTTCTGTCCGTCGCTGGCTAGTTTGGGCACTTCCAGATAAGCTAGGACGATGAAACTTGGCAGGTGTATCAGGGACCCCAAATGATTAAGTTGGAAATAGTCACTTCCCCGATCCGAGCATCGTGGGGGGAGTGGAGAGAGGTATTTATAACTTTTGAACGTGTGGTCGGATCTTAATGAAACTTGATATTTGGAAAGACCCCGTGTCTCAGACGACCCACTTCAAATCCGAACCGGATCCGGTGACTTTGGAGGGAGTTGGAGGTGGGAACCGGAAATCTTGGGAAACGCTTAGAGTGGAGGGATCGAGACGAAACTTGGAGGGAAGAACAAGCACACGTCCTAGATACATCATTGACATAACCAGACCGGATTCGGGCACTGTGGGGGGAGTTGGGGGGGGTCTGGTGATCCAGCGAGTTTGAGTTCCTGGTGTAATAGGATGATGAAACTCGGCAGGAGTATGAGGGATCCGAATAGACCGACTTGAGAATAGTCGCTTGCACGATCCGAACGTCTTGGGGGGATTGGAGGGATGGGGAATCCGGAATCTAGTGGCATTTATATCTTTTGAACGGACGATCGGATTTGAATGAAACTTGGCAAGTGGAAAGAGCTGTGTCTCAGATGTTCCATGTCAAGTCCGGACCGGATCCGATACTTGAAGGGGGGGGGGGAAGTTGGAAGGGGGCATCAGATTTTTTGTGAAACGCTTATTATCGAGGGATCGGGGTGGAATTTCGTGGGAAAAATAAGCATACGCATTAGATACGTTCTTGACAGAACCAGATCATATCGGAGTTCTTTGGGGGGAGTTGGAGGGGGTTTCCCGGAATTCCGGTGATCGCGAGATATGAGACTTCCTGATGTGGTAAGGACGATCAAACTTGGCAGGCATATTAGTGACCCGACAAAATAGACTGAAGGACTCGGTACAATGCCCTAGGAATACTTCCGTTCCTGAATCCGACCATTTTTCGGGGAGTTGAGGGAGGGGGAATCCGGGAATTACTTACTTCCGTAGGTTGCGAAAGAATGGCCCGATTCAAGTGAAACTTTATGGATGATAAGAACTGATGACCTAGATATGCAAAGCAATTGTACGAACCCTATGCGGCCATGGTTGGGGGAGTTGTGGCTGGGGAGCGGGTCCGGGAACTTTGGAACCAAACGGATGAGTAGATTGGGACGCAAGTTGGACATTACCAAGTTTATGCGGCCTAGATTTGTTATTGGTGTCCGAACCGGCTCCGACCAATGTAGGAGGAGGATGAAGCGGGGATCGGAAATTTGCAGATATGCTTCGATTCGAGTTAAACTTGATGAACGGGAGGAGAAGATGTTAGAGATACGAATTCTATCTGTCCGAGTCGTATTCGGCCACAGTGGGGGGGGGGGGGGGGGGGGGGTGAATGGGGAGTCTCGGAAATGTTGTGGCTCGCATAGGGGTTATACGAGTGAAGTGATTTGAATGAAACTTGGATAGTAGATAGATCTTATGCCTTAGATGACATATCTTAGGGTCGGGACCGGATCCGAGCACGATGGGGAGGGGTATCGGGCTCCCGGAAAAAATATCAGATTAACTTTCTCGCTTCTCACACCACCTACTCGTAACAACTGCCATATGAGCTCGTAGCTCTTGTTTATTAAAGAGAGAGAGAGAGAGAAAGTTTTATTTACACAACAATCGTAGCTCAGTGATTAATTTTATGTTGTACTACAAAACATGTTATTATGCACTATTACACAAGGACGTAAAAAAGGGCACGAAAGAGTTCTGGTAGCGATTTGTCCGAGCACGCACAGGCACAAGTTTTAGTTTCTGTCTCGTGCGGCTGACTGTCGGGGCTTCTGGGGGTAAAATGTCACGGTGAGCAGGGGTAGACAGCAGTTCTTTGCCAAACCTCAGGATAAGGTCTCCCAACCGGAGTTCCAGACTTTGGAGTTCAAGGGTTGCGAGGGCATCATGGTATGAAATGTCTCTATTACTCAGTATGATCCAGGTTGCCCATTTCTGGACCGACTCCAGTTTCTGCATTAAATAGGCGATTCTTATTACTGACTGGCCCCAGACAGGACAGGCATTTTCAAGGATAAAATCACGTCACGTCAATCAGCAGTTTTTTTTGTTTTTTTTTAGGTAAGTACACTAGAGGCATGCTTATGTGAACGTTTGTTGACAGTGGACTTTGCCATTTTCATGCACTTGCTGTGTTTCAAGCTAACTACCAGTTAGCCAAAGTAGGTAATTAAGGGCATCTGAAAACACCTGCATAGGTATTTTGCATCTTCATTCTACCATTTAGCTCAAAACTGCACTGTTCACATTAAAGTAACTGTTCACATTAGCATACTTCTACTGTAAGTAAGTAAGGTTTATTAGACAGAAACTTGCTAGCTAATAGCTAATTTGATTGTCTTTACAAAAATTTCATTCTTTTAAACACTCACGAGTTACATAAATACTAACTACTACAAATATTAATGTTACACTGACATTTGATTCAACATGTTAACGAAAAATGGCACACACGTGGTACTGTGTCTCTTTGTTTTGATTTTAACCGTTTTTACTTTCAGCTGCGGACGCGTACGATTGTTTATTGGTGCATCAGGTGGGAGGATAGTTCGGTGTTGGACAGATGCAAGGATTTTTACACCCAAACTTAAGAATTAGTATGTTACCACGTTCATGTAGTGAGGGGAGGGATAATTCTGTTAGAAGAGATACATATTTCAATCCCACCTCCACTCCTCTCAGTGACGCAAATTTCTTTATTATTACAACTTTCTTATCTTTATACGTCACCTACACTTTACTCTTACACTAAATTTAAATTATTACTTATTTTCCTACTTTAATTAATATCATTCTTTTAATTTTATCTGGGCAGTTAAAACTAATAAACTCAAGAAGAGCCGTATCCAACAATCAAACTATAACATTCACATTAAAATAATGGCTCAACCGGTATCGCAGGGTGCCCTTCCAGCATAGGGCACCCCTTCCACCGTGACCAAAATTACCAAAATTAAAATAAAACCCTTTTTCTTTTCTTTTTTTACGGCTCTTCACCACTTAACTAAATCATCATTCCAACCTCCCAAACCACCTAAAAATAAAATACTCTATCTTAATAATATTTGTTAAGAGTTTTCAAAATGTTCCGCACGTTGTTATCTCGTTCTGAAGAGCTCATGAACGGACGTTTTCCACCAGCTCTGTGTCCTAAGACCTTATTAGTTATATAGCGATTTACAGAGTGAGCTTACAGAGGGAGAAAGTGTCCAGCAAGCTGTGAACGTGACGTTTTCCATCAGCTTTGTGTCCAAAGACCTTATTAGCTAGATAGCGATTTAAAGAGTGAGCTTACAGATGAAGAAACTGTCCCTTCCTTCCTTCAAAATATGGCGTTGGGTTCCGCCGTTTTGCAGCTCCCTTTCCGCCTTCCTGTTGCTTCGATTGGTTTACCGCTTTCGCACTAAATGGCTTCAATTGGTCGGAGAATCTTGATCATTTCACTGTAGATGATTCTTTCTTGGGCTTTGGACAACGGAGTCGTTCTTATGCTTTCGAAGCTGTGATGGATCCTGTTTCTCTCGCAGAAAAGGGTGATGTTGTCTCTTCCACTGGAGTTCTTGGGGCATTCAAACAGCAGGTGTTGGGGAGTTTCGTCTTGGGCGTTGCAGAGTCTACAGCTGGGGGTGTGGTGAAGTCCCCATTCAAACAGAGTCTTATTCATTAGGGTAGCGGCCGATTTCAGCCTGAAGTAAAGGGATATCGATTGTCTGTCCTTAAACGGTGCCTGGATTGAGCTGTGAACGAGAAATTGAAAGGATTTTGGAGAGTGCGCTGTAGGCGGGAGTGGATTGCGGTATGTTATTTGTTAAATAATTAGCTGAAGGTGTGGCTAGTTTCCCGCCTACTGTTGGGCACCCCCCCCCCCCTCCCACACTCTGGGACAGGCCAATTTTGCTGTAAAATGAGCAAAACAAAGACAGTCTTCTACTGTCCAGAGTGTCGGTTGAGAGCTGGTTCTGGCACTGTGCTGTGTTCTCGCTGTAAGCAATGGCTACACCCCAAGTGCGCGAATACAACTGTAGACGAGCGAAGTTCAAGTCCCGACTGGCAATGTTTAAACTGCGAAACGGCAACAGCCCCTGTGACGCCAGTCGGCATTGACAAAACCAATGCTCGAAAAACGCCAAACATAACTCCTGTAATGAAACCAACCAGTGCCCTGGGTTTAACACCCAGAACCGAACCTAAGGGTCGTGTGACCCTCCTGTGCGTCGACTGCGAGAAGCTGAAGAAAGAAGTAGCCTCCCTACGTGAAACGCTCGCCAACAAAGATTCTGACATTTCGAATCTTCAAACCAATTTAGACTCAGTGAAGGCCCAACATCAGTCTGCCTCAAAAAGTATTAGTGCACAAAGGGAGGAGATTATATCCTGAATCGGTTAATCGATCAGCGCAAGGCTTTAATAGAAGGGATGGAATCTGAGTTGACTGTTTTGCGTGAAAACAGTCAACTCTTGATTCCCAAATACAAGAACTGGTACAAAATTGTGAGCTAAATGAATTAACGATCAGTGACCTCAAAGCTGCACTACAAAGCTATCGTTGCACCACAGAATCGCGGAATAGTGTAGCTACGCAATGTGATCCTCTTACGTCTCTAAGTACCCATTCCTGTGACATTGACTCTGCCCTTGACCACCCTCCTAGCGATCAAGAACCACCCCTGCATCCGCAAACACCCAACGGTATGGTAATCAGTCCAGGATACGACAAGCAAAGCTGTGACGTAATGACCGCAAACACAGTGAATCGACTGAGCGATTTGAAGGTGACTGACGTAAGTGTAGAAATTTGCGACACAAATAAATCGACTGCGAATGCGAATGACGTCACTGCACACGGCGCAGGTAGCCGTGAAATGAATGTATGTGTAGACAATGTTGATCGCGTAATTAGTCCAGTTATTTGTTCATGTTTTTATTGTTTCGACCCTAGCAAAAAATTTGACAAGGTTTTAGAGCCGCATATTCCTGAAAAAAGTTTGAAATCATCGAATTCGGTGCTGACTGGGGAAGAACAGAGAATATGCCGCCGCTATCGAAAAGGGCACTGCAGTTATGGTGTTAAATGCAAGTTTCTTCATACCGAAGGACCCCAACAACCGAGTGTGTGTAATAGTCGAGTACGCAGAAACATGACGGATATTGCTTGCAAATTCTACGCCATTGGACAGTGCAACCGTGGTTCTGCGTGCAAGTTTACGCATGTTTCGAAACAGACGAAAGTTTGTTACAAATATTCTAGCGGTCGTTGTTTTAATCCTAGTTGCAAATTTGTACACGTAGTTTTACCACGTAACAGCATTTATACTTTGAATACGAGTGTCGGGCAGCGGTTGTCCCCTGCCAGCGATCGGACTAACGCGCGGATTGCTGCACCGAGGCAGCCTGGCCAAACTGACTTTGAAAAAACACGTTACGGGCCTCCAGTACCTGACACGCGCCGCCCACCCTATGCTCTGATTACGGGATCGCAGCCAGCAAGCGATCGGGCTAACGCGCGGATTGCTGCACCGAGCCAGCCTGGCCAAGCTGACTTTGAAAAAACACATTACGGGCATCCAGTACCTGACACGCGCCGCCCACCCTATGCTTTGATTGCGGGATCACAATGGCAAAACCGTTTCGCTTCTCTAAGCGAAATTGCTTCTTCCGACATGCGTTTTTTTCACCAAATTCACCCTCTATCGCTGCCTCCGTTTCCGTTTCCGCCTCCGCCACTCATGAGCTTCCCAACAATCTTAGCATAGGGTTGCCGGTTGTGACGGACCAAGGTATGGATGAAAGATTGGAGTCAGTCTCGGAACCGACATCAGTCTCTCCCCGTCCTCTCCCTCTCCCCCTCCCCCATGATGCTGCACCGGGATCGGTGGGAGGCAAGAAATATAAAAATAAAGCGGTATCCCGTGAATTTAATGATAAGCGTTACGTGTTTCCTTCCATCCTCTACAGCAATGCGGAAAGTTTAAACCTAGAAAAATTAACTGAACTTGAGACCACGGCCCAAATGCTTGGTTCTTCCTTCATCTGTGTAACCGAGGTTCATCGACAAGATTTAAATTTATTAAAAGTTCCAAAATTCTCTTCTTTTGTTAAACTTCGCCCTGATGACCATCCCCTTGGGAAGAAAGGAGGAGGAGTTATGACCCTTGTACATGAAGATTTTAAACCCCAGCTTTTAACTATACCTTTCCTTGATGAAAAAGATGAGATTATTTGGGTGAAAGTACAACCTAAGCGACTCCCTAGGCCGTTCTCTGCGGTAGCGGTGTGCGTTTTCTACTATTCACCTGGTCAGCCCGCTGCCACAAGAAAGGCGTTTTGGGAGAAGCTGCAGGAATCAACGGATTACATCCAGAGAACACATCCATATTTCGGAGTAGTTATACTAGGAGATGGTAACGAGCTGGATACTAAATCGCTGGCCAGGTCACTTGGTCTTAAAAGCGTGGTTAATTTCCCGACAACCAAAGGTGAAACTTCTCTGGATGTGATCCTGACAAACCTTTCTAAATATTATCAAAATCCGATTAAACTAGCACCACTTGGTGGTAGTTACCACTATATGCTCCAGTGGAACCCTTTTGAGAAAGTAAAGATTCAATATTCGGTAACTGAGGTTACTTCTAGACCAATCACAGACCCTGGTCTGTTGCAGTTCGGAAACTGGATTACAGAGGAGAACTGGACCTTGGTTTCCGCAGCGAAGGACTTGGATTCCCAAGTTGAGGAATTTCATGGTAAAATCAATGACAAATTTCTTGAGTGTTTCCCTGAGCGTAAAACTAAATTTTGTTCTAGTGATAAACCGTATGTAAATTCAAAAATAAAGCGACTAATTAAGCGTAAATTACACCTTATTCGAAATGATCAAAAAGAGCAAGCAAAAAAATTGGCAAATGAAATTAAGTGGAAAATAAAAGAAGCTCAGGCTAATTATTAAAAAAATGAGGTGGATCATCTGTTGGAGTCCAAGCCTTCGCAGTTCTTCAGTAAAGTTAGAAGTCTGACTGGAAAAAGTTCTCAACCAGTTGACTTCATGAAGGAGGAGCCACCAGAGAAAACTGCGAATGATTTAAATGCCCATTTCGCTGCAGTTGTCCAGTCTTATCCACCTCTTCCACCTGAAGACCCTCCACAAAATTTAACTGCTCCTTCAATTGATAATTTAATGCCTGATATTTCTTTGTCAAGTGTAACCCGTAAACTTTCTAAGCTAAAAAGAACTTCTGTTGCTCCTTTTGATATTCCAGTTGTTCTCGTTAAAGCATTTGCTAAAGAATTAGCTTTCCCCCTTCAGATAATCTACAATAACATAACGCGAACAGGTTATTTTCCAAAGAAATGGAAGAAAGGTTTTATCACCCCCATTCCAAAGAAAGGAGCACCTAATGATTTCTCTGGTGTACGGCCGATCACAGTTACATCAATTTTCAGCAGAATTTACGAAAGTTTTGTTGCCACATGGCTTAAAGAATATCTTTTAAAAGTAACTGATCGAAAGCAGTTTGGTAACATTCCTAAGTGTTCGACAGTCCATTACCTAGTTAATTTGATTGATTTTATTTTAAAACATCTCGATGAACCTGGCAAATGGATAAATTTAATTGCAATTGATTTTAAAAAGGCATTTGACCTTGTTGACCATGAAATTCTTTTAGAAAAAATGGCGGAAAAAAATATACCCGATTTTATCGTCAAAATCATCAAGAGCTTCTTGACAAATAGAGAGCAAACTGTAAAGTATAAAGGCCATTTTTCTACTTCTTTACCAGTTTTTTGTGGAGTTCCACAAGGAACTGTGATCGGTCCGCTGTGCTTCCTCCTCATGATAAATGAAATTGCTGCTGGGTTGGAGGACAGATGGAAATACGTTGACGATTTGTCCTTAGCGGAAGTCGTATCTGAGGATCTGAAAAGTAACGCTGCCGGTTTCATCGACCAGGTTACCTCAGAGGCGACTGAAATGAATATGGTCGTGAATAAAGATAAGTGCTCGGTTACGACCTTTTCTTTTCTTAGAAAAACGTCTTTCGAACCTCCTATCGACCCTGGGCTCATCAGTGATAAAATAACGCTATTAGGTGTAGTGATCTCTTCTGACCTTTCGTGGCATGAAAATACAAAGACAGTTGTAAAGAAAGCTAACAGCGCAATTCAAATGCTAAAAACACTGAAAAAGTTTCGGGTTCCTAAGGACAAGCTAAAGCTAATGTTTTGCTCTTTCATTCGACCCTTAGTCGAATATGCTTGTCCAGTTTGGCACTTTGCTCTTACCCAAGGTGAAACTGATAAAATAGAGCGAGTTCAGAAGAGATCGCTGCAAATTATCTATGGCGGTTCCCCTCTACCATACTCTTTTTACCTCAAAGAATTTAAAATTGAATCCCTTTCTTCCCGCCGCGAAAAACTATGCCGCAACTTTGGCTCCTCCCTTCTCCAGCACCCAATGTACCGTTCATTCCTTCCCCCACCCTTTGTTCCTGTAAGATCTCGTCCCCCCCGAGAAGTGGCTGAAAAGGTTCCCAAACTGACCCCAATCTACTGTAACACTATGCGCTACAGTAGAAGCTTTGTGCCGAGCTTCGTAAAGCAGTACAATGCTCTTTAGCACTTTTCTGCCTTGTTACTTTTTTTTTTTTTTTTAAATTATCTGTTGACAAATTATTTTATCTTTACTTATGACTACAAAAACATCGTATTTGGGCTCTGCCCACGAGAGATATGTTTTGCTTTATTATTAAATAAATTGAAATTGAAAAAAAAAATTTCAATACGACTATCGAACAAAACATCATAAATCATACATAGATAGAGGTTTTTATTCCCCACTTTTTCCCATTTATTCATCCACATTCCCTTTTAACTGCTCAAATATTAAAAAAAAACAGATATCAAAATTACATTTACAAATTACAATTATTATTTACATTTTTCTTTTCACAGACTTATTTTACACATCCACTCAACATCTAAATGGGATTTCCATTTTAGACCTTCACACATCACCTTCAGGTAATTCACCAGCCAATAATTTAGCTTTATTTTGTCGACCCACCTTTTCCGTTTCCTTTTTCGGGATCCCAAAACGTAAGTGGAGGGATACCTATGACATCGCAAAAGTTGTCCGTCTGTCCGTCCGTCCGTCTGTAAGCACGATAACTCTCGAAGGGAATGAGATATTTTGATGAAACTTGGTGTGAGGATTCGTTGGGTCGGCGGACCAGTCGAGTTCGTAAATGGGCTTTGTAGCCCTACATTTAGGGGTGGGGGAGGGGGTTCAAATTAAGGGGCAAACAAAATATTTTGAAACAGCTAATGTGATAGTCGATTATGGGGTAACACGGTACACGATGGTGAAAACCATTTTGTAATCGGACAAGTAGTTCGCCCGGAATCCGGCCAAAACCGGAAAGTTTGTTAAAAGTAAAAGTTTTATTTGAAGTTGATTAGATGTTCGATTCAGAGGTAGGAGGACGTGCTGAAGACGATGGTGAAAACCGTTTTCTCGACGGACAAGTAGTTCGCCCGGAATCCGGCCCAAACCGGAAAGTTTGTTAAAATTAAAAGTTTTATTTGGAGTTGATCAGATGTCCGATTTAGGGCAAGAAGACATGCTGAACTTTTATGTGAAAACAATTTTCTAGCCGGACATGTAGTTCGCCCGGAATCCGGCCAAAACCGGAAAATTGTTAGAAGTTAAAGTTTAATTTCTAGCTGATTAGATAACCGATTTAGGGGTAAGAAGAGACGCTGAATCCGTGTGTGACAATCATATTTTACCCGGACATATAGTTCGACCGGAATCCGGCTGGAGTTGGAAAATTTGCTATAAGTAAAATTTTTATTTGAAGTTGATTAGATGTTCATTATTGGGGAAAGAAGATACCCTGAGTTCGTTTTTGAGCTTTCTTTTTTCGCCGGACAAGTAGTTCTAGAGTTCGGCCGAAACCGGGAAAATGGCAGAAGTGGCAGGAACTTCTCGTCAGAACAGATATGACTTATACGGGTAAATACACATGCTGAATCCATATCTGAATTTGGTTTTCTCAGATGATTAGCTATTTGGCCTTAATCTGTTTCTGAATTTTAGTTGTAAGAATGTTCAAGGATTCTGGCGATGACTGGATCTGGCTAAGACAAGACCCAGTTGTCTGGATCAGATATCGAATTTTTGGGATCCCATCGAAAACTTTGGTCTTGTTTCCATATGTTCACGCACACACATACGGCAAGGACACAGTGCCTTTTTCCTTTTCTCATCTTTGTGCGAAAAAGAGAGTTTCAGCACCCTTTTCCTTTGTTCTGTCGTATCAGCAATAACACCTTCTTGCCGAAAAACTGCAAAGAGGTCTGAGCACACGTTTCCACTTGCTGGGCATTCGACGAACGTCAATCAGCAGTTGATTGACGAATTGATTAAGACCTGTCTGATAAACATAGATAGTTAAATCTTCAGCAGCCAGTCTTCAACTGACCGTTGACCTGAACGGTCGCAAATACCGGTTAACTTTTTGTTTGTGAAACCGTTGAAAACCGTTACTGAAAGTCTGCGTTTGTGGAATGGCGCCAAGTGAAGGCAATGACGAGATGTCAGTTAGTCTGGTTTATCAGCCAGTTTTGAATTTTTTTCAGAAAAGTCTTGACTCGGGAGTTGATACAAATTCGGTCAAAAAGTTTGCTGCAGAGTTCTTCACTGTTGACGCGATTGTGGCTGCGAAAAAGTTTCTGTGGGCTCTTGCCTTTCCCAGTGAGCTCCCCCCGAGAAGAAATGCCCAGGCCAATCATCTGTGTGATATTGTGGATGCTTTCCGTCGCTGTGATGACTTGGACGTTGCTGTTCCGGATTTCGTCATACGATTTCCGAGCGAAGTTCCGGTCGTTCCAGCTGTTGCCATATCTGTATTGAGTAGCAAGCTAAGCGCTGTTGCTAACGATGTCCGTTTTATTGCTGAAGCAGTTTCTACTCTTGATCGCTTCACCGCTATTTCCACTCGTGCCGAGGCTTTGACGGCCATCCCTCCCTCACCACCTTCAGATACGCACACTGTTGTTGTTAGTAATGTCCCGTCGGATCTTCTTAACATTGATTCCAGGACGCAACACATTGACACCGTTGAAGGTAACGAAGGGATTACTAATGTCAGAGCGAATACTCAAAGAAATCGTCTCATCGTCCACACTTCAAGTGCTTCTTATGCAGAGGTTGTTGCGAGATCAATCACCAAAGGTTTGCCGGAGGGTACTACTGCCAAAGTTATGTCTCCTAAATTTTTGGGTGTCGTCAGGAGTGTTCCAGCCACCATTACGGCCGACGCCTTGAAGACCCTGATTCCTGATTCTTATGAAGTCGTGCCTATTTCGGGCTCTCGTTCTTTCAAAATCGGGTTCAAAAGTCAAGTTGGTCTCCTTACAGCTATGAAAATCGGGGTAAAAATCGGGTATGAAGTTTTTCGTGTTCATGAATTCCACCGAATGCCCAAGCGCTGCTATCGCTGTCAATCCCCAAACCACGGTATAGCCAAATGCCCGCATCCATCTGATTCTCCAAAATGCGCTCGTTGTGCTGGTTGCCACAGTTATAGCAAAGATTCCCCTTGCTCACTGCCTCCAAAGTGTGCCAATTGCGACGGCTGTCATGTCTCTTTTAGCCTCAGATGCAGCGTTATGAGGAAGGCCGTGGGACTTGGCAAATAATGGTTTTTCAGGAAAAGAAACTGCGCTGTGTGTCATTAAATGTAAATGGCACTAAGGACAAAGATCTTCTACTTGATGATTTGCTAGGCAGCTCGGACATTCTTTGTCTTCAAGAGCATCTGCTATCCGCCCCTAGTAGCGAAAGTTTGCGCCGATCTCCTGAGCACTTTGTGTTCATTCAGCCGGCAATGAAAACTAGAGGTCGTCCTTCCGGTGGGTTAGCCATTTTTCTTCGAGCCAGCGAGTGTTCAGCACCACCAAAACTGTTCCAGTCTGGGCGTTATGCTCTTGCCGTTCAGTTGGACAATATTGTTCTTGTTAATGTATATTTACCTTGCGACCGGCGGAACATTGCATCACATAGTTCATTTGCTAAGGCTTGTCAGAAAATCAGAACACTTCTATCAGACATTTCAAGGAAAGGAATGAAATGGGCTCTTGTTGGTGATATTAACACTGATCTTCTAACTTCTTCTGTACGGACTGATTTATTTTTCGATTCTTTACCGGTAGCTCACACTCTCATTGAGAAGTCTCTACCCTTTTCATATAGACATAATCGTGGCGCTAATGTTTCCAACCTTGATCATTTGATTGTTTCTGAAACAAGTCTCATTGACGGTATTGTTGAGGTTGATGAGGAGAAAATTGAGGACGACCATCTGCCTCTGTCTTTCTGTTTGGTTGTCCCTGTTGCTCGAATCAGTCGTCCAAATCCCAAGAAGGCTTGGATCCAAAAGCGTAACTGGAATTGTATAGATACTGTGCTCTACATTTCTACATTAACTAATCTTCTCTCGCTTTTAAAAGTTCCTTTTCACCTTCTTCAGACTGGTATAGCAGCTACTACTTCGTCCGTTGATATTAATTGTTATTATAGCGAGCTTGTCCATTGCTTGAAATTGGCAGCCGATATTGCTGTACCGACTGAGAGAATTCGAGTTGGTACAAGGAAACCTATTTGGAAAGTCAGTCCTGAAGTTAAGAAGGCAAAAAACACAGCAAAATTTTGGCTAAAAATTTGGATTGCTTGTGGACGCCCAGGGAATGGTACTGTTTTTAATCTAAAAGCTAAAACAAAGCGTGAATACAAATCTTCACTTAAAAATGCTCGTTTGAATGGCTTAGATGCTCCCAGTGACAAAAAAGCGTGGCAAAAGGTCCTTCGTACAGATAAAGGTTCAGCTGTACCTCCTTCCGCGCTAACTATGGCTGACTGGACCAACCACTACCGTGGTCTATTCAGTGGTTGCAAAAACCAGATTCAGCAGCACTTTGAAAATTTACTTCTTAAATACCTACCAAGGAAAATATTTCAACCTTCTGTTCTTCCCGTTACTTGTTCTTCCATCGAAATTGCTTTCCGAAAATTAAGAAGAACTGGTTCTACAGATTCTGATGGCCTTAGTGCCGATTTTTTCAAAATTGAGTGTCCAGCTTTAACACAACACCTTCAGCTGCTATTTCAAATTTGTTTATGCCAGGGTTTGGTTCCGAATAGTTTCCTCCTGGGTACTATAACATCGGTGATTAAGCGAGGGAAAGACGCGGACCTTTGCAAAAGCTATCGGCCAATTACAGTTTCTTGTACCATAAGCAAAATCCTGGAATACGTCCTTCTTCCAGAACTAGTTGAAAAATGTAGCTTTGGTTCAATGCGGTTTGGATTCCGTTCGAGCGCCAGTTGTGCGCATGCTCATCACATATTGACAAAAATGATGAAACAGGCTACCCGCGACAAGTCTTCTATACATATATGTTCTATAGATATAGCTGGTGCTTTTGACAATATAACGCATTCTCAGGCCCTATTTTCTCTCATTACTTCTGGCGTGAATCTGTCTGTCGTCTATCTGTTAAAATTTTGGTATGGTCATTCTTCAGTAAGGTTCAAATGGCAAGGTAGCTTGTCAGAGATTATTTCTGTCCGAACTGGTGTTCGCCAAGCCACATCTTCAAATCGGCCATATCTTCTTGTCTCGATTCTTTGCTTCCTGCTTACTTCTATAAAGACTATGCCTTCAGCTACATAGCCTATGCGGACGACTTGCTCTTAGTAAGCCGTAGCCGATCCACACTCACAAAAAATGTAAGTAAGCTGTCGTCAGAACTTCTGAAAATTGGCCTTGAAGTTAACCTTTCAAAATGTGAGTACCTGCATTTCAACCCTTCGTCAAATTGTTCGAGTGCATCTAAAGCTTCTATATCTCTTGGATCGTTCATCGTCAAATCAACAGACTCTCTACGGTGGCTCGGCATAACATTCAAATCTTCATTGTCAAAATTTTGCTCATCGGTTGTTCAAGAAGTTTATAAGTCGATCCGTAGCGCCTATGGGCGCATCGTCCCCAACCGAGGGCGCTATAATCGTAAAGCTTTGGGAAATTTGTACAGCACCTTCTGCGCTCCTTCTATACTATTCCGTTCTGGCGTCACTCATGTTCTGCGAAAGAAGGAGATTAAAAAGATGAGATCATGTTATTTTAAATATGCAAAGCACCTGCTCCACTTGTCGAAATTATGTCATAACCATACATTGACGGAGAAATTCAAAATTCAAGACGCAAGTGTTACCCTTTTGGATGTTTCGTCATCACTTTCAAAACTCATGGACAACAAGGCCCAACCAGCACACGATGTCGTCCACTGCTTCCTGACCGAAGATTAAAAATTAAGTGTCTTTTTCTGTGTGTATATATGTGTTTTGTTTATTTTCTTTTGACTTTTGTCATTCACTCCGCCTTTTCAAAATGGCGGGTCATAAATAAATTACTTACTTACTTACTATTACTTACTTACTTATAGGAAAGCTTTTAAAGTTTAACTGAAAAAGGTAGCTTATTTGTATATTTGAATGAATGTCGCTCAAGAGTCAAAATTATTAAAGGACCCCTCGCACTATTTACTCTTCATCTTACAGTATTTTAAAATATTTGAATACTTTAAAACTAGGATGTGCTTTCAGCACGGTTTTGGTCTATTTTAAGCCTTTTCCGAAACCCGTTGACTTGTAGAGAAAACAGGGAAACAATTTACATAACCGGTTTTTCTGATGGAAAAACTTCTCGCAGACAACCGTCTACAGCGTGATACACATCGAAGGTAGCAAGCACGGCAAGTGAGAAAATCAGCGTTGTTTTGTTAGAGGGGTTAGAATGTACCGTACGAAATTGGGGTCACGCGGCTTAGAAAGGGGGTATGGAAGTAGGTTGCATTAGTATTATATGTAAGACAGGGTCCTTTATTTTTTTTTTTTTTTTTTTAAGCCTCGTAGTATAGTATCTTTTCTGTTCTTCCAGTCCAATATGAATTGGCCAGGTGACTACGCTTCCACTTACCCTCGGTGACGCCAACGGTCTTAAGTCAAACACATGACCGGCCTATCTATTTAGCGTCACCTACACTTTCCTCTATCTGTACGTTTATTTTTTTAATTTCTTAATTGTTTTTTGTCCTTCAATTCTTTATTTATAAAATTAAATTAACAAAACTAAATTCAATAACAATATTTACTCTTTCCACTATCTATACATTTCAATCATATTATACAATTTTAACGTGAGTATCTTTCTACTATTATTATTCTCATCATTCGAACTATTTCTGTTACAAATTCAACCTAAAAAAAAAAAAAAAAAAAAAAAACTAAAAAAATCATATAAAATACACAGGTCCTTTACAGGTTATCAGAATAGGGCTAAGATACGACAGTCTGATTACCCATCATATTTTTACTTAATTAGGCTAGAAGAACCGACAAAAACGCGTCACTTCGTTGCTTTGTTATCCACGATTCTTGAATTTCAGCTGACGTAATTTCTCTTCCGTAACTGTTGTACCTCTATACGGACGTAGCTCTATGTTTGAAATGTTTAGCAACTACAGCGGCAGCCAATTGCCGTAATTCATGGCGGATTTGCATTCTTCAAGCCAGGAAGATGAAAGTAGCATGGTAAGTGAAAGTGACCAGGAAGCACGGAACAGAGGGCTATCTTCAGATGTGATTCTGCAATCTGGAATCGATCATTGCAAAATCTTCGCTTTGTTAGCCACTGAAACACACGCTTTTGCAGACATTCAAATTTTCCGCGACTCGCCGTAAAGTTATTTGTCGTGCAACCAGCGGAGATTCCAAACGTCACTACTAGACTACGCGACGTAAAAAACAAAAATCCCTTACATGAGTCAAAATAATTCATTGTATTCAGATCAAACATAAAAAATAAATTGGCTTTTCAGTTAAACTTTAAGTATATTTTGATGTGAGATACAAAAATAAGCTGGTATTTTGTTCCAATTAAGCTCTTTTTCTCGAATCCTTGTCTTTTACAAGGCAGATGTAGTTGTGCTGCAGGGGATACATTTGCACCATTTGACTTTAGTCGTTAATGTTGAAAATTTGCAGCACCGAGTGCCACTGCGGCCACGATGAGAGTGTGCTCGAAGGCAGGAAGGACAAGTTGTGCAATGTGACTTGTTCTGGCGATGCTAAGGCCATCTGCGGAGGAGAGACCGCAGTTGGTGTATACTCGACTGGACTCACCGGTAAGTCACCTCTTCCAGTTTTCAACCAACTCAAATGTGGTTTTCCAGCAAGAATCATTTCTGAGTCATTTTTGCATATTTTACCAAAAAAATACCGTTCGCTTAAAGCACAAAGGTCACAGTTAAGTTATTCTTTTTTTTTGCGCTGCGAAGGCTGTCAAAGTCTCTAATAGGCTATACTACTTGAACTCGAAAAATTTCAGTAGCGTATTTCTTTTAATTTTATAAAATAACACTGTTTCGGTTTTCTAGTTTCGTCAAAGTTTCGGTTTTCTGGCTTGATCCTGAAGAGGACCATTGCCAAGCAGGGCCGAAATGATGAATGAATGATTTTAAAAACGAAACAGAAAAGACTGAAAAACGCGTTTTGAACATCAATTACTCCCAAGGCAGAAGTTGGGATGAAGAATCTTTTCTTCGGTGAAAACTAGGAGACTAAATGCCTGCTAACCAAGCGGGAAATTGATATTTGTGTCGTCAGTGCTTTAATTTCTTCTATGTTTTCATGCAGATAGGTACATCTCTTCCTTTGTACTATGTTTTGTTTTGTCAGATTAGAGTTTAGAGTAGAATTTATTCATAAAGTAACGACGAGGGGTTTGAGTTTGTTGTCATCATACAAATATATGTCTATATAAATATAGGGATTATATACAAAAATAAGGGATTATATAAAAAATATAAGGATTACATAATAAGTATAAGGGATATATAAATATATCCCTTACGGAATTATAAGCTTCTGAAATCCCCGCTTTTCGCCGTTCTTTCGTAAGTACTCACGGCTTTTTGGCGCTTTTCCGGCCAAGCCGAGTTTTACCCGTCATGCAACGCAAATTTCGCTGAAACCTTCAAGGTCTGCCGGCAGCTCTTTCACAAATAAGAATATGAGAAGCTCCAAAGCAATGTTATCATTTTTGAAGACATGGTAGACCATCAGGTCTATCTTCTGTTTTAAACCACGCTGCGTTGATTTTTCAAATATTTTGCGTCGAGCCGCCGCGTCGAAGAGCGCGACGGCTGTATACTCTATGAGCGTGTTCCATCCTACTTACCGTAGCTACCACGCATGACGTCACAAATTCTGCCTTTTGTCGTCAAGGCTGGAACGATTTTTCTATTTTCCAGCGGAATATCATGCCACGGGTGAATCCGACCAATCACGTGACAGAGATTCGTGGTTACTACTCTTACCACGCTCGGGGTAAATAGTTACTATTAGTTACTATTTCGAGAAGGCTGGAACGGTCAGCGTAGTAACTTTTCGTGAGGTTGGAACGGATTTAGTAACTAAAAGTTACTATTGGAACGAGGGTGGAACACGCTCTATATGACTAAGTCCAAAACACGCCACTGATCCTCGGAAAGAAGGAGAAAATGTAGCACTAACGACACAAACTCAGCAACTCAATCCTGTGTTAACCAATCACGGCGATGTTTGGGAGGAGCTGTGATACCACTTCCGGCTCTTCCGCTAGGTACAGAGCGATTTTGCATCGGCAAGAAGAGTTAGTCACCAAGAGTATAGACTCGAGAAGCGCCAGCAAGAAAATCTGTAGCTTCTCGTGAAGAAAAAAAAAAAAATCATTCCTAGTAAGAGCTGTGCTGTCACGTTTTTTTTTTTTAGATCGAAAGCATGTGTACTGGCAGTTACCAGCCGAGGGAGAGAACTGGGGAGCTGTGAAAATCGCCTTCTTCCTTGCGTTCAACGGCAGACAAATCCGCCAAGTCAAACAACTGCTTCGCAGCATCTACCAACCGCAACACCTCTACCTCATCCATGTAGAAGCCAGGGCGGATGTGATGTACAAAGAGCTTTCATATCTAGAGGAGAAATACGAGAACATTCGACTGCAAGGCGATCGGATTCGGGGGAATTGGGGATCCCCTTCCCTCCTACATGGGATACGTTCAGGGATTCGAGAGCTACTTAAGATGGGAGAATGGGATTATTGGATTAATCTGAGCGAATCCTGCTTCCCGATTGAGTAAGTGTTGATGAAATTGACGTTTTTTTTAACCATCGTCGAATGGACGAGGAGACATAGCCATTAAACGACGGTTGTGTCAGTACTATCTCCCTACTATCAGGACTAAAACTTCTACTCTTTAAGTAGAAAAAGCTTCGTAGGATAAAACAAATTACAGATTCTTACTTTCGTAAATATTCTTTGAGCCCAAGCTGACTTTGAAACATTAATTCAAACAATGTTTAATCTTACTTTCGTTTTATTAAAGGACACCTGAATGAAGAGTACCAAGTATCATTCCTCTCTGTATGACTTCCGTTAACATTGCCTGCAGAAAACCCAATCCAAATACGAAATATGTTTCCAAGCTACGATTTTTGCTCCATTTTGCATCTGTCCTTATCTCAGTACCGAACAATTTTAGAAATGAACAAATGTCTCAAATCAACCCTTCTTCTGGAATATTTTTTTAACCAGTTAAGCCCAAACGTATATCTAGAAGAAATTCCAATACGATCCAGCCAGCGCTGTACAAGATTTGAAGGAATTGCGCTTTTTGTCTTGGAGTCTGCATGTGCAAACCTTCAGAAACGAACATCCCTATTTTGAAAACGTCACGCTTAGGAGAAGAATGCTCTCCGTGGCCATGTCTGTAAATGCATTCTCCATGGTGTGTTCAAGTATGGTTTCATTGTTCAGGTGTCCTTTAAAGAAAATGACTAAATGGGCTGATCACCAAAAATAGACAACCAGCTCTTCAGTGCCCGGAGGATAAAACATCAACCAAGGAAGGAAAACAAGACCAAATGTTTCGATGGGATCCCAGAATTTTAAAATTTGCTCCAGACAATCAGTCTTCAACAGAATTATTAAACATTTATACTTTTAAAATTTAACAAGAGCTGGAAGCTCATATGGCACTTGCAAGGCTGGGTCAGATGGAAGTGATGGTCAAAAGTATTCTTTTCCCTTTTCCGTTAAGATGCGCCAAACTTGCTAGGCTGGGTCAGAGGATGGAAGTGACGGTCAAGATTTTTTTTTTTTTACTTTTCGTTTGCGATGCGCACTTTAAGGGTGCTAAAAATTAATTTCTAAGCAAAACCCTTGAGGCAAAAAGAATCATGTGCTCATGGCGACCGTGAAAAAGTAAATTTTGCTTAAAAGTTTTTTTGTACTTGGCGGTTAAGATGAGTTCTTCAATGGATGGTCGGATCGGAGAGTGACGATGTCTAACCCAATGATGTCAAGTTTCTAATGCTCCAGCATAGTTTTATCGTCATAGCACATCTGGAAGTACCTTAACTCACGATCACCGGAATTCCGGACACCCCCTACAGCTCTCCCCCCCTTGGTACCCGAATCCGGTCTGATTCTGTCACTGATGCACCTAGGACTTGTGCCTGTACTTCCCACCAGGTTTCATCCTGATCGCTCCCCTCTATGCGTGTCACAAGATGTCCGGTTCTCCCCTCCGAACCCCCCCCCCTCCCCCAGTTCATCGGATGCGGTCCGGACTTGAAATGGGACATGGTGAGACATGATGTCTTTCAAGATATCAAGTTTCGTTAAGATCCGATAACCCATTCGAAAGTTATGCATGCTACCAATTTCCGGATTCTGCTTGATTCTTCCGGAAACATGATATATAGAAAGACCTCGTGTCTCAGACGGCCCATTTTAAATATAGATCGGATCCGGTGACATTGGGTGGGGGGGGGGGGGGGAAGTTGACATAAACGGGCCGGATCCGGTCACTGTGGGGGAGTTGGGGGGGGGGGGGGAAGTTGACATAAACGGGCCGGATCCGGTCACTGTGGGGGAGTTGGGGGGGGGGGGGGGGGTCCGGACATGCACAAAAACCAAAGTGATGTGCCGAATTGGATGCAAGTTGGACAGTACCAAGTTTATGTGGCCTGGATTTGTCATTTGGCATCCGAACAGATCCGACCAAAGTAGGGGGAGGATGAAGCGGGAACCGGAAATTTGAAGATATGCTCCGGTTCGAGTTAAACTTGATGGGCGGGAAGAGGAGATGTTAGAGATGCGAAGTTTATGTGTCCGAGTTGTATTCGGCCACAGTGGGGGGAGTTGGAGGGGGAGTCCCGGAAATGTTGTGGCTCGCATAGGGGTTAAACGAGTGGAGTGATTTGAATGAAACTAGGAAAGTAGAGAGATCGTATGCGTTAGATGGCATATTTTAGGTCCAGACCGGATCCGAGCATGGTGAGGAGGGGTACCGGAATTTCCGGAAAAATGCTCAGATTTATTTTCGCGCTTCTCACACCACCTGCTCGTAACAAGTGCCATATGAGCTCGTAGCTCTTGTTCGTTGTTCGCTTTACTCCGCTACCACCTTGTGTATTTGGCGGGTTATAAGTAAAATATATATATATATATATTCCAAACAAGGAGGGAAATAAATTTTAAAGTAACAGAGGGGGCATTTTGTATCCAAACCAAAAGATTAGAGGATAGAGATTTAAGTAGAAAGTTTGTTAGAGGGATAATATTATAATATTATCTTCTTCTCTTCAGGTTCGTTGGCGATTTGGAGGACTTCCTAGCGGCCAATCGAGGCCTCAGTTTCCTCGCGTCCCCCACGACGAATCCGTTTGATTCCCTCAAATCCCAAGGACTCAGCCAAGCGTTTGTGGAGTGCGATGGGTATCTATATAAAGCTGGACCAAAAAGTTTGCCAGAAGGGATACGGATGGATTATGGAAGTGATTGGTTCGTGTTTCATCGGGAGTTTGCGGAATTTGTCGTGGATAGCAGCGATCCTCTGATTTTGGGTTTGGAGAAGGTCTTTAACTACTCGTTTCTTGCCCCCGAGGTAAGTTGTTTGTTCTAGTGCAATAGCAGCTTGTTGAGGTCTGTTCAGTTATCCCTATTCTCCTATACGCATCAGACCCCAGCGAGAGAAATCCCAGAAAATCCCCAAACCAGCACCTGTGCCCCCTCTTCATGAAAGATATAGAAGGAGTTTTGTTCCAGCATTTGTTGAGTTGTACAAAAACCGATAAGTTAGTCCTTTTTAGTGTTTTTTTTTCTTTCGTGACAAGACTATAGAGTGATAGAGTGTCATATTCATCATTTTTGTACGACGAAAAGGTCAAATTCGGCGGTAACGCTGTGATAGCTGCTTTTGAAAAAAAACAAATACTGTTCTATTCCATTCGATAGTTATCCGTGTGTGAAAAACAAAATCGGTGCGGTTAGTTCCTAGGATCTAAGTAGGTGCAGTAGAGGCTTTGCTTCTCGTTTCGTTTTGCTTTTTGATCCTACACCACTCAAATCCGGTATAAAATATTTATCTCTTTGCCGTAAAGGCTTAAACTAAATTTTCTTTCTATGATCTGAAAACAAAAAGACCATTCAGAATCTAAGTAGGTGCAGTAGAGGCTTTGCTTCGCTGAAGCAAAATTTTTCGTTTCGTTTTGCTGTTTGATCCTACACCACTCAAATCCGGTAGAAAATGTTTATCTCTTTGCCATAAAGGATTAAACTAAATTTTCTTTCTATGATTTGAAAACAAAATGACCGTTTAGAATCTAAGTAGGTGCAGTAGAGGCTTTGCTTCGTTGAATCAACATTTTTCGTTTCGTTTTGCTTTTTGATCCTACACCACTCAAATCCGGTATAAAATGTTTATCTCTTTGCCATAAAGGATTAAACTAAATTTTCTTTCTATGATTTAAAAACAAAAAGAATGTTTAAAGTGATTGTTCTTCTGTTGAGATACTTCAGGGTTATCATGCAATTAATGCAAAATGTGTGCAAATCTTTCGATGCCGTAACCTGGCTGTAACAGGATTTAGAAGCAATAGAGCAAAAATGGGCAAAAGTTATGTGACGATATTCAGTGTTTAGCCTTTTATCTTTTTTTCGAAAGGCATTGTCATATCATGTTTACGCTCTTCTACAGTAGATGCATGCTTATGTGAACGCCTGATAACAGTGAACGATCGCCGAAGGAAAAACTAAAACCCAAACCAGGGATTGTTTTACTATGATCTGTATAAAGCTGGCTAATAACCATTCACGCTGTTTTTGAATATTTTGCTAATTCACGTCTGAAAGTGACTCAACTGACACCTGGTTTGCTTTTTGGGATCCCAAAACGTAACTGGAGGGATACCTATGACATCGCAAAAGTTGTCTGTCTGCCCGTCTATCCGCACGATAACTCTCGAGGGGATTGAGATATTTTGATGAAACTTGGTGGGAGGATCCTTTGAGTCAAAATACAGGTCAAGTTCGAAGATGGGCTCTTTAGCCATATATTTGAGGGTGGGGGAGGGGTTTCAAATTAAGGGACACACAAAATATTTTTAAACAGCTGATGTGATAGTTGATTATGGGGTAAGAAGACATGCTGAGTACGATGGTGAAAACCATTTTCTTGTCGGACAAGTAGTTCGTCCGGAATCCCACAAAAACCGGAAGGTTGGTTAAAAGTAAAAGTTTCATTTGAAGTTGAATAAATGTTCGATTGAAGGGTAAGAAGACGTGCTGAACGCGATGGTGAAAACCATTTTCTCACCGGACAACTAGTTCGCCAGGAATCCGGTCAAAACCGGAAAGTTTGTTAAAAGCGAAAGTTTTATCTGAAGTTGATTAGATGACAGATTTATGGGTAAGAAGAGACGCTGGATCTGTGTATGACAAACATTTTTTAACCGGACATATAATTAGTCCGGAATCCGGTTTTAACCGGAATTTTTTTTAAGTCAAAGTTTTATTTAAAGTTGATTAGATGTTCTTTATAGGGATAAACAGATCCGCTGGATCCGTTTCTGAATTTTCTTCTTTTTTTTGCTGGACTATAGTAGCTCGCTCTGGATTCGGGCGAAACCGGAAATTTGACAGAAGTAAAGCAGGAAGTTTCGGTCAGTATCGTCAAATAGATATGGCTTATAGAGGTATATCTGTTTCTCTGATAATTAGCCTGGCGAAGACTGGATCGGGCGAAGATAAGACCCAATTGTCTGGGTCAAATATTAGATTTTTGGGATCCCATCGAAACCTTTGGTTATAATTTGAAAAGTTTGCCACGAGGAACGCACCTTCAAGGAGAAGATGGCGGTCCGAACCTGCAGATGCCTTCAAAAGAGGAAGGACCTTTTTAGTAAATTCAAAATCAAAGAACGTTAATTGAATTTCTACTTCAAGTTTGTGCCAGGATAACCCTGAAATAGTTGGCTGTTTGCTGATATCAAGTTTGTTATTTTTCTGTTCCATTTTACTTTTTCATATGCAAGTAACAAAACCAAGGTAGTGGAACATAAAAGTGTTCAAATAAGCATACCTCTACTGTAATTTACAAATCTTAAAACCTGGATCGCTTCTTCATGAGACATGTATTCAGCCGGAAAATGAAGTATGAACCTTTTATAAAGCACAAGTTGATTAGGATTTAAAAGTCCAGATTTTGGTAAGGATGTCCAGCAGGTTCTGGGGCGAGAAACAGTACCCTACTCATTTTTATGGCACTTGTAGCCTCTGGCTCAAGTGCCATATACCGATCACAATTCCGTCTGTCGGTCTCTCGGTCGGTCCGAGTTTTTTGTCCCACATATCCGAGTTAGGGTACTTCCAGATGTGCTAGGACAATGAAACTTGGCAGGCATATCAGGGACCCGACCAAACTAACCTGGAAATAATCAGTTTCCCGATCCGACCAAATGCGGGGGAGTGCGGGGCGCTGGAAACTTGAAAATTTAGGGCATTTTGTCACTTTTTTCCGAGTTAGGGTACTTCTAGATGAGCTAGGACAATGAAACTTGGCAGGAATATCAGGGACCCGACCAAACGAACCTGGAAATAATCAGTTTCCCGATCCGACCATATGCAGGGGAGTGGGGGCGCTCGAAACTTGAAAATTTAGGGCATTTTGTCACACTTTTTCGAGTTAGGGTACTTCCAGATGAGCTAGGACAATGAAACTTGGCAGGAATATCAGGGACCTGACCAAAGTAACCTGGAAATAATAAGTTTCCCGATCCGACCATATGCGGGGGAGTTGGGGCGCTGGAAACTTGAAAATTTAGGGCATTTTGTCACATTTTTCGAGTGAAGGTACTTCCAGATGAGGTAGGACAATGAAACTTGGCAGGAATATCAGGGACCCGACCAAACTAACCTGGAAATAATCAGTTTCCCGATCCGACCATATGCGGGGAAGTGGGGCGCTGGAAACTTGAAAATTTAGGGCATTTTGTCACACTTTTTCGAGTTAGGGTACTTCCAGTTGTGCTAGGACCATCAAACTTGGCAGGCCTATCAGAGACCCGACCAAACAAACTTAGAAATAATCAGTTTTCTGATCCGACCATTTGGGGGGGGGGGGGGTGGACGGCAGGGGAATCCGGGAAATTGAGAAGTGTGTAACTTTCGAACGGATGATCGGATTGTAATGAAACTTCATAACTGAATAGAATATATATCTGTAATGTCCCGTTTAAAGTCTTGACCGGATTCGGTAGCCAGGGGGGAGTTGGGGGGGGGAGACCGGAAATTTCAAGAAACGGTTAGAATGGAGGGATCGGAGTGAAACTTGCTGGGAAGAACAAGCATCTGCTCTAGATAAGTCCTTTAGACCATTGTACTGGATCTGGACACTTATGGGGGGGGGGGGGGGTCCCGGAATTCCGGTGATGGTGGTTTTGGGGATTTTCACGATGAAACTTGGCAGGCATATCAGGGACCCAATCAAACTGACTTCAAAATAGAAATTTTGTCGATCAGATAATGGTGGGGGGAGTGGAGGGAGGGGAATCCGCAGGGGAATCCGGGAAATTGAGAAGTGTGTAACTTTCGAACGGATGATCGGATTGTAATGAAACTTCATAACTGAATAGAATATATATTTATAATGTCCCGTTTAAAGTCTTGACCGGATTCGGTAGCCAGGGGGGAGTGGGGGGGGGGGGGGGCGGAAATTTCAAGAAACGGTTAGAATGGAGGGATCGGAGTAAAACTTGCTGGGAAGAACAAGCATCTGCTCTAGATAAGTCCTTTAGACCATTGTACTGGATCCGGACACTTATGGGGGGGGGGGTCCCGGAATTCCGGTGATGGTGGTTTTGGGGATTTTCACGATGAAACTTGGCGGGCATATCAGGGACCCAATCAAACTGACTTCAAAATAAAAATTTTGTCGATCAGATAATGGTGGGGGGAGTGGAGGGAGGGGAATCTGGGAAATTGAGAAGTGTGTAACTTTCGAACGGATGATCGGATTGTAATGAAACTTCATAACTGAATAGAATATATATTTGTAATGTCCCGTTTAAAGTCTTGACCGGATTCGGCAGCCAGGGGGGAGTTGGGGGGGGGGGAGACCGGAAATTTCAAGAAACGGTTAGAATGGAGGGATCGGAGTGAAACTTGCTGGGAAGAACAAGCATCTGCTCTAGATAAGTCCTTTAGACCATTGTACTGGATCCGGACACTGATGGGGGGGGGGGGGTCCCGGAATTCCGGTGATGGTGGTTTTGGGGATTTTTACGAAGAAACTTGGCAGGCATATCAGGGACCCAATCAAACTGACTTCAAAATCAAAATTTTGTTGATCAGATAATGGTGGGGGGAGTGGAGGGAGGGGAATCCGAAATTTTCAGTCATGCGTAATTTTGGAATGGGTGATCGGATTCGAGTGAAATTGAAGAATTGAACAGAGGACATTTCTCCGATGATTTTTTCCATATCCGGACCGGATCCGGCAACTATTGGGGGGGGGGGGGAATACGTGACCCGTTTAGAATGGAGGGACCGGGATGGAACTTTGTGGGAAGAACAAACAGATGCTCTAGGTAAGTCATTTGCTGAATCGGATTGGCTACGTGCACCGCGGGGGAGCTGGGGGGGGGGGGGTGGACCGGAAATCTCGGTAAACGGTTAGAATGATGGTATCGGAGTGAAACTTGCTGGGAAGAACAAACATCTGGTCCATGTAAATCTTTTACATAATTTGACTGGATCCGGAAACTTGAGGGAGGAGGGGGTTTCCCGGAATTCCGTTTTTTGGGGGATTTTCACGACGAAACTTGGAAGGCATATCAGGGACCCGGTCAAACTGACTTGGAATAAAAAAAAATCCTCGATATGATAATCTTGGGGGGGGGGGGGAGTTGAGGGAGGGGAATCCGAAATATTGAGTCATGCGTGACTTTGGAACGGGTGATCGGATTCGAGTGAAATTTAATAATTAAACAGAGGACATTTTTCTCTTGTGACCTTTTTCATTTCCGGACCGAATCCGGCAATAATTGGGGGGAGGGCGGAAAATACTTGACCCGCTTAGACTGGTGTGATCTGGATCGAACTTCGTGGGAATGACAAACAGATGCTCTGGATTAATCATTTACAGAACCGGATTGGCTCCGGTTATTGTGGGTGGAGTTGGAGGAGGGGGGGGGGGGGTCTGGGATTCCGGTGATCGCGCGTTAAGGTACTTCCAGATATGCTAGGACGATGAAACTTCGCTGGAATATTGGAGACTCAACAACATTTGCTTAGTAATTGCTACGTCCCAAATCCGATTATTCCTTAAAGTACCAATCTTGACCGCAAAGTAAAAAAAATACTTTTATGCAATATATGCATTTTCGTGATGCCCATCAGCCCATTAGCAGTTTTGCCTCCAGTGTTTTGCTTACAAATGAAGTTCCAGCTCCCTTAGAGCGCGCATCTCAACCGCAAAGTCGAAACTTACTTTTGATCAATCAAATCATCTTGACGCATGCAAGTGCCATATGAGCTTACAGCTCTTGGTTTTCTCACTTTTCTCTTCATTTTTTCCATTTCAGATTTTTATTCCAGGCATTCTTCCACACGGCTGTCCAGAACTCTCGGTTCTGTAACCGAGTCTCGAATGCCAACCTACGATGGGTTCACTGGGCCAACAAAAAGAGCGAAGGACAATGCCACTGCAACATCTATGGGGATGTTTGTGGATGCAGTCCTGTCGCGTACCGAAGTGAGGTAAATATAGAATAATACTAGTTGTAGTTGTTTTTAGTTGTTGAGTTAAGTGACGAGGATGTTCATGACGAAAAAATTCAATGTTTGGCTTCGTCCGTGAGGGAATTTTGAAAGTAAATTGAATTGAATTGAGGTTAGTTTAGTTTAGTTTAGCTTAGCTTACTCACAAGGAGAGAGTGGAAGCATTTTTACGCTTTTTCTATCCTCGAACCTGAGGAGAACCTTTGCTGAGAGGGGTCGAAATTAATATCGATAGATTAAATTTCAGCTGACTTGTAATATAATCAGAATCCTGATCAGCCTGGCCGGGAGATTTAGATATGGAAGATAGCCCACCGACGAATAGTTGAGGGCTATCACATCCCGAGCTAACGAGCTCGTATCCCTGCCGGTCCCTCAGTGATCAAAATATGTTGTCACGAAGTATTTTTGAAATTAAAGAACCTGAACCTGAACCTGATTGGGTCAACCAAGATCAACACCTGTTGAATGTTCCATATTTTTTCTTTTTTAAACTCTTCTGCAGTTGTTACCCTTTATCGTCCACGCTAGCCTACGCCATGCTTCGCCGAGCGACTAACCCGGCCTGGCGTCCCAGTACTCGACTTGGTAATATAATCCGAATCTGGTCAGTTCGGCCGGAAAGTAGATATGGAGGATAACCCACCTTCATCTAGAATACGACCTTTCTACCTTCACCTAACCCTTGAAACTCCAAAATCCAACCAAATATAAGGATAGGGAAGATGAACAGTATTAATTTAAAGTAGCAAGACTTTCAATTTCCCAAATATCTACGTACCTCCGTTTTATGGTACATTTTAAAATACGCTTTCATACGTAGATTGGTCGTCACAGTTTAGCTGTTTCCCTTTGGTCCCTTGTGCTGCTGTCTATATATCAGCTGTCTTTACAGGCTGAGCAAGTTTTCCTGATTCGACCCTGTGTATTTTTCCAGCATCTCGCTTGACTGCCATCCAGTGCGTTTCTGATCCAGAGCAGAATAACACTAGGGAGTAGCGCCAAGACCTATGTTTTCCATGCTTCACAATCGGGCCATACTTGTAGCGTTTCCCACTATGCTTGAGGTACCGAAAGCGAGACAAACTTGCGGGTTTAGAAATTTCTAGTAAAGCTAAGATACGGTCTGTACACATCGAAGAAAGTTGATTCTTTTTTTTTTTGCTGTGTTCAGAATTTTAAGTTGTTGGAGCCAGCGCTGGTGCACGACTGATTGAGTTTCAGTAGGGACGTTCTCTATCGCTAGTGGTGCTAGAGTCGCTGCTATTCGAGTGTGTGTCACTGTTTTCAAGTCTTGGTTTTCCATTGTGTTATTTGCTCTTTTCTGAACCATACTCTCCTCTACTCGCGAATGCAGTAGTGCTATTGCCGCTCCAGCTCGTAGGCTATGGGGTGTTTCGCCATTGTAGAGTCCCGTATCGGTTAAAACCCGCTTCAGAGCTTGACGAGCATCGTCGGAATCCTTTGGTTCCCGCTGTACCTTGTCTGAGCGGAGCTTTGGGAACAAATATCCACCTTTCAGAGCGATATTTCCGTCACTTTCTACTTGTCTCTATCTCAAGACATGCGTGCAACGATCTTGCCGGACCTAAACTTGTGTCTGCATAAGGTGTAAGCAAGAACCCCTCCTGCAACACCTTTTAGAGACTCTCCTTCGGATTGCAAGAGGATAAAACCTGCTCTGACCTTCGCTTTCTTCAAAGTGGACGAATGAATTCTGAACAAATCTGAAAAAATGCGTAGCAGTAAATAATTGAGCCAAAAAGGCCCGATTCGTAATAAAACGAAACGCTTCATAGCCTCTTTCTTCATATTTCCTAATAGGAGTACATCTTCTGTGTCAGCTTTCCCAAGGAAATTGGAACAGCTTGGGAATCCGTAGCAAAGCGTTCCGTTGTTCTAGATCATATTTTTCTGATAGTTCCTCACTTTGTCTGTGCACTAATCGCCAGTAATCCCCATCTCATTATGAAAGACAAATCCCTGCAAAGTCGCCGCGCTTTTGGTTGATGTCATTGCATCTTCTTAAAGGACCCCTCTTGCTTATTCTGCCTTTTATAATATACTTAGCTCCCATATGGAAATAAAAGCTTCTAAAATCCCCACCTTTCTCCCTTCTTTCGTTTCGTAACTACTCATTTCTAGCGCTTTTTCGGCCTTGCCGAGTTTGCCCGTGACCCAACGAAAAGTTTGCCGGAATCTTAATTGTTCGCTGACAACTCTTTCACATATAAGGATGTGATAATCTTCTGTTTATTACTTCTTTTATTTGCTAAGTTTTCCTACTTTTTAACCAAAGCACGTTCTGTTTTCAAATCTTTTGCGCCGAGCCGCCGCGGCGGAGAGCAGGAAGGCTGGATTTAATCGACAAGCGCTAACAAGAGAATCCCTATTTTCAGGTGGAAAGTAATGGTATTTTCGAAAACCTTTTTTCTGATCCATTTTATAGGGAAAAGTTCATTTCTAGTAAGAGTTGTGCTTTAAACTGGTAGCTACTGCACCAGCTGCATAAGCATTGCATACTCCGATTCTAAATTCGTCATCATGTGGTGCGTTTTCACTTTCTAGACGCAGGTGTATCTTACCACGCGACTTCTTGGTCAACTGTCGCTCTTTATTTACAAACTTGACCAGTACGGTAGCCGGCTATCTGGCGGGCATCCTTTACATTATTTTAGGATAGGCTTCAAAAGTCCGTCGTAGAGATTTAGAGTAGAGCTATGCTTATTTGGAAACTTTTTCAACTGTTCCACTACCATGGCTTTGTCACTTGCATATAAAACAGTCAATTGGAAAGGAAAAAGAACAAACTTGACATCAGCTAACAGCCAACTATTTCAGGGTTACCCTGGCATAAACTTGGAGTAGAAATTTTAGAAATTATATTTTGTTTTGAATTTACAAATAAGCTTCTTCTTCTACTTGAGGCATCTGCAGGTTGGAACCGCTATCTTCTCGTTGAAAGTGCGTTCCTCCTTGCAAAGTAATCAAATTTAAAGAAAACCAGGTGGCAGTTGAGTCACTATCAGCTGTGGTATCAGCAAAGTTTTCAGAAAGTGACTAAAACATGAATGGAAAAAGGGTTATTTATAGTAAAAATTCCTGGTTTGAGTTTTAGTTGTTTCTTAGGCGGTCGTTCACTGTTACCAAACGTTCACATAAGCGTACCTCTACTTTACGGATTTGTTTTTCTAAACAGACCTGTATTTTCAGAGTTTGAGTGATGTCGTTGAAAACAAGCCGGCTGGCGCCTACTTTGCCCGAAAATTCGACGCTACGATCAGCCAAAGTGTAATAACCTCACTTGACGAGTTCGTTTCGGAACCTTGGCCGGAAGGTGAGTAATAATAATAAAGGCTTTTACCACGCTAAAAAGGACGAGCCAGGTAAAGCTAAGATAAAACAAAAATCTGCTCTTTAACTCAAATCTGGACGTTCCCTTGTCTGCGCATGGTTATAACAAATCTGTAACAGACTTGAAACAGAAAATTTAAAATTCAGATAATAGGGAACAGTTAAAGTAAGGATCAGCATTTGACTGGTTGCATATGTAATCGCTTGAATGTAAAATAACGTACCAAAGAGAAATTTCAAAAGTTTGCTTCGGTACAGCAGTTAAGACTTTTCAATATGTAGAATCGAGCTGGCAAAAAGTGCAGCCACGCTTCATTTGAGGCGGCAAAGGGATTCACCAGGCATCAAAATTCGAGACAGGTGGGTCAGGGTTGGTCAGTCGAAGCGTTATTTTTGCAAGAAGAGCGCGGCCACACTCTTTGCCGGCGAAATACCGTACCAACTACCGTATATAAGTAAATTTTTGCAAATTTGTTCAATTTATCTTTGTTGTGATACTTCGCCACTCGAAGTCACGCTCGACTTAGGCAGTGAAAAGTTGTAACTGCTGTACCGAAGCAAAGTTTAAAAAAATTGTCTTTGCTGTTACCTGAATTTTAGATTCAAACATATGCAACGTGTCAGGAGCCGATACGCACTTTTTGAAGCTTAAATGTCAGTGTGAGGAACTGAACGGGTGGAGACGAGAGTTGTTTGGAGTGAGAGCGGTTGGGAGTGAGTGGATAATTGAGAGAATGAAAGAGAAGAGTTGCCAGGCTATTCAGCGGTTTGGAAGGTTCCTCCCGATTCGGTTAGCACACATGTTGCACACATGGATAATTGTATGTGTGGATAATTGTAATTGTAAGTGTGTTGTAAATAAGTATATTAACATGTAATTGACTATCCGAAGCTAGCGTGTTTCTTATGCTATTATGGAGAATAAAGGAATTATTAAATATTAAATATTATATTCCTGTAGTTTTGAATATTGGTACAGTGTTCAGGCTTCTTATGTATTTTTTTCCCTCAGTTGTTTTTTGGTGTGATGGCCCTTGTTTGCTCTTTATGCATTAAATATCTATCTATCTATCTATGCTTTTTCGGCTCGTAAGTGGCCAAAACGTAAGTGGAGGGATACCTATGACATCGCAAAAGTTGTCCGTCCGTCCGTCTGTCCGTCTGTTAGCAGGACAACTCTCGAAGGGATTGAGATATTTTGTCAAATTTGGCACGATGTCTCTTTGGGTCAAAGTACAGATCAAGGGGGGGGGGGGGGTGGGGAGGGGTTCAAGTTAAGGGCGACACAAAAATATTTTTAAAAGATATGAGATAGTCGATTTAGGGGTAAGGAAACATGCTGAATCCGAATATGAAAATTATTTTGTCGCCGGACAAGTAGCTCACTCGGAATCCGGCAAAACCCGGAAATTTTGGACAAAGTAAAAGTTGTATCTGAAGTTGATTAGATGTTCGATTCAAGGGTAGGAACACATGCTGAATCCGAACATGAAAATAAGTCCCAACCGGCATTTACTGGGTCGAAAAGTCAGAATACATCCGACAACTATCTGGTAACAATTTAATAAATTTGTTGACCGATTTCTGACCATTGACCAGTCCCTACCAGACCCCTTCGAAAGCTCTGCGCGTGGGTTACGTCACTTTGTTTAATCTATGCCCCCAGGGGGATGGTGACTTCGTTCGCGCGTATACGCGCAAAGTTAAATGGGTTTACTAGAAGACTGTTTAAACCTAGCGTACGTATTCTTTGGGTTTTGGATTGTCGGGGGGAGGGTCGAAAGGGTTGATATATGTTGTTCAAACTTCGTAGAAGGATCCACTGGCAAAGTACAGGCCAAGTCCGTAGATGGGTCCTTTAGCCTGTATTTAGAGGCAGAGGAGGGGGTTTCGAATTAAGGGTAAAAGCAAATATGTTTTATAAGCTAATGAGATATTCGTTTGAGGGGTAAGGAGGCTCACTGAATCCATATCTGAGCTTAGTTTTCTTGCTGGACACAGATTCACCACGAACTCGGCCAAGACTGGAAATTTGGTTGAAGCTCAAAGTTGTTTCTGATGTCCTTAGAGATTCGGTTTCGGGATAAGGAGACATGCTGAATCGAATTTTGAACTTTATTTCCTTGACGGATAAGCTGGCAAAATTTGCAAAAACCTGGAAATTTGGATTGAAAGGTTCGGCTCAGTGTCACTAGATCTTTTGCTCCGCATGCAGTTCGCCGGGAATGCTGCTAAAATACTAGGAATTTGGTTAAAAAAAAAAAAAAAAATCTAAAAGAATTTTTTGAAGTCGATTAGATATGAGATATTGGAGTAAAACATGCTTGTTCACTACATATCTAAATTGTTTGACCGTAAGCAAAAACTTCAGAACGTTAACATTTTTTGTACATATTCAAGCGGTTGATTATGGATAAATAGCAAAAAAGTTAACGGCGAAGACTCGGTCTGGTCTGGCGAATACTCAGAAATGTTCAGTATTAGATTGTCTGCATCAAGAAGTCTGATAAACATTAAATATTTTGGATCTCATCGACACCTTTGGTCTTGTTTTTTCGGCATTGGTCATGGCTGCTTTTCTCTCATTGGCATTGCTAGCCTCTGTAACAGAAAGGAAGTGACCATCAGCCGTACCTACTTGCCTGTAGTTTAACTGAAAAGGGCTTAGATAGGACAATCTAGTTACCCATCACTTATTCACTCAAAGAAGCTTGGAAACACGGCAAAAATGCGTTAATTCGTTGCTCCGCTCGAGGCTCCGCTATTCACGAATAATCGATTTTCCAAATAGTGGAATTTCCTTGCCTGATTTGTATCTGTGCGTTTGTATCTGTGTTGTATGCTCGATGAAAACGATTTACGAAAAATAAGTGTTCACGCAATGAGCTACCTTCCGTAAGCTGATCACTGGCCACCGAAACGCCGCGTATGTATTGACATTCAGTTTTTTGTGTCATAGTAGAAATTTGCGCTGTGATGACAACCGTAGATAATCTGAACGTCATTCGAGAGCAAATAGTGAAAAAAAATAAGTTGGCTTTTCAGTTAAACTTTAATCATTTGAACAGTGAGTTAATTAATGAATGAGTATTTGTGTTACTCAGTTCTGTAAAAGAGCAAGTTAACAGAAGTAGAAAATACTTTGGAGGAGAATAATTATAACACTTCAACAAACGGACACATTTATTTTTTTGTTTATCTATTCATTTTCCAGGAACAACGGGTGTTTATAGCTACTGGGAGCCCATTTTCCTACGCAGATACGACCAACCTACCGAATTCTCTAATCATGTCCTCCATGTCTGCAACACCCTCCTCTCCCACCACGAAAAGCTTTCCGATGTTTCCATCGCTGTCGTTGATGAGATCCACAGTCTTTATGAAAACGACACCTATACTGGATTTGTTGTTAAGGTGTTGAGAACGGATGGAATAACTTCTGAGATGTTACTCAAACCAAGAAGGAATTTCAAGAGAAATGAAGAGGCCAGTGTGGAGGGATCAAAACTATTGGTGAGTCTTTGTAGACATTAGTCTTGTTAGTTCAGAAGATAGATCATCGAGGACTTAAGTCATACTCCCGCCGTTCCCCGGGGACTTCTTGGGGGGACAAAGAGAACCAAGGGAATAGAGGGAGTCACTCCCTGGTGACTCCTCAGATTTTGTCCGACAAATTTGTTTATTCAGTTGTCGGAATTATGCTGTTTTCATCTTTGCTCTTTCACCTTTGTCCTTTGTTTCTTATTGTTTTCGCCTAATTTTTAAATCTTGTTATTTACAACAACAAAAAATATCATAACCACAATAGAATAGATGCTCTTTTCCCAAAATCGGTATTATCTTATTATCTCATAGCTATATGAACTCAACGGGGAAAGAGAAGAAAATTGGTTTACTTTTCATGGCGAAAATTGCTCTACCTTTCTGGAAAAAAAATAGTCTATTGATGATGATGATGAAATTTATTTTCGCTCTAGTCAAGAAGAGGGAAACAGTGCAGTACAGAGAAAGAAAGGAAAAAAATTACACTGAGCTTTTAGTAACTGAGTAAATGCACACGATCAAAAAATAAACACAAAGGATGGATGGAACGCGGAGAAATGGCCATGGGCAGAAACGTGAAAGTCCTGGGCAATAGAAGATAACTTTGAACAAGGGTCAGAGGGCAAAAATTTCGTTGCAGAAAAATATTGTAAGTTGGTCAAAGACAAATCTGCTGAGTGAACCTTCATTTAAACGATATGAACTAAAAACTTAATAACATAGACTCCTAGGTTTTAGATTGAGAGGTCATCTTCAAGGGTTTCTTTGCACTACCAAGGATTTTAACAAAAAGCTCAGTTTCCGGATGCGTCAGCGTTGCAATGCAAACGTTCATAGGATTCAGTGTAAACCAGCCGTAAGAGTGTATAAGGCGAATACGTTGAAGTGACGAAAGCTTTGAGTACAGGTTCGGGAAATAAAATCCTGTTCCAAAAGCGAAAGCCAGGCCTAGTGGGATAACCGTACTCTTTTCATATTTCAGAACCTAATGGTTGGAGAGAACTACAGAAGGAAAGAGAGAGTATTTAAGAACAGGGCGACCTTTGTTCATTCACGAAGCAACTTGGGACTGGAACATAGATGGCTCTCTTCTGAGTCCCGAATTAATGTCACGTTCTACTGGATCGATCCACTTGGAGGCGTGGCTGCGGAGATGAACGAAACTATAAAGAACGGCACAGAGGTATTGGTATTTGTCTTTCTGTCAGTCTGACTGTCTTTCCATTGTCTTTACTATGTGGAATTTTGTCTAATCGAGAACAAATTCCCGGGTATTAATAAAGTTTAACCGAAAAAGGACAATCTAGTTACCCATTACTATTCACTTAAAGCACAATGGGCACTAACTATGTTTTAATTTTTATAACATGCTTCACACATATACATTTCTGACTTCCAAAAGATAGCGCTTCAAAAATAAGCCGTTTTCTTGTTATCGCTTGTTATTGACTCTTCGCCCGTATCGGCGGAGACGATTTCAGAGCATGGTATTGCAAGGCGTGGAAATTCAAAAACTCCGAGCTGAGTGACGAGATTGCTATGGCTGCTAAAATAAACAGTCTCTGTCGCTATCAGATTGCTCTAGTGTTTTCTGATGAAACTTTGTGTTGTTTGTAGTACCGAAGAAAATTTTAGTTTTCTGGATGTAAAGTAACAACACTGCCAAAAATATACAAATATAACCGACCTAGTTGCAGCTGATTCCAGAGCTTACAAGGAATTCTCAGGTACCGCCGTTAATATGAATATTTGTCAACAATACAAATAACCCGGGGTATATAATAACAACGAATAAATAAGAAAAAAGAAACTCCGCTTATATTTGTTGAAGCTAGTAAAGCGGAGTATAGTAAGTAAGTAAGTAAGTAAGGTTTATTAGACAAAACTTGCTAGCTAGCTAATTTGGTTGTCTTTACAAAAATTACATTCTTTTAAACACTCACGAGTAACATAAATACTAAATACGGTACTACAAATATTAAAGTCAAACTGACATTTTATTGAACATGTTGACGAAAAATGGCACAAATGTGTTACTCTGTCTCCTTGTTTTGGTTTTTACCGTTTTTAGTTTCGGCTGCGAACGCGTACGATTGTTCATTTTTGCATCAGGTGGGAGGATAGTTCGGTGTTGGACAGATGCAAGGATTTTACACCCAAACTTAAGAATTAGTATGTTACGACGTTCATGCAGTGAGGGGAGGGATAATTCAGTTAGAAGAGACCCATATGAGCCGGAAGTCACTTGCCGACCCAGTATAACTGAGACTGCTCTCTTCTGTACACGTTCAATCTCGTCAGACACGTAGGTTGTATTTTGGGCGAAAGGGCCCCATAAAGGGCATGCGTACTCGATTACAGGTCTTACGTAACACAAGTACGCAGCCTTCAGACTATCACGGTCGCAACCAAACTGCCTCATCTGTATGAGCGTTTGGAGTGATGCATTTCCAGATTTTATTACAGTCTGAATGTGATCAATAAATGAACAGTCACTCGACAGGGTGATCCCTAGAATTTTTGCTGACGATACTACAGGGAAAGGTACATCGGGACATAAAAAGTCTCTTTTTAGCGGGTTGAACCGTAGGACCTGTGACTTTTTTACATTCAGACTAAGATCGTACTCAGTGCACTGATAAAAAAAAGACTGAAATAGGTCGTCCGCGAATTGTGGCTTAGCGACTCCATTCACGACAAGGTAATTTAAGATAAATGACAGGTCATCCACAAACTTAAATCGCTCTTCAAATGATGAAAGCAGAAAGTTGATCAGGCATATGAAAATAAAGCCTGCGAGCTTCGTGCCCTGGGGGGCACCGCAAGTGAGCTTAGTCCACTCAGAGCACACATCACCATCGATGGCAGTCAGCAAAAAGGGCAGTCAGCAAAAACGGCGTAACGATATATTAGCGAAAATAAGTTGTCGAGGAATGTGCTGATTTCTGATGTAGCATTGTATCCTAGGGGGTGGTAATCTGGCATCATGATTGTTTGATCTGCCCATTGAACTTTAAAGAGTCTTGAAGACTCGATGAAAATGCGTTACTTCGTTGCTCCGCTGTTCAGGAATTATCGATTTTCATTATTCCCCTGTTGGATTTGTGGTAGCTCTATGCGCTTCTAACCGTGTTTGTATGGTTGACGAAAAATATTTATGAAAAATAAGTGTTCACGCAGTGAGGTACCTTCCACGAGTTTATACTGAGATTCAAGTTTTCCGCGTTATTTTGCATTTTGCATTGTGAGGACGGCCGTAGATATTTCTAGAACAAATAGTGAAAAGTATAAAAAAAACGTGGATCAGAAAAAACGTTTTCAAATATACCATTCCTTTCCCCCTGAAATTAGCGATTTTCTTGTTAGCGCTTGTCGATTACCTCCAGCCTTCCTGCTCTCCGACGCGGCGGCTGGGCGCAAAACATTTGAAAACTGAGCGCGCCGTAGTTAAAAGTGGAAATACTAAGCAAATAAAAGAAGTACTAAACGATACTTCTGAGATCCTTATGTGTGAAAGAGTTGTCAGCGGGCGTTGAAGATTCCGGCAAAAGCTTCGTTGTGTGACGGGCCAAACCCGGCAAGGTCAAAAAAGCGCTAAAGTTTCTAGGCACAAAACGAGACAGTGGAAAAAGGTGGGGATTTTAAAAGCTTATAATTCTGTATGGGAGCTAGGTATATTTTAAAAAGCAGAATTAGCAAGAGGGGTCCTTTAACACAATCCAAATAATGCAGGGTATTCAGTTAAATTAAACAAAAATAAGTTGGCTTTTCAGTTAAAGTTTAATAACGGGAAGATCTCTGAGTATAAAAAGATGCCGGAAGATAGAATGAATGAGGGAATTTTTGTACTGCCACCCAAAATAAAAATAGTTATCAAAAGGTGACTGTATCAATAGTTAATGAAAGAAATAGAAAACCGTGATTTTTGCGTTTTTTTCTTGAGGGATTTTTTTTGTGCGAGGGGTAAGCACATCATCTTAGAGGGGTAACTAGCTGATCAAGAAAAAAAAACGAAAACTACGGTTTTCCATTTCTTTCGTAATGAATGGTCAGCTTGGCTTCACACCTATGTAGTCAATCAAAAGAAAAAAAGAAGGGATGCAAAATTGGACTATAGTAAATAATTACATTTCAGACTAACGGGCAAGACAGTGGTGCGGAGAAAACGCTCCAACTGACAGCTTTCTGTGCGGCTTGTAAGGCAGGGATAAAGTCCAGAAAGATATAGACGCCGGTGGTCACAGTGGCTTAGAGCTTGCCGTAGACGCTCCTCTGTCTGTCTGTTTGACTGTCTGGTGACATTGCTGAGAAACAAACCCGGTACGATTATTTAGGGTCATCTGTACACCAAATGTATGCTCTTCTGGTCTCTTTTGAATTTTTATTTCGCAATAGGAGTAGCGTGCTTCTCGAGAATAATTTATTCTGAGAAAAAATAGAACGCGGGAACTGATTTCCGAGAAAAAACCAAACTTAATTAGAATCAATTTGAATTAAGAAAGAAAGTCAAAATGGGAGGAGACATTCAAGTTTTGCAGTAGTTGTATCAATACCAAATTGCCTGATTTCAGTAAACAAATTTTCCAGGCTGCTACCTCTGGGATTTTTACTGCTACTGCTACTTTTGCAGCCAGGCTTATAGCAGCGCTTTCGATTTTCTGTCGTTCGCGGCATTACGGAAGGACAAACCACGTCCTCAATGAAATTCAAATAGCGCGGTCTAGCTGTAATGTAAGCCCCCCAAAAGAGCAAAGCGGTGAGTAGTACTCACAAGGTCATTAGCACATTTATGTCTTGTTTCAGGTTCACAGTTTTGTAGCGAACATCACAACCCCACTAATACCCGGCGAGTGGACCGTCATAGCAGTGGAGAGTGGGCTGATAGCCGGGTATCTGGACTTTCCTGTTTTCTCGGCTCAGATTCCGGAATCCGTTTCCGCCGAAATCAGGTAAGGATTTTCGTTCTCGTCTTAAAGGACCCCTCGCACTATTTGCTCTTCAACTTGCAGTATTTTAAAATAGTTGAATACTTTAAAACTAGGCTGTGGTTTGAACAAATAACCCACGGTTTTGGCTGTTTTAAGCCTTCTCCGAGACCCGTTGACTTACAGCGAAAACAGGGAAACAGTTTACATAACCGGTTTTTCCGATGGAAAAACTTCTCGCAGACAACCGTCGACAGCGTGATACACATCGAAGGTAGCAAAACACGGCAAGTGAGAAAATCAGCGTGGTTTTGTTTGATGGATTAGAATGTACCGTAGAAAATTGGAGTCTCCGGGTTCAGAAATATATGGAGCGACTATGGAAGTAGGTTGCGTTAGTATTATAGGTAAGATAGGTCCTTTAAAATATTTCCCTGTACTTGTTGAGGACACTCGGGTTACCGCATCTGACCAGGTTTGGGAGAAGGTTGCTCCACGTTAGGTCTTGATCCTTGTTGGTTGCAGGCTTCACATCTTTGATTTAAGTGCCTATAAGCCATGGAAGGCCGGCTTCTCTCATCAGAGATCCAGCTCTCTAGAGCCTCGTTTTTGTTGCCAAAGTGGTGTCGCTTCGCTGCTGCAGCACTTCTTTGCTTCTGCACAAGATGCGCAACCCCTTGATTGTCGCATCATTCCAGCCTGTGTGCTTTTAGAATTGTTCGCTGTCATTCTTTAAGTTATTAGGCTACCTGAAAATGTATTGTGATGCATTTTTGGTGTAGTCTATTGTATTCACCTTTTGTGTTCCTCGTAACAAGGGAGAAAAAGTCATGACAACATAAGAATGAACCTGCAATCCTAGAAGAACGAATGCTGCCGCATCGGTGCTGCATCACTTCTTTGCTTCTGCACACGATGCGTTTTTGGGTTCACTTCCTGCACGATTTCTTTTTGGTTGAAGCAGCACCATGCAGGGAGGCACGGACTTGGTCGGAGCAAGTCCGTGATTCGCGAGAAGCGCTGCCGTCTTCCTCGGAAGCACTGCAGTGCAAAAACGAATGTAAAAAGAATCAGCACGGAAGTGGCCGAGAAGTGGAGCTGCAGCGTGCAACGAAAACGAGCTCAGATAAACTTGGAAGTTAAAATATAAAGGAGTAACGTGTTCTAGGATTTGAGCAAGCACACACCAGGCTGCAATTTTTTTCTTGTCTTGGCACTTGCAGCCTTCGGGCTCAGATATCATGTGCCGATCGCCTTTCCGTTGGTTCGCTGGTCACGAGTTAGGTTACCTCTGGAGAGGCTAGGAGGATGAACTTGCCGGACATATTAGTGACCTGATCAGATTGACTTGAAAATCTTCATTTCTTGGAGAACCATCTGTAGGCGGGGGAGGGGGGGGGAGAGATCTCGGAGGGAAATAGGGGAAATCAGAATCTGCTGGTGGTCGACTGTATTTCTAACCAGTTATCCTGTTTGGTTGAAACTAGAAAGTTGACAAGAGAATGTGTCCTAAATGTCCGGACTGGGTCTGGAAGGTATAGGAGAAGTTGCAGGGGAGATCCCGGAAGTTGCGATCGAATTTGTATGTAATGTAGTTGTATGTAGTATTTGTATGTAGACTCATATGATGGGGTAACTAAGTTGCTAGAAAAAGGATTTCCTGTTGATATTGTTCTGTTGGACCTGGCAAAGGCCTTTGACAAAGTTTCCCACCGATTGCTGCTCTACAAACTAAAGGCCCTGAAAATCCACAGTGAAGCAATCGCCTGGATCGGCGAATTCTTGATCAGACGCACTCAATGTGTCAAGATCATAACCGGTCCAGGAAACTTTGTCCTTTCGGAGGAGGTCACCGTGAAGAGTGGAGTTCCACAAGGCACAATACTTGGGCTCAGCCTCTTTAACCTCTACATCAACGATGCACCATCTGTAATCAGGAGCAAAATCACCCTCTATGCTGATGATTCAAAGCTGATCAGCTCTGTAGAAAATAGCGACAAAGTCTCAGCCCTTCAAAACGACATCAACAGCCTCAGTGACTGGGCAAGATCATGGCAACTGCAGTTCAATACTGACAAGTGCAAAGTGATACACCTTGGTACAAAGAATCCTAGGCATCAGTACACTATGTCAAATCCCAATGGCCCCATTGTCCAACTTACAGCAGAGGAAGAAGAAAGAGACCTGGGGGTCATTGTAGACCAAGGATTTAAATTCAGCAGTCACTCCAAAACCGTAGCAGCAGCGGCAAACCAAACCATTGGTATCATCAAGCGGATGTTCTCGACTCGAAGTAAATTAGTAGTCACTAAGCACTATAAAGGTCTTGTGAGACCAAAGCTAGAAGTCGGAATGTCAGTTGCCAGCCCATATTTCAAGAAAGACTGTGAAGTGCTTGAGAAAGTCCAGAGGAGAGCCACCAAACTGGTCTCAGGCATGAAAGATGTCCCATACAGAGAACGCTTGCAACAACTGAAACTACCAAGCTTGGCGTACAGAAGACGTAGAGGTGATGTTATACAAACGTACAAACTCATACAAAATCAAGTCTTGCCTCACTTCTACACCTCTACAAATCAAGCTGAAAAAACTCTTCGTGGACATAGTAAGAAGATTCCAAAGCCATTTTCTCACACCAGGACCGGAAACCACTTCTTCTCAAGCAGTGTGGTGCAAAACTGGAACACCCTGTCAGAAGACACAGTCAGTGCACAGACAGTGGACTCATTCAAATCCAAGCTTGACAAGGAGTGGGAAGCCAAACCCTGAAAATACAAGTGGGATGCCCCGGAATCCTCTACCAGACATTAACCAAAAGCCAGTCCCAACACCATGTCTGACTAACATCACTCAAACCAGCGACAACCACAGGAGGACCATCCACCTTTGTCGCTGGACAGTGCGATTTAAGGTAATTTAAGGTAAATGATAACGGAGATTTGGTCCACATTTTACGAAAGCGATAGACGGAGGTGCTCAACTTGAAGCTATGTAATAATACAATCCCAGCTCCTTTTAATGTAAAAGAATTTGTTTCTTGGTTTTGGTGCCAATCTTGACTGTGAAGTTGGTGTTGTTATTACACATTTTTTCCCCAGATTCCCTGAGAGTTCTATCGGACCAGTAAGCGCGGTGAAGACGTTCATTTCCATGCGCAAGAATAGAATTTCTGGAGAAGATAAGCTACTTTCGACCTTCCTGACAACAAAGTGAGTATGCTTTTAGTTTCCCACATAACAATCAATCAATCAATCAATCAATCATCGTATTTTATTCCTGAATATCTGTTTCGCAATATGATAACATAGGACTGTCAACTTTTACAAAATATATTTGATATATACGATTCATTTAAAGATTTCAGATTTCACGCGTGGGAAACCGATGCCGTCTGACTCGTTTGGGTTTACACACCGCGTAAAATCCGAGCGTATTCTGAATTACGAGCGTATTTTACGCACGTATTTGAGCTTGAAAAGATCTCTAGCAATACGGACGTATTTATTTACAGAATGGAACAATTTCTCAAATACGTATATAACTAATATACGTATAATAAGGGTCCTCTTCAGGCTCAAGCCGCTCAAGCTGGAAAATTAACTGTTAATTTTCCAGCTTGAGCGGCTTGAGCCTGAAGAGGACCTTCTTGCCAAGAAGGGCCGATATATAGCTCGAATAAAATGTAGCTGACTTATCCGTTTTGCGCAGTCAGCTTGGGCTGAAAGGACATCTACCTTTACTTTAAACAAATTCTCCGGTTTTGGCCGGATTCTGACCTAACTAATTGTCCGGCAAGAAAATAATTTTCATATTTGGACTCAGCACGTCTCTTTGCCCCTAAATCGAACCTCCAATCAACTTCATATTAAACTTTCACTTTTCATAAATTTTCCGGTTTTCGCCGGATTCCGGGTGAACTATTTGTCCGGCGAGAAATTAAATTTCATATTCGGATTCAGCATGTCTCCTTACCTCTAACTCGACTATTTCATTAGCTTTCAAAAAACATTTTTTGTTCCCTTTAATTTCAAACCACTCACCCACCCCTAAATATAGAGCTACATAGCCCATCTTCGAACTTGACCTGTACTTTGACCTAAAGAGTCCTCATGCCAAGTTTGATAAAACTATCTCAACCCCTTCGAGAGTTATCGTGCTAACAGACGGACGGACGGACAGACGGACAACTTTTGCAATGTCATAGGTATCCCTCCACTTACGTTTTGGGATCCCCAAAAAAACGTAAAGTTTCTCGTAAGGCATACAACAAAAATACAGGCGCATAGAAGTACTACAAATCACACGGAAATTCCAATACTTGAAAATTGATTATTCGTGAATAGCGGAACAACGAGGTAATGGATTTTCAGCGGGTCTTCAAGCCAATTTAGTGAATAAGTGACGTGCAACCCCAGCCCTTTTGGGTTAAACTTTAACGACCAAGTCCTTACTTGCCTGCAAGGTGCGGCTTCAACCAAGAAAAAATCGTGGAGGCAGTGAATCCAAAAACGCATCTTGAGGAGTAGCAAAGAAGTGCTGCAGCAGCACTATTGCAACAAAATCGAGGCTCAGACTAATGAAGAGACAGCCGTTGTTGGTGATTCTAGTCAAGGTTGTGCGAAATAGGTATTGCGCTTTCACAGCGGATAGATATTGAGAGAGTTAATGCGTAGGAGCTGATCTGTTTTTCTCTTCTTGCGGAATTTGAACTGGAATACAGCAACTGCATGCCCGCTGAGGGAAATTGGGACAATAAGCTCTTCAGTGAACCCTTAAAGCACAACTCTTACTATAAATAATCTTTTCGCGATAAAATAATACAGAAATATCGTTTTCCGACAATACCAAGGCCCCATGAACTTAGCAATTTTCTTGTTGGCGCCTGTCGACTCTATACAGACTTCTCGTTCTTTGAAAAGGGCGAGAGCCGTTGTTAAAAAGTTGGGAAACCAAGCAAAAAGAAAGGAGTCCAAAGCACATGACAGACCTGCCGGCCTACTAAGCCACCTTAAACGAAAAACACATATCTTAAAGCTCCCCATGCATTTCTTTTTTAAAGATTTGTCGGTGGACCTTAAAGCTTTTGCTAAGTTTGCACTCCGTGACTGGCAAACTCAGATCAGCCGAAAAGGCGCTGAAACCTCGTAGCTGCAAAACGAAACAACGGCGAAGGGCGGGGATTTCTGAAGCTTATAATTCCATAAGTGAGCTTGGGACAACAGAAAAGGTAGAAACAGTAAGAGGGTTTCTCCAAAGTTAACTGAAAAGCCAACTTATTTTTGGGTCATTTAACTGAATACACTGAATTATTTCCATTCTGCAAACGTTTTTTTTTTTTTTCCCACTATTTGCTCTAGTTCCGACGTTCAGAATATCTGCGGCCATCCCCACAGCGTAAATTCTACTATGACGCGGGGAATTTTAATCTCAACACAAACGCGGCTTTTCAGTGGGCAGTGGTGAGATTGGTGAAGATTGCTTAGTGCCTGAAAAAAAAAAAAAAATCATAAATCTTTCTCGTAAGGCAAACAACAAAAATACAAGCTCATAGTGGTACCACAAATCCCACGGAAATTCCACTATTACAAACTCGATTATTCGTGGATAGCGGAACAACGAAGTAACGCATTTTCAGCCGGTCTTCAAGCCAATTTAAAGCACAACTCTTACTAGAAATGATATTTTTCCTATGAAATGAATCAGAAAAGCGTTTCTGGAAATACCATTACTTTTCGTTGGGTGAAGGGAAAACTCGGCAAGGCTGAAAAAGCGCCAAAAACTCGTAGTTACGAAACAAAAGAATGGAGAAAGGTGGGGATTTTAGAAGCTTGTAATTCCATATGGGAGCTAAGTATATTATAAAAGGCTGAGTAAGCAAGAGGGGTCCTTTAAGTGAAAAAGCGATGGGTAACTAGATTTTCCTATCCTAGCCCTTTTCGGTTAAACTTTAAGAAAGATCCGGTTTTAGTTTTCTGCTGTTCAGACAGTGGCTTTCAGCGTCTTTTTTTACAGGTTCTACTCGCTGGAAGACGTCTGCGTTGTCAGCACTGGCTTTTTCGCTTTTTTCGGAAGCTATGGACAGGGAGACTGCCTTGGAAAAACTTGGAGCTCTTTATCGCCCGATCCCAAGTCCGATTTTTAAGAAACAGACAATAGTCGAAAAGACTAAGATGAGAGGTAATCGCCTGATCCCAAGGCTGGTCCCTAAAGGAAGGACTAAATCCGGATCCTTCGGCGTCCGGTGCGAATATTCAGTTCTCATAGACGAAATCCGGTTTTCCGTGTGCAGCTGTGAATTCTCTGGTCCGGCTAGTAGTTAATAGGACAATTCTAATGAGCGAATAAAACCATGTTATGTCAATATGTTCGAATTTTTCCCGACTTCCCCATATACTGCGGTTAGATATTCCTTCAGCCCAAGCTGACTGCGAATCATATTTGATAGTGCAAAACGGATACGTCAGCTGAATTTTATTGGAGCTGCACCCTTCTTGGCAAGGGTCCTCTTCAGGCTCAAGGCCGATCAATTTGGAAATACGAACTTGTGGGAAAACCAAAATATAGCTCCAATAAAATTCAGCTGACGTATCCGTTTTGCACTATCAAATAGATACTGCGGTATTTTTTTTTACTTGTCGACTTGCACGTGTTTTTTTTTTTTGGGGGGGGGGGGGTAATTATCACGCTGTGGGTGCAGGTGGTTCACGGCACATCTTGAGAAGAAACCCAGCATTGGAAAGATACATTTCCAGTGTGGGAAGCTGGATGGGGGATAATTCGTCGCGTGTTCCCAGCTGAAGGGTAGAGAGAGGGAATCTCCGACCCGGAATGAACAATTTTTTTTTTCTTTTGGAATGGCTAAATAAATACGTATTTAGAAGAGAAGCTAAGCCGATTAGAAACAGGTATTTATTTTTTGCGCGACCGCGTTGCTGACGTAAAATCTGTACTATCCCCTCTATTGGCATTACACTAACTATCACGCTTGCCACGCCTGCCCTCTTTACGTGACATATCATGCTCCCGATCGTCGATCGCTTATTGGTCAGCATACCGGTTATGTAAACTCTACTACGTTTGTCATCCAAGAGCAAGTGACGTTGAAAGAGGCTAAAAAGAGCCGAAGCCTTGTTTAATTTGCTGTAATTACAGCTAAGTTTTAAGCTAGTCAACTATCTCAGACCATCTTAGCAGAAACACTATGTAGTGCGAGGTGTCCTTTAAGAAATGATTATTTGCAAATCTTGGCCGATATACCCGGATTCCGAACTGCTTTCCGGCTCCTCTGATCTGTGAAATCTCGAACGATTCCCAGTGGGCGTTCCGCAAAAGGCCGGTTGCTACTAGAGGGCATGTCACAAGCTGGAAAGCAAAGGCGGAATCAATTTCCAATAGCTTCCGAGCTTCTTCGGAAAGGCCGGAACTATCCGCAACGGTTGTCATGCTTTGGAAACCGAAGCAGCTTTCTCGGAAAATTATTCCAGAAAGCTAGTGGAAAGTTCCGCGGAAAGTTAAATGCTTCGGCGGGAATTTTGAAAGTATGGGAAAACACGGCAAGTGCCATTAATGAACGGAAAAACCGCGACATGCGTCATAAATATGACTTCGCTGGAACACCTGAGAATGGAAGAGATGTAGAGTGAACCATATCTGTTTTCACATTTTCCCGGCGATTTGAACTTCATGTTTTCGCGATTAACCCAATGAACAAGACCAAAGGTTTCGATTGCATCCCAAAAATCTAACATTTGATTCAAACAATTGGGACATGTCTTCGCCATTCAGTCTTTTTCAGATTCCTTGAATATTTTACTGTTAAAATAAAGTTCAAAAATGGATTCAGCATGTCTCCTTGCCCCGATACCGAATCACTAATCGATTTCAGAAACAACTTTGAGCTTCAACCAAATTTCCAGTTTCAGCCGAAATCGTGATAAATCATTTGTCCATCAAGAAAACTAAGTTCAGATATGGATTCAGCGGACCTCCTTACCCCCTCAGTGAATATCTTATTAGCTTATAAAACATACATGTTTTTACCGTAAATTCGAAACCCTTCCTCTGCCTCTAAAGATAGGACTAAAGGACCCATCCACGAACTTGACCTGTACTTTACCAGTGAATCCTCATTGAACAACATATTTCCTCGTTTGAGCATTGTGTATCAACCCCTTCGACCTTCGATTACACTAGATCTCTCCGACGTCCATAGAATAAACAAATGAATGTCGTCATCCACGCGCAGAGCTATACTGGTTTGAAAATAAAGGGGTAGGACTGCTATAGCCGAAAATTGGTTGACAAATTTTGTGTCCGATTGTCGTCGGATTCAGGGTGAACTACTTGTCCGGCAAGAAAATAACTTTCAGATTCAGCATGTCTCCTTACCCCTAAATCAACTATCCTAATAGCTTTTAAAATATTTTTTTTGCCCCTTAATTTGAAACTCCCACCCCTAAGTATAGGGCTGCAAAGCCCATCCACGAACTCGACCTTACTCTTGACCCAGAGAATCCTCACACCAAGTTTCATCAAATTATCTCATTCCCTTCGAGAGTTATCGTGCTTACAGACGGACAGACAGACGCTGGACAGATGGGCAACTTTTGCGATGTCATAGGTATCCCTCAACTTACGCTTTGGGATCCCAAAAAGTGGTAAGTAGTTGCAGGAATCTTTGCGGATTCCCTGCAAACTAATTATGCGATTCCAAAACAAATTTAAGACGTGGATTCAGCATGCCTCTCACTCGTGAATCAAATTCTTAGCTTGAAACCCCTTCATCACCCCTAAATATAAGGCTATGATGCCCTCCACGAGCGACCTGTACTTTTGACGCAAAAGACACTTAGCCTACACCATGTTTGTCCAAGGCAGCCTACCAAACTCCATGAGAAGTCTCATGTAAACAGACAGACAGGCGGGCAGACACACTTTATGAGGCCACAGGTGTCCCTTTAGTGAGTTTTGGGATCCGAAAACTTGATTTGATGTATTCTTGTTTGCTTTGATGGAACATTTCTTACAAACCGACCATAATAAACCTAGCTAAGTACTTGAGTACTTAAGTATTGAAGTACTTAAATATTCCTTGAGCCCAAGCTGTCTTTGGAACATTTATTCACATAATGTATGCAACGGATACGTCAGCTACGATGCTTCATCAGCGATATTTCGGCTCTTATTGGCAAGGGTCCTCGTCAGGCTTGTCAATCTTCAGGTCCAGCGTCGGGGAAGTAAACAACCTGTAATCAAAAACAAGTATCGCTGATGAAGCATCATAGCTGACGTATACGTTGTATACATAATTTGAATAAATATTGAAGTACTACCTAAATACTTGAATACTAAAGTACTTTTTAAATTATTACTTAGTAAATTTTTTGGAAAGTACTTAATACTTATACTTAAGTAAACATTTTCTGGAGTAGTTGATACTTGCAATTTAAGTAAAAATTGGAAGTACTTGGCACAACACTGATCTGGACCCGGCGTGCTCTCATTGGCTGAAAACCGCCAGAATAGCCGTTGACGATGCGGTCACTGGCTTCCGACGGCTTCCTGCTCCCAATTTAAACATTTGTTCTTGTAACAAGATTAATTCTTCCCGACTAAATTGGCTAGGAAGTCTTGCTCTCTACAACTGTCTTTTCTAGGGGAAAGAGATTCTTTTTCTTTTCTCGTGGAAATTTATCAGTTCCAACTCAAAGGGTTTGGACTCTACTCTGTATGTATCTTGGAATCACAGTCATGTCTTGTTTGCAAGCGTTTGAAGTCGATGCTGGCACCTATTGAACTTCTTTCACATCCGCGCACGTTGTTAGCCAGATAGAATGTTCTGAAAGATGGTTCTTGGGTCAATAGAATAAAGCAAGATATATTTTTGTTTTGAACTGGGAATGGATAAAATCAATTTGGATAAAAATGACAATATTTCAGATGGGAAGACAGAAAAGATGTTCACCTTGAAAAAATGGAATGCTGTTGCCATGTGGTCTTGGGATGTTGAGTGTGACACATGTGCCATCTGCCGTGTACAAGTCATGGGTAAGAAAGCTGTGACTGTGTTTTTGTTTCAGCTTCTGTCTTCCCTATTTGCCTTTCCTTTAGCTTTTAGCCATAAGAATATTTTTGTTTTGTTTTTTAGGTTGCTGTTTGCAGCATGACCAAACGTCCCCAAGCATAGATTTTTAAGTTCGCCTCGATCTTAAGGTGCATGATTGAGGCAAAATAACTTCAGACTGTGCATTACAGGTGCAGGAACTTTCCTTATAAGCAGGAAAGATCAGACATAGGACCAGTTGCTTCATAAATATTTCATTTTCAGTTAAAAATGTAGAGTGTAATATGCCTTGCAATTGACTCGTAAGTGATCAGTTCAAAATCGTTTGAAGCAACAAGCACAATCTGAAAATCACCAATAAGCTATCCCTTATAAGCTAGCCCTAGCTATCCCTCATCGATGAAAACAAATTCTATACCCGGGGACGTTTTGGCAGGTGACATTTCGATTGGGGACATTCCGCCACGGGACGTTTTGTTGAGGGGACGTCTGGCCACGGGGATATTTTATCATGGGGACGTTTTGTCATTGGGATGTTTGTCACGGGGACTTTCGAATGGGGATGTTTTGCCGACAACCCCTGTTCTAATCAAGAAATGTTTGCTTTTTTGTAATTAAATGGAATTTTGACAAATCCCTCTTAGCTTGTTTAGGTGGGTAGAATGAAGATCCAAAATACCTATTCTGGTGTTTTCAGATGCCCTTAATTACCTACTTTGGCTAACTGGTATTTACCTTTAGACACAGCAAGTGCAATTGCAAAGTCCAATATCAACAAACATTCAAATAAGCATACCTCTACTGTAACAGCCGGTAAAAGTGCTCAGATAGTCTGTAAATACCTTGCCCCCCCCCCCAAACATTTTGACTAGTAAGGGCTCTGTACATAGTTTTAGATCCAAAGCCACTGCAGTTTTATTTTTTCCGGCAAGCTGCTGTTTGTCCCCCTTTCCAGACATATTTAAGTAAAATTTGCAAACTTTTTTTAAGCAGACTTTGGGCCGATAATCCAGAGCATTTTCGTGCCTGAATTGGCTGTATATGCAGATGCTTAGCAGGGGCATCAAGACCGGGGGGGGACGCCCCCCCTCCCCCCCCCCCCAATGCTGTTGGCCAGTCGGTGAAAAATCATCGAGTCGGCGCGAATCGCCGTGATTTTTCGCCAAAACGGTCGATTTTTTGCATTGAAACAGTCGATTTTTCTGATAATCAGACGATTTTTTTGAAACTGTAATTTTTTTTCTTGAAAACAGTATTTTTTTCTGCAAAAACATTCGGTAAAAATTACTAGCCAGTCGGTATATTCCTTGGCCCCCCCTCAAACATTTTGGCTAGTAACGCCTCTGATGATTAGTATAAAAATATCAGTTGGACTGACCATCCAGGTAGCCTATCAACACAGTTTCAGGTATTCTGGTATAAGGCGTCATCTCGCTGTTCCATACGGACTCTCGCTGCGGAGTCCCCGCATTTTTGCTTGTACTAGGAACTAGGAATTCACTTCCCCCATTCTAACGGCTCCCCACGGACGGCGATTGCTCCGATTATCATTCCTAAAAAATAACCCCTTTCCCATTCGGTGTGGAGTCGATTTGGAGAGTTGCTTGTGTTGTTTGTTTAGACAGAAAAACAGTTTTTTTTTTATTTGCACTTGCCCTTCGGCCAAGTGCCATATAGCGATTGCAGTTTCTGTCCATCAGCCGGTCTGTCGGTCCCGGTTTTGCTAGTTCGGGCACTACCACATAAGCTAGGACGATGAAACTTGGCAGGCAATCAGGGACGCGACCAGATTAAATAAAAAAAATAATCACTTCCCCGATCCGACCATCTGGGGAGGGAGTGGAGGGAGGGGGAAGCCAAAAAATTGAAGTATTTTGAACTTGCGAACGGGTGATCGGATCTCGATAAAGCTTGTTAGGATGACCTCGTGTCTCAGACGTACCACTTTATCTGACCGGATCCGATGACACTGGGGGGAGTTGGAGGAGGGAACCGGAAATCTTGACAAACTCTTAGAGTGGAGGGATCAGGATGAAACTTGGTGGGAAGAACAAGCACAAGTCCTAAATACGTTATTCACATAACCGGACCTATCCGGGCACTGTGGGGAGTTAGGGGGGGGGGGCCAAATTGCTAGCGATCCCGTGAGTCAAGTATACTTCCTGATGTGCTAGGACGATGAAACTTGGCAGATATGTCACCCGAACAGATTGACTTGAGAATAGTCGTTTCCCCGATCTGACCATCGTGGGGGAAGCGGATGGATGAGGAAATCGGAATCCAGTGGTATGCATAACTTTTGAACGGGTGATTGGATTTGAATGAAACTTGTCAGGTGGAAAAAGCTATCGCCTCAGATGGTCTGTGCCAAGTCCGGGTCGGATCCGATACCTGTGGGGGGATGGGGGGGGGGGGACCGGAGAGGGATTTAGGACGGTACCCCCAAAGGGGTACGAGAGAACCTCGCAAGGGGTACGCGGAGGTCCCAAAATCAAGTTCGTCTGTAGCTTTAATCCTCGCTTAAGTTGTTTTTGAGTTCCCTGACTCAGTTTCTGTATTGTCCTCAAAACCAGATACCCCATCGTACACTGTTTCAGATTTACATGTCGTATCATTGATTACAGTTCTGATCGTGGTAAAATATAGTAAAACAACAATTCGTCAAAAAAAGGGTACGGCACCTTTTTGAACCTTGATTCGGGGTACGCGGTACGCCAAAGGTTGGGAACCACTGTACTAGACTACCTAAGGCCATGCTAGTTCACCGTGTATGGACAGGGTATGATCGACATGATTTATAGCAATAAATATACAACGCCATCAGGCAATTTACAAAAGTGTACAAAAGCTATCGTGAACTACAAAACTGTACAACGGGTCACCGAATAAGCACGAATAAACCATAACCGGATCCCCATTTTTTATCACTCAGTATCACCCGAAATGTCGCTGACATAGTCGACCGACAGAGTTGAAAATCATTTACAGCTTTGTAATCTCAGTTTTTTGCTTTTTCTCCATCATTTTTTCTTCAATATATTCTAGCGAGTGACCTTTCGTCTCCGGGACAAACAAAGTTACGAATACAATGCTACAGACACAAACAACACCGAAAAACCAAAAGGTACCGTGTGCCCCAAGATTTTCCATTAGGTCTTGGAAGATTTTGGTTACAACAAAACTACAAGACCAGTTAAATGCTGTGGCCACACTGGCAGCAGGTCCTCGGATCTTAGCAGGGAAAATCTCACCCATCATTAACCAGGGGATAGGACCATAACCAACTGAAAATGAGATCACGTAGATAATAAAAGTTGCAAGGGGAACCCAACCATATTCGGAAATATCATGGCCCCAATGCTGCATCAAATAAAACCCACCCAATACCAGCAGAGACAAAGACATAAAAAAACCTGAAACATTTAGCAAGACTTTTCTCCCAACTCTGTCAATAACCAAGTTAGCTCCTATTGTCGAGACGAAGTTGGCAATACCAACAAAAATAGATGAGAGGTTTGCGCTGATGGAGCTTTGTGATTTTTCGAAGATGGATTCAGTATAGAAAATAACAGCATTCACTCCAGAAAGCTGCTGGAAGAACATGAGACCAAGGGAGATGAATAGAGGGCGGAGATAGGCGACTTTCATGAGATCTTTTATCCCACTTTGATGTCTCTCTTGCATCTTTTGGGAGACTTCAATCTCTTTCATTTCCTTGGAAATATCGGTGCCCTTTCCTCGAAGCCATTGAAGAGCTGTCCTGGCGTCCTCAGTGCGGCCTGGAAGTGTAAATTTTCGTTAAAATTTGACTAGTGGCCACCTACCGGCTCCCTAGCTTCTGAGTATATAATTCTGTGAGGGTATCGGACAAGAAGCTGGTACAATGGAGTTTCTATGATTTCATTTACTACCGGAACAGGAGCTAGCACATACAAGTTTCCATTAGTCAATTTGATGTGGTAAATGGTGATCAAACAAGCAGACTGAGAAGCTTAAAAATTTGAGTCTTTATTGGTGCACATTCCAGTATCTGATCTTCAGGATACGGTGTGGTAAAATGGCTAAGCAGTGGAAAAGATACATTTCTTTACGCATAGACTCTTTGAGGGTAAACAGTGAGAAATTTCATACCAGACAACATGAGGATGCGCGGTTGCAACAGACAACACTAGGGATGTAATCTGTTGTCCTACAAACGTTATGCATGAAATGTTATGCATAACGAGCATTGCCAGGAGGAGCCGAAAAACCGCCAAATAGTATCTGCTGTTGTTTGTCGTGTTGATATCGTAAAATTCAGCAGATGCTCTTTTGGCGGTTTTGTACAACGCTTGTCTCGATATCAGATTACATCCCGAGTGTTGTCTGTTGAAACCGAGAATCCTTGTGTTCACTGTAGAAACAAATCTTGCAGAATTTGGTACTGGGATTAATCTTGTCTCTAAAAAGATAATAATTCGGATTAATCTTATCTCATTAGACATAAGATTAATCCCAGTAGCAAACCGCAGCTAACTTTAATCCTTACTCGGAGAAAATTTTTACAGTGTTGTCTGTTATGAATATTCTGACTGTGCAGATGAACATGGTAGGGAAATCTTTTATTTAAAAGGATTCTCATATTTAATATGTACTAGCAGATCCTGAGAGGGCAGGTTTTGAAGTGGGTAGTATGGCTTCCCGCCCCCCCCCTCTTTTGCTTGCATACTATAAATACAATTCAAGCATGAACAAGATGACTTCCCGGGGAACTTTCTAATAGCCTCCTGGAAACCTTTTCCTTGAAAGCTTGAGTAGTTTTCTCAGTGCCGAAAAAGCTGAACATAGGTTGGCAGCTTTCTATGGCAGGAGAACGGCCTTGATTGCCACCTCTAAACATGAATAAAAAGATCTTGACTCTAGGCTGACAGCTTTTGCACTGCCCATTTTTGGTTTCTGAAGTTAGAGCAATACGCTTACCTTTAGACATATACCAGCGAGGGGTTTCAGGGACGAACCACATGCAGATGAGGAATATCACCGGGAGAAATGCGCCTATTCCAGCCATAATCTTCCAGTCCATGAATGACCCAAACACGTAGCACATCAGAATTCCTGGAAAAAAGCAGACGTTCATTGACGTTCCTGTAGCATCTGCTTGAATGAAAATACGAATGTTTTTATTAGCCCACTACACTTAACATAGTCAAAAGAGTGGAGTGTAAAGAAACAAGAGCTGTAAGCTCATATGGCACTTGCAAGCATACGTAGTAGCTAGGGGTATCAGCTAAGATTGGCGCTGTCTTGAGGCACAAAGGATTATGGGCCCTTCGAATGTATGGTTTAGTCAAATACGCACTTTAAGGGGGCTAGGAATCCATTTTGTAAGCAAAAGCACTGGTGCACAAATGATCATGGGCCCTTGCGATCATGAAGTGTACCATTTGCCCGAAAGTTGTTCTTTTTTGCACTTTGCGGGTGAGATGCGCACGCGTACTGTTTTGTTGCACTTTGCGGTAAGATTGACGCTTAAAGAATGTTGGAAAGTCATTTGTAAGCAAATCCCTTGAGGCAAAAATGATCATGGGCCCTTGGGAATCACGGAATAGTATATTTTTATTCAAAGTATTTCACTTTATGGGGGAAAAAAACTCATTGTAAGCAAATACTTGAGGTACAAATGATCAGGGGTCCTTGGGGACTAACAGGGGCCCTTGGGCCATTAAATCACAAACACGTCCTCTCGTCAATTATCAAGTTTCTTCGGATCCGACTGACCGTTCAAAAGTTATGCACGAAACAATATTCCGGTAATCCGGATTCCAATTTCCTCCACAAAGTAAAATAGGTAACTGAATGATCCGTGGATGTCAATTCAGTTCAGTATAATCTAAAAAACAGATAACGGACAAGCCGATGGGTTGTTTTTACGTCAAAACATAACGTCATAACAGAACAACACATAACAGAATATCATATTATTGAGGAGTTGTTCCTTCGGTAATTTTTTTGGAAATTCTGAAGTGTTAAATTATCGGGACTGACGCTTTAGAGAACGATAGCCTAGGATTCTCCTAATGGTTCCCTGGCATTTTCGTGTTTTCAGGACATATGCTTTCATAGTGGGACAAGAACCTCAGTTCAGAGCCCAAGATGATGCTCAGGTTATTTCTTCTTTGTTTTGTTGGATGCTTGAGCTCTAAATTTTTCGTGAACGTTTCTGTTAGCTTTTTTTTGTTGATTGATTTCAACTCCAAGTGATTAACAGGATTCTTGAGTGAAAAATACTAATTCCTGTTCTAAAAGTTGAAACAAGCAACTGAATAAGGAGTATTGTCCGAGAGACAATAGCCTTATTTTATTATTATATTTAATTAGTTATTTGATTATCCTGTTGAATCCACAAGGATTTTGTTCAGAGGTTAGTAGACACCGTCACTGGAGATGTGAAAGCAGTAAAAAGCAAGAGGGATCCTTTAAAGGACCCCTCGCACTATTTGCTCTTCAACTTACAGTATTTTAAAATATTTGAGTACTTTAAAACTATGATATGCTTTCAATAAATAACCCGCCGGTTTTGACTGTTTTAAGCCTTTTTCCGAGACCCGTTGACGTGTAGCGAAAACAGGGAAACAATTTACATAACCGGTTATTCTGATGGACTTCTCGCAGACAAACGTCGACAGCGTGAAACACTTCGAAGGTAGGGAAACACGGCAAGTTAGAAAATCAGCGTGGTTAGAATGTACGGTACGAAATTGGGGTCTTCGGCTTAGAAATATATGGACTGATTATGGAAGTAGGCTACATTAGTATTATAGGTAAGACAGGTCCTTTAACGACTTCCTAGTAAATAAATTCCTTGTAACAAACTTTGAAAAGCTGGTCATCGAGTCTCATTCAAGCATGTTCATTTCGAAAAAAAACTGGGGATAGGCCTAATCATACCTGTATTTCCAATTGTTGTCGGTAGAATTCCAAGGGAACCTCTGACTTCAGGCTGTATTGTTTCTCCAAGGTAAATCGGAAGGGTTAGGGTCGTGATGCCAACGCAGAGCCCCTGAATGCTTCTACCGGCGAAGATCATGCCAATATTTGTTGCGAAAGCCATCAAGAGCCAAGCTAAAAAAAATATTTATTTATTAATTCCGGATTGTGATAGGAATACCGCTTTGTTCTTGAAGTTTAGATAGCTCTTTCAAACATTGGATAAATAAATTTAAACAGCTTGAGACAACCAGAGTTAAATTTAAAATCATTTGTTTTTCTTTTCATTAGAGCTTGATTTGTAAATTTAACTCGTAGGGAAAAGCCTGCTGTACTGTTTGTGGTTGGATCACAGGAAGGCAGAGGATACATAGTCTTTGAGCCCAAGCTGACTTTGAAACATTTACTCAAACAATGTTTACAACGGATACGTCAGCTACGATTGTTCATCAGCGATATTTCGGCCCTTCTTGGCAAGGGTCCTCGTCAGGCTGTCAACGTCGTTGACTCAGAAGATTCACAGCCTGACAAATACCCTTGCCAAGAAGGGCCAAAAATCGCCGATGAAGAATCATAGCTGACGTATCCGTTGTAAACCATTGTTTGAATAAAAGCAGATGGTAGCAGATCCTCGAACCACCTTCCTAAAAATGATGTCAAATTCCACTTACAAATGATGTATGGTACGCCGATAACCATAAGCATCCGTTTTCTTCCAAATCGGTCAAGTAAAGTTCCGCCGATCATTCCACCAATGAGAGCGTTAAGGGGCATAAGGCTTCCAACCCATGAGGCCTGAAAAAAAAGGGAGGTTAGCTTTTATATTTGTCAAGAGCCGGCGGGTGTAGCGTTCACCAGCTGTAACCCACTGTTCCCCTTGTGTGAAAGCTCGCGATGATGTGTTATCTCTTTGACGACCTGCTGTAACTATGTTACTGATTCACTATACTTCGCTAATCGATCCATCCATTCTGATGTGTGTCGTTTCCGTTGTGATGGTTATCCAACCTAACAGCTATACCGATTTTTCCATCTGCCATGTCTGGCTCTTTTCGAAGCGGATCAGGCTCCCGCCTATCGCTTCTAAGGAGATCATTGGTCAGAAGGACCGATTATGCACTTTTCAATGTGTTTCTCATCAAAGATAAGGGGGCCACGCGCGGCTAACTTACTGAGGATGGGCCTTCAATGTTTTCTGAACACCGACCAGTTTCAAAGTCAGGTAGGCCTACCTTAGAATATCGGAACAGAAAATGTCCTACTGCGTCACAGACATCAGCAGTGCTAACTGCTAGCTTTCACGCTAGGTTTTACAAGCTCCTTTGGTCCTGCAAGCTGTGCCCTATTGTAAAACTTGCCATGCCTTTGAGCTAAAGAGCCAGCAGGGTCAGGCATAACGAAACTTGTGTCATTGTTGACAAGCTATTCTTAGAAACCAAGAAAATTTGTCCGTGTATTTTATTTGAATGGAGATCCTTACTCCTTCGAAGTTGGCTCAAGGACTTTAGCGCATTGTTTGCAGCAATACTTGAACGATGAGCAGTATAGTAACAACGGAAACAGTTGAAATGTAACACCTACTTATCACCATATATCACCATATATGCTGTTCGAAGTTTTTAGTATAATATTTGCAGCAGTTGTATGGATTTTGATTTCTGGAGTTCGGTCATTGTTTCGTGAGAGCTTGAAAACATTGCATAAGTTTCTGCTCGACTAGCGAATTATTAAAAAGTCTGACTTAGCTCATACCTGCTGATCAGTCACTGGGATGGACGAATTCTCATGCGTCATCGAAGCCAGGGCTGGCGACGTGTAACCAGACGAATACCCCTCAATCATTGCCGCAATAGCCAGTGCTAGTGCCGCCAGAACCTGCGGCATCAGCTTCCCTTGCCGCCCAGTTTTTGCCGCTTCGACATCACCAGCGGGAGGACTGCAGCAGGGTGCCGCACTCTTTTTCTGATCATCTGGTGTGACACGATCGATTCCTTCGTTGTCGTAACAGCCAGGTTCGGAGTTTAGGGTCGCTTGCATGTAAGTGGTAGGGTTGGGCAGCCAGGAATTGCACACGGGTATGGTGTCTATCCGGTGAATGACGTCTGTGTAGGGGATTAGGAGGGAGCGATTGTCTGCTCCGATTTTGACTGAAAGAGAAAGTTGGCTGTAGTTCGGCAACCCTGGTTTATCTTTCTATCTTGGTTGGTTTCTCGGAAAACTTGAGAGGGGGGCTGTTCTTTATATAATATGACCTTTGGTAGCTATGCAACTTATCATTGAGCTCCGATTACTAAAGCAGAGAGCTATGCTGGGTAGAGCAAGGTTGCAGTTCCCGAGTGACTGTCATCTGATAATATGATTGGGTATGATCATGCTCACAATGTCAAAATTTTCATAACAAATATCTCGAGAACGCGCAGTTTCAACAGATAACAGTTGGGAAGTTATCTGTAATGCAAAAGTTATGCATAACAAGAATTGCCAAGAAGGTCCACAGAATCATGGTTGGTTTAGAACTGACAACGAAAAAATAAATCTACGGCATGGCGGTCGAGGTGATTGCTCACTCCCGAAATTTATGTACAGTAGGTGCCAAGGGCCCACAGTGCCCAGGTATGCCCATGGAGGTTGTACAGTGTTGCCCACCAAGTGGGCGGTAATAAGAGAACCGAGTGGATACCAGCTCTTACCTTCGAGTGCACTGGCTTCAATTCGCTTAATCTCTTCATCGCAGGACGAGATGGACGATGACCTCGACCAGCTTGTCTGAACCGCGCAATCCCGTCTCAATGGTAAAGCCGAGGTTGCAGTTGGGTGATCTACTCTTTTGCTGCATTCTCTTCTAAGTGTGGGAGAGGGTGTGGTAGTAGGAGATCCACGTAGGGAACCGAAGACGGATGAGTCGCATCCACTGTCTTCTGTCATTGGACCGCAGATATCTTTCGATTGCCAAACGCAGGGGGAGTTGTCTCGGGTTTGTGGCAAAGGGCTGTCTGGATCGGACCAGTGTTCGGGCGACATTTGAGCTAGAAAAAGAATCCCCGGTGAGAAAAATCCGAATGCGTTAGATCTGGTATTTCCTAGTTGTGGTTAAAATGGAGCAGAAGACATGCATCAGATGGTACTCTTGGTGACTTTAACTGAAATATGAAGGATTCTTGAAAAAAAAATTTCCTAGTTTTGTGAACACTAGTGTCCTAGCCTTCAACCAAGAAGGTGTTGTCCTTCACTTTTCCACCTTACGAGCAGTCTACAGTCAAAATAACTTTTCGTGGACGAGAATTTCGTTCCCTGCTGACTCGGACGCGTTGACGAAAAAGACAAAGCCACAACCTAATTTACCGGACCCTGCCAATAACTAAGCGGTAGTTTACTGCCTAGGTAAGAAGAGGTGCGCTCGTGACATATGGTGGACAGCGTCTTGGTATCCCACGATGCCCAACTTTGCAAGTGCCAGATGAGCTTCTAGCTCTTGTTAAGTATATATATTATTATGATCTAGTTCACTTTGACTGGCAAAGAGTTGAAATTGTCTCGTCAGCTAAAATACGATTTTTTCGTGTTTCGATTTTTTCGTGATAGCATGCTGCCGCGGAAGACCTAGCTGGGACAAAGTCCTAGTTGCTGAGTACAATAAGCGTTGAATGAACTTGTACACAACCTCACCGCATGGGAGTCGACCCTGCTCTACACGCTCGCTTTCCATTTTTTTGCGAGAGGGTTTATAATCGTCTTGTCGACCGAAAAATGAGGGATCATGCTTTGAACGTAACCTACCCTCACTACCCCCTTTATACCGGACATGTAAGGTGCTATCCGTCACACCTACTGTAAAACTGGGGTAGTTGGGCATACTTTACAGGTACGACCGGTTCGGCGATGTTTTGATTTGGGTTACTAGGATTTGCAAGCTTCGGATAAAATGTCAGATCATAAAAGTATGATTATTGATGAGTTGTTATGATCTAAAGTTAGGGCTGCTCAAATATCCGCATAGTGACAATTGATTCCTAATACGGCGGGCGAAATCTAGACGAAGAGTGGAGGAAAGTCGACCGAGAGAAATGATGATGGAGGAAAGCGATCGAAAGCGTAGATTAGGGACAAAGGTAACCCCGTCCCCAATCCTCAGAACGTCACTTAAGTTGTGTTTTTTTTTGTGTGGTAATGATGCGAGCTTCTTATGAATTTGCGACGATGTGATAACTTGATCAGGTCTAAGTTAGGCCTTGTCCCTAAAGTAGGTTTTGTCCTCAAGCCTAAGCCTATACCCTGTTTCGGCTCTCAGCAGTTTTCAGCCAATTTCGGCGTGTCCTTACTTACTCTCTTAGGGAGTAAAGTAACCCGAAGTCTCAGTAAAAAAACAAAATCCCCCTCAAAAACCCAATAACCAAATTTCCGGAAAGTCTATTACAGAAAGGTACTTGTACTCACGAAAGATACAAGGCAATCTTCGTTCCATCTTTTGTGGCGCTTTTTAATTCCCAAGACCTCAAATGAGTTTGTCTTCTTTATTCGAAATTCACACATTTTGATTACGCTTAAATTGGTATGTATTCTTACATCTGCAAATCTAGTCCGAATGTCGGGCTGACGAAGCCTTTATTTGATTAGCCTAACTATATCTGTGTTGGCATAAAATGCAAATTCGGAACCATTGCAGTGAAAGAAATTTAAAATTAATTCTAGCCTACTCTCTACTCTAGTAAACCCCCTCAGTTCTCAGCAGTATCAGGTAAGTGTGGGTGCGTGCTTCAAGCTTCGCGTCGAACGTCACACAAGTTTCGTTTTTTTTGCGGCAACGGCTCTGGCTTCTATTGAATGTGCAATTTGCGACAACTCGAGTAGACCGTATCCGTTGGAAATGGCAGACTGTGTGATATTAGAAGATAATCTTTGAAGGACCCGTCGTGTATATAATGCCAGTGCAGCCTACTTCAGTAATTGCATTTAGTAGTTCTTAAGCCCGGAGACCCACATTTCATATGTTACATTATAACTCCCCTGACGATACCTCACTAATCATTGCACTTGCCATGGTCACACCACTGTCCATGCGCATTATTCTCCCGAAGAGTAAATGCGCATCATGCCATCGATGCGTTAAACCGTTTATCTGAATTTTGCCGAGTTTTTGCTCGATGTCAATGAGCTTGGAAAAAGGCTTAAAACAGCCAAAGCCGTGGATAATTTTTTTAAAGCATAGCCTAGTTTTACAGTATTCAAATAGTTAGAATATTGGAACATAAACATTAAATAGTGCGAGGTGTGTCATAAAGGAGTTAAATCGGAATCATCCTAGCGTTTGAAGCGTGTAGATCCTACAGCCTATCCTATCAGCCTACTTCAGTAATTGCATTCAGTAGTTCTTAAGCCCGGAGACCCACATTTCATATGTTACATTACAACTTCCCTGACGATACCTCACTAATCTTTGCACTTGCCATGGTTACACTATTGTCCCTGCGCATTATTCTCCCGACGAGTAAATGCGCATCATGCTATCGATGCGTAAAACCGTTTATCTGAATTTTGCCGAGTTTTTGCTCGATGTCAATGAGCTTGGAAAAAGGCTTAAAACAGCCAAAGCCGTGGATAATTTTTTTTAAAGCTTAGCCTAGTTTTACAGTATTCAAATAGTTAAAATATTGGAACATAAACAGTAAATAGTGCGAGGTGTGCCTTAAAGGAGGTAAATCGGAACCATCCAAGCGTTTGAAGCGTGTAGATCACCCCTATCCAAGTCGCCAGAGTAGCGCGATCGGGAAGCTCCCACATGGGCAAGCCCAAAATATATCTTAACAAGTAAATCAGACAAAAGGGAAATATTATCCAATACAAAATATAGCTAATCATTTAGTATCTTTATTTCTTTCAGTAATTTGTGTTGGAAGTTTGATATAATTTTTGCCTAATAAATTTCGAAGAACAAATGCTGGATACGCTAAGCTATCGTAAACTGCCTGACCCACTGAGTAATTCGTGAGCGGGCGGAATCGATGGACTCATTTTCATAAAAGGTTGATTTGTTTTCTGTTTTTGCGAATGAGGGAAAAAAAGGGTACAGTTGTGTTTACAATAACCACCCATGGTAACTGGTCAGTTTAACTCAAAAGCGGAGCTAGGGCGCTCCGCTTTCGAGTAGAATTAGTTTTAGTTGCAGGATTATTTAAAATAGGAGGTGATGGATTTTTGAATTTAGATTCGTTATCAGGAAGAGTAACACTTTAGAATTGTTAACACGAAGAAGTTACACAACAATTTGTTATATTAAATGCAGCGTGAGGTTGAGTTCTGCGCTGTTCTCGTTCTTTTGATCATAGGGGTGTCAGATTCTTGATTGCTTACTCAAGAATTACGGATTATTGTAATCATAGGAATACTATTTGCAATTGCAAAACGGATATTTCATCTGAATTTTATTGTAGCTATATTTCGGCCCTTCTTGGGAAGGGTCCTCTTCAGGCTCAAGCTGAAAAGAGCTCTCCGCTTCAGACTGAAAAGGACACCAAGAAGGGCCGAAATGTAGCTCTAATAAAATTCAGCAGACGTATCCGTTGTCAAATATGACCGCAGTCGGCTTGGGCTAAAGGAATATTTGTAGGAATACTTTTATTTATTTCATGATTCTCCAACCACCATATTAGACTTCTGGAGCAAAGTTAGCTTTTTGCACTATTTCGTTAATTGGGGAAATAATATAAAAGTTAATTAATTTTTTGGTTGAAATAGGAATTAAAATGAATTCTGTGCTTACCTAATGCGAATTTCTATATTTCCTGTTGAGGTATCCTTTCTCCTTCTCGCATCGGCTCTATTCCTGAACTATTTCTGGTCAATGCTTACATGCCTCTCTTATCTTTACTACCCTTATATAGTCGAAGGGTGTTACGCCTCAGGGTATAAGCCGGTACTGAGATAGGGTAGGTAAAGAATAGTCGCTGGGTAGCTTATTGTGGATGAAAAAAAATAACAGTAGAAAAGGTTTGGGAGACGAAAGGAAAAATAGCACCACGGTTGTTTTCGTTGAGCTTTTCGTGTTTCATTCGTTCGTTCTTATTCTTATTTTCATCATTCTTCTTATTCTTGTGTCTCATTAATTTATTTTTACCGAAGCTTTTGTCTTCTTTGTTTATTTTTCTCTGTGATAATTTTTTGCATTATTACTATTTTATGGGATGTTTTTAGTAAAAAAAAAAAAAAATTATCGTTCATTCTTTGCATGGAAAAATAGATTAGAAAAATCTCGCTCATACGATCCATTAATTTCTAGCTGAGAGAACTTGTATCAAAGACCTAATCCAAACATTCTGTTTACGTTCTCTTACTGATAGGAAGCCACCAGTTTATTTAGATTTGAACTTGACTTGTTTGCTATTTTTCCTCGAGAAAAAAACCCACACAACGTCTTCTTTTCCAGATGACGAAATTTTCCACGTTTGATTAGCAAAGAATTATAAGAATTTATTTTTTTGTGGTATTTTTTATACCACACTGATCTTGGTTTTTTAATTTATTTGTATTTGTACTAAGCAGTTGGAGCATTAGTTGGAGAAATTATCATTTTCATCCTTGGCTCCCTATTTGCCATACGGCTGTCTCGGATAATCGGCTGATATTCAGTCCAGACCGAATTATTTCAAACCTAGGAAATTTGGCTTGTTTTTTTTAATTTGCTCATTGTTTGACGGTGTTTTTTTGTGGTTTTGAATGGTTATCACTGTGTGTGTGTGTGGAAAGACCATTTTTTGTGGCCCGCTTTAACATTGGAGGGAAAGAAGTGCTGTGAGACAGAGTTAGATACACTGATACCCTCAGTAATCTGGATTATTAGGTCTAGGCCCCATAGTACAATTTACATCATTTTGTAATCAATGACATGTTTTCGGTCTCTGAATGACATGTTTTCGGACTCAAAATTCCGTTGAGAGTTTTGATATAGTTGATTTCCGGTGCGAAAATTTGTCTCTAAATTAGTTTATGTTTTTTTGTGAAGTAAGAAGCGTGAAAGCATTAATCGTCGTTACATTTATTTTATTGAATATAATCTGTCACTCGTTGCTCCAAATCGCTCACCAAAACTAAAAGAAATTGGCGTTTGAATGCTTTTTGTAAAACAGACGAAAGAATTAAGCTATAATGTTTGCCTTTTCGAGGATTGCTCATCAAGTATTTTTCATCCACACGCTTTTTGCTTGTTTCTTGTCAATTTTAACTGTGGTTTCGAGTTGAAATCAGTTGCCACTGTTTACTTGCGCCCTGAACTCGTTTACCGCACCTGATCGAATAAAGTGTAGATATACATAAGTCAGGTCATGTACCACAAAATGGCACATCTAGCACCGCTGAAAGGTTAAAAAAGGTCTAAGCAGTTCCCTACCCATGGCTGTGTCTACGTGCTTGGTACAAATTTCAGCCAATTCGGTCCAACCACTACGGAGACATAGAGTTTTCTTCTTGGGAATTTCCGACCCTTCCTGATCCAAAGATGAAAGGTTTTTTGGTTTTCCTGCAAAATTTCAAAAATTTCGCTATAACCTTTTGTACCAACACCGTTGATATGACCTTTGCACTGTCCAAGTTGTGTCCCAATTATCCAAATCGTTTCGTCCCTGAGCGTGTAACAACATTTCCGGGAGCTATCCTCCTGCCCCCGTCCCCACCGTTTTCAGATTCGGTTCGGACTCATAAATGGTCCATCTAGGACACCTTAGACACATTAGACATGAATCGTATCCGATCACCCGTTTGCAACCTATAGGAGGTTCAAAAGATTCCGATTCCCCTCTTTCCCCAGTACGGATGGTCGGATCCGGAAAATAAATGTTTCCTAGAGACTGGGTTGGATATTTTAAATGCGTGCCAAGTTTTATCGTCCTAGCTAATGTGGAAGAGCCCGAACTAGGCAAAGTTCGACGGACAGAGCGACAGACGGACATGCATTACGATCGAAAGATGGCATTTGAGCCGAATGCTGTGTTTTTATGGCACTTGCAGCCTCTGGCTCAAGTGCCATATACCGATCACAACTCCGTCTGTCGGTCTGTCGGTCGGTCCGAGATTTTTGTCCCACTTATCCGAGTTAGGGTACTTCCAGATGTGCTAGGACAATGAAACTTGGCAGGCATATCAGGGACCCGACCAAACTAACCTGGAAATAATCAGTTTCCCGATCCGACCATATGCGGGGGAGTGCGGGGCGCTGGAAACTTGAAAATTTAGGGCATTTTGTCACTTTTTTTCCGAGTTAGGGTACTTCTAGATGAGCTAGGACAATGAAACTTGGCAGGAATATCAGGGACCCGACCAAACGAACCTGGAAATAATCAGTTTCCCGATCCGACCATATGCGGGGGAGTGGGGGCGCTCGAAACTTGAAAATTTAGGGCATTTTGTCACACTTTTTCGAGTTAGGGTACTTCCAGATGAGCTAGGACAATGAAACTTGGCAGGAGTATCAGGGACCTGAACAAAGTAACCTGGAAATAATAAGTTTCCCGATCCGACCATATGCGGGGGAGTGGGGGCGCTGGAAACTTGAAAATTTAGGGCATTTTGTCACTTTTTCGAGTTAGGGTACTTCCAGATGAGCTAGGACAATGAAACTTGGCAGGAATATCAGGGACCCGACCAAACTAACCTGGAAATAATCAGTTTCCCGATCCGACCATATGCGGGGGAGTGGGGGCGCTGGAAACTTGAAAATTTAGGGCATTTTGTCACACTTTTTCGAGTTTGGGTACTTCCAGTTGTGCTAGGACCATGAAACTTGGCAGGCATATCAGAGACCCGACCAAACAAACTTAGAAATAACCAGTTTTCTGATCCGACCATTTTGGGGGGGGAGTGGAGGGCAGGGGAATCCGGGAAATTGAGAAGTGTGTAACTTTCGAACGGGTGATCGGATTGTAATGAAACTTCATAACTGAATAGAATATATATCTGTAATGTGCCGTTTAAAGTCTTGACCGGATTTGGTAGTCAGGGGGGAGTTGGGGGGGACCGGAAATTTCAAGAAACGGTTATAATGGAGGGATTGGAACGAAACTTGCTGGGAAGGACAAGCATTTGCTCTAGATAAGTCCTTTAGACCATTGTACTGGATCCGGACACTTATGGGGGGGGGGGGGTCCCGGAATTCCGGTGATGGTGGGTTTGGGGATTTTCATGATGAAACTTGGCAGGCATATCAGGGACCCAATCGAACTGACTTCAAAATAAAAATTTTGTCGATCAGATAATGGTGGGGGGAGTGGAGGGAGGGCAATCCGAAATTTTCAGTCATGCGTAATTTTGGAATGGGTGATCGGATTCGAGTGAAATTTAAGAATTGAGCAGAGGACATTTCTCCGATGATTTTTTTCATATCCGGCAACTATTGGGGGGGGGAGGAATACGTGACCCGTTTAGAATGGAGGGATCGGGATGGAACTTTGTGGGAAGAACAAACAGATGCTCTAGGTAAGTCATTTGCTGAATCGGATTAGCTACGTGCACCGCGGGGGAGCTGGGGGGGGGGGGGGGGGGAGGACCGGAAATCTCGAGAAACGGTTAGAATGATGGTATAGGAGTGAAACTTGCTGGGAAGAACAAACATCTGGTCCATGTAAATCTTTTACATAATTTGACTGGATCCGGACACTTGAGGGGGGGGGGGAGGGGGTTTCCCGGAATTCCATTTTTTGGGGGATTTTCACGACGAAACTTGGAAGGCATATCAGGGACCCGGTCAAACTGGCTTGGAATAAAAAAAAATCCTCGATATGATAATCTTGGGGGGGGGAGTTGAGGGAGGGGAATCCGGAATATTGAGTCATGCGTAACTTTGGAACGGGTGATCGGATTCGAGTGAAATTTAATAATTAAACAGAGGACATTTTTCTCTGGTGACCTTTTTCATTTCCGGACCGAATCCGGCAATTATTGGGGGGAGGGCGGAAAATACTTGACCCGCCTAGACTGGTGTGATCTGGATCGAACTTCGTGGGAATGACAAACAGATGCTCTGGATTAATCATTTACAGAACCGGATTGGCTCCGGTTATTGTGGGTTGAGTTGGAGGAGGGTGTGGGTCTGGGATTCCGGTGATCGCGCGTTAAGGTACTTCCAGATGTGCTAGGACGATGAAACTTCGCTGGAATATTGGAGACTCGACAACATTTGCTTAGAAATTGCTACTTCCCAAATCCGATTATTCCTTAAAGTACCAATCTTACCGCAAAGTAAAAAAAATACTTTTAAGCAATATATGCATTTTCGTGATGCCCATCAGCCCATTAGCAGTTTTGCATCAAGGGTTTTGCTTACAAATGAAGTTCCAGCTCCCTTAGAGTGCGCATCTCAACCGCAAAGTCGAAACTTACTTTTGATAAATCAAATCATCTGGACACATGCAAGTGCCATATGAGCTTACAGCTCTTGTTTTTTCTATTATTAAATATATACCGAATAAATAATCCCCTAGGCAGTCGACCCCCTTCGTAGCCAAACTCCTAACCTAGAAAATTTAACTTAATAACGCGGACGTCGGGTTTTAAATTTGTTCCCAGGACCCAGGACCCTCTGCTTACAAGGCAGGCGCTCTAACCATTTGAGCTACCGAGGGGCTTGTGTGGCTTGTCTGGTAGAAGCCGGCCATAAGAACAGTACAAGTCCGTTGTGTAAAGCGAAATCTATGTTTTATTAGGGGGGCACATGCGCCGGTGACCACACTCTGCAAGTTTGGCAATCCGGGCCATTGGCATTCCGGATAGAAGTGTACTCGAAAAACGATAAGGCCATATACACAAACACAAGAACATACTTTTAGAGACGCAAGCTATATTTACACATTTTTTATATTTTCTTTAGGGTGGCACCCACACCAAGTATCGGCTGGTTTAGGGTTTCAGTACCCAGGGGTGCAACTATATAATCCCCTAAAATGACGAGTGTGCGTGACGAGTTTGCCATTCACAGAGCCTTGCACGAATAAAGTACACATGTTTTCTCTCTTCGGTTTTTCCCAGTAAACAAGCTCCTGATTGACGTCGGCAATGACGTACGTAGGCCATAAGAAACAACCCCCGAGGAGAAAGGGTTACTTCTTTTAGTTTAGGTGTCAGCTGATTGATGCAGTGGTGTTCAAAATATCCGGAAAAATCTAGAAAATTGCTGCGTTCTGTATTATGGGCATTGACGTCCGTTGGTGGCAGTGTTGGGGGACTAAGAGTCAAACTTGCAAGTTGAAGTGGTGGGTTCATTCGTGTTGGTTTCGGCCATCATATCCGCCTGCTTATGTATTTGATTTGGTTCTAGAAATTGCGAAATATACCACCCAGTAGCGTTTCTGGTATTTTGCAATATCCTTATTTGATTGGGAGGGGAGAGTACGGAAACAAATCCCTGAGGATTACATTTGAAGTGGGTAGTTAATGCATTCGACTTCAAGAATATCAAGACAATTGCAGACAGTTAGGAAAAAGACCAAGCAGACACATGTCTGCGTTTGGGGCATCAGTTTTGAAGGGCGGGAGGGGGGGGGGGGCACCCAATTTCTTTGTTACTTCACTTTCGGAATAAGGAGGACAAAAAACTTGTCTGTATCAAATCGCGGACTTCTTAATCCTAATCTGATCGAAAGCTTTTGCTTCGTACAAATCTGCCGTGTGTTATGGGTCACCGTAGATGCAGGACAAGATTTCTGGCATCGATCATTCCTGCCCTCAGTAGCAACATATTTCAATTTGTTCAGACGACAAAAATTAAAGAAGACGTCCAAAATATTCAAGATTGACTGTTTACAGGAAGGTGTAAAACTCTCAAATATGCCATTGCTAATTACTCGCAGATGATGCGGGGGTCTAGTGACGCGGTAATTAACAACTGGGAAGTTAATGCATGTGCAGTTGTTTTTTCAGACTATAATGGCACTTCGTTGAAAGCAGAAATTGCAGCTGTCATGAGATAGTTCTAGATCTAGTTTTCAGTAGATAGCCTACAGCGTTTTTTGGGTGCCTTTTTTATGGCACTTGCAGCCTCCGGCCCAAGTGCCATATAGGCTACCGATCGCAATTCCGTCTGTCGGTCGGTCGGTCCGCTTTTTTGTCACACTTTTTCGAGTTAGAGTACTTCCAGATGTGCTAGGACGGTGAAACTTGGCAGGCATATCAGGGACCCGATTAAACTAACCTGGAAATAATCAGTTTCCCGATCCGACCATCGGGGGAGAGTGGAGGGCGGGGGAATCTGGAAAATTCAGTAGTGTGTAACTTTCGAACGGGCGATCGGATTGGAATGAAACTTGAAAACTGAAAAAGGACATATCTCTGATGTCCCATTTGAAATCCGGACCGGATTCGATAGCTATAGGGGAGTTGGGGGGGGGGAGACCGGAAATCTCGAGAAACGGTTAGAATGGAAGGATCGGAGTGAAACTTGCTGGGAAGAACAAGCATCTGCTCCAGATAAATCGTTTACACAATTGGACTGGATTCGGACACTTGGGGGTGGGGGTGGGGTGGAGGGGAGTTTCCCGGAATTACGGTGATGTCCGTTTTGGGGATTTTCGCGACGAAACTTGGGAGGATTATCAGGGATCCGATGAAGCTGACTTGTAAATAAAAATTTACTCGATCCGATAGTCGTGGGGGGAGCGGAGGGAGAGGGAATCTGGAAAATTGAGTCATGCGTAGCTTTGGAACGGGTGATCGGATTATCCCAGCTAATCCTTTAGTAACTCCCGCACATATTCTTCTTTTCCTTCCTAATTCCACCGTCTTGTAGCAGCACATCTAGAAGTACCCCAACTCGAGAACAGTGGACGGCCCTACTAAACTCGTGGGTGTGTAATTGATCCAATAGTACAGATGATTTATTGAACACTAATTTGTGTAGTATACAAAACATTTATATTAGTGTATCTTTTACTGCCTTATTTTATTTGAGTGATATTTAATAATTGAACAGAGAGCATGTCTCTGGTGATCTTTTTCATGTCCGGATCCGACAACAATTGTGGGGGGGGGAGTACGTGGACGGCTTATACTGGAGAGATCGAGATGGAACTTTGTGGGAATAACAAACAGATGCTCTGGATAAATCATTTACAGAACCGGATTGGCTCCGGCGACTGTGGGGGGAGTTTGAGGGGGGGAGGAGGTCCGGAATTCCGGTGATCACGAATTAAGGACTTCCAGATGTGCTAGGACGATGCAACTTGGCTGTAATATTAGAAATTCGACAAGATTGGCTTAGAAATCGCCACTTTCCAAATCCGGCTTTTCCTAAAAAAAAACCATAATCATTTTTGCCTCCAAACAGTGCCCTCACCTACTACATAGGCCTACAGTTGCAAGTGCAATATGAGCTTACAACTCTTGCTTTAATTAAATAACAGAACCGGATTATAAAACTATGATGGGAAATTTAACCGCATAATTGAAATGGGTGGTAAAAGAAGACATTACAGAAAATCGGCAGGAACGCTCGCCGGGACTCCTACCCTGAGAAAAATAGATCGTCCGTCAAAATTAGCAATGATAGGCTATATTTTGCAAACTTTAGATGTCAACCTGTAAATAGTTAATCATTCGAATATTGGAATACTTTCTTTGAGTTCTATGTTTGTTCTTTCTCGAGATATGCTTATAATACCTGCAGTCTAGTCTCATCTTAACGATTGGGCAAACAGAGGATGGGTTTATATGAACGAAGCGGTGAAAATGAAATCAGGATTAAAGAGGCCACAGTATACGCCTTTTCTGCCTAATAGAACTTATTCCTGTATATCTTAACACCACTCACTTATGCCATAGCCACATGCTAACGGAGCAGTTCCAAGTTAAAGATGCCAGCGTCACATTTTGGGAATTTCGTCGGCTCTGCCAAAAATTATGGACAACTGGGCCGAGCCAGCACATTACATTCTACACTCTTTTCTGGCCAAAGAATAAAAAATTGTATATTGTATTTGTTTTTGTTGTGATTTATTTAATTTGTTTATTATATTTTAGAGAAATAAATTATTTACTTACCGCACATCAATTCACTTCCTTCAGGTTACTACTTGCAAGTGGCTAATCCCTTTGCTCACCACCTGGATGTTTTGGATGTTTTTTTTTCAGTTTCATTGGACATTTTTTCAGTTTACTTTGGACGTTCATTTTTCAGTTTCATTGGACTTTTTTTTCAGTTTACATTGGACATTCGTTTCAGTTTCATTTAAAGACAAAAATACATCATTAACATTCCTGCTAGGAAAGCACACAAGGAATGGTTGGCTAGGGCAGGGAAATATCCGATATTAATTAAATAACAAACAGAATCTAGTAATTGATTCTATATAAATAAAAAGGGAGGAGAGGAAAAAAGACCTATGTACCCTATGGTTTCAAATTTAGATGAAAAAGAGCAAAAAAACAAGAGAAACAAGGAAAGAGAAAGAAAGAAAGCAAAAAACGGGGGGGGGGGGGGTCTAGAGGAGGAGAACACTAAACAATTTTCCTGTAATGATCTTTTGCTGATCGCTTGAATGCAGTAAGGTTATTCGAATTCCGGATATCTTACGGTAGTAAATTCCAAATAGTCGGCGCAAAAATTCTAATTAAAAAATAAACTCTTTTTGTTGAGGGAGCTTCTTGGACGATTTCACAAGAATTTCGGGTGTCATAAGAATGCTGGTCTTGATTTATTGTGAACATATTTTGGAATGAAGACGGAGAAGGCCATTGAAATACAGCAAAAAGTTGCGATCTGGAAATCTCGAGTCTTTGATACATCAAATTTCTTGGTACACTTGAAATGAAGATTAAAACAAAAATATCTCGATCTCGAGTCTTTGATACATCAAATTTCTTGGTACACTTGAAATGAAGATTAATATTATCTGTGTGTTGAACCGGTTGAATTTTACTTTGCTGAAATCTTGGCCGTTGTTCATGGTGGTGCACAAGAGAGGGTGGGTTTTGAGTCAAGCACAAGCTGAAGATTGGGTTAAAAATAGTGTGTTTACGTGATACGTACTTACAAGAAGTTCAGGTGTGGATTCGGGCTTTGGTCACTGAGAGGAAATTGACCGAAATTTGTCATCTTGCGCATTGGGTATCATATTTTTTTTTTTTTTGGGATTTCGGGTTGATCTTTGCCGAGTGTCCGTTGGTTTGTGGGGCGGGTTCCTGTCTAGTGGTGAGTCATGGAATTCAGAATACTTATTTATATTATTATTTCGTCAATCGGCCTTGTGTCTCCGGCTTGACCCTCTATATATTATCATTTTATACAGAAGTGTAAATTGAAACCTTGAAACTTGTATCATCAGGAAGGGTGTTACGGACAGAGGCGTTACTAGCCAAAATGTTTTTTTTTTTTTGGGGGGGGGGGGGGCAAGGCATTTACCGACTGGCTGGTAATTTTTACCGACTGTTTTTGCAGAAAAAACGACTGTTTTCAAGGAAAAACGACAGTTTGAAAAAAGTCGACTGATTTTCATAATCAGTCGACTGTTCTGACAAAAATCAATTTTCAGAAAAACCGACTGTTTTCATGAAAAAAATCAACTGTTTTGACGAAAATTCGTGGCGCCTTGCGCCGACTCGGTTAATTTTTACCGACTGGCCGACAAGACGGGGGGGGGGGGGCGCCCCCCCCCATCTCCCCAGTCGTGACGCCCCTGGTTACAGTACACCTATCAATCTAGTGTCCTTTCCATCTACTAGGCCTGTGCCAATATCTCTGGCGTCAAGCAGTCTACGCCTAGAGATTTTGAAAACATAAACATCAACACCCTGGAACCCCCTGTTGACTCAACGACGAAATATTATCTAGGGGTATATTTTCGGTAGTCACTAGCAAATATTGCCTTTCCCAGACCAGTAGGCGCCTTGCACGGATATCATGTTCATCTTTTCTTATCTACTATCGGTAGCGTAACCTGCGTTGAAGTAAACAGAGAATGGTGTAGTTTGTGTATTTTTGAAGTTTCGTAATGTTGTTCTGCCAGACTGCTTGGCGTCGCAGTTGTACTCTGTGGATATAAACATTGGTTTATCTGGTCGGGGTGAGAAACTACGCCCCACTTCCTTGGTCTTCCTGGAAATTGTTAGATAAAACTCAGTAGTAAGAGCCGATGAACTTACCCACCCCAGAGTTTATTCGCAGGAACATGGGATTTTATCTTCATGATTAAATGATAGCTGCATCGATTTATGATAAAGGAATTGACCCTTGTATAAAACAATACAGTTTTACTAACTACACATGCGCAGGGCCGTATCCAGGGGGGGTTAGGGTGTTCAGCCCCCCCCCCCCCCCGAAACATTAAAAAATAATCGTTTTAAAAAAAACTCTGATCCATGTCTTTTTTGTACTTTTTGGTCCGACCACAAGCCCCAACCCCCCGAAATAAATACATTTCTGGATACAGACGTGCACTTGGGTGAGACGTTTAACTTTAAAATACTTCTAAGCTTCACGTGCTCTTTCAGTCCATTTTCTTCTTCGTTGCTAATAATTAGTTGATTTTTTTGTTGGTTAATTGTGTTCATTTGTACTGACACTTAACTACTGTACTTGACTAGTAGCGATTAAAACGGAGAAGGGACTTCAAAAACATACAAATTTGCGAATGATTTCTAAGAATATGCGAATATTTCTTCACAAAAGTCTGCTTTGGGTGACACCTAGAAGAAATCGGGGGAAGGGGTATGTATTATTTTGCTCCACGACGTCGTTGTAGTACCCCGTTTTACTGGAAACCTTTTTACTGGTCGTCCTGTTCCTAGGACTTGCTTATTCGCTTTCTCGTCCATCACGTTCTCTTTCAGCTCGTTATGCTTGTTTATCTTGCTCTCTTTGGGGTTTATGGTATATCTTCATGCCATAATTTTGATTGTTTGGCTGTTCGCCATCTCTGTTTTTGCAAATCGTTTGATCCCTTCTGTGTCCCTTTTGTATGATTTTCACTTTCTTTGGGTCTGCTCTGGTTCTGCGAGAGAATGATGCAAGTGGGTTCTGGGCTCAGTTTTCGGGTGTAGGCTTCTCAGCGCTCGTCGATGGAAGGCATTCCCGGCGGTCTGGAAATCTCCGTTTGTTTAAATGCTGGCTGTTTTTGCGACTTTGATTAACAACGCTCGCTTCGCTTAATTTTTTTTTGCGCTTCGTTGCTTTTGAAAAGCGAATTGAGTTGTTCTGGAAAATTAATCTTCGACGGGAGTTGTTTCGGAAAGTTGAATAAGCGGAATGGCTTTCCATGAGTTCTTGCTTGCGGCGGGTTTTCACTTTGCTTTTCGGAATAAAAGAGCCCGTGAAAACGCACGAATCGCCCTTAGGACAGAAAGTGTTGTTCTTGTATCCTCGCGAACACCCTTGTATCCGTTTTAAGTTTGGTGCCCACAAAGTGCGGATTTGCATTCGCATTGGCGAATTCGGCGTCGTTAGCGGAAAAAATTTGCGCCGCGCCATTTCAACTCAAGTCGATTTTTTTTTGCGTCTTCTCACGGAAAAGATTTGGGTTCTGTCTGCACCGAGCTTTAGGCTGATCTGGTTCTGCCTAAGAGCGGTGGGTATGGGTTTGTGGTAGACTGCTTCAGCTCTCAAAGGGCCCTCTCCTGCGTCACATTAGCAGGATTGTAAAGTTGTTCCCCTAGGATTCTCATCGCTCTTGTTAATGACCAGGAATGCACGGTAGTCCAAGTGATCGACATGTCGTTTTCCGGTGGCTTGAAAAACAAGACCAAAGGTTTCGATGGGATCCAGACGATTGGATCTTGTAGATATCCGCTCTTCGTCAGACTCCTTGAAAATTTTCACTGTTGAAATTTAGAAATAGACTAAGGCCAATGGCTATCATCTTAGAAAACCTTGTTCAGATACGGATTCAGCGTTTGTGTTTACCCCTATACGTCATCTCTACTTCGACGAAATTGATTACTGCCAAATTTCTGGTTTCTGTCGGACTCTGGGCGAATTACTTGTCCGTTAAAAAACAGCTCAAAAAAGAATTCAGCATATATCCTTACCCCTCTATTGAACCTGTAACCGACTTCAGATAAAACTTTTTAACTTTGAACGAATTTTCAGGTTTGGCCGGATTCCGCTCGAACTATTGGTTCGGCGAGAAAATAATTTTCATATATGGATTCAGCATGCCTCCTTACAACTACATCGAACCTCTAATCAACTTCAGAAAAAACTTTTACTTAAAACAAATTTCCGGCTTCAGCCGGATTCCGGGCGAACTATGTGTCCGGGTATAAAATGATTGTCATATACTGATTCAGCATGTCTTCTTACCCCTGAATCGAACATCTAATCAAGTTCAAATAAAACTTTTATTTATACAGATTTTCCGGTTTTGGCCGTATTCCGGGCGAACTACTTGTCCGGCGTAAAATAAGTTTCATATAAGTATTCAGCATGTCTCCTGACCCCTAGATTGAACCTCTAATCAACTTAAGATTAAACTTTTATTTTTCAAAAAATTTACGGTTTTAGCCGGATTTTGGGTGAACTACTTGTCCGGCGAGAAGATGATTTTCATATTCCAAAGAATCCTCGTGCCAAGTTTGAACAACATATCTCAACCCCTTGGAGAGTTATCGTGTTAACAGACGGACAGACGGACAACCGTTACGAAGTCATAGGTATCCCTCCACTTACGTTTTGGGATCCCAAAAATAGGAACGAAGTACTGTTCTCCGAAGGCTGCTTAGAACTGAATGAGCTTATTCTCTTGTATCCTCGTAAAGGTCGCCCTTTTAAAAAAGATATCTATCTTCTATTATCTGTAATATTTTAACTTTATTTCGGGTCTCGGGGAACTCTCCATCTCCTCGTTGTGATGTTTGTGACTGGCTAAAAATTGAGTCATTATTATCATGATTACAGTTATGTTTCAAGTCAGGTCTGCTGTATCTGCACGTATTTGCAAAATACGCCTACTGTTTATCTAGCGTAAGACGCTTCAGTTTTTGAGAGGGTTGTGATATTCTATATGACTAGTTCCAAAACACGCCAGTGATCCTCAGGAAGAAGGAGTAAGCGTCTCGGTGACGACTAAAACTCAACGACTCAAATCCTGTGTCAAGCAATCACGGCGATCTTTGGGAGCAGCTGTGACACCACTTCTGTCTTTCTTCCGCTAGGTACCGGGAGAGGCCGGAGATTTTGCATCGACAAGGAGAGATAGTCATCAAGAGTATTACCCCAATATGGAGTGCGCAACCCGCTTTGAAAACTTGTCAATCAAGTGAATTTTCCCAATTCAAAATGGGTATCAGAAGTGCTTTTCTTTCGGGTGAATGCTCGATCTTAACCGAAGACCTACTCTGGAAGGAGTGGACTAGTTAACCGGCGATTTTTGTAATCACGTCCGCGTAACCGGATCGCGTTTTGCGATCTTGATTGCGTGGGGTAGGTCACGACAGTAGACCTCCTTTACCCGATTGAATGTAGGCTAGTAATGTAGTACAGTAGAGGTATGCTTCTTTTAACTCATCAATAAGTCTCGCAGTAAGTCTTCAACTACCTAATTTTGATTTTAGCCTCTATAATTGTTAAATGGACTTTGTCGTATACATAAAAATAGTCGCTTAGCCTAAACAATTCAAAATACCTATCGTGAATCTTTGACTGTTTTTAGGATCCGAAACCGTAATTGAAGGTGATACCTATGACTTCGTAAAAGTTGTCCGTCTGTCTGTCTGTCCGTCCGTCTGTCAGCACGATAACTCTGGAAGGAAATGAGATATTTTGATGAAACTTGGTGTGAGGACTCTTTAGGTCAAGGGAGAGGTCGATTTCGTAGATGGGCTCTGTAGCTCAACATCTAAGGGTAGGGGAGGGGGTTCAGATTAAGGGGCGAATAGTTTTTTTTCTAACAGATAATGAGGTAGTCGATTTAGAGGTAAGAATACATGCTGAACACGAATAAGAAAACCATTTTCTCGCCGGACAAGTAGTTTGCCCAGAATCCGGCCAAAACCGTAAAATTAGTAAAATTTTTATTTAAAGTTGATTAGATGTTCGATGTAGGGGTAAGAAGGCATGTTGCACATATACGAAAATCATTTTCTCGTCTGACAAGTAGTTCGCGCGGAATTCGGCCGAAACTGGAAGATTTGTTAAAAGTAAAAATATTATCTGAAGTCGGTGTATGTCCGATTTAGGTGTAATAGGGGTTCACAAATAAAGTTCAGAATAGAGAACTAAAATCTAAAAGAAACACAAGGAATGAGGTGTGGGTGGTTGTTCATTTATTGTAGGGCTCGATAAAGGACGGAACAAATCTCTTTCTGTAACCTTTCATGTATTGTTGCAGTTGTACTTTTGGGTACTTTTTACTCTGGTCTAAGACGTAGGGGTGAGAATCTTTCTGGGAGGATTTTTATTCTCGTAAAAATAGTCGATTTTTTTCTTAAAAACAGACCGTTTTTCTTAAAATCAGTAGATTTTTCATCAAAACAGTCGTTTTAAAAACAGTAACTTTTTCTGCAAAAATAGTCTGTGAAAACGAGCAGCCAGTCAGTAAATACCTTGCCACCCCCCCCCCCCCCCCCCAAAAAAAAAAACAACAACAACAAAACATTTTGGCTAGTAACGCCTCTTCATGCAAGAACCTAACGCCACAATACTCGTTCAGATTCTAGCCGAGAACCACCAAGTTTTGTCAATCAATCAATCAATTTTTAGTATTCGAAAAACATTCTTTACGGTATTAACAAAAAACCGAATATTTGTTCTCTCGTCAAACATAAGCTATTAGTCCCCCAGTGAGCATCACCATCACCAACTCTGCTAGTATATCTGTTTAAATATGTTCATTCAGCAGAAAAGGTGCCAACTAACGAAAGATTTTACATTTCCCTTCAGTTTAACAACACCAAAGGTTTCGATGGGATCCCAAAAATTTGATGTTTGATCCCGACATCTGGGTGTTGTAGATAGGCTTCTTGAAGACAGATTAAGGCCAATGGCTAATCATCTGAGAAAACAAAGTTCAGATATGGATTCAGCATGTGTCTCTACCCCTATGCGTTATATCTGCTTCGACGGAATTGATAAAAACTTCCTGACTTGCATCTGCCAAATTTCCGGTTTCGGCCGGATTTCAGGAGAGCTACTTGTCTGGCAAAAAAACAAAACTGAAAAACATATTCAGCGTGTCTCCTTACCAGAGGCGTTACTAGCCAAAATGTAAATATTCCTTCAGCCCAAGCTGACTGCGAATCATATTTGATGGTGGAAAACGGATACGTCAGCTGAATTTTATTGGAGCTATATTTCGGCCCTTCTTGGCAAGGGTCCTCTTCAGGCTCAAAACCGCTCAAGTTGGAAAGACGAACTTGTGGGAAACACAAGTTGGTGTTTCCCACAAGTTCGTCTTTCCAACTTGAGCGGTTTTGAGCCTGAAGAGGACCCTTGCCAAGAAGGGCCGAATTATAGCTCCAATAAAATTCAGCTGACGTATCCGTTTTCCACCATCAAATATAAGCCAAAATGTTTTTTTTTTTTTTTTGGGGGGGGGGGGGGGGCAAGGAATTTACCAACTGGCTGGTAATTTTTACCGACTATTTTTGCAGAAAAAACGACAGTTTCGAAAAAATCGACTGTTTTAATGAACAAATCAACTGTTGCGGCGAAAAATCGTGGCGCTTCGCGCCGACTCGGTTATTTTTTGCCGACTGGCCGACAACATTGGGGGGGGGGGGGGGGGCGTCCCCCCGCGGGTCATGACGCCCCTGCTCCTTACCCCTAAATCAACCTCGAATCAACTTTAGATCAAACTTTTACTTGTAACAAATTTTCCTGTTTCAGCCGGATTCCGGGCAAACTATATGTCCGGGCAGAAAATTATTCTCATAATTATAATAATAATAATAATTTCTTAAAGCCAACAAAGGGCCATACAACAGCATTCATTCTCGCACTTAACTAACAAAATTGACCTTCAATACTACATACAATAATATCATTTCTTTTTACCCTTCTACTATTCCCCAAATTACCTCCAATCTAAACTTCGATTATACACTTAAAATATTCACATACCGACCGAATTACCTGAAGATTCGTCGACTCCATATACCAGGAAATAGTATGGGTACCCCACCAAAAAAACTATCTCTAATTTCCTTCACCCCCCGACAATCTGTCAGCAGATGGCATAAACTCTCTTCTGCCTCACCACAAAATGGGCAAGCACACTCGGCCACTGGCAAAGACCATTCTGTTCAAAAACCTTTTTCCTACTTCGTAATGGTAGGAGTTGGAACCACATCTTTAATACTTCTGCGGGTAGACCTAACTTAAAATAAAATTCAAATCCAAACAAATTCTTAAACTTCGGATAATTAGTGAGTGACTCCGACTTCCGAATAGCCTCATTCCATAACTGAGTTTCTTGGTCCGGAAGTACTGAAGTAAATTTTCCCATCAAATTTTCCAAATCTTCGGCATCACGATGTCCATCATTCCAGGCATACGACAGTCCAGCTTCGTCCAACAGCTTTTTCACTTGCCAAGGCCAAGAACGCTTCTTTTTTGATCCCAGGGTCTCTAAGTATGCCACTTTCAGCAGCCTATCTTCTTGGAGACTTACTATTTTTAATCAAAATCTAACTACTTGCACTAGCCTACGCGTTCTAAGAGACAGCAAACCTAATTCTCCTTTCATTACTTGTGTATGGGTCGTTGGATGTAAACCCAAACCCATTAATCTCTTGTAGTGCTGTAGCTGAATCGATCCAAGTTGCTTAGCAGCCTCGCAACCCCAGAGCTCAGCCCCATAATGGATCGTAGGTAAAATTTTAGAATTAAATACGTGCTTATGCATTTTAAGGTCCTTAACTTTCATTAACGTCTCATTTCTTAAAACTCCAAACGATGCAGCTTTACCTCTTTTACCCATTTCTGCAATATGTTCCTTCCAACTACCATTGGACATTAAAGTAACCCCCAAATACTTAAAACTTTTCTTTTGGAACAATTCTTTACCTTTAAATGTAAATTTTTCAGGGTTATCCCCTTTCTCACCAAATATTACAATTTCTGTTTTTTTAACGTTCAGTTTTAGTTTACGGATTCAGCATGCCTCTTTACCACTACATCGAACCTCTCATCAACTTAAGATACAACTTTTACTTTTAACGCGTTTTCCAGTTTAGCCGGATCCCGGGTGAACTATATATCCGGGCAGAAAATTATTGTGATATACGGATTCAGCATAATATCTTCTTGGCCCTTAATCGAACATCTAATCAGCTTCAAATAAGTCTTAAACGTTTGACAAATTTGCCGGTTTTCACCGGATTCCGGGCGAACTATTTGTCCGGTGGGAAAATGATTTTCATATATGAGTGCTGACAGACGGAGAGACGGACAACTTTTACGAAGTCTTAGCTATCCCTCCAATTACGTTTTATGATCCCGAAAAGAGAAAGTCGCTGTCGTAGTTGTCGTGGCAGTAAGATGCGTCAACATGCGGTAATACTGCTGCTATAGTCCTACATCGAAGTAATTATTGTATATCTCTTATAGATGCTTGCCTGAAGTGTCAAGCAGAAAATAAGAGTGATAAAGAAGAGTGTGTCGTCATATGGGGAGAGTGCAACCATTCTTTTCACAATTGCTGTATGGCGAAATGGCTGAAACAGAATAATCGGTAAGTCCGTTATCTCGTTATGTAACTTGCCGACAGTATGGAGACTGGCAACGACAGGGTAAGCAGTGGCGTTATTGGGAGGTGGGCCTATAGACCTCTAGATTTCAAAATTTTCCTCCTCGGTACTGTTTGGTATGACTAATAAAAAATAGTACGTATGGCTGCAAATGCATAGCCTGTTGTTGTGATTTCCGTTTTTATCCGTTGTAGGAATAGAATTGGGCCCGAGGAGTATTTATCTATTTTTTTTTACCGCTAAATAGGCTCCAAAAGATAAAATGCAAAGCGATGAATTTATTTTAAGGCATTGCCTCTTCGAAAACTATTTATCTTTACCGCAAAAATGGTAATTACTGAATATGTGACCTGTGTAATAAACCTTGGATTAGGTCCCAGAATTGATATCCCCCCCCCCCCCCGCCGTCCCCCACGCACACACTGTGAGAGGTTTGATGACAGATAATACATGCTTGCTCATTCTTGTGTTAAATATTATGAAAATGTGTATATTACGACCCTTTGTGTTATGTCTCGAGGCAAAACTTCTGTTATAGTTCTTTTAAAGTAGCCTACAGTGGGCTCCAGCTATAATACTATAATTACAGCCCGCTGTAGTTATAATTATAATAATAATATGCTTCACATTAAAAGGTTTTGACTTCCCCGAAATGGCACTTCGAAAATAAGCCGTTTTCTTGTTATCGCTTGTCATGACCTCTTTGGCGTCTCGGCGGAGACGATTTTGGAGATTGCTCTTGCAAGGCGCGGAAATTCAAAAAACCTAGATCACGCATGAACATGAATCATTTTATAGAGCTAAGTGATAAAAAATATCGTGGCTGCTAAAACAAACCGTCTCTGTAGCCGGCAGTTTGTTCAAATACTATCTGTTTAGAATTTTGTTGTTTGTAGTACCAAAAAAGTTTTGATTTCTGGATGTGAAATGATAGAAGTGCCAAAAAATGTACACAAATAGCAGACGTACGCTGAATCCAGAATTTATAAGGTATTCTCATTGATGCTATTAATATAATTATGTGTCAGTAATACAGGAGTGTATAATCCTATAAACCCTTGGGCTTTCAAAATACACTGGTCTGTCTATCAGTAAATTTACTGAAGAAAACTCAACGCTCAATGGAGTACAAATTTATGGTGTTAAAAATCCGTCCCTCCAATGCCCCTGTATCCGCTAATGTTTTTTTGCTAAATTAATTTACGTTTAGGTGTCCACTATGTCAGCAAGAATGGTCGACTCAGCGCGTCGGAAAATAGCCCTTTTGCAAGTATTTATTTTTTATTTTTTTTATAGCGATGAATCTCGAACTTTCGACAATGAATTAACTTCTTTTTCGATTCTTTACCTACTGCTCACAGTCTCATTGAGAAGTCTCTTCCTTTTTCTTACGTCCATAACAGGGCCCAGCCAGCACATGACACTCTACATTCTTTTCTGGACGATGAATGAAAAATTGTATATTGTAGTTGTTGTGTTTTATTTAATTCTTTTATTTTATTTTACATACTCCGCTTTTGAAATGGCGGGTCAGAAATAAATTACTTACTTACTTACTTACTTACTATCCACATTCGAGTTCAGAGCCACCATTCGGTTTGGTTCCTGTTGGTCTCCCAGTGGTCATCGTCATCATCAACTTTTAACTAAAACTCTGCTAGGATATTCTGCAGGATGAAATATATTCCTTCATCAGCAAATGCGAACCTCGCTTGTCAGGAGAGGGTTGAAACCCTTCAGTTTAAAAGTGGTAACTTCTGTTTTCTGTTCATTAACTTATATCTATTGTACTATCACTGTGTGATGGATACTGACAACGAGGCAAGGAGGGCAAACAGAGACTAATCTACTTGGAGCACGAACTGGTGAACCGAACAGTACACCTTGAAGATGGATTGAAACGACGGAAAAACACAGCTTCGACCTTTGAAAGAACAGGGATCCGACCTCAACTCGAAAGCGTGCGGGCTTGGCGTTGCAAGAAAAGCCCTCGCTTTTATGACAACCGGTCTTTGTACAGTCATGTGACGTTAATATTCCGTATTTGCGATAAACAAATCAAATGGCGTTTATCTTTCACTCAGTATTTATGTTATTATTTATACTGATCTTGCAATTATTTAGATTGCGTTCTCCATAATGTTGCCTGTGCTGCGAGCTTAGGGTAAAACTAAATTGTGGGCTCGAACACATTTTAATTGAGATCGTAAAAATTGTCGATTTAAAAGAAACAGTCGGTATTGCTTAAAATCAGTCGATTTTTCATCAAGCAGTCGTTTTTCTTTAAAACAGTCATTTTTTTTGCAAATACAGTCAGTTAAAACGACCACCCAGTCGGTAAATACCTTCCCCCCCCCCCAAAAAAAACACAACATTTTAGCTAGTAACGAATATGGGTACTATACGGCTATTCGGCGTAATCCAGCCATGTTTTAATACATCATCTAGCTCCTTCGTCGGGAGGATATGTACAGTTGGCTCACGTCATTATGGCTTCGGAAGGAGCTTCAACGGCTGCGCCCATTGCTGCTCAGTCGGCAGCAGGTCAGCAGCAAGGCAATTAATCTGAGGTGTTTGCAATCGCTTTTTCTGACTTTTTGGTTATAGTAGGAGCTTCTGGTCTTTTCGGCATAGTTCATTTTCAAGCTTGAGCTTGAAGCTGACCCTTGCTAAGAAGGGCCGAAATATAGCTCTAATAAAATGTAGCCGACTAATCCGTTTGCACCGTCAAATATAATTTTAAATATGATATACATTTTAAGGGCTAGCTGTAAGCTGTGTAGGGTAGCGAGTGAAGGTCTTGGACAGTAGCGTCAAAACTGATTGAGCTAAAACATTGTACCATAGACCAAACTATATCTTATGGATTCGGCCAAGCCCCTTAATTTTGTAATTATTTTTCTCCGCTTATATTTTTTTTAGTAGGAAAATAACGACACCCTATGTTTTGTCCCAGTGCTTGAGGTCCGGTGGAGGTCTGGACATAATGGTCGGGCTGATTGGGACACAACGTACTTCGACTTCGCTTATGTAAAAAATAAAGAATTAAACAGAAAACAGAAAAAATGCCAGAAATGGAGAGAATTTTTACGAAAAAAAATTGCACTTCAAACCGCCTGCGTGGTGGGGCCCGGGACGACGCCACTGACCCCCCCCCCCCTCCTTAGGTTTCAGCGAAATGACGCCTCTGATACAATCACTCTGAATGTTGTCTGACTAAAGTGGCTAGTAGATAGTGTTCATTCAGTACAATATTCAGGATTTTCTTGTCAGCTGGATGCGAGAAAGTATGCGTGTCCCATGCCTCACAGTTAGTCCCAGACCTTACCCGGTCCCCTTCTCTTTTGAAATATTCTGCTACTGTAAACCAGCTTGAGACTAAGGGTTTTGGCTGGGTTGGAGTGTCGCCTCAGGTGGCTGAAACTGCCGTAGTCTTCTTCTTCGTAGACCAGGCCTAGCAATATATTTCGAATTTGCAACTTTAAATATCTCCATGCGGGACCATCCCCGAAAAAAGTTGACGGTGACATCTGTCACGAATTTCAGCAGCATATTTAGATGGCGTATCTGCCTCGATTACTAACGGTTGTACAGGACTTTCTAGAAACATCGCTAGATGGCATGGCTGAATGTTATTGGGGAGCAGTGTTGACAGATCGTGGAAAAGAAAATAAGCCGCTGCCTTCGAAAAATACGTTAGAAAAACCTACTCCTCCCAAAAACTCAAATGACTATCAACACAGAACCACAAAAAATGTCCGGCCTTCGGCCGCGATGATCAAAACGACGTAAAAACAGTCGGTTTTTCGTAAACATAGTAAATTTCTCACATCACGCCAAAAAATACGCCAGTTAAAAAGAAAAACAGCCACGTTTTGCGTCACGCGCCAGTTGCAACAATATTTACGCCAGTCTCTGACAAAATCTGTCAATCTGGCATCACTGTTGGGGAGTATGGTGCTCCCACCCGAGGATACTGAGAGCGACACGATCTTTGACAGTGTTTAACAGGACCTTCGCTCTCACCGACGAAAAGTGGAGGGCCAGCATAAGACTACGTCCAACATACGCCAGTGAACCTCTGGAAGAACGAGAAACGTCGCCCGAACGTTGACTCAAATTTTAAATCAATCAATAAACGGCTTCCGTTGGGGAGAGCTGAGGCTCTTCGCTAGGCACGTGCGATGCTTCTTGTCATCAAGAGTGCAGCCAAGAGTGCACTAGCCAACATTTTGTCAAATCGACTGATTTTCAGAAAAATCGACTGATTTTCAGAAAAATCGACTGATTTTCATAAAAATCGACTGATTTTCATAAAAATCGACTGTTTTAATGAACCCTCCCTCCCCCCCCCGTCATGACGCCCCTGCAAGAGTGTAAGAGGGCCATCTATTTTTTTTCCTTTGTAGTAGGTATTCCAGCAATGCCACTAGATGACGAAGGCCCAGCACTGCCTTGTCTTCGTGTCGGGCTACCGTAGTTGTTCATAAAGGGCACCGGGGGAGTAGGTCTGCAGATAAGGACACGGAATACGCTAACTGTTTGCTCGCCGAATGAACGCGTTTCGGCGACGCCGTATTTCATAATTAACTAATCGTTAAGACTCATCATTAAATAATGAGTAATTTCAAATTTCGGCATTATGTAACTTCATCCTTGTCTTTTCGATATCTTCTTTAAATATTCCATTATCTCCAGCTGTCTGGGAATCATATATTTACAAAGCCTCGTTTCCAGCAACAGCCTGAAGAGGACCCTTGCCAAGAAGGGACGAAATCTCGCTGAGGAAAATCAGAGGCGTCATTTCGGTGAAAACTAAGGGGGGGGGGGGTGCAGTGGCGGGCCTTCGGGGCCCCGAGACGTACGGGTGGTACGAAGTGCTTGGGCGGGGGGGGGGAGTGAATACCGCAAAATATACTTGTTGGAAATCCAACAAGGCTGAAACAGTAGACAAGAAACGTAGGCTATTTCACCACATCCGGAAAACTAAACGAATTTCAAGAAACTAGTTTGTGAAAGGTAGAGGTCATGCCTAATAACAGGAACTCGCTGGAGAGCGAAGCCACCGCAGCACCTTGCGAGTGCCGCAGTCGAAATTTGTTGAATCTGCATGTTTTCTAACAGAATTTAACTACTTCCCGAAATTTTTTTTAGGTTTTCATATGGCCCATCTCCAAAAGTTTAAGCCTAGACCTCAGAGTAAACAGTACTACAAAAGGCGCCGCAGGCTGAAATTTGGGAATTCTTTATGATCAGAGTGCCGTTTTGGATCACAAGGAAACCAAGGGCCATCTATCATAGATCAGCTCATAGGCTAGTGTTTGGTCTCGACACATTGCAAACAGTGTCAGATTTTTAACTGAGAACATTGGACATTTCCAAATAAAATGACCATCCGAAACTAAACTGAAACGGAGTAGACTTTGCTGCAACCCACGAACACTGATTTAAAACCTTCCTGACCATTTTACAAAATAAACAAGCTGGAGTTAAAGGTGGGTTTACTCACTGCGTAAAATCCGAGCGAATTTTACGCACGTTTTGAGCTTGAAAAGATTTCTAGCAATACGAGCGTATAACAAAACGGACCGATTTCTCAAATACGTCTGTACTGCTAGAGATCTTTTCAAGCTCAAATACATGCGTAAAATACGCTCGGATTTTACGCAGTGTGTAAAAAGGTACTCAGTGTTTGCTGACCCCCTCCTGTTCCTACTCTTCTATTTTGTGCTCCTTCGGGACGGTGCCCCCACTTGAATTTTCAAGGGGGCCCTGGGCTATCCGGGAAAAATCATAAAGTGATACTCTACGCCATGTTTCAAAGGTAATGTCTATCATGATGTTCAAAGTTCAGACACACAACTTCCACAGGCTCAAACATTCCTTGAAGACATTCGATCCCCTCGATTTTCATGAGTGAACTCGGTCAGTTAATACCCCCCCCCCCCCCCCCGAAATGACGCCTCTGAGGAAAATCCATCCGTGTTGGGTCATTTCCTTTCATTCTTATTTATGTTCTGGCTTCAGTCAAAGAGTGCTTCATGCCTGAAATCTTGGCTGGTATTACCGATGATCGAACCCACAGAAGAGGCTAGGTTTGTGGCAAGCAGGAGCTGAATATTGGATTAGACCAGTTATGGCAAAAAGACGAAAATCAGGCTGGAAGGCAAAACAAATTTTTGCCTGTATCAAAATTTCTAGTTTCAAGATATGATCAAAATAAATCAAAATATGATCAAAAAAAAGTTAATGATCAAAATTTCTAGTTTCTGCATGGACAGAATACATTGCATATGGTACATCATCCTTAGCCCCCCTTCCACTTAGGAGCTTGCGGTTCAAAAAGGAGTCATCACTCAAAAATAAAATAATTTACCAAACTAAAAAATTGTGCCCTAGTTAAAGAGCTGAACAGCTACGTAAGTCGTAGGTCTACAGTGGTTCAGTTCGCCGCAGTGTTGCCAGATGGTGAACCAAAAAGTAAGCCACAGCCTTTGAAAAACAAGCCAAAAATAAGCCAGACAATTTTTTTGCCGAAAATCTAACTTTATGATTCGTATTCGACCATAGAGTTATTACGTGATTTTGACCTTCCGTGAGCATAGAGGCTCCAACTTCGTTCGAGAATCGAATTCATCTCAAATGGATTGCCAAAAAATATAACTTCTTCCCGAAAAAGCAAATCACGCAAAAAAATAAGCCAGCTCAAAAATAAAAATAGCCAAGTTTTAAGCCACAAGCCAGTTCCAAAAATTTTCACGCCAGTCACAAAATAAGCCAGTTTGGCGGAAAATAAGCCAATCTGGCAACACTGGTTCCCGTATAAGGAACTCTTGGCACTGAGATCACTGCGTGCAATGTCACCATATTGGCGGATTTTACGTCAAACTTGGGGATTTTACGACCGACTGGCGTATTTTTTTTCGTCCCTTCTTGGCAAGGGTCCTCTTCAGGCTGTTGCTGGAAACGAGGCTTTGGAAATATGCGATCCTAGACAGCTGGAGATCATGGAATATTTAAAGGAGACATCGAAAAGACTCACAAGGATAAGTTACATAATGCTGAAATTTGAGTAATAATGAGTCTGTTTGGGTTCTATTGACAATCCTTGTAAGTTTTTGGAGATTTGTTGCAATTTTGGGTTAAAAAGAAATTTTGACGTATTTTTCAAAGACAGAGGCGTCTTTCTTGGATTACGATCTGGCAACACTGACTGCGTGCATGTATTTATTTTACCTTCTTTTTTTTCGATTACCGCTTTTTTCTTTTTTATAAACTGAAAAAATAAATATATATGCAAATACCCTATTTAAGCTCATGGGACAAGGAGTGGAGACTACATAGAACCGGAATGATTCACAAATTTATGGTAAACGAAAATACTTAGCGAATACGATTCAAAATACACCCGTAAACGTCGCAATAGAAGACGACTAGACAAAAGTAGGAATTCACATTTAGAGATCATCGATAAGAAACACTAAAATTGGGGTACGGTCGGCACCTGACTGATCAAAGGGCCCATAATTTTGTGCCCGCCGCTCACGATTACCGATGGCGTCTTGCTACCCGAGCTTTCTGTCCTAATCATTCAATCCCATTACAGTTAGAGGGGGTGCGTTATTGGGCCAGAGACTAAAAAATCGAACGTTATTGGGTCACAGACTAAAAAAAAAGAACGTTATTGGGTCAGAGACTAAAAAAACGAACGTTATTGGGTCAGAGACTAAAAAAACGAACGTCATTGAGTCAGAGACTAAAAAACGAAAGTCACACGAATCTATTAGATCTCGTGAACCTAATAAGAGTAATTATAAATGGATAAGAATGTTCTATGAACTCTAACGAATGCGAAAGAAAAACTAAGGCAAGTCTTCTAATTCTGTCATTGTAAGTTATGGTATAGGTAAATTTTGTTAGAGAACAAGTACTTTAAGATGAACTGCTTGAAGGTGGTTTTGATTTTTGATTGTGTCAAGTGCGTAATTTAGTTTATCTTTGTTCTTCTGAATAGTTTGCTCGTCAGTTTCGTCTGAAATAAATAACAAACTAATCAGATTAATATTTAAGTGATTAGACAACGAGAAAAAGTTCAATATGCTACCGGAAGAACCATATACTTCATATACTTTTATTTTATATCTGCGCGTGACCTAACGGGATTTGGGGAAACCTTTTGAAGTGAAACCACGAAGAAGTCTGAGAGGGAAACGCCATCTTTAATGGAATGCGAAGAGCGCCAACCCATGGGTCCTTGATACCACTAACACATCGTCCCACATGTGTGCGATAAGTTTGGCGCAATTTCAAAGAATATTAAGTATATATAGCGGATCGTATTTGCGATATTTGAACACACCATCACAGAAGAAAGATTGCTTGACGAACGCAGTAATACTATGCGATGCCTTTTCCGTTTCACTAGGATTAACATATACGGTTCAGTCCTTATAACGATATATATATATGTATATATGTCGACTATCAAGTACAAAGTAAGCCCTTCTACCGACACATATCTAGCGCGGTTGGGACAATTTGTCCGTCACAGAGTGTACATGCAATGTACACACTGGTACACTAAACCGCGGACAATAGTCTTGACACTGCACTGTTCACTTGCTAACTACAGCCAATCGCCGCCCGCATTACTTTAACCATTAGTTGCGTTTTTGATCCGAATTCTCCTCGCGTCGCAATTCTCCTATTTCATGTTTTTGGACTATTCGGATGTAGCGAATTCTCCTTTTCTTGTGTTTTAGTCAGAATCGAGAACGGGGAAAGCCTTGCGATTCGAGAAGTTGCTCCGATAGTGCATTCTCGATTCTTCTCTCTCCGTTCTCCTCCTGATTGGTCAACCGAGTGCGGGTGTTCAATACGCATAAACAGGTATACCGTGTTGCAGACGAGCTACCAAATTAGTGTTTTTGTCAAAAGCGAGAATGGAGGAGCGAGAGGAGCAAAAACGGTAATTTGTACGAGAATCGAGAATTCAGAAGCGAGAACGGAGAACTAAGAATTCAGATAAACACGCAACTATTGAACACAATACTCTATCTATCTGAACAAGTCCGACACACGCCAGTGATCCTAGCCAAGAACGAGAAACGTCTCCCAATCGAATACTCAAAACTGACTCGAATCCTATGTAAACCAATCAAGAACGTTTTTTGTGTTGATGTTGCTGGCCCTTCGCTGGGCACACAGCGATTCTTCATCGGCACGTAAAGTTAGACATCAAGAGTGCATAACAGAAGGATAGGATACAGATTACAACGAATCTTCCGCATTCCAGTTCAGAGCCGCCAAGCTGTTTAGTTTATATTAGTCCCCCATGATCCTCCCCATCATCAACTTTTACCTAAAACTCCTCTATGATATGTGCTCAGTTATGACCGTGTTCCATCGTACTTACCGTGGTTACTACGCATGACGTCACGAATTCTGGATTTTTGCCGTCAAGGCTGGAACGATTTTTCCATTTTACAGCAGAATATCATGCCACGGGCGAATCCGACCAATAACGTTACAGAGATCCGTAGTTACTACGCTCCCGAGCGTGGTAAGCAAATAGTTACTATTTCGAGAAGGTTGGAACGGTCAGCGTAGTAACTTTTGGTGAGGTTGGAACGGAAATAGTAACTAATAGTTACTATTTGTAGAAGGGTGGAACACGGTCCGTATTACTTCAATAGAAAAAAGGTGCGAACCTCTCCGACGATGGAATTTTTGGACTACCCTTGAGTTTTATAAGTGAAAGCTTCTCTTTTCTTGTCATTAAGTTGTGGACCTACTGTACTATCTCTGTGTGATGGATGCTGATAACGAGCCGAGGAGGGACAAACAGAGATTACTCCGCTTGACGCGCTGAACTGGGAGCATCAGTTCTAAGAAAGCTATCGAACGTCCAGAGAATTTAAAAGTGAAAGCTTCTCTTTTCTGTTCATTAACTTATGGATCTATTATAAATTCTTTTTGTGATGCATGCTGAAAATGAGGTGAAGGCGGTAAAACGGAGACCGATCCGATGGGAGTGCTGAACTGGTAGCCAGTTCCAAGAAAGCTATCGAACGTCCAGAGAATTTAAAAGTGAAATCTTTTTTTTCTGTTCATTAACTTATGGATCTGTTATAATAACTTTTTGTGATGCATGCTGATAATGAGGCGAGGGAGGGAGAAACGGAGACTGATCCGACGGGAACGCTGAACTGGTAGCCAATTCCAATAAAGCTATCCACCGTCCGTTGAACAATGGACACGGCCGATAACAGCGTCAGAAAGAGCGGATCCAAGACCCTTCGTGAACACCTTCTTTTTCACAGAAAAAGAGGAATAGTAGAATCACACTAAAGTATTTAGTTTCAACGTTTCACATTTTCCAGTAAAAGGATCCACACAGTAGTATTTTGTTTCAAGTTTCTCGAGTGGGCTAATTGTCACGATGTTATACTCATTTTTCACGTAGGTATCTTGATGGATCGAGTTTTTTAAGTCTTCTGGTCTGGTCCAGTAGAATCGTGTTTCCTAGGAACCTAGCCATTAGTAGCCATTAGTAGCCATCACACACTGCATCATCGGGGCCTAGGGGACTGTTTGTCCTAGCCATCAAATATCACACCATCCGGTCCTAGCAGGCCCTTTTCACTGTTCAAATGCTCCTAGCTTGGCATCCGACACTTTGAAAACGCGACACTTTGTACACACGCGTGTCTCTCACTGCTCGATTGTTTGTCCTAGCTACCACGCATTGTACCATCCGAGTCTACAAGACCTTTCCCACTGTTCGTAACTGTTGTCCGACATTTCGGACACGGGACACTTTGCACACACGCTTGTCTCTCACGGATCGAGTGTTTGTCCTAGCTACCACACATTGCACCATCCGAATCTACCAGACCTTTTCCACTGTTCAACTGTTCGTATCTGATGTCCGACACTTCGGACACGCGACACATTGTATGCACAAGTATAACTCACTGCTCGACTGTCTTTGTGTTGACTGATAGCTAAAAATCAGTATCTGTTATAGCCATGAGTAGGGGCTTCTTAGGGGAATCGACGATCGTGGCTAGCTGAGAAATAGATAGTTAGGAAGCGTTCAAATGATAGGTAAAGAAGACACCTAGGGCCCCACTAAGAAATTTACTGTGGGTTCGACCCATTCTGATTGAATATTTTGCTTGTTGGAGGCTTCGTGCCTTCAGCATATTTTGTTTTTTTTAAGTGTATATAAATGTGTTGTTATGTAGCAGCCCCAGTTGGCTATATTTTGAAATAAATAAATAAAAAACAATAGGAGGCTTATTAGCCTCGTGTGAAATTAAATATTTTTTCCGATTGTCTGTTCGAGCGAAACGAATCGCAGGTAAATACAGTTTGTATCAAAATATTCTACAATACGTAACTTCTTTGAAATTTTGCAGAGTTTCTCAAAGATTACAAAGATGTTTCCAGCCTCTCTCGGCCCCTGTTTTTAAGAAATACTGGTAAGCTTACGTAACCGGTATTTGCGGCCAAACGTCTCTTGGGAAGCATTAAACCTGAGCCTGAGCCTGTAAAACCCGATCTGCCAAACAAGGCACATGCAAAATTCAGCGTAACCTAATGGTTGTAGTACCGTATTTAGTATTTATGTTATTCGTGGTTGTTAAAAGAATGTAATTTTTGTACAGACAACCAAATTAGCTAGCTAGCAAGTTTCTGTCTAATAAACCTTACTTACTTATTTATTTATGCCGTTAGGGTTGATAAAATCTTGACAAAAGTCGACGAAATCTTGGAATTTAATAATGGATGGTGACTGGACGGTGAACTGAAGTGACCAAGCAAACTGGTTTCTCCGAGTTAGGATTAAAGTTAACTGAAGTATTTGTTATAGTATTAATCTCATCTCTACTGGGATGAGATTAATCCGAACTAGAGATAATCTTATCTCAGTAGAGAAGATTAATCCCACTAGCAAATACTGCAAGATTTTTTTCAGTGAACAAGGGCCATGCAAACGAAACAACTACAGCAAGAGGTAAACGGGGACTCAGCCTGGAGGGAAGACCAAAATAAAGAATCTTCCCCGTGACACCCAATCCGGGGGCGTTAGCCTCATTTGCAGCCCAGCCAAGACAACCAAGAAACGGTTATGCGACACGAAAATGTGCCTTTCAAGCATGTGACCTTTACTATGACACTTGCTCTTTTGCACGACCTCACTCGACTAAATCTGATAGCTCTAGGACGAGACTCCTGTCGTTTGGAATATCATTTGAACGCTTCCATGCATGGTGGGGTTGCTATTTACAAAAAGTTTTGGACTTGGTGGGGGCGACAGGAGGAAAGGGCCACGGTTGCACAGGTCAAGGGCGTCTTCAGCCATCAGGGATAGTCGTCTTGGTGGTCGGAACCTGTAAAAAATCACAGATGATTCACATGCTCATGGAAGCAGGGTCGTCACTAGCCTTTTACCTTTGGGGGGGGGGGGGACGTCCGGTTTGTGCCGACGGGCTCAAAAATGTGCCGACAAAACACGCCGGCGTACATTTCCCGCCCGCACAGAATAGAACCGGGATAAAACTAACTGTAATGCATCTGTTGAAATTATTCTTTTGATGTAATTTTGTATATTAAAGTTCACATATTTGACTTTTCATTTTAACTTTCGCTAAAAAGCGAAGCTTCCAACGACTGTACCAAGAACAAGCTAGACTAAGCGCCGCAGGCGAAATTTTGTTAATCTGCCTTTTTTTCGGAAAAATTTAGCTGTACCTACCATACAAGTTCTAGCTTGTAACGTGTTTCAGACCCCCCCCCCCCCCCCCCACCGAATTTCAATCTAAAACGCCAGCTAAATGAAACAACGTTCTTCCAAATAAAGAATATTGCAAAATGCGCCGCAGCCTAAATTTTGTGTAAGCTAACTGTATTGCATCAGTTGAGATTATTCCTTTGGTGTAATTTCGTATATCAAAGTTCACATGTTCGGCTTTTCATTTTAACTTTCGCTAAAAAGCGAAGCTTTCAACGACTGTAACAAGACAAGTTAAACCAAGCGCCGCATGCGAATCTTTTTAATCTGCCATTTTCCGGAAAAATTTATCAATAATACGATACAATTTTCGGCTTTTAGCGTGTTTCAAACCCCAAGAATTTCTAAACCGAAAACTAAATTATACATCATTCTTCCAAATAGCGAATACTAGAAAATGCGCCGCAGGCAGAAATTTTTTGTAAAACTAACTGTAATGCTAACTTTGATGTAAATTCATATATTTAAATTCACATATTCGGCTTTTCGTTTCAACTTCCGCTTAAAAGCGAAACTTCCAACGACTGTACCCAGAACAAGTTGAACTAAGCAATGCCGGCGATATTTTTTTAAATCTGTATTTTTCCGGAAAAGTTTGCGCCCGACATATATTTCCAGAATTCGATTTCTTACGCATAAAAAGACCCCATGTGCCGACGAGAATACCAAGGCACGACAAAAGCAAGCAGAATTCGATTTCTTCAATGTTTTGACCGACAAATATTTGCAGAATTTCATTTCTTGCGTATAAAAAGAACCCGATGTGCCGACGAGTTGACCGACGCCCGAAAAAACATAAAAAATTCATTTCTTCTGGACTCCTTATGTATAAAAAAGAACGATGTGCCGACGAGGATACTGAGGCACGACAAATATTCTTCAGTGTTTTGCCCGACAAATGTTTGCAGGATTTCATGTCTTGTGTATAAAAAAAACCGATGTGCCGACGAGTCGACCGACGCCTGACAAAAGCATACAAAATTTTATTTCTTCTTAGCGCGCCGACAAACAGGTGAACTTTCGCCGGGCTTCGCCCGACGAAAGTACGTTCTCAAGACCTTTGGGAGGGGGAGGGGCCGGGGAACAGGGCGAAAGCAGTGACGTGCGGTCAGTAAAGACGTTAGAGGCTCTAGAATTGTCAACGGGAAGGAAGTGAATGCATATTTTGTCAGACTTGTCGACACAATAGTAGAAGGAAGTGTTCTACAGAAATAGAGAGTTGGTTAAAGACAGAAACAGTGCACCTTGAGACCGTACTATAAGTTTTCGTTTCAGGATTGCACATGCATTTACTTCCTTCAGCTGAGTTTCTAACCCCTTTTCTGATTAGCTCTTTATGCGGCACCTGCAATCAGCGTTCAGCACTGCAGGTTTGTAGGTACATCCTGAAGGGCAGAGGCGTTATTAGCCAAAATGCTGGGGGGGGGGGGGGGGCTAGGTTTTACGAAACGCTTTTACGAAAAAAACGACTGATTTTCAGGAAACTCGACTATTTTAAAGAAAAAATCTACTGTTTTGATGAAAAATTGGCTGATTTTCAGAACAAGAGCTAGAAGCTGATATGGCACTTGCAAGGCTGGGTAAGAGGATGAAAGTAGGAATTTGCCAATTCGTCGGTTTGTTGTGATCATTTATACGCAAAACCTTGAGATAAGAATGATCATGCACCCTTGGAATTCACGAGAATGTATGGTCTGGTAGAAAGTATTTATTTTTGCACTTGGCTGTGATCATGGGCACTTTAAGGGCGCTAGAAATTCATTTCTAAGCGGAACCATTGAGGCAAAAATGATCATGCAATGGGCTCATGGGGACCATGAAGATGTAGATTTCGCTTAAAATTATTTTTGTACTTTGCGGTTAAGATGAGTACTTGATGGGATGGTCGGATTTGGGAAGTGACAGTTTCTATTTCTAAGCCAATCTTGTCAAGTCTCTAAGTTTCAAGCCAAATTTCGTCGTCCTAGCACATCCGGAAGTACCTTAAGTCGCGATCACTGGAATCCCCCCGTCCAGCTCCCCCCAGAGTGCCCGAATCCGGTCCGGTTCTGTCACTGATGTATCTAGGGCTTATGCTTGTTCTTCCCACCAAGTGTCATCCTAATCGCTACACTCAAAGCGTGTCACAAAATGTCCGCCCCCCCCCCCCCCCACCCCCCTACATTGATCGGATCTTGTCCGCACTTGAAATGGGACATAGTAGACATGAGTTCTTTACGAATATCAGCTTTCATTAAGATCCGATCACCCGTTCAAAAGTTGGACATACCTCAAGATTCCGGATTCCCCCTCCCTCAACCCCCCCCACGTTGGTCAAATCGGAGAAACGACTGTTTTTAAGTTAAAATGGTCGAGTCCGTGATATGCCTTCCAAGTTTCCATCGTCCCATCGTCCTTAACTCGGGATCACCGGAATTTCGGAACCCTCCCTCCAACTCCCTCCACAGTGTTCCGATCCGGTCTTGTCAACTATGTATCTGCTTGTTCTCCCCACCAAGTTTCATCCCGATCCGTCCACTATGAACATGTCACACGATTCCGATTCCTCCCTCCAACTCCCCCCAAAGTCACCGGATCCATTCCGGACTTGAAGTGTGACATTTGAGAAGCGAATTCTTTCCAAATATCAAGTTTCATTAAGATCCTATTCCCCGTTCAAAAGTTATGCATACGTCAATATTCCGGATTCCCCCTCCCTCCACTCCCCCACGGTGGTCGGATCGGGGAAGTGACTATTTCCAAGTTAGCTTGGTTAGGTCCCTAGTACGCCTGCCAAGTTTCATCGTCCTAGGACTTCTGGAAGTACCCTAACTCGAGAACAGTGGCCTGACAGACTGAAAAGTGATCGGTATACGGCACTTCAGCGAAGCTGCAAGTGCCATAAAAACCGAATGATTCCATGATTCCTTCTCACCGACTCGGTTATTTTTTACCGACTGGCCGACAACATTGGGGGGAGGCGTCTCCGCTTCCTCCCATACGTGACGCTCCTGCTGAAGAGGACTCTTACGAAGAAGTGCCGAAATCTTGCAAGAACAAATCTCACCCGACTTATCGGTTCAGCGCCATTAAATTTGTCTGGTTCCGCCCTCCAGCTCCGCCCACCGAGGTCAAATTCGGCCGGACCTCAAAAATACCGAATCTTTCAACCCAGTTTCACCCCGATTCGCGTCACCCATTTTTATGGCACTTGCAGCCTCTGGCTCAAGTGCCATATACCGATCACAATTACGTCTGTCGGTCTGTCGGTCGGTCCGACTTTTTGGTCTCACATATCCGAGTTAGGGTACTTCCAGATGTGCTAGGACAATGAAACTTGGCAGGCATATCAGGGACCCGACCAAACTAACCTGGAAATAATCAGTTTCCCGATCCGACCATATGGGGGGGAGTGCGGGGCGCTGGAAACTTGAAAATCTAGGGCATTTTGTCACTTTTTTCTGAGTTACGGTACTTCTAGATGAGCTAGGACAATGAAACTTGGCAGGAATATCAGGGACCCGACCAAACGAACCTGGAAATAATCAGTTTCCCTATCCGACCATATGCGGGGGAGTGGGGGCGCTCGAAACTTGAAAATTTAGGGCATTTTGTCACACTTTTTCGAGTTAGGGTACTTCCAGATGAGCTAGGACAGTGAAACTTGGCAGGAATATCAGGGACCTGACCAAAGTAACCTGGAAATAATAAGTTTCCCGATCCGACCATATGCGGGGGAGTTGGGGCGCTGGAAACTTGAAAATTTAGGGCATTTTGTCACACTTTTTCGAGTGAGGGTACTTCCAGATGAGCTAGGACAATGAAACTTGGCAGGAATATCAGGGACCCGACCAAACTAACCTGGAAATAATCAGTTTCCCGATCCGACCATATGCGGGGAAGTGGGGGCGCTGGAAACTTGAAAATTTAGGGCATTTTGTCACACTTTTTCGAGTTAGGGTACTTCCAGTTGTGCTAGGACCATGAAACTTGGCAGGCATATCAGAGACCCGACCAAACAAAATTAGGAATAATCAGTTTTCTGATCCGACCATTTGGGGGGGGGGGGGGTGGAGGGCAGGGGGATCCGAGAAACTGAGAAGTGTGTAACTTTCGAACGGATGATCGGATTGTAATGAAACTTCATAACTGAAGAGAATACATATCTGTAATGTCCCGTTTAAAGTCTTGACCGGATTCGGTAGCCAGGGGGGAGTTGGGGGGGGGGGGAGACCGGAAATTTCAAGAGACGGTTAGAATGGAGGGATCGGAGTGAAACTTGCTGGGAAGAACAAGCATCTGCTCTAGATAAGTCCTTTAGACCATTGTACTGGATCCGGACACTTATGGGGGGGGGGGGGTCCCGGAATTCCGGTGATGGTGGTTTTCGGGATTTTCACGATGAAACTTGGCAGGCATATCAGGGACCCAATCAAACTGACTTCAAAATAAAAATTTTGTCGATCAGATAATGGTGGGGGAGTGGAGGGAGGGGAATCCGCAGGGGAATCCGCAGGGGAATCCGGGAAATTGAGAAGTGTGTAACTTTCGAACGGATGATCGGATTGTAATGAAACTTCATAACTGAACAGAATATATATCTGTAATGTCCCGTTTAAAGTCTTGACCGGATTCGGTAGCCAGGGGGGAGTTGGGGTGGGGGGGGGAGACCGGAAATTTCAAGAAACGGTTAGAATGGAGGGATCGGAGTGAAACTTGCTGGGAAGAACAAGCATCTGCTCTAGATAAGTCCTTTAGACCATTGTACTGGATCCGGACACTTATGGGGGGGGGGGCCGGAATTCCGGTGATGGTGGTTTTGGGGATTTTCACGATGAAACTTGGCAGGCATATCAGGGACCCAATCAAACTGACTTCAAAATAAAAATTTTGTCGATCAGATAATGGTGGGGGGAGTGGAGGGAGGGGAATCCGAAATTTTCAGTCATGCGTAATTTTGGAATGGGTGATCGGATTCGAGTGTCATTTGCTGAATCGGATTGGCTACGTGCACCGCGGGGGAGCTGGGGGGTGGGGGGGGGGTGGGGGGTGGACCGGAAATCTCGATAAACGGTTAGAATGATGGTATCGGAGTGAAACTTGCTGGGAAGAACAAACATCTGGTCAAGAATAAATAAGGGAAGAATTGAGAAGACTAGAATCATGGGACGTTGTTTTCTGCCCGATCCTCAAGTACCGGGGGTGGAGCCTATTCGGCGCGTGTCCAGACCACAGAGTAAATATTGGCGCTATTTCTTCTGATCGCCATGCTTCGCGTCAAGGAAGTGCGCCAAATTCAAATTAAACAGAAAGAGGCCGACATTTTGCCCTTCTTCTTTCAACAAATCGCTGCTACCACTAGTTTAAAAGACGAGACAAGGGGCTAAAGTACAGTGAGATGATAGAAGTCGTGCAATTCTACATTCAAGGATGACGAAAATAAAGGCAGAAAAGGACCGATTTGGACTGAACACTATAAGTTTAAAGAAGGAAGGGACACGCTTCCAAACATTCATGCAATCTCTATGGCAGATTCTTAGTGATGAAAAAAAAGACTGTCAATAGGATAGATAGTGAAACATTTAGCCAACTACCCGAGATAATGATATACATTTTCACCAAAAATAATAAATGTAGACGTTTTGAATGGTACCGTGCAATTATCATTTTCAGTAATAAATTAAAATTTTAAATTAGGAAATACTTCAAGCCAACGTTTTTCGCAACTAACCGAGAAATGTTAGGAATTGAATTTTGTGTACAGAGTACAACTTAAAAACAAAACATAACAACTCTTTGAGTACAATTCGCCAGCTATGCCCAAATTCCAACTTGAATGATGTAAAATCATGATAATAAAAAAAAAAACATTACGAAAAGGCATAGACAATGACAAATGTGGGCAGATGTAAAGTGCAACTATCCGAGATAATGATATACCTTTTTGACCAAGAATAATAAGTTGTTATCAGAAACTGATACGTCTTGAAAGATATCCTACACTCAGCAATCGTTGATTAAAATTAGGACTTTATACTGTTTTTCGCAACTACACGAGAAAATGATATGAACTAAATTTCGTGTAGAGTACAACTTAAAAACAAAACATAGTAAATCATTGAGTACATTTCGACAGTTAAATAATGTCCAAGCTTAATACCTTTTCTAGAAGCGATTCTTTACAGTCCTGAGAAGACCAAAATAAAATTACTAATGTTCACACCAGTCCTATTGAATCTGAACTAAATGCATGCATGTTAGATCTATGCTTCAGCGTTCAAGTTGCTTAATTGTTCCCCTGAGTCATCAAATGCCGCATTCCCTTGGGCTTCACCGTCTTTGTGAAGGGTGGTGACAACATAAGCTTCATAATGCAAATCTGACCCGAGATTGAAAAGGAGTTTCCATTTATATAATCCTCAGAATCTGCACTGTTTGAACTTCCCGCCTTTTCTGACTGCTTCATCACTTTTGCTCTGGAGGTAACATTTAATACTGCAAGAGGCAACACGCGAAGCTCCACCCAGGCTCCACCCCCAGTAAATAATATCGGACGAAAAGAGATCTAGGATGCTGACATCGGGATTATGTGAGTTCTCAATTCTTCCCTTATTTATTCTTGATCTGGTCCATGTAAATCTTTTACATAATTTGACTGGATCCGGACACTTGAGGGGGGGGGGGGGGAGGAGGGGGTATCCCGGAATTCCGTTTTTTGGGGGATTTTCACGACGAAACTTGGAGGCATATCAGGGACCCGGTCAAACTGACTTGGAATAAAAAAAAATCCTCGATATGATAATCTTGGGGGGGGGGGGGGAGTTGAGGGAGGGGAATCCGGAATATTGAGTCATGCGTAACTTTGGAACGGGTTATCGGATTCGAGTGAAATTTAATAATTAAACAGAGGACATTTTTCTCTTGTGACCTTTTTCATTTCCGGACCGAATCCGGCAATTATTGGGGGGAGGGCGGAAAATACTTGACCCGCTTAGACTGGTGTGATCTGGATCGAACTTCGTGGGAATGACAAATAGATGCTCTGGATTAATCATTTACACAACCGGATTGGCTCCGGTTATTGTGGGTGGAGTTGGAGGAGGGGGAGGGGGGTCTGGGATTCCGGTGATCGCGCGTTAAGGTACTTCCAGATGTGCTAGGACGATGAAACTTCGCTGGAATATTGGAGACTCAACAACATTTGCTTAGAAATTGCTACTCCCCAAATCCGATTATTCCTTAAAGTACCAATCTTGACCGCAAAGTACAAAAAATACTTTTAAGCAATATATGCATTTTCGTGATGCCCATCAGCCCATTAGCAGTTTTGCCTCAAGGGTTTTGCTTACAAATGAAGTTCCAGCTCCCTTATAGCGCGCATCTCAACCGCAAAGTCGAAAATTACTTTTGATCAATCAAATCATCTTGACACATGCAAGTGCCATATTAGCTTACAGCTCTTGTTTACCTACGCGTGCCACAAGATTTGAGGGACCCTCTTCAAACTCCCCCCACCGTGGTCGGATGCGGTTCGGACACGTAAGTGTTGGTTCTAGGCATCTGATCCTACAACCCATCAAGTTTCACTCGATTCGGATCACCAGTCCGCAACTTAGGGGTGTCACGAGGTCCCGGATTCCCCTCCCTCCGATCGGTCCCGGAAAACTAAGGTTTCCTAAAGAGTTGGGTCGGGGACTCTACATGCATGACCGATTTTCATCGTTGGACAGTGGCATACATCACGGTCACTAGTTCGCTACATGGAACTTGTGCCGAAGATCTTGTGTCCCGGATTTCCTCCATTCAATTCCCACGGGTGATCGGATCCGGAAAACGAAGGTTTCCAAACGAGTTTGGTCAAAAACGGTGCACAGCTACATACGTTACGATCGCGTCATGGCACTTGGACAAAAATACCATCCTCTTTCTGATTAGCCCAATTTCAGGTCACGTTTTTTATACGCGAATTTTGTACAAATTGCATATCTTGCCGACTTGGTCAATCGTCAACAACGTAAAAGTCACTCGAATTTTAAATTTTAATTGTAGATTAAATAAGCTAATATGTCTGGAGGCTACTTGTGTCATGTTGACAGTTGTTTTAAATTCATGTTATTGTTTGCCAATTGACTAATGTGTTGTTTGAGGCATCAGATATTAAACAACATTAATAACAATAAATGCAGGTTGCCGTGAAAGAAACACTACATGGTTTTCAAAGTTTCAGAAATTATTTTAGCTTGAAATTACCAACTTTCGCCGCTTTCCAAATGTGATACAGTCGCCATCTCATGACGGAATCGACAACCCGTGGGTTAGACCTTACCGTGGAGAACTACTGTTGCTAGATGGTGGTGTCGGCGATCGTATTGGCGAACAAGCAGACGAGGAGCAAGTTGTGGCAGTTGAACTTCGACAAAGGTATCCGCGCTTTGGGGATCCAACCGATTCCGCCGCAGCGTTCTCAAGACCTTGAAAATAAAAACTAACAGGTTACACGATTTATAATACTGATGATGATGATATGATGTAACACTCCTTCAACTAAGCTTACTGAGAAGCCTATACAGCAAAATGACATTAAACTCGCCGGAGCAGGCCTTAGCTGACTTAAATTTTCCTTCAGCGAATCATATTTGATAGTGCAAAACGGATACGCCAGCTGAATTTTATTAGAGCTATATTTCGGCCCTTCTTGGCAAGGGTCCTCTTCAGGCTCAAAGCCGCTCAGGTTGGAAATGATTAAATTTACAACTTTATTAAATCAAAAGGATTTTCCAGTCATGACCAACATTCTGGCTATGGGTTTCTATTGTCTCTCCATTGATGTTAGGGGATTGTTACGACGACTGTATTTGTCTGTGAAGCACTCTCAACCTGATGTTATGGCGAGGGGTGTAGTAGGCTCCGATAAAAAATTTGTAGCAATTGATATGTGTATATAAAGAATACCGTCATTTACAGTGCCTCAGATTGGGCCAATCATAAGCAGTAGTATCCAGTAGCTGGCAGTAACATCCTGTCTTGCTGTAATAGCATCCAGTCTTGCTAATAGTAGCATGCAGTAGAATGCAGTAACACGGTAGCCTTGAAATAAAAACATGTAGTAGCATCAGTTCGTACTGCATGCTACTTTTTCGTACAACTTCATACTACTATTTTGAGATAAATTTTTCATCGGGGCTGGACATAAGATGGTAAACGTCCAAATATACAGTCATCGGAGTCCGGATGCCCTAGGGCGTCCGGATGGCTTACTACACGTGCAGAATTTCACGGGTTCATTATGGACACCCCAGCTCAATTCACACTATGGTTTGCTGACCTAACCCACAATACGCTACCAACCACCCATCGTACAATAGGCCTTCCAGGTCATCCACTCTAAGGAGCTTTTGAATAAGACCTATGACAATGACCTATGGTCCGTATATAAACAAAAGATTTTATTCACTTGTCCTTACATAAGTCACGACCTTTATAAAATGTATTGTCAGCCGGTCGAGGCCCGCAAAAGAAGTGTAGATGACTCATGATCATCGGATGCGTCATGATAATCAAAGAGTCAAGAAATAATGCAAGAGTAGACTACGGACATTAACCCCGATGGTAGCAGATTGAAGACTAGTAACGGAAGGGGAGGGGCGCTGCCTAGCGGCGGAACAACTGAACTGTGCAGAATGTAGATGGCACCACCGCAACAGGATCATTGATCTGATAGCGGCCAGAAATGTTTTGAGTTTCTGGTCTTAGAGGTTCAAGGTTCAAAGCCGTGAGACATAAGGTCGAATTACAAAAAGCCTAAAAATAACCATCTGGAGGTTCGGATTGCAGGTTCAGCTTCTTCTAACTATAGCCTGGCAAGGACCCTTGCCAAGAAGAGCCGAAATATCACTGGAGTAAATCTTAGCTGACCCCGTTTAGCGGCATTTCATATTTGTTGTCTGTTGCAGTTCCGCAGTTAAATGTTATCAAAGTCATGACAGTGTAGTGGAAATCACTTGTGCAGAATGACTATAAACGATATAATTTGGCCACTTGGTTTATGCCAGAGTAAAATAACACTATAACGAGTAGTTTTCGCATCATTAATTGTATATAGGTTTGAATATTGTTTATTATGTTTGACAAGTCTTGATTATATCCAAACTAGTGTAGAACTATCTATTGTATATAACTGGTGTTAATATGGACGAGAAACACCAAATCGGCTTGACCGTTGTATCGGTTTCGAAAATAAATTGAAGTGAACTGAACTGAACTTGAAAAAGTGACACACACTCGAACAGCAGCGACACTAGCACCACTAGCGATAGAGAACGTCCCTACTGAAACTCAATCGGTAGTGCACCAGCGCTGGCTCGAATAGCTTCATATTCTGAACATTGCAAAAAAAAAGATACAGCCTCCCCTGCTTCCTCGATATGTGGAGACAGTATCTTAGCTTTACTAGAAATTTATAAATCCGCAAGTTTGTCTCGCTTTAAATGCCGCAAGAGTAGTGGGCGGCGCTATGAGTACGGCCCGTTTGCGAACCGAGGAAAGCATAGGTTTTGACGCTACTTCCTAGTATTATTTTGCTTCGGTTCGTGCGCCGTGCACTACTATTGCCCAATTCTGAAGTAAGCTGGGCTTGAACCTACGTCCGCTACCGCACCATAGAAGACTGCACACGTGCACACGGCACTGTGGGTCGGGTCTTTGAACGAAATAATTTCATCAGGAAGCGGCGACTTCCTGCGATAATACTGAAATAATTTTCAAAAATTTATACGAGGTTTAGCAATTTCAACAACTACGAGACAACACACTATCTTTTGACCTTACAGAATATTTCCGTTATAAAGTTTCAATGGACCCGTCGTACCTATTTTAATGATTATAACCTATGTCCCCAATCGTTTCATTCCTTCCCGAGGTTCCGAACTTCCTCTGTAATGTTTATAACGGCGCTAAAATAATTCTTCCATCCTCCTTCTTTCGGGCTTTCCGACGCGGATCGGATCGGATGATTATCGCTTATGAGCTCACTGGTTAGAAGTACCAGTTCTTCATGTCTCACATCAAAACCAAGGGGCCTACGCCAGGCTGAAAAGAGGCCGAGGGGTTCTAATCTCCTAGAAACTGAACAGCGATTGAGAAGAGTCACGTATGTGCGAATATTTGAGCGTAGGCTATACTGTGTTTAATGCAACTTGTGCTTTAACTTTGCTCTGGAGTGGTCCTCCTAGTTTATTCCTCCCACTTACGTCCTACTTTTCTATACATATCTTCGGATATCATCCCCATCATTAATTTCCCAGTATCGTGAGATAGGTCACTCGGTCTTTATCCCCCAATTCCAATTAGCTTCTGTGCTTTAAGTGTTATTTCTTCGCTAAAATCAACGTTATAAACCGTGTGTATGTTTTCTTTTTATAGAAACATAACCCTTAAAGGACATGTCGTAAATTCAGTCTTCTTCAGTTGCATTTCCATCAATTCTCGTTCCCGAGATTCTACACTTCGTAAGTTTATCCTATCTCCTCTATTGGCATTACACTGATTATCGCGCCTGCCACGTGTTTTCTTTACTTGACATATCAGGCTCCCGACCATTATTTCCAAGAAGCCTGTTCTTCAGCAGACTGGTTATTCAGATTTGCCAAGTTTGTCGTCCAAGGGACGAAAGAGGATAGAAACAGTCAAAGTCCTTTGTATTTTTTGTAAGCACAGCTAAGTTTTAAAGTGGTCAACTATTTCAGAACATCTTTGCAGAGACACTATGTATAGTGTAAGGTGTCCTGTAAAGTTTAACTGAATTTATTACCATTTTTGAGATCATTTAACTAAACACACTGCATTATTTGTATTGTGTTTTGCGACTTTTTCATTTTTCGCTATTTGCTCTATACTGATGTTCAGAATATCTACGGCCGTCCTCGCAACGCAAAATTCTACTACGACCCGGAGAATTTGAATCTCTACACAAACGTGGCTCTTTCATGGCCAGTGATCTGCTCGTGGAAGGTTGAACACTTATTTTTCGTAAATTGATTTCGTCAAGCATACAACACAAGTACACTCGCATAGAGGTACCACAAATGCGACAGGAAAATTCCACTACATGTTAATCGACTCATGAGAAGCGGAGCAACGAAGTAACGCAATTTCATCGGGTCTTCAAGCCCTTTTGGGTGAATAAGTCATGGGTAACTAGATAGATAGATAGATTTATTAATTGCTAAGCAGCCCGAGGGCCATGGCAACAAATAATCACACACCAGAATAAAACGCACAAACAACAAAAACAGAAAGAAAAAGCTCCTCCGTAATCTTTCTCTTATCCAATGACTCATTTTTTAATATTTCTTTAGTATTTCCCTAATCCAAGTAAATGCTATGAAACTTCTGACAATGAAGATACAGTTTTGGGTATGGTTATGGCGATAAGGTAAGGTAGGAAGGTTTTGGATGCCGGAAGGACGGCAATGAATGGTGGGAAGGAGTAGAAGGAAGGGGTTCTCACGGACTTCCTTCTCCCCATAAACTCAATCACCTCGGCCGAGTGGGTCTTGGGTCGGAATATATTAATATTCTCACCCGAGAGCAACCCGGCGATTTGCAGTCGATTCTTGAGATGCATGGAAGAAGTGGAAGTAGAAAGATTGACCGAAGAAGCTCGCCAGGTTTAATAAAAAAGAGAAAAAAAAGAAAGAAAGAATATATATATATTTTCTTGACTCACCCATAATCCTGAGGTCTTTCTTGCTCGTCTTTCTAATCAAGTTTTCCGACCGAGCTCCTCTGTGGGAGTCGCTGCCGAAGCCGCTTCGTACAGACGTTGGAGTTCCATAGGGAGGGGAGGAGAGTTTCGGTTCTGATGGGGAGCGACTATTAATCTGCACCCGGTAAATGCGGACAGGCCGTCCGTCTATACAGGCTGAAAGAGAAACGGATGGAGGAGTCAGCACAACGGGGAGCCACAAGACTACCCAGTAGCCATTGAGAACCGCCCTATTCCCCCTGGTGAGACCCAGAATGCGGTTATTCTACCCAAGTTCAAGGCGCGGCTGAAGAAACATTCTTTCACAGACCCAAACTATCGTTTCATCAAATTTACCGGTCCGAAAATATGGGAATTATCTGCCGAATACCTTGAAAATGCTAAGATTAAAAGTTTCTTATTAGAAAATATCAAATTAGATCCTAACTTTTCTACCGATAGTTCTGTATGTTTTGTCTGATTAATTTACGTTTGTTTTCTTTTCTTTTCCCCTCTTCTTCTTTTCTTTTTCCTTGTATTTCTTTCCTCGACAAATGAATGAATACTATCACCCGTTACGGACAGCGCTCACTTAGTGTGTAGTTAGTTTACAGTGTATGATTTGCTTTTTGTTAATAAACAAACTGAAACTGAAAAAAAAACAAAAAAAACTGAGTAACCCAGGAGAACTATCACCCCTAGACCAGAATACCCCGATGACAAATTTTCGAGAATTAGTCGTTGAGTTGTACGAAAAAGTAGCATGTAGTAGTAACTGTTGCCACTGCATGCTACTACTAGCAAACTGGATGCTGCTACAGCAAGACTGGCTGCTATCGGATACTACTAATTAAGATTAACCCAGTCGGAGACATGTTAAATCAAAGCATTCCATTCTACTACATATCACTACACGCAACTTTTTCCTACAACTACCATACAACTACACAGTCAAAGAATTTTTCATCGGGACGGAAAGTCTACCTCCGTCACGGCGCAGCTGAAGATACATTCCTTGACTGACTACAGTTGATAAAGATTTTACTTTATTTCGTGCTTCGATGATTATGAGATGCATGGTTCTTCCATTTCCTTTGAGTTTTTTCTTTTTCTCTTCTTTTAGTGCTCTTTTTTTCTAAAGTTTTTTTGATTAATTTAAAGTAAACATTTATTTTGACAGCAAGGACAGGCCTATTCGAGGTTTCTTGCAAAGTTATCGACCGCATGCTTATGGTAGGATAACTGTAATAATATTTTCAATGCAGTCTATGGTATAATAGTTTTTTTGTCTAATAAATGTGATAAAAATTAATTCCCTCCCCGTTATATAAACTAGGTCTCCCTTCATGAAGTGACCCAAAGAGCGTATTCAACCCTACTTACCGTAGTTAATACGCATGGCGTACTTACCGTAGTTAATACGCATGACGTCATGGATACTGGCTTTTTGGCGGCAAGACTGGGCCTGGAAATTTTTTTTCTATTTTCGGCAAAATATCGTGCCACGGGCTAATCGGGTCGATAAGTCATAGAAATCGTAGTTACCACGCTTACTACGCTCCCGAGCTTGGTAAGCAAATAGTTAGTATTAGCTACTATTTTCGAGAAGATTGGAACGGCAAGCGAAGTAATTTTCCACGAGGTTGTAACAAAGGGGACGTTTTCGCGTGGATGGCTGTAGAGCTGAACGGGTAATCCCGTCCACGCAAAAATGAGAAAATCGATCGGGCGTTGAACGGCTGAGGAAAATGGTTCCGTCCACGTGAAAATGCCCATTCAGCTGGATGGGAGCATATGAGTGGGAAGGTCCACACAATATCCCCGTTCAGCTCAACGCTGCCCTCGGAGCGGTGTTGAACGGGAGTCGTCCGTCGAGCTGGATGGCCCGTCCACCTGTTCATCCGTTCACGCGAAAATGACAAAAATCGACGGCATCCACGCGAAATGTCCGTCGAGCTCGACGGAAAGTCGACGGGACCAGAGCCATCCACGCGAAAACGTCCCCAAAGACTTTGCTCCTGTGGACTAAGGTTTCACTTCCGAACGAACTGTCTTCCAGTTCGTGGTCAAAGCATTCAGAAACAAGACCAAAGGTTTCGATGGGATCCCAAAAATTTAATATCACATCCAGACAATTGGGTCCTGTCTTCTCTAGACTCCTCAAGTATTTTTACTACAAAAATTCAGAAACAGATTAATGCCAAATAGCTAATCATCTGAGAAAACCAAGTTCAGATATGTATGTAGGTATGTATGGATTCAGCATGTGTGTTTATCCCTATAAGTCGTATTTGTTTTGACGAAATTGATCCAAACTTCCTGCCTTAGCTTACTTCGCCAAATTTCCGGTTTCTGCCGAATTCGGGAACTACTTATTCGACAAAATAACAAAGCTCAAAAACGAATTATCGAACATCTAATGAACTTCAAATAAAGCTTTAAAGTCTAACTGAAAAGGACAGAGAGGGGACAGTCTTGTCACCGCTTACTTATTCCATTCAAGAGGCTTGAAGACCCGGTGAAAATGCGTTACTTCGTTGCTCCGCTATTCACGAACAATTAATTTTCAAATAGTGGAATTTCCCTGTCAGATTTGTGGCACTACCTGTGTCGTATGCTCGACGAAAAAGATTTATGAAATTTGTTTGCTCAGGCACTAAGCAGTCTTCACCAAGCTTATCACCGCCTACTGAAAAGCCGCGTTTGTGTTCAGATTCAAATATTCCGCGTCATAGTAGAATTTGCGCTGTGGGGACAGCCGTAGATATTCTGAACCTCAGTGCTAGAGAAGATAGTGGAAAATAAGAAAATCTTTTAGCAGAATTCAAACAACTCAGTGTATTCAACTAAATGATACAAAAATAATTTTACTTTTCAGTTAAACTTTAACTCATGACACTTTTCCTGTTTCAGCCGGATTCCGGGTGAACTACGCGTCCGGGTAAAAAAAAACAATTGTCATATACGGATTCAGCATCTTTTCTTACCCCTAAATCGGAATCTAATCAACTACAAATAAGACTTTTGCTTTTAACACATTTTCCGGATTTGGCCGGATTCCGGGCGAACTACTTGTCCGGCGAGAAAATGGTCTTAATAATAGTGTTCAGCATGTCTTTCTACCCCTATATCGGACATCTAATCAACTTCAAATAAAACTTTCGCTTTTAACAAATTTTCCGGTTTTGTCCGGATTCCGGACGAACTGCTTGTCCGGCGAGAAAATGGTTTTCATAATCGTGTTCACCATGTCTTTCATCCCTTAAATCAAACATCTAATCAACTTCAAATAAAACTTTCTCTATTAACAAACTTTCCGGTTTTGGCCGGATTCCGGGCTAACTACTTGTCCGGCGAAAAAACGGTTTTCGCCATCGTGCTCAGCATGTCTTCTTACCCCATAATCAACTATCACATTAGCTGTTTAAAAATAGTTTGCTTGCCTCTTAATTTAAACCCCCTCCCCCACCCCTAAATGTGGGGCTACAGAGCCCATCTACGAACTTGACCTTACTATTGACCCAAAGAATCCTCACACCAAGTTTCATCACAATATCTCATTCCCTTCGAGAGTTATCGTGCTGACAGACGGACGGACGGACAGACGGACAACTTTTGCGACGTCATAGGTATCCCTCCACTTACGTTTTGGGATCCCAAAAAAGGGTCCTAACACTACTTTCAGTAATGAAATAGAGGAGTCTTTCAGGTTTTCTACGAATTGATGCACGCCCAAGCAGTAGCCGTCGAGGAAGTGCAACTCCCAACATAAATTCGCTCAGAAACCTTTCGAGTGTAGTGGTCTCTGTTCTGACAAAGACGATCGTAAGCATTATACGAACAGACATGGAGGTTTTATCTTGAATTAAAGCTGAAGTCTTGGGCTGGCGAAAACAGAGAACGCATCTACCCGTGGGTATAAGTTTCACAGGGATAGTAATAGTCAACAAAGCTGATCCATCAAGTTTGCAAAGCTTCCTGAATCCCAATAACTTTTTTTGGCATTCTAGGCAAAATGTTTGGGGGCTCGCCGGAATGCGCTGCATCGATGGGAGTAAATCCTTCGAAGGGTGGACTTATTTCCCCACTAGTTCCTGTCTTATAGCCGGATCGTCTCTGGTTGTTCTTGTCATCTCTGACTGTTCTTGCCAAGCATCTCGACGAAGATTCGAACTCGGAGCCCACATCATGATTAATAGTCAATAAATCATATATGAACAATTTAATTCTGTAAGTGTTTAAACTGTTTTTTATATATTAATATTAAGGTAAAATAAAGTGAAATTGAAATTTGAATCGAAAGCCCGCCACCTTATCCATTCGGCAATCGGTAACATATTTGCGGTGTGGGGTGAGAAATAACTTCCTTACCGTGTGGAGAGACAGGGGGTGAACAGGCATTATCCCTTTCTCCACGCTCTGACTTCATCCTCTCCGGCCGGATTTGGTGGATTTCTGGAGCCGTCGTCGAAAAGAACACATCCCCCTAGAAAATAATAACTGTTAATCTCGACACCTCTAATTGGCCAAAACAGGAAGCAACAAACAGGTCTGAGGAGCGTTTTCGACTTTCAGCCAGCGTTGCCACTTTTCTCTGACGGAACCTGTTAGCATTGGCCGCAAAAACCTGCGGAATTAGTGCCTCCTTTTTACCGACTATTAACGAGAAATCTCGCTTTATCATTTTCATAATTATATTCTTCAACTTTTTTGCTTTATTTTGTATTTACTGGTAAGGAACCTGTCACGGAATTTTTGTCGAAGAAGCTAAAATCTGTGACAAATCGCAGAATACTCTTGATGACTAACTTTAAAAATTCTTTGAGCCGAAGCTGACTTTGAAACATTTATTCAAACAATGTTTACAACGGATACGTCAGCTACGATTCTTCATAGCGATATTTCGGCCCTTCTTGGCAAGGGTCCTCGTCAGGCTGTCAGTCCTCTGGGTCAACGTCGGGGAAGGAAACAAACCCTTAATCTTACAGGTTTGTTTCCTTCCCCGACGTTGACCCAGAGGATTGACAGCCTGACGAGGACCCTTGCCAAGAAGGGCCGAAATATCGCTACGAAGAATCGTAGCTGACGTATCCGCTGTAAACATTGTTTGAATAAATGACTAACTCTTCTTGCCGATGCAAAATCACTTGTACCGAGCGGAGAGCCGGAAGCGGTATCACAGCTCCTCCCATACATCGCCGTGATTGGTTAACACATGATTGAGTTGTTGAGTTTGAGTGGTTAATGCTACGTTTTATCGTTCTTCCCGAGGATCACTGGCGTGTTTTGGACTTAGTCATATAGAGTATTCTGTGACCAGTGGTAGCCCAACACTGCTTTCAGTTATTCTGTGGCGGATTATGAAAACAAAAGTTTCGGTCTAAGAAGGGGATCCGTCACACTACTTATGTTGCGAATCCTTTGGAAATGGGATTTAGTGACTTAAGATGCACAACGGGCGATGAAAAAACGAATGAATGGAAATTAGTTACTGGCACGGGTGCTTTAAGAATCCTGAACGTAGATTGGTGTTAAAGAAGAAGGCAAGTATTTGTGTGATGAGTAGTTCCAAGAGGTTTTTTTAGTGTGTTTTATTTACTGGAAAATTTTGTTTTTTGTAAAATTTTGTCCTTGTGAAATGCCCAACAACGCTAGGCCCAGTGAATGTGATGAGTTATTGCGTTGCTGTTGTTTTTTTTGTTTTACGATGTAATGTTTTTTTTATTTATTTATTTGTGACCTGCTTTTTGGATAACAGCGGAGTATGAGTAAAATACACAAAGTAAAATACACACATTAAAACACTAAACAAAACAATGTAAATAAGCATGACTACATTCTTTTCATATAGTTTAAAACACACACTAAATAGACTTAAAGTTTTTACACAGTGAAAAGCACATTAAACGGGATATATGTGCCTATTCGTTATGAATTGTAAATTGTGTATTTTATAGTTGATTATTTTAAAGTGATACTGTTATGTCGTTTTAAGGATGGGAAGAGCCCTTGTAGTCGTGTTTTTTTTTTCAATCTTTCCAGCAAATTAGTTTTTGTTTTTGAAGCATGTGGACAGTGACAAATTTTGAATGGATATAGTGGAGAAACATTGTTTTCTTTTTTAGATAATACTGGTTGTTAAAAATAATCCCGACATCGCGGAACCCTACAGGGAAGATGAGCAAAGGCTTTTGAGACTAAAATTGTCTCAAGCTGAAGGGGGAAGTAACATTTTGTTCAAGCATACGTAGTGAAAAGTTGATGGTTAGCGATGATTAAAATGGGTGGTAAAATGGCTGGTGGTGATTAAAAAAAAAAAGAATCCTGACAACCATAAAGGGAAGATGAGCAAAGGTTTTTGAGACTAAAATTATCACAAGTTGAAGGGGAAAGTAATGTTTTGTTCAAGCATATGTAGTGAAAAGGTACTTGTGAACTCACCTTCGACGTAATGAGCGTAAGCCGGGGCATGACCATCGTCTGAATTAGGTTTCCATTTACGACAAGTCGAATTTCGATTGAATCCTGCGTAAACGCCAAAATATACGGAAACGCACAGACAATATTTTCAGGTACAGAGTTCCACTGGAAGTCTAGCTCAGAATGTGAATTTTCTTGCTCTAGTTTGTGGAAGTGACAGCTATCTGAAATAGAAAGAAAAAAATTAAGGATGGAACTGACCAATAATACATCCAAATATTATTATTAATTTCCGTGACATGGGGATGTGAACTGGTTAGATGAATTTGCCGTCGGGCGGGATCACTTTTCCTATAGCCGGCTTCTACCAGACTATTGTAGGGGTTTGCGAGCTCTGTTCACAAGCCCCTCGGTAGCTCAAATGGTCAGAGCGCCTGCCTTGTAAGCAGAGGGTCTTGGGTTCAAATCCCGGCTGAGGAGCATTTTTGTCTTTCAGTTCACTACTTTGAAAATGGAACTGAGATTCATCATAAGTATTCCTTTAGTCCCAAGCTGACTACGAACCATGTTCGTGATGCTGAACATATTAAATTCGGCGACATTTCGGCCCTTCTTGGCAAGGGTTCTCTCCAATCGATGGAGAAAGTTTAGTTTTAGCTACGATCTGATTTGCCAGGAAGGGGCGAAAAAACACGCAAGAAAAATTTCACCTGCCTAATGATCTCTTAAAGGACATGTCTTACCTATAATATTAACGCAGCCTACTTCGGTAACTACTCCTACTATTTGTAAGCCCGGATGCCCGAATTTAGTACGGTACATTCTAACCCCTCTAATAAAACTTCGTTGATTTTCTCACTGGCCGTGTTTTACTACCTTCGATGCGTATCACGCTGTCGACGTGTGACTGCGAGAAGTTTTTCCATCAGAACAAGACCAAAGGTTTCGATGGGATCCCAAAAATTTAATATTTGATCCAGACAATCCGGTCTTCGCCAGACTCCTTGAGCACTTCAGTAATAAAATTTAGAAACAGATTAAGGCAAATGGTAATCATCTGAGAAGACCAAGTTCAAATATGGATGCAGCATGTGCGTTTACCCCTATAGCCTGCGTCATATCTACTTTGACGAAAGTTCCTGCCTTACTTGTGCCAAACGGTTTCAGCCGGATTCCGGGCGAACTACTTGTCTTGCAAAAAAATCGAAGTTCAAAAACGGATTCAGGATATCTCTATCTTATCCATATGTGGAACCTCTAATCAACTTCAGATGAAACTTCAACTTTAAAAAAAAAATCCGATTTCAGCCGGATTCGCGGCGAACTATGTGTCCATGTAGAAAATAATTGTCATGCACGAATTCAGCATGTCTTCTTACCCGTAAATCGAACACCTAATGAAATTCATATAAAACTTTTGCTAACAAATTTTCCGGTTTTGGCCAGATTCCGGGCGATCTATTTGTCCGACGAGAAAATAATTTTCATTCAGTTTATATAATCGCTCTCTCGAAGTGTTTAAAAATGTATGATTTTGTGTATGGCCTAACGGCTAAATTAAAGTATCTATCTATCTATCTATCTATTCGGATTCAGCATGTCTCCTTATCCGAAAATTCGGCATCTAATCAACTATCAACTACTTGTCCGGCGAGAAAATGGTTTTCATATTCGTGCTCAGCATGTAGTCTTACCCCTTAATAGACCATCTCATTAGCTTTAAAAAAAATATTTTTTTCGCCCCTTAATTTGAAACCCATCCCCCTTCCCTAAATCCGGAGCTATCGGGTCCATCTACGAATTCGACCTTTCGATTGACTCGAAGAATCCTCACACCAAGTTTCATCAAAATATCTCATTCCTTTCGAGAGTTATCGTGCTGACAGACAGACGGACAACTTTTGCGATGTCATGCGGATACATAGGTATCCCTCCACTTACGTTTTGGGATCCCAAAACCCCGGTTATGTAAAATTTTTCCTCGTTTTCGCTAAGAGCCAAAGGGTGTCGAAAAAGGCTTAAAACAGCCAACGCCGTGGATAATTTCTTGAAAGCAGATCCTAGTCTTAAAGTATTCAATTATTATTAAATACTGGGAGTTGAAGAGTAAATAGTGCGAGGGGTCCTAGTAGGCTACTACCTCATATAATTCGTTGTTTCATTTTATTTACTATTACATTTGTCGTTGAGGTTTTAACTCGTAGCATTTCTGTCGCCATCATCTCACTGATCCTCGCCTATGTAAAATTTCTAGTTCAAACTCGAGGACCAGGACTGGAACCGAAATCCAGGTTAGACTCGAATGCGATTCTACCTGGACGTCATTTTCGTGGCTGGAAAACCTTAAACAATATGAACCACCGGTTCAGTCTTTCTCTACCCATAGGAGGGCTGCCTCACAGCTGAGTCTCGAAGAACATACCGGTCAAGTTGATCGCTCGTAGCTTGTTCACACGGGACCGAAATAAGCGCGTAAACAGCGGCTGATCTGTTCGGACGACGGATCAACTATTTGGGGTTGACGGGAGAATTAAAAAGAAAAACCTAATTCCGAATATTCTTTTTGTTTGTAACAAAATATGTAAAATCAACAACACCATCTTGTGAGTTAGTCAAAGTCAAATATAGTTGACTTGTAGTCTTTGAACTAGGAAAAAGTCACAAATTGAATATTGACAGAATTCAGGCGACTCCGCAATTGTAAGTTCAAAAACAAATAAAATTCATCCAAATATTTTTGTTTTAAATGAGAACATAAAACGTTATTAATAATAAATATAAATAATATGAGAACATAATGCAATTACTTAGTGTTGTTCAGTCATTTTTCAGTGAAGCTTGAATGGAAAAATCATTCAAATTATTATTTTTTAAAGAAAAATAACGGAAACAAATATTAGACATAAACAGAACATACGCTGTTGTAACTAGAAAATTACTCTACTTTTTTTTCAGATCATTTAAGTAATCCTGGGATGCTTACTGTAAATTTCAGGCTATGTTCACATTGGTCTGACAGAATTTGAACTGGATTGACCTAACATTCGCCAAATTTTACCTAATTCCCCTAATTACAGTCTGTTTACTGTCCCTAGAGTAATCAAAGGTCACATTCCAACGGATTTAGTTTGTCCCGATCGGTGACCGCGATGAAAATACGCGCCTACTTGGAAGATCAGCGGCTGATTTTTGTTTTTTTCAACCGCTATTTACGCGCGTAAATCAGCCGCTGATCGAGAATCGGCCGCTGTTTCAGCCCCGTGTGAACAAGCTATCATATCTGTCAGCACCAGTTATAAGAAGTGGAAATACAGGAAACTTCCCGAAGCCCCCATGAGTCGCAAAAATCAGCGCGTTTAGCTGTTAGTTTTTCGCTAAACCACGTTTCGAACCATCGTTCTACAAAATCTTCATCAACAACACGTGTTTTGTTATATTATTATTTTTTCTTTTAGCTTTGAAGCTTCAACCAAAACCAAACGTTACGTAGGACGCGGTTTTAGCGGAGTTTCCTCTCTTCCTAATATAATGTCTTTGGTCAACCAAGTCATATTTTAATTGGCACACCAGTGCAGAAAGCTCAAAAGCCCAAATAGTACACTGTCAGAAGTTTCACAACAAGGATGCGCGTTTTCAACAGACAGCAATTTGAATGTTATCTGTTGTGATTTTGAAAACTTTATGCATTAAACGTTATGCATAACAAGCATGGCCAGGAAGAGCCGAAAAAGCACCTGCTGACTTTTCCGAAATCATGGCGAGAAATCAAAAAGTCAGCGGATTCTTTTTCGGCATTTTTTTGCTTTTCCTGGCAATGCTTCTTATGCATAACATTTAATGCATTACGTTTTCAAAATCACAACAAATTACATCTCAAGTGTTGTCTGTTGAAACTGCGCATCCTTGTGTTATCTGTTATGAAACTTCTGACAGTGCAGCCACGTGATAAAAGGTGCAGATTGAGGAACAGGAGGGGCAAGGCAATCCACATCGACAAGTGGTTGTAAAGAGCCGACCCACCAATTTTACCCAAATGTTCTAGATGGGCACTTACTATTGTAGCATAGGAGGATCTGTGGTTCGTCATCTTCGTAAACGTCAAGGGCTGCCACCAGATGGGACCACTTGCTGTCAACAGTATGGAGACGCTCCATCTCTCCCGTACGTTCGCTTATGAGGTCAAACTGAAATGAGAAGACGATTGAGACAGGTTGCCTACATCTCTTTTTAATGGAAAGCCGAGTATTTCCAGTTCATGATAGCGTGGTAGCCGATCTGTGCTTCTGGGGTGTATACAGTGAATCGATGGTCGGCGGTAAACTCTTTACACGGACCACCTAGAGAAGCTCTTAGGACGCTCGGCTACTAAATAATTTACTTTGAAAAAGGGGAAGAATAAAGAGTACACTGTAAAAAAAATCTTGCAGTATTTGCTACTGGGATTGATCTTGTCTCTACTGAGTTAATGTTATCTCTAATTGAGATTAATCTTATCCCAATAGAGATAAGAAATTAATCCCAGTCGCAAAGACTGCAGTTGACTTTAATCCTTACTAGAAGAAACTTTTTACAGTGTAGGCTAATCAAAAGAACTATTCAGACCCAGAAGAGACACAACACACCTGAACCACACCTTCTAAACAACGACACAGCTCTCAACACCTACACCGTCGCTCTGACCAGTGTTGCCAGCAATCTGAATCACAACTGACGGTTTGGCTCGGCCGCCTGTATCTTGTAAGGCTGGTAAAATCATATTCAAGACCAATGGTCGTTTTTGGGATTCCAAAACGTAAGTTGAGGGATACCTATGACATCGCAAAAATGTCCGTCTGTCTGTAAGCACGATAACTCTCGAATGGAATGGGATATTTTGATGAAACTTGGTGTGAGGATTCTTTGGGTCAAGGGTAAGGTCAAGTTCGTAGATGGGCTCTGTAGCTCTACATTTAGGGGTGGGGGAGGGGGTTTCAAATTAAGGGGCAAAAATATATTTTTTAAAAGCTATTGAGATAGTTGATTTAGGGGTAAGGAGACATGCTGAATCCGAATATGAAAGTTATTTTTTTGCCGGACAAGTAGTTCACCCGGAATCCGGTGAAAACCGCACACAAAACTTGTCGACCAGTTTTCGGCAATAGCGGTCCTACCCCTTTATTCTCAAACGATTATAGCTCTGCGCACGTGGCGTCAATCATGCGTTGATTCAGTGACGTAAAATAAGGTCGAAGGGGGCGAGGCGAAAGAGACATGGGGTGAATGTGTTTATTTTATAGCGGGTTTCGATAGGGAGGAATTGAAATTATCAGTTAGTATGCGTGCTGATATTTTACCGCTGGGAGATAGGAGGAGGTACATGGGTAGGCCGATTGGGAGAATTGGTCCTTACTTCTGCCCGATGTGTGGAGAGCGAGAGTGTTTGCGACATCTAATGTGTGATTGTAGGAAATGTAGTAGGAACTGTAGGAATAAGTGAGGGGTTGCTCACTGAAAAAGGTGTACTTGTTCAGGGGGGTTGCTCACTGGAAAAAGATGTACTGGATAACTGAGGGGTTGCTCAGTGGGTGTACTAAAGTTGTTTGGGGAGGGGGTGTGGTCAGCCGGTCCCAGGTACTCGCGAACCAATCCCAGGTGCACACGAGGGGTTAGGAATTGGGTGCACCCGTTAAAGGAGTACTCGAGGGGTTACACACTTGGGTGAGCCAAGCGAGGGGGTTGATTCATGGTGTACCAAAGAGGGAACTGCTAGGGTACGCGAGGGGCTACTCACTGCAAAAGGTGTACTTGGTAAGGGAGGGGTTACTCACTGGAAAAAAGATGTACTGGATAAGTGAGGGGTTACTCAGTGGGTGTACTAAAGTTGCCCATAAGCAAAAAACTTCAAAATGGCAACATTTTGTTGTAGGCTACATATTCAAGCGGTTGATTATGGATAAATAGCAAAAATGTTAAAGGGGTCTAGCGAAGACTTGGAAATGTACAAGATTCGATTGTCAGGATCAAGAAGTCTGATAAACATACAAATTTTTGGGATCCCATCGAAACCTTTGTTCTTGTTCAATGAGAGCCAGGGTTTTTCCAGATTGTGCTTTGCTGAACAATCGTTAGGCCTACAGGTTTCCACGGCACCCACTTTCGCGACGTTCTCTGATCCCTATACAGCCTTGTTGCTTCCCGCAAGTTATGTTCCCTTGAAACATTATTCGTAATTTTCGACAGTCAGACCAAACATCTTTAAAAGTTGATTACTTCGCATGCTCTACATTTTTTCTTGGCTTCCCTTTCAGTTTTTAGTAACCAGTAACTGGGAACTCAATTAAAATCATGACGACCCTTTCGAAGAAATCTTCCCATACCGCAATCTTTTCCACTTCTTCAAACAACAAGACCAAAGGTTTCGATGGGACCTCAGAAATTTAATATCTCATCCAGACAATTTGGTCCTATCTTCTCAAGACTCCTTAAGCATTTTTATCACAAAAATTCAGAAACAGATTAAGGCCAAATACCTAATCATCTGAGAAAACCAAGTTCAGATATGGATTCAGCATGTGTGTTTACCCCTATAAGTCATATTTGTTTTGACGAAACTGATAGAAACTTTCGGGAACTACTTCTCCGACAAAATAACAAGGCTCAAAAACGAATTCAGCGTATCTCCTTACCCCTATATCGAACATCTAATCAACTTCAAATAAAGCTTTAAATCATGACAAATTTAAAAGAACTACTTCGCCCGGAATCGTATCACCATCGTGTTCAGCATGTCTTCTTACCCCATAATCGACTATCACATTAGCTGTTTAAAAATATTTTGCTGCCCCTTAATTTAAACCCCCTCCCCCACCCCTAAATGTAGGGCTACAGAGCACATCTACGAACTCGACCTTACTCGATCCTCCTTTAGACCCCCCCCCCGTTTTTCTTTTGTTTTCTTTCTTCTCGTTCCTTCTTTCCCTTATTTTCTCTCTCCTTTTATTTAAAGTTGAAAAAATAGATTATTTTTGTTTCCTCTCCTCTTTTTTTCTTTAAATAGAATGTTCAGTTAGTTGATTCTGTTAGATGTTTAAATTAATATAGGTTATTTCCCTGCCCTAGCCAAGCACTAAATTTGTGCTTTCCTGGCAGGAATGTAAATTGTGTATTCATTTGTTTTTTAAATATAGTCCAATGAAACTGAATGAAACTGAACTCTCTACCCAAAGAATACTCACACCAAGTTTCATCAAAATATCTTATTCACTTCGAGAGTTATTGTGCTTACAGACGGACGGACAACTTTTGTGGTGTCGTAGGTTTCCCTCCACTTAGGTTTTGGGATCCCAAAAAAGCCTAATATTGGACTTTTCTTTATGTACATGATAATCATCAAATAACAGTTTAAAGAAAATCGGTTATGATGCACTGTCGTCTAGCCTAGTCGATTTGATTTTTATAATCTTCTAGTGTATTTCTATAGGAAAATAAATTATAAGGATCAAATACATTTATTCCATTACATTATGCGTCTCAAGTTTCAAAACGCAACTTGGCAGCATATATATATATACATATATATTTCACCATCCCTAACATCTTTTTTTCAAAAATCAAAGACATCAGCAATTCCCTAAATCGACTCCCCATCGAATCTGAAAGGGAGTCCTTTACTGATGATGGTGATGCGCTCCCTGTTCTGGGGGGTTCGCGAAAATGCAGGACGTGAGTCCTTTGGCTACACAGAAACGCGGGGACTCCACTGTGGGAAAGGGAAAGAATACGCCTTCCGTTTGTACGTTAACTCAGCTGAAAATAAGTGCGTTCCATTTTATCGGCTCTAAGTGGTGTAACCGTTTGTTTTGGGCGGAAATTACTGGTAAAAAATGCTCAGTGTTTTTGTGACCGTCAAAACAAGACCAAAGGTTTCGATGGGATCCCAAAAATTTAATATCTGATCAAGACAATTTGGTCTTCTAGATATCCGGTCTTCGCCAGACTCCTTGAACATTTTTAACTATTAAGAACATGAAACAAAAGAAGGTCAATGGCGAATTATCTGCGAAAACCAAGTTCAGATATGGATCCACCATGTGTGTATTTACCCCTTGGCTATACGGCATATCTAGTTTGACGAAACTGATCAAATTTTCCTGCCTTGCTTCTGCCAAATCTCCGGTTTCACCGGATTCCGGGCGAACTACTTGTCCGGCAAAAACTAAAGATCAAAAACGAATTCAGCGTATCAACTACCCCTATACCGAACATCTGATCAACTTCAGATAAAACTTTAACTTTTAACAAATTTTCCGGTTTCGGACGGATTTCTGGCGAACTACTTGTCCGACAAGAAAATAATTTTCATATAAATGTTCAGCATGTCTTCTTACCCAAAAAACATCTAATCAACTTCATATAAAACTTTTACTTTCAACAAACTTTCCGGTTTTGGTGGATTCTGGGCGAACTACTTGCCCGGGGAGAATATTCATGTTCAGCATGTCTTCTTAACCCTAAATAGACTTTCTCATTAGCTTTTTAAACAAAAATTGTTCGCCCCTTAATTTGATACCCCTCCCCCACCCCTAAATGTTGAGCTTCAGAGCCCATCTATGAATTCGACCGTTCCCTTGACCCAAAGAGTCCCCACACCAAGTTTCATCAAAATATCTCGTTCCCTTCGAGAGTTATCGTGCTTACAGACGGACAACTTTTGCGATGTCACAGGTACACCTCCACTTACGTTTTGGGATCCCAAAAACCTTTATGTCCCTCGATTTCCATTTTCCACCGTTCGGCAAAAGAAGTCTAAGTGTACGCTTACCAACAATGGATCTTGATCTTTGAAGTTGCTTTGATCTTGAAGTTGCAAAAAGATTTTCTAGTGCATTACAAAACGTAAAAGCAATCCGGCAAAAATTTAATTCACTTAAACGACGAACCATTCAAAGAGAGAGTACTTTTGACATGGAAGCGAACAAGGGTAAACAGAAGGAAAGGAAGCTTTTGAATCGGAATATTAAAGAACAGCCAACATCTGAAGGCGAAGGAAGTGTCGAAGGAAGAGGAACATATAATTATTTTTTTTTTTAAAGGACACCTGAATGAAAAGTACCAAGTATCATCTCTATCTGTATGACTTCCGTTAAGGCCCATTCACAACGGGTTTTAGCTAATACTCGGTACCAGCCAGTTCCGGAAATCGCTTTAAGACCGAGGATTAGCTGGGTTTCTGCCGTTCGTAATTGATATTGGTGCCAGTTTTGGGTACCAGCTAGTCTCGCGCCCAAGTTGAAATCAGTTCAACTTTTCAGGGTAATGGCCAATCACATTACTTCGGGGAATACTCAGGAATGTTCCGATTGGCTAATGCTGAACCACGTCAGACCGAATAACAATGACCTAAATTCACTTTCGGTTTTCAAGACAGCAAGGAGTGGGTGTGATTTTATCTGTTGGGCTTGGTTCGAAGCTAGCCAATCAGAATATTCCTCAATATTCCCCAAAATAACTTGATTGGCTAGTACCCTAAAAAGTTGAACTGATTTCAACTTGGATGCGAGACTAGCTGGTATCCGAAGCTGGCATCAATATCAATTGCGAACGGCAGAAACCCAGCTAATTCTCGGTCTCAGAGTGATCTCCGGAACTGGCTGGTACCGAGTATTAGCCAAAACCCATTGTGGATGGGCCTTTAACATTGCCTGCAGAAAACCCAGTCCAAATACGAAATAGTGTTTCCTTATTTCAGTACCGGGCAATTTTAGAAATGAACAAATGTCTCCAAGCAACCCTTCTTCTGGAATATTTTTTAACCGGTTAAGCCCAAACGTTTATCTACAAGAAATTTCAATACGATCCGGCCAGCGCTGTACAAGATTTGAAGGAATTGCGCTTTTTGTCCTGGAGTCTGCATGTGCAAACCTCCAGAAACGAACATCCCTATTTTGAAAACATCACGCTCAGGAGAATAATGCTCTCCATGGCCATGTCTTGTAAATGCATTCTCCATGGTGTGTTCAAGTATGGTTTCATTGTTCAGGTGTCCTTTAAGCAGTGTTATAGCCTGCTGTGAAAGCAAATCTTTTTGTTTGGATTGATGGGGTTTCATTTGCCAAGTTCCAGGGTTGGTCACAAAAAGTTCCTCCCAAAGCATCTCTAAGTATCAAAGTATCTCAATATCGAAGTATCTGTTACTTTTATCGAAATAAAGAGCCTAAATAAGAGCCAACGGCCATGGCAAATACTGTAAGATATGTTTATAATAATGAAACATAGACACACAAACAAAATATTCCTATGGCACCTATTCCTATGGGCTAGGGCTACCTTGTGAACCTCACCAACTGTACTACAGCGTAAAAAGTTTCTCCGAGTAAGGATTAAAGTCAACTGCAGTATTTGCTACTGGATAAGATAAATCCGAATTAGAGATAATCTTATCTAATCCCAGTAGCAAATACTGCAAGATTTCTTTTTTTACAATGTATGCTTCCAAAATAGCTACTCTCCATGACGCTGTGTACTCATTCTTTTTTCTTCCCTCGAAGTATCCCGCGAGTTCAAGAACGTTTTCCTTTGGGAGACACTGTAAAAAAAAAATCTTGCAGTGTTTGCTACTGAGATTACTCTTGTCTTTACTGAGATGAGATTATCCCTAATTCGGATTAATTTTATCCCAATAGAGATAAGACTAATCCCAGTAGCAAATACTACATCCTTATTCGGAGAAACTTTTTACACTGTACTATGAGATGCACTGAGAAACTTAGATCTACTTTGGGGTACTTAGAGCTATGTCCCTTGAATTTCAAATGTTCTGTGAGGGAATTTGGACTTGATTAGCTGTTTGAAGAAATTGGAATCCGCGCCTCATCTGACCAAGCACGACGTATCTCAATGTATCTCGAAGTATCACAAACTCCGTTTGTATAACAAACTACCTTTCAGCATATCGAAGTATCTCAAAGTATCTTTTATAACAATATAGCTCGCACACCCTGGTTGTTGGTGACCAAACCTGGGCTGCGTTCTAGCACTCTAGGTTCTCCCGAGCCCTAGGCGCCTAGTGACTGCCTGCATGTTGCTGCCTGAAGACACTATCCTTCCATACGGTAAAGGCAGGATGAATATCTGTCGTGTTTTCTTTCTTTATCTAAACTTCTTGCTACTGTGGATACGGAGCACCTGTTTTGTTAAAGCACAACTCTTACTAGAAATGAACTTTTCCCTATAAAATGGATCAGAAAAAAGGTTTTCGAAAATACCATTACTTTCCACCTGAAAATAGGGATTCTCTTGTTAGCGCTTGTCGATTATATCTAGCCTTCCTGCTCTCCGCCGCGGCGGCTCGGCGCAAAAGATTTGAAAACAGAACTTGCTTTGGTTAAAAAGTGGGAAAACTTAGCAAATAAAAGAAGTAATAAACAGAAGATTATCACATCCTTATTTGTGAAAGAGTTGTCAGCGAACAATGAAGATTCCGGCAAACATTTCGTTGGGTCACGGGCAAACTCAGCAAGGCCGAAAAAGCGCTAAAAATTCGTAGTTACGAAACGAAAGAATGGAGAAAGGTGGGGATTTTAGAAGCTTATATTTCCATATGGGAGCTAAGTATATTATAAAAGGCAGAATGAGCAAGAGGGGTCCTTTAACAGGTTTAGTTTAACGGATCCTGTTCTGCAGTGTAACATCTTTCCGCCTGTATCCTCAATTTCCGCAGGTACCCCAGAAACAACTGCCCGTGAGCAGAGATCCGGAATCCGGATGCGGATTCGGATTCGAATCCGAGTTCGAATTTCTACTTGTCAGGCTGGATTCGGACTCGGACTCGGAATCCAAACCTTGATTCTTACGAATCCGCTCCAGTTCCTATATTTTCCCAATTTGTATACACTGTGCTTAAGGTATTGCCGAGAGGAAGCCCATACCTTCCTGGATCCTCAATTTCTGCAAGAACCCCTGAAACAACCGCCCGTGAGCAGAGATGGGTGAATCCTGATCCAAATCCGGACAAGCGCACATGAAAACCTAGAAATAGGGTTTACATAGTCCAATTAACTGTCTCGTTTGCCTTAAGCATCGTGGTCTTTTTGTCAGCTCTGATTTTTAAACTGTAACCTATGCGGTTTACACGATTTGACTTGTATGAAGGTCGGATTCGAATCCTCAGCATCAAATGGTGGATTCGAGAATCGAGATCGGATTCGTACTCAGCACTGGATTCGGATTCGAATCCTTTCATGATCAGATTCGCCCATCTCTGTCCGTGAGGTCAGCAGCAGTTGTAAGAATATGTGCCTACAATTAATATTGCATCGATGGTCCATGCTATTAGGAATGATAATAATGAATTGCAAAAATTGGCCAAATGTCTACAAAGTTCGCTAACAATATTCGGTGTAAGTTCTTTCGGCGTAGAGACTATCCAAGGAGGCATTGACAGAATCACTCATCACGACTTAAGATGAAAGGGTGTTCCACTAGGGGTTAATTGGTGAAATATTTAACATTTGGGTTGTTGAGTTAATAATACTTCAATCAACATACAACTAATCTACGGAAAGCTTTCTATATTCTAAAGCTCTAGATACAAACCTACAAATATTACTAATCGCCTGGGCGGATGTACACTTCAGGATACCAGGAAGTGTCGGGATATACCCACCGAAAATCTCCCTACGGAGATCCGAAAGCTCTTGGCACCGGCTTAAAAAATGACCAATATCCTCATCTTCACCACCGCAAAGGGGACACGCGTATTTCCCATCCGGACCCTTCTTATTTCTGTCAAACACTTTTTTTCTACCATGGAGTGGTAGGCAATTCGCCCTCAGTTGGATCCAGTACTCCAGTAATATAGAGCGTGTTCCACCCTACTTACCATAGTTACTACGCATGACGTCACGAGTTCTGGCTTTTTGCCGTCAAGGCTGGAACGATTTTTCTATTTTCCAGCAGAATATCATGCCACGGGCGAATCCGACCAATCACGTTACAGAGATGCGTAGTTACCACGCATACCACGCTCCCTAGCATGGCAAGCAAATGTCTACTATTAGTTACTATTTCGAGAAAGCTGGTCACAAAAAATCAACGAAGAAACTGGAACGGAAGGCTGGAACGGTCAGCGTATTAACTTTTCACGAGGTTGGAACGAAAATAGTAACTAATAGTTCCCGATGAAAAATTTGTAGCCTGCGTAGTTGTATGGTAGTTGTACGAAAAAGTTGCACGTAATACCGGTTCAGTTCAGTTCAGTTTATTCATAAAAATAAAAAACACCATTAACTGTTTATGGCCCCACCATAAGGCCTAACATAAGGCCTGGCAATGGGCGGGGCTTATTCTTTATTCATATAGTCTTAAGGGAAACAAACCAAAGAAATCATTAAAGAAAGAGAAAGGAGAGAAAAAAAAAGAAGAATGAAGACATAACAAACTGACAAGAAATATCCACTAACGAACGATCTTCCATCAACAAAGCGCCCTTGCCCCCTCCCCCCCCCCTCAAAAAAAAGGAAGGAAAAAAGAAGAAAGGAAATTAGGTTTACTATGTAATAGCAAAGAATACTATCATTTAATGTGCCTCAGACTGTTCCAATCTTATGTAGTAGTATCCAGTAGCACCCTGTCCTGCCATAGTAGCATCCAGTCTTGCTAATAGTAGCATGCAGTAGTATACAGTAACACGGTAGCCTTGACGTAGAAGCATGTAGTAGCATCAGTTAGTACTGTATGCTACTTTTTCGTACAACTTCGTACTACTATTTTGAGATAACTTTTTCATCTGGTTACTATTGTCAGAAGAGTGGAACACGCTCTTAACCTCCTGAACTTCGATTTTTGTCTGATCAAAATCTGAAGTTTCCGTGTTTGTGTGTAACTCGGGTCTCAAAAAACTCGGGTCTCAAAAAACTCGGGTCACTAAAAACTTGGGTCTCAGGGGGATAACTATTCTTCTTATCTTTCGAAATTTTTGGGATCCCAAAACGTAACTAGAGGGATACCTATGACATCGCAAAAAATTGTCCGTCTGTCTGTAAGCACGATAACTGTCGAAATCAATGAGATATTTTGATGAAACTTGGTGCGAGGATTCTATGGGTCAAGCGTAAGGTCAAGTTCGTAGATGTGCTCTGTAGCTCTAGATTTAGGGGTGGGGGAGGGGGTTTCAAATTAAGGGGCAAAAATAATATTTTTTAAAAGCTATTGAGATAGTTAATTTAGGGGTAAGGAGACATGCTGAATCCGAATATGAAAGTCATTTTGTTGCCGGACAAGTAGTTCACCCGGAATCCGGTGAAAACCGGACACAAAACTTGTCGACCAGTTCTCGGCTATAGCGGTCTACCCCTTTATTCTCAAACGATTATAGCTCTGCGCACGTGGCACGTTGCCGTGGCCGTGTGTTGTTTCAGTGACGTAATCGAAGGTCGAAGGGGGCGAGGCGAAAGAGACATGAGGTGAATGTGTCTATTTTATAGCGGGTTTCGATAGGGAGGAATTGAAATTATTAATTAGTATGCGTGCTGATATTTTACCGCTGGGAGATAGGAGGAGGTACACGGGTAGGCCGATTGGGAGAATTGGTCCTTACTTCTGCCCGATGTCTGGAGAGCGAGAGTGTGTGCGACATCTTATGTGTGATTGTAGGAAATGTAGTAGGAATTGTAGGAATAAGAGGAGGGTTGCTCACTGAAAAAGGTGTACTTGGTAAGGGAGGGGTTACTCACTGGAAAAAAGATGTACTGGATAAGTGAGGGGTTACTCAGTGGTTGGACTAAGTTGTTTGGGGAGGGGGTGGGGTGAGCCGGTCCCAGGTACTCGTGAACCAATCAAAGATGCACGCGAGGTGTTAGGAATTGGGTGTACCCGTCAAAGGAGTAGCCTACTTGGGTGAGCCAAGCGACATGGTGTACCAAAGAGGGAACTGCTAGGGTACGCGAGGGGCTACTCACTGAAAGAAGAGTGAACTGGGTGAGTGAGGGGTTGCTCACTGAAAAAAGGAGTACTTGGTAACGGAGGGGTTACTCACTGGAACAAGAGCTGTAAGCTCATATGGCACTTGCATGGGTCAAGATGATTTGATTGATCAAAAGTAAGTTTCGACTTTGCGGTTGAGATGCGCACTCTAAGGGAGCTGGAACTTCATTTGTAAGCAAAACCCTTAAGGCAAAACTGCTAATGGACTGATGGGCATCAGGAAAACGCAGATATTGCTTAAAAGTATTTTTTTTACTTTGCGGTCAAGATTGGTACTTTAAGGAATAATCGGATTTGGGAAGTAGCAATTTCTAAGCAAATGTTGTTGAGTCTCCAATATTCCAGCGAAGTTTCATCGTCCTAGCACATCTGGAAGTACCTTAACGCGCGATCACCGGAATCCCAGACCCCCCCCCCTCCTCCAACTCCACCCACAAAAACCGGAGCCAATCCGGTTTGTCATTCCCACGAAGTTCGATCCAGATCACACCAGTCTAAGCGGGTCAAGTATTTTCCGCCCTCCCCCAATAATTGCCGGATTCGGTCCGGAAATGAAAAAGGTCACCAGAGAAAAATGTCCTCTGTTTAATTATTAAATTTCACTCGAAACCGATCACCCGTTCCAAAGTTACGCATGACTCAATATTCCGGATTCCCCTCCCTCAACCCCCTCCCCCAAGATTATAATATCGAGGATTTTTTTTTATTCCAAGTCAGTTTGACCGGGTCTCTGATATGCCTTCCAAGTTTCGTCGTGAAAATCCCCCAGAAAACGGAATTCCGGGAAACCCCCTCCTCCCCCCCCCCCTCAAGTGTCCGGATCCAGTCAAATTATGTAAAAGATTTACATGGACCAGATGTTTGGTCATCCCAGCAAGTTTCACTCCGATACCATCATTCTAACCGTTTCTCGAGATTTCCGGTCCCCCCCCCCAGCTCCCCCGCGGTGCACGTAGCCAATCCGATTCAGCAGATGACTTACCTAGAGCATCTGTTTGTTCTTCCCACAAAGTTCCATCCCGATCCGTCCATTCTAAACGGGTCACGTATCCCCCCCCCCTCCCAATAGTTGCAGGATCCGGTCCGGATATGAAAAAAATCATCGGAGAAATGTCCTCTGTTCAATTCTTAAATTTCACTCGAATCCGATCACCCATTCCAAAATTACGCATGGCTGAAAATTTCGGATTCCCCTCCCTCCACTCCGCCCACCATTATCTGATCGACAAAATTTTTATTTTGAAGTCAGTTTGATTGGGTCCCTGATATGCCTGCCAAGTTTCATCGTGAAAATCCCCAAAACCACCATCACCGGAATTCCGGCCCCCCCCCCCCCCATAAGTGTCCGGATCCAGTACAATGGTCTAAAGGACTTATCTAGAGCAGATGCTTGTTCTTCCCAGCAAGTTTTCACTCCGATCCCTCCATTCTAACCGTTTCTTGAAATTTCCGGTCTCCCCCCCCCCCAACTCTCCCCTGGCTACCGAATCCGGTCAAGACTTTAAACGGGACATTACAGATATATATTCTATTCAGCTATGAAGTTTCATTACAATCCGATCATCCGTTCGAAAATTACACACTTCTCAATTTCCCGGATTCCCCTGCCCTCCATCCCCCCCACCAAATGGTCGGATCAGAAAACTGATTATTTCTAAGTTTGTTTGGTCGGGTCTCTGATATACCTGCCAAGTTTCATGGTCCTAGCACAACTGGAAGTACCCTAACTCGAAAAAGTGTGACAAAATGCCCTAAATTTTCAAGTTTCCAGCACCCCCACTTCCCCGCATATGGTCGGATCGGGAAACTGATTATTTCCAGATTAGTTTGGTCGGGTCCCTGATATTCCTGCCAAGTTTCATTGTCCTAGCTCATCTGGAAGTACCCTCACTCGAAAAAGTGTGACAAAATGCCCTAAATTTTCAAGTTTCGAGCGCCCCCACTCCCCGCATATGGTCGGATCGGGAAACTGATTATTTCCAGGTTTGTTTGATCGGGTCCCTGATATTCCTGCCAAGTTTCATTGTCCTAGGTCATCTAGAAGTACCCTAACTCGGAAAAAAGTGACAAAATGCCCTAAATTTTCAAGTTTCCAGCGCCCTGCACTCCCCCGCATATGGTCGGATCGGGAAACTGATTATTTCCAGGTTAGTTTGGTCGGGTCCCTGATATGCCTGCCAAGTTTCATTGTCCTAGTACATCTGGAAGTACCCTAGCTCGGATAAGTGGGACACAATACTCGAACCGACCGACAGACCGACAGACGGAATTGTGATCGGTATATGGCACTTGAGCCAGAGGCTGCAAGTGCCATAAAAAGATGTAGCCTACTGGACAAGTGAGGGGTTACTCAGTGGGCGTACTAAAGTTGTTTGGGGAGGGGGTGTGGTGAGTCGGTCCCAGGTACTCGTGAACCAATCCCAGGTGCACGCGAGGGGTTAGGAATTGGGTGTACCCGTTAAAGGAGTACTCGAGGGGTTATACACTTGGGTGAGCCAATCCCAGGTGCTAGGTGTGTGTGATCCAGTCGTAGGTGCTCGGTAAACTAATCCCAGGTCTGCGCGAGGGGGTACTCACTTGCCAAAAAAAATCAGGGGTTAGGAATTGGATCTTGAGGGGATTCCCCGGGGGAATTACCGAATTTTGAACTTTATTTCCTTGACGGATAAGCTAGCAAAATTTGCAAGGTTCGGCTCCAGCGCCACCAGATCTTTTGCTCTGCATGCAGTTCGCCGGGAATGCTGCTAAAATACGAGGAATCTGGTAGAAAAACAACAACACAATTCTAAAATACCTTTTTGAGGTCGATTAGATATGAGATACTGCTTGTTGAATCCGTATCTGAACTTTGTTTCCTCAATTGATTAGTTATTTGCCCGTAAGCAAAAAACAAAATGGTAACATTTTTGTTGTAGGCTACATATTCAATTGGTTGATTATGGGTAAATAGCAAAAATGTTAAAGGGTTCTAGCGAAGACGTGGAAATGTACAAGATTCGATTGTCTGGATCAAGAAGTCTGATAAACATTAAAATTTTTGTGATCCCTTCGGAACCTTTGGTCTTGTTTGTACTGAGCTCTTTCCCTGTTCTAGTCCGTAAATAAAATTCCATCATCAGTAGGGACATTCTCATAATAGCCATTATGTGTTTGGATGTAAGTTGTAAGTGATGTAAGTAATCTGTTTTTGTGTATCTTTTCTTCGGGTCCTCGTGTCCTTATACCCTTAAAGGCACAGTGAACCTTAATGGATTTTCGTTTTCTTATATTTAAAAAAAAATCTCAGATTCTTTCTAAACAATTCAATCCAGCAAAACTTTGATCTCCAGATTGCCAAAAGGTTTATAATGCATTGATCGGCGTAAAAGCTAATTCGGCGAAGTTTCAATCCAAGAGAACGAAATACCCTTCAAAAGAAGGAGTATTTGATCAAATGACGCAAACAAGAGTAAATAGAAAGGAAGGTAAAATCAAAGGACCATGAGACGCGGAAGGAAGTAGTATAAAGACCTCTCAGCATCTTTTTATTTTTTGAAACGCGTAAATTCTTTTTTCCTTCTCTCGCACAATGGAGTGAAAGAATGCAAGAGGATACGTCTCCACTTCCACTCAGGAAGGCCAACTGTCCGTATTACCCCCCCCCCCCCCCCAATGCAAATATACAGGAAATTAGAAAGAATTATTAAAAACTGCAGTTTGGACCGCGAGCATTCGAAGGACCTGTCTTACCTATAATACTAACGCAACCTACTTCCATGATCACATCATATATTTCTAAGCCCGGAGACCCCAATTTCGTACGGTACATTCTAACCCCTAGAACAAAACCACGCTGATTTTCTCACTTGCCGTGTTTTGCTACCTTCGATGTGTATCACGCTGTCGACGGTTGTCTGCGAGAGGTTTTTCCACCAGAAAAAACAGTTATTTAAATTGTTTCCCTGTTTTCGCTATAAGTCAACGGGTCTCGGAAAAGGCTTAAAACAGCCAAAACCGTGGGTTATTTGTTGAAAGCACAGCCTAGTTTTAAAGTACTCAAATATATTAAAATACTGTAAGTTGAAGAGTAAATAGTGCGAGGTGTCCTTTAATGATTTTTCGTAGATACGCCAGTTAAGTGTAACGCGTGACGGCGGCTCGCTGCCCGCTCACCTCTATATACTCTTCATAAAAATATAATACATTTTATTAACACTGTGTGTGTGTGTTGGGGGTTGGGGTCGCCTTGGGAGTTTGGCGGGTCAGGGAAGGGGGGTTGGTCGGAACCCAGGCTATGTGTTTGGGTGCGAAGAATTTCTGATCCCGATGCGAAAGTCTGTGCGTTCAGTGCTAGATCCCACAATCTTTCCTCCAGCTTTAATGTTGCTTGAAATATTTGAAGTGGATTTGTTACAATTTTAAGGTAAACCTTTCCGGATTATTACACAAGTTATACAATTAAGATATGTATCGGTTACTGTATGGAAGTGTTAATTCATAAAGTACAAATATTCATTGTTTATCTAGGGTTCCTGACTATACTTATTCCTGACCTGCACATCTTGTAAATAGTCATTAAATAAACGTTACTGAACGTTGACTGGAGGGATGGGCGAACCAGCCAGAGTTTCCCCAACAGCAAATATTTCAAGAATAAATCTCAGCGGAATTTATCCTTTCACCGCCATCGAATATTTCTTACTCAATACCATTAAACAAAAATCCTCCTTTACAATCATTTCCGAACACCAAAAATAAAATGCCCCTCCAAATCCGATTATCAACATCAAGATTTCATTCGCCTCAATGGGAAACCCAAACGGTGTTCCCCGCCGACTGCCATTGCGACGAATAGGATTCATCTTTCGAAGTTCTAAGCTTCTTGGAAAGTAGGGACTGAGTAAATTTGAAAGAAAACTGGATCAGTTACTAAAACTATTACACGACCTGTAAGACTAGGACCTGCGTGAGCGAGATTTTCGTAAATGTCACATATAAAGATTGCAGCCTACCCGACGAGAGCGGATATTTCTGCACCATCATCGAAACAGAAATAAGTTACATTGTGGGGTATAGGATTTTCGACTTCGAGACTGAATTACCGATTTTTGGTAACTTAGGTAATTTTTGACCCTATCTTGATTGGTCTATCACTGTGAGCGTGTTCTACTTCTGATAATAGTAACTATTTTCTTTCCAACCTCGTGAAAAATTGCTACGCCGACCGTTCCAACCTTCTCGGAATAGTAACTATTTACTTTCCATGCAAGGGAGAGTAGTTAGCGTGGTATCTACGATCTCTGTGACGTGAGTGGACCCATCAGCCCGCGACATGATATTTTAATAAATAAATGTGTTCCAGCCTTGGCCATGCGTAGTAACTATAGGCGAGTACGGTGGAATACACTCGGTACTGAAGGAAATTTTAATGGGAACGAGACCCTGCAGCAGTGGTGCCGTTCATGTCCCAGGTCTTTTTCGAATAAACTTTAAAGTAAAGTCATTAGTTGCGTTTTTGCAGATACCATGGTATCTGTTACCACGGTAACTGAATCTGCAATTGGTCATTTTTGCAGTTACCGTGGTGTCTGATACACAGTTGCTCTGCAAAAACGACTATTGCCGAAATTGCACTTTTCGAAGTCATCCCAAAAGAAAAAGTGATATCCAGTTACATCACTAAGTGCTAAACTTCTTTATCACCAATTTGACAAAGTTCGCTGAAAGTGAGAAGACTTTTCAGATACCACGATCAGTTACCACGGTCGGACCGTGGTATCTGAACATCAGATACGACGATAACTGGAAAAACTCCTTTTGATCGTGGTATCAGATACCACGGTTACTGCGAAAACGACTTTAGAGCGTGGTATCAGATACCATGAGTAGTTATATAAACCGGGTTCTACCCCACCCTCCCCCAAATTTCAAAACCCCATTTTAACATCGATTTCTTCAATTTTAACATGCTTTTTTCCGAAATTTCACCCTTTTTATAGATATTTGTATTTCCTTTTTTTCCAAATAAAGGTACCAAGAAATAGGAAATATTAACCTTTATACTACATATAAACTACTACTTTTTTTTTGCTTTTTTCAATTTTTTATCCAAATACCCCCCAATTACTGAGTAAACAGTTCCAAGTCAACATATTGTTCCGAGTTCTTATTTACACGCAAAATAGGCTGCAAAATAAGATTGTTCTTTAGAAGTAACTCATTAGCAATCGAATTGTATCTCTGTGGTATAAACAGATCACACATCTTCTTGTTATGATTGATAACTACAACTAACTTGTCACCATATTTTGTCTTAGCTATTCTCATTTTAACGATGGTATACTTCAATCCAATAACTAGTTCTTCTTTCTTGATTGTCTCATTGTATTTATTCATTCTGATTGTATTCAAGACCTCCATTTATTAGCGGCTGATTTTCTTTAATAAAAATCCAAATCACAAACTCACATACATATTTTTATTAATGATATCCAATGTAGCTTTTCTTTCATAATATAGAACACAGTAAATATTGTATGGTACGGGTTGAGGATCTTTTAAAGTTATACTAATTTCAATATCAGCAGTGGTTCCATTATAAATATTTGACTCGTGTTTAGAAACATCGAAACAAAATAGTGGATATACTTCTTTAAATTCTTCGATATTGACTACACTACCAGTATCAAACGCTAATTGCTTATAACCCAAATGTATGTATCTGTTGTACAGATTGGAGTACGTGCATTTTTCCTCACTAAAGTCGCATTTGAGGGGTTCTTCTGGATATTTATCCCCGTTAATTCTAACCTCTATATCCGTCAAATTCATATGATCAAATACCATATTATTCTTTTTTTGGTCGTTATGCTTTTCATTTTTCTGTAACATCACAACGATTTTCGTAGGACTATTTCTGTCAGACACAACTTTCCAGGTGTGTTCCTTATTCTGACTAACATCACTTTTATAAGTATTACAAGCTTCCCACATCAAATTATACTTTTTATCCTTTGCCAAACCCTTTTCCAATTGACTCATCATTTCAATACTAGGAGCTATAACAGGAATTTTCCAGGATAAATACTCAATGACGACTTTAAAATTAGTATTTCCATTTTTTACAATCATATTATTATCATCATTTCTTCTTAGACATATTCTGTGTGATGCACCTCTAAAAAATCGTTTGTTTCCTTTCAAGAATCCAAACATCTCTGATAATGGTAAATACATATTAACTAATTTGCTGTCTTTAGTTCTATTATATCTCTTTTCAAACCCTTTATTATAATTAGGATTAGGCTTAGAAGTGACATTCATATTTCCTGCTGTTAGTTTTCCTTCTGCAGGTACGGTAAATGAACTAGTTATAGGGTTGATATCAGTTCCTTGATTATAATCCTTGTACCAAAAATGGTTTCTAGCAGCACTTCTAGAGTAATCATCGGAGTATTCAATCAACTTTGTAACGGTAGTTGTAATACCAACATGATTAATTTTTTCAACTGGTGTATCGTTTATGACATACTCGGCGGTACTAAATAAATTAAATCCATTATTCGTCAACGTAGCGACATCAGTTGCAGCTATATTAGTTCCGTCAGCTTTTACTATCCTTACGCCTACCTCAAGATAACTTTCACTTGGATAGAACCAGGAATCTAATTTCTTTGTTACAAATTCAAACTCTGACTTATTGGATACATTCACATCTGTTTCTCGAATTTCTTTAAATTCATACTTGACCACTGTATCATCCACAAGTGGCTCATCAAATATGTTCCATTGCGGACTAATAATTTTATTTACTGCCATTTATATAAGAAGGAAATTATTCAATAAAAATCATTTCAGAATCTTTAACCCATTTCCAGTCATTAACGTTTTAATCAAGTCCTGACTTCTTTGATTTAAAATTCTTTTATTTGTACCTATAAGATCCTTCATCGATTTCTTATTTCCAATCACATCAACCAGTTCCTTCTTGTTGACATCAATCAAATCTTTTCCATATTCTATTGCTCTGTTTTTCAGCAGCTCAAATCTCGGTTTTATAATATTATTATACATTGACAATGCTCCATCTTTTATTTGTTTTGCTGACGTCTGGAATAACTGGGAATTAGCAATGTTTTTGAATATACTACCGATTCCACTTCCGTACTGCTTATTGTAAAGTAATCGCTTATTATTTAACAACATTTATAAGTAAATAATTTTATTTCAATAATCCTTTAAGCTTTTCTTAAATGCAGTACGTATCCTACGTTATCACCATTCAGATCAATCGGTCTTCCAAGCTGATCAGTTATTGACATTCTCAACGAGTAAATAAAGTCTTTTGTGTTGATAGGAAGATATATTAATTGTCTAGGATTCTCAACAATTTGGCAACCCGGTTCAGTATTCGGAACAAATGTCCAAATGACATCTGATTTACTTTTGTTTACGATAGAACTGTTCACAAGAGAGCAGTGAATTTGAATTTTATCGACACTTCTTGTTATATTTGGAAGCTTTGTACCTTCATTGATTTTCTTAGAAATCTCAATATCCTTCTCAAAGCCTAAAATCTGACACAAGTCACTATTAAATCGAAACACATATTTTTCTTGTAATACTATGACAAATCTCATAGATGCTGGATTGGATGAGATTACAATAGGACATTTATCTTTTGGTGTATCAAAATACTGACACAAAAAATAATTCAAACAATCATCGTTATACATCCCGTTAGGAATAGTAACATTCACCCATCCCCCCTCTTCATCTTTCCTGTATTGAAATGTATTATTCCAAAATTTATCACTTATATTATGCCACGAATACCACAAAGTACACTGATTCAAACCTATATCCCAATTACGATTCAGTTCAATCGGTTGACTAAATGTTATATCAATGATACTTTCATTACCTTCAATGTTTAACAACACCATTTATTAGAAATATTTTTTATATATTGAATTGTATTCTCTCTTGTTTAAGAATTTATTTCGCATTAACGAGTCCAAAATATCAATAGCTTCATTCCTCACCTCATCAGATGTATTCCCGCTCACTCTACTACCTATCAAAGTGTACAATTTTTTAATCATTTCATCACAATTCATAAATATTCCAGTTCCTTGTTGTTTGATAAAGGGTCTACTAGATTGAATTTTTTTTAATCTATCCTTATAGTCTTGAATAAATAAAATAATTTTATCATACTTACTAGAACTACTTTTACTTTTCAAACCACCATAACTTTGACTTATAGGTGTTAATTCAGACAAAGCATCTTCTATATTCTCTGGGTTATCAAAGTAATAATTAGGCATCTCAAAATATTCTCCTTTATATCTTGTATGATTCTCTCTATATTTTACATTAAGTGCTTTTAATAACTCTTTATCAACACCTGGATCCATATCAACGATTTTGATACTTGTTGGTAAATCTGGAGATGCTTCTAAAGCGGTCGATTGTGTTGACTGCGTTTCTACCTCTGAAACTGGAATCTGATATGGTTGTCTTTGTAAAGCTGATTTATACGGTTCACCTAATTTTTCGATGATAGCTTCAGTGTTTTCTTGTAATTTTTTGATGGTATCTTTAGTGTTTTCTTTTTGTGCCGTAACAACTGGAGCGTTTAATTCTGAAGCATATTCCCGAAACCCTGCTTTCTCCATCTCGTGTTGTTGAACTTGTTTTCTTTGGATTTCTCTGTTCTTCACTATTTCCGACAACATATCACTCAAGCGTCTTGAATCCATTTATATACTAGTAATTTTATTTCATAATAAATTTTGAAAGTTCTTTTTCATAAAACCCTCCTTGAATTAATTCCCCACTTTTGTCAGATATTTCATAAGTAAAGGGGGTGGTAGGTCTAACGGTTGCTATCTGGAATACTTCATTCGTGTAGTTAGGTAAATAACCTTTATCAAAAATACTTTTTTCTTTTTTAATTCTAACTAAATCTCCTACATTGTAATTTCCTGTGATTGTGTAGTCATCTGCTGGAGGAAACAAAGCATTGTAAACCTTTTTCTGATTTACCTTTTTACTAGCATCCACTGGTTTCATTTGTATTGAACGATGATAAGAGTTATTATAATTTCTAACAAATAAAGGTAAAATATCAATCCATTTAGTAGTGTTATTGTGAGTAAAATATTTCCATAACTTTTCTTTCAACGTTCTATTGAATCCTTCAACGATTTGCGCTTTCAATTCACTTTCAGATGCAAACCAGTGTATGTCGTTATTTTTCAAAAATGTTTGAACATTTCGCATTACAAATTCTTTACCTTTATCAGTTTGTAGTTTTTTAGGAATTCTTTCTTTAAATATATAACTGAATGCCTTGATTATTTCAGCACCCGTTTTATCTTTCAAAGGGACACACCAAGCATATTTACTAAAGCAATCAATAATAGTTAAAATGTAATTTGTTTTATTATTTTCTTTTTTATATTTCTGCATGTCAACTAAATCAGCTTGCCATTGCTCGTCTACATGGTGAACATACACTCGTCTCCTTTCAAAATTGTGATAGGAAGGTTTGTGTAACGTATACACATTCTCATTTTGCAACACATTTTTTATTTTATCCTTGGAAACACTCACTCCATTTTCTTTTAATTTTCTGTAAATATCATCAACACCTGAATAATGAGAATAATACGTCTTTAAAATATCTTTTTCTGCGTCGAGGTTTTTTTTAAAAAGCGATTTTTCATTGAACCACAGATAACGCAAATACCTTTCACCATTGGAACATTATTTTTCTGTGACACTGCTTTAAACATTGATTCAGTGTCAGTTTTCTTTTTACATTTCATACAATAAATCTCCATTTATTAGAAAACAATTTTTATAAACAAAAAGACGAGAGATGAATAAACTAAGAACTGCGCTTAATGTAGGAAATACAATGCAATCCACAGTTTAATTCATCTATATTCTGAACGGCAAGATTTTCATAAGCTATTTTTTTCTTTGAAGTTTTTAGATATTTAATTATTTCTTTTCCTGGGGGTATACCGAAAGAATCAAAAAATTCTACATAAGGATTATCAGGTAGATTACAGTACGCCACCCAGTGAGTTCCAGGCATTCCGAGTTTATCATAATTAACTACACCACATTCTATACTATTTATCTGTTTGGGTAGCGTATCTATAGAGAAAACACCTCTAAAATGTGGTATACTCTCTAATGCATCCATAATATCAAAATTGGTTAGAGGTCCTACTTTACTTTTGCTTCTTTTTTGATGTCCCCGTTTTTTGACTTCCTAGGCCTTCCCCGTACACCATGACCTACAACTTTTTGTGTTCCAGGAAGTGTAAGCGCACCACCTGTGTTGACATCATTGGTTTCCTTCTTAGGCCTTCCACGTACCCCATTACCTACAAATTTTTGTGTTCCAGGAAGTTTAAGCGCCCCACCTGTGTTGGTTATGTTATCCACCAATTTCTTACCAGCGAATGTACCCAAAGCAGCAGCTCCGCTTGTTAAAGCTGCCTTTCCAAGGGTAATTGCCAACGGTATTAGGAAAGGAAGTAATCCACCCTTTTGAATCGCTTCTTTCATCTGTTTGTATGATACATCAATATCACAACCCTTATTATTCATTTTACATGTTTCAATTTTATCAATTTGTCGTTTACTTAAAAGTAACTTGACTGGTTCTCGTTCATTCTGTCAACTATGACTAACACGTATCTGACATTTTTGTTTCGTGCCAAAGCATTTCTTCAGCTTTCCTTTCTGAAGCTTTGACAAATAAACTGTATACTCCATTGTTTCAACCATTTATTAGAAAAATAATTTAGCATATAAATTTATTTACCAGCCATCATTTTTTCTATTCTGGAAACGAATGGTTTGTCAACAGGTTTTTGCTCTAGAAGCCTTTTTAAAATGTTTACGATTGCTCTTTCAATATTATCGATATTGGTTTGTTGGTCAGCAATTTTTGTTAGAATAGTATTGCTAAGGGTTTGCTGGGTTTCGAGCTTTTTTTCCAAATCTAAAAGATGTGTAATTAACGTTCCTAAATTAACAGCGTCATTTTTGTTTCTAGGGTCTTGAACATTTGTTATCAACTTGTTTTCAGCGTTAATTTCTTTATCATTAACTCGAATTATTTCTTTTACAAATAACCCTTTATCTTTAATCCTCACCAATAAATTATCAAGAGAATCATGTACAGCAGTTAATCTGTTGATATCTTCGCTAAAATACTGATTTATCCCCACTTGTTCTGCGGTAATTTCTTCTTTAAATTGGTTCAAAATAATAGTCATAGATCTGAAACTAATAGCGTCCTGGTCTGCTTTCGCATCCCCTAAATTAATAATTCTCTTATCTTGTAGGTTAATATTACCGTTGTCATCAGTAACTTTCGATTCGTTACTAACCTTTTTTCCAACACTACCAAATTTATTCATTTATTATAGAAATAAATTATCCGGTAAATTTTTCAAAGTTTTTTCTGTACTTCAGGGTTTTATCTTTTGTTTTTAAATCAATAAAGAAAAATCCGTAACCTTTAGTTGCAACCTCGAATTGTTTCAGAAAGTTCTCATTGTCTATATTAGATACATGATTTTGCCTGATTAATTTTATTTCTTTTGGATTAGAACACTGAAAGAATGCGAAATAATTACATTGAAGTCTTACCACCTTTGGGGTTTTATGATAGCTCTGTGATAAATAAACAATTGAAGCATTTTTCTTTCTTCCTCTTATGAATAAATCTTCTATTTTCTTCTGGTCTTTTTCAGTTACAAAATCGTCAAAGATAATCAAGTTTTGATAATTAGGGTCTAGGTCGTCAACATCGATAATATCATTAAGGTCATTACTTACGGTTAAAATATTCGTTTTACATTTTGATTCCAAAGTGGTTAAATTGTCTATAAGTTCTTTATATTTATCTTCTTCAAGATCTTTTGCATACAAGTATATTCGGTTGAAACAGATGTATTCATAAATTAAATTCAAGAGTAAATTGGTTTTCCCTGTTCCTGAACTTCCACAAATTAATAATCTAAATGGCCACTGAGGTGCAAGGTCGTGCTTATTCTGATAAGTGTTCTTTTCGCTGAAATCATACACTTTGATTGGTGCCTTTTCGTTCATTTATTTAGGAAGAATTTTTCATTATAAGATTTACCAACTAGGTACTTGAATTTTTTAACTAGGTACTTGACTTTTTTAACTAGGTACTTGAATTTTTTAACTAGGTAGCTAACTTTTTTAACTAGGTACTTGACTTTTTTAACTAGGTACTTGACTTTTTTAAGTAGGTACTTGAATTTTTTAGCTAGGTACTTGACTTTTTTAACTAGGTACTTGAAATTTTTAAGTAGGTACTTGAATATTTATTGTTTGTAACCTAATGGAAAAGTTGTGAATTTATCACTGGATACAATCCTTTTACCATCCTTAGGATCTAGGGCTTTTTTATTCTGTTCTTCTAGAAACATATTGTGTTTGTATGACCTTAAGTTGTACTGGGTTACTGAAAGGTTTCCAACGTTTCCAAACAGAACATCCTTGTAGTTTTGAATCGTAATTTTATCTTTCACTATGTTTGTTTTTATTCCTTTTAGTTTTTTGCTAGCTTTTGAAAGGTCTTGGTTGTCCTTTAAATAAGCATATACTTTCGACCGCAACCCAACAAACTCTGTCATCACTTGTCCTGCTAATTCATCTTTCATAATTCCTATCACTTTCTTGTTTACATTAGGAAACCCATATGGATTATCTTTCGCATAATCAGATGTATCAAACCTCTCATTCAAATCCGGTTTAATATCTTGATAGAAATCCTCGATTCGTATGTCATAGATGAAAGAATCAGTATCCATATAACATAAATCTATTGTATCCCCATATTTAGGTTTCATATAATCATAATGGAATTCATACATCAATAGCTTGGATAGTTCCAGTACAGCAAAACCGATAAACATGGGTTTGTCTAATTTTATCTTTTCCTTTGACATCCTCGCTACAGAAAAGTTTTCACTGAAAATAATTTCAGATTTAAAGTTGGGTTTCTTTATTATTTTTTCTCTAGTTTTATCGTCAGTTATTATTTCCATATCAGCTCGTTTCCTTACGTTCTCCATGGTTTTTCCAAAGCAAGCGTTATTCATCAGCTTAAAAAAGTCCTTTTCAAAATCATTTGTACCTTTAGTTCTAAGTGCTGTGTTGTGATCTATGTATCCTTTTAAGTAAGCACTTTCAGTGAATCCTAGTATTCTATGTACTTTTTTCAGTTTCAGACCTTTTTGTAAATAGAATTCTAGATTCCTGTGGTGAACTACGTAATTGTTTTTATCCAGTAAGGTTGTACATAGTTTGCCATTGAAATGTTCGGGTGCTAATGGTAAATCTTTGTGTAATTCGTGTAGTTCTTTTGGATATTCCAAATCTACTTCATATATAGCACCTACATTCGGTAATTGTATCACCGAGTTAACATGATTTTTTAGATGGTTATAATACTCGAGTGAACTGTTTTCATTTCTCTCTTTCAAAGCTTCTGGTATGGAAATGAATTGGAAATCTTTTGCGGGTAATTTTTGCGACATCGCCCACCCATACAAATTATTCTTGTCAAAATACATTAGATAATTAGATGATTTATTCTTATCATAACCGCTCATATATTTATTATTTGCTTTCGCATATCTTTTTATACACTGAGATACACCACCTCTATACATGTCTTCCTTTGAGAATAACGGTAATTCTACTGTTGAATGCTTTAGGAAAGCGTCCCATGTTAGTCCTGGAGCTGAGAAGTAATGAAGTGGATCCAGGTCATAATTATGTATACATACATTTCTGAAATTCTCTACAACATCTGATAATATTAAAACGTCACTTTTTAGGTACAACTTGGTATAATCAAGTAATGTTTCGCAATTAAATTGTTTCCATATGGACACCGCTCTTTTATAATCAGCTTTGTCAATACCTTTTCCCGTTGACCTAGAATAAAAGCTTTCTATGGGTGGTAACTTTGTACAATCCATTTTACTGAAACTATCCACAAATTCATAAGGATACACCCCCTTTTTAATTATTTCTTTAAATTCAGCATCGTTTCTGAAACTGTCAGATGTGTACTTGAAATTCTCTCTCAGATAATTACAGGATACTTTACAGTCACATTTCGCTAAATTTGCTGATAGTTTGTCCAGTGATGAAGCCATGAATCGAATAGAATCTATAAATCTGATTTCATATTTTATTTCCTTATCCTGTCTTGGAATACTTATTGATTTCGAAAATGAAATGAAACTTTCAGCACTTTCAAAAATCCCGTTATCAGGTACTAATTCTTTCACAAATAGATGGGAGTCATACTTGGATAAGTTGTGTAGGACTACAGGGATATGCTTGGGAATCCTGTATTTCATGTTACATTCAGCGTGTGTGAAACCTCTATCCTTTCCTGTCATATGGTCGTGATCAAAGTGGGGATTTTCAGTAATTTCTGTGTTACAGATATGGCAAGTCTTGTTCTTTAGTGTGTTCCATTTTTCTTTAATTTCTTCGTCGGTATAAGTGTGATTTCTTTGTCTGTTTTCATACTTGTGTGCAATTTCTGTGGACACTTCTGTAATGGTTTTCACAAAATGTTTTGCAGCGTCTTCACCAAAATAATCATAGTATTTATTCTGCTTTGAATCAAAAGAACAGCACACCTGAATTCCGTATGCAAACGCTTTCTGTTCAGCCACTTTGATTGTTTTCTTTCCGTGGACTTGATTGTATTCTTCATTATAAGACTCAAAGTCTGCTATTATACAGTACGGTACTTTCATCTGTTTCGAAACATTTTTAAATTGTATTTTTGAACCTTCAGGGGACATTATAATATCAGGATCTTCACAGTTCTTTTTCAATTCATGTTTTTCAAAGTGTTCTTGTTTCGAAAAATGCCTTCCGCAATAAGTGCATAGGTATGTCTTTGTTTTATTTTTAGAGATTTGACTACCAATTAATCTGCTGAGATCCTTTATTAGTACATAGTGATTATCGAAATACAGTAAATGAATGATATGTTTTGCTGTTTTCCCATTGATAGTACTTTTTAGTATATGACTTCTGATTATTTTCTCTTTATCCAATTGGAATAAACAAATCTTGATATTGTATTTATTTTCAAATTTGTAGATATCTTTGGTATCCATCGGGTAGTTAGTAATTCCTTTAAAATCAAATTCATTTTCATACTGTTTATATTTCGAAGTTCTTTCTGAATGATCTTTAGCTGGGTATAAATGTGCTAAGATTGACCAAAGAAAGCATTTTTGATCCCTATTTTCAATATTCAGGCAAGCTTTTTTATTTTTTACGAAATCTGGCAGTGTTTTATAGGTTCCTCCCATGTAGGATTCGATTCGAGTCATCCTATAGTCGATTGCATCATATCGCCTAAATTGTAATCCAGATCGAGGGGTATTACTCAAAGAACTAAGTCTCCTGTTGTTGTCATCTAAATGGCTACGAGTAAGGACACTATTTTTGTTTAAACCCAAGAAGTACTATTGTAAAATACTTCTACTTCCTCATCGTTCTCTTGCCGATAAAAAATAACCTTGGTCACAAACTGAACTCTGTATTGGTAAATTTCATTCATTCTTCGTTGCAAATCCTCAAAAACAAAATTAATGAGAGTATTTTCGTCTCTTCCGTTGCTTTGGATTGATACGTTTACTGTGTAAATGTTTTCATTTTCTCTTACAATAGTGGGGTGTTGTTCTTCTTCTGTTTTAAACAAATATTTGGGAATCGATGTTTCTTCTTTGATTTGTTTCTTATTTATAAAGAGAGTAGATAAATCGATTAGTTTGTGTCTATTTTTATCACCTCTTTCTGTTTGATCTCTCAGGATACCTCTAGTTTTATCCATAGATTCTTTCTGCCTATTAATTATCCTACCATAGTATTCCTTAATGCGTTCTATAACTTCATCTCTGTTACCACGAGTGGGTAGGCCTTTGTTTTTTAGAAACCTTTTTAATTCACTTGTATCCTTTTCTATTATCCGTTTCTCCTCTTTTTTTATATTTCCAATAGCAATATTATTTTCTTTTATCTCATGTTCTAAAATCTTCCTTAATGCTGGCTCTGGTGTATAATTTGATGGTCTATTTTTGTTCCGAATCCTTTCATTTCTACGCCGAATATTAATTGTATCTTCCGCAAGCAAAATATTCCTATTAAGTTGTTTTATTATCTTATCGGTTATTTCCTTTTTCGTTTCACCATTTGTTTTGATATTGTTAATTTTTGCATATGTACGAAGTTCATTAATTTTGTATTTCTTTAAACTTCGTATAACCGATTCGTTGTTTGATATAATGGTTTTACAACGTTGAATAACCTCTGCAGTTTCCATCATTTATTAGGGGATTATTTTTATTAATGAATTTCTCCCGACTGCGTTTTCTCAGCCGTAAAGAAAATCACTGGTTTCAGTATGTGTTTCATGGAGCAAAGGCTCAATGAACAGAGAGCACAGTTACCGAGACGGCTGATTTGTTTGTATTTCTCGGAGCATACGCGATCTAGATTGCCTCTGACCAGTTAAGAAAGAAATAGTGGAGTTGCGCAGGTGGAAGAAGTGTTTTGCGTTCACGTAGTATGCACCGTCTGGATTACATCCGACTGATCATGCTATCTGCAGTATTGTTTACGAGATGGCGTATGTGCTCCGAATTGCTAAGTTTGGAAGCAAGCCTAAGGAAGTAATTTTTTAAACAATTTAGCTATAGTATAAATGGAGGAATTGGAAAAGAAAATGTTTGTCTATCGCCGAAGTTATAAATATTATAATAATGTCAGCAACGGTCTTCTTTTATCCAAATTTGCCTTTTCGGCAGCAGGATTAAGTGCGTTTCTGATGCTACCTTTAAACATTTAAATATTGCAGATAGAAAAGCTGAATACAGAACCACGTATAATTTTTACACTGAACTGGTATCCTTGCTCAAATGTGGTCAATTGTCGATCGAAGAGGTTATTCAACGCGAAGCGGAAATGCGTAGAACTTTTCGATTTTTTCCTCGCGAAAAATACATGAAACAGGTTCGCTTAAACGGTTATAAATATTGTAATAATGAATCTATGAGAAAACGAGAAAATTTACCAAAAATATGAAGTTTTTGCAAAACCTCCCACCCCAGACAATGAAGATTGAAGATGTTGTCAAAATATCTAACACACACACATATATACAGATATGTCTGGGGTAGCCCCGTGAGGGGAGGAACTCATCTCTGAGTTTTTTCGCCATCTCTCACTATCAACGGATTGCTGGTAGCGGGATTCGATCTCACGGCTGTTGATTCAATGGGTGACAAGATTGCAACAGCTTGGTCCATTGGACCAACGGGGCCCGAAAAATCTCTCGAACCAAATGTTTTCCGATGCTAAATGCTAATGCGCAAAGAGATTTTCTATTTTTTGCTAGCCCAAAGAGCTTTTTCCGTACTAGAGATAGATCTTTTGGGTTTGTTGAGAAGATTTAATTTTGATGATGTGATGAAAAGTGAAGTTTGGATTTTTATTAAAGAAAATCAGCCGCTAATAAATGGAGGTCTTGAATACAATCAGAATGAATAAATACAATGAGACAATCAAGAAAGAAGAACTAGTTCTTGGATTGAAGTATACCATCGTCAAATGAGAATAGCTAAGACAAAATATGGTGACAAGTTAGTTGTAGTTATCAATCATAACAAGAAGATGTGTGATCTGTTTATACCACAGAGATACAATTCGATTGCTAATGAGTTACTTCTAAAGAACAATCTTATTTTGCAGCCTATTTTGCGTGTAAATAAGAACTCGGAACAATATGTTGACTTGGAACTGTTTACTCAGTAATTGGGGGGTATTTGGATAAAAAATTGAAAAAAGCAAAAAAAAGTAGTAGTTTATATGTAGTATAAAGGTTGATATTTCCTATTTCTTGGTACCTTTATTTGGAAAAAAAGAAAATACAAATATCTATAAAAAGGGTGAAATTTCGGAAAAAAGCATGTTAAAATTGAAGAAATCGATGTTAAAATGGGGTTTTGAAATTTGGGGGAGGGTGGGGTAGAACCCGGTTTATATAACTACTACCATGGTATCTGCAAAAACGCAACTATTGCTTCGCATTTTGCCTTTAAACCGAAATTTATAGGCAAAAGATAGCACCAAGGAGGAAGATTTTGTAATCTGGGGGGGGGGGGAATAGGACCCTACGCTACAGGTTTAAAACTTTTAACATAAATTAAACGTCGCATCCTATTGGTTGTTTCTTCCACCTTCGAGTCAAAGGTGAATTCCGAATGGTCAGTCAATAATGCCACGCTGAATCAAACCCGTTTTCGTTGGATAGGGTGGAATCTCTACAGAACAAACGATTTGCCGCATGGGTAAGGCTGTGCAGAGGGGTTGCAATATGGTAGTCATGAGAGGTGTAAGCATACCTGTCTTCGGTAGCCAACGCAAATGTAGCCATCTGACGCTTCAAACGAGTGGAATGTGGTCTGCGAGTTAACAAACGATACCACAGATGGAGGGTCAGATATGGATATTTCCTGAAAAATGAATAATCATGATTGGAATTGAATTCGGCATCTCTTATTGATAAAATAGCTGTCATAGCCTTCTCAGACGCTAAATTAACCAATAAAAGCAAATGAACACATACTCAGAACTATTAATCTTTGTTCTAGCGTTCAGTAAAGAATGGCACGAATAGTTGGTGAATCTGTTCGTTCTGATTTTGACTGTCAGGAGATTGTTGCACAGACCGGTCCGACTGTACGGCGATTCTGGCGATCTGGAAAGCCCCGCTAGTTTATGTGCCGGCTCTACTTGCGACTTCGGCGAAAACGCGCTTCGCTTTCGAGAGTTGTTCTTTCGCTCTACCGCCCCGACCTAACGACTACCGACCCGCTAAGAACCCTCTTGAAGTAAAAAAAAAAAACAGAACTATAAACAACATGGATATCGCCAAGCAAACATAGGCTGACCAACCCGTTTCGCAACAGCAAAGTCCGTAGGGGAGAGCGGGGTACATGAACCACATTTGTGTTTTGATTTTTTCCAGGCGAACCAAAGGAGCTTTCAGTATCTTTTTCACTTCAGAATGTAGCTTATTTATCGGCTGACCTCTGAGTAACATGTAAGTTGTTCGAGTACAGCACACCGACGGTTCTAGAAAACTTGGTCAGCTGGTTCATCCTACCCCACCCCCGGGGTACCATGAACCACCCTCGGGGCATGATGAACCAGTGTGATTGATCTTCTTTTACTGTGTAATTTTCGGGTATAATATGAAGATAAAAAGTAGAAAGTTTATAAAATACCAACTATATCTTATCCAAGGGGAAACCTCCCAAGGTTAATTCCAAAAACAAACCTCCCTGCTTGGCGGGATGTCCCATCAACAGGGACTGGCTTTGGGAGGCGAAACACCAATGGGAACTCCAAAATGAATCGCATCTCATCGGTAGAAACAGATTCCTCATTTTCCAAATGCTTCCAGAACTCCACTTCGAGGTCCAAACTGTCAGTGTACATTGGACATCCCCTCAGGAACACAGTGCGCCACGCGTGACCTTTCTGAGGAACAACAATGAAGCCCATGCTTCCCTTCTTCTATCTCACCATCTCGCAAGCTCATGTCTATGTCTTAACTCTGAACGTCCTCAAATGTGCTGCACCGATCGACCCAGGTGGGGCCCAGTGAGCACGACTTAAACTTTACCCGCGGAAACACCAACAGAGACGGGGGGGGGGGGGGGGTAGGAGTCCCAAGTGTACTGATTGCAGCCAGCCATGACTGTTAACCAGAGTCCTACGTTCTGCTGAGGTTGTCTGTCCAAGCGGCTTGGCACCTATCCAAGAACTTTGGGATGCACTTTGACATCAGTTACTTGCAGAGCAAGCGCTCTTGCCCTTTGCTGAAGATCCCGTGGCCTTTTGCATAGTCAGGCGCTGACCTCTTTTTTCCTTGTGCTTCCAAATGTATCGAAAGAGGGCTATACGAACGAGCTGTTTCTCGTACTTTTGCTCCTTCAACTTCTAGGATGCCTTTTTCATCACATTTGCAGGAGTCAAGCCTTTAATAGTTTTCCTTGCAGGATTTCGCATCATAGGATCAACAGGTACTGATACGATATAATATTGGCCAGCCGTTCAAATAGATTCGGATATTAATAGTAGTAAGTAAAGCAGTAAGTAATCAAATCAGTAAGTATGCAGTAAGGAAAAAAAACGATTGGCGCTTCACGGTCCAAAACGGGGTACGGTGAACCACTGGCTCATTGTTCCTCATGGCAAGTGGTAAATTCATCCCCTATGGCATAAGAATTGCTAAAAAATGGCTAACTAAAGAAGTAATAACCGGAACCTAAATCGAAATACAGAGTCTTAAAGCCATAATATTATTCCATTACAAACCCAACAATTATCCTGATCTGACAGGTTCTTCACCTTAAAAGTAAACAAATAGTCTGAAACTAGGTTTTTACTTCACAAGTGGAGCCTTGGTCCATAAGGTAAGGTAAGGTACAATTTTAACAGCAAATATGAATAAACCTGGAGTTTCTCAAAAGCATCAGACATGCCAGTGGCATAAAAAACGACGCTCTGTAAAGAAAAAACAAACAAACAACTATCACACATCAACACTAAAATTTAAGGACAACAGTGAACAGAAATACATCATAACCTATAGGTACCAGAGGTCGATACTGGATGAAAAGGAGGAGTAATCACAGCAACAGGAAGGGGGTGATACAGCCCTGGTTTATGGTACCCCGTGGTTCATGGTACCCCGCTCTCCCCTACTGAGTTTTAGAGAGAATATTTATGACAACTTACAATGAAACTTGGTGTCGTAAAGTTCTTGCCAGTAAAAACCATAGGCCGTTACTATCCGAACGAGCCCCCACGAACTACCTTACCCTGCAACAGAACAAACTCTGGCTAGTAACAACACGCACAAACTAGTACAGCAACTCTTTTGTTCCGTCTGTACATCAGTGTAAAAAATGCAGTACGCGTAACACATGCTATGCATGTAACAGATGCTTCTTTTCTTTTTTTGTTATTTTTTTGGTTCATTTGTAGGTGACGTGCCTTACTGACCGTTCTGACCTGCAAATTAGCTGTATGCTACGATAGTTTTCACATAAACCAATCTATTTACCTTCATAAACAGGAAGCCATCAACTGTATCCGTATCGGCTGCTGGACACCATGCAGTCCATGCAGTTGAATGCCGCCACTGCAGCAGAAACAACTTTCGGCCAACGCAGACTACCTGAAATTCCAAGCTGCATCAACACTTGTTCAGGACAAATTTATTTTAACATGAAGATTAGACTAACAGCTAGATAAGGTAAGCCATTCGTTTAGTTAGTTCGTTGTATCGTGCAGAACGTGTCATGAATTTTTCTTGTTCTTCCAATTTTTTACTGCATGATTAATAGCACATTTTGTGGTGTCATTTGATGTGCACTAACGTCATCTGTCCAAAGATATATATGCTGGTTGTATCTCATTTTAGTGTGTTTTCAAGTTTCAGGAATCACAGCCACGTCGTGAATTTAAGGTTCGGAATTCAAAGACCCTCTTGAATAATACAACAATAATAACATAATACAAGTAATGAACACTTTATTTTGCTTGCTACAATCAGGGGCGTCACTATGGGGGGGGGGGAGGGGGGACTCCCCCCCCAAAGGTCTTGAGAAAGTACTTTCGTTCAGAAGAAATAAAACTTTGTATGCTTCTGTAGGGCGTCGGTCACATCGGGTTCTTTTTATGCGCAAGAAATAAAATCTTGCAAAAATTCGTCGGACACAACACAGAAGAAATGGAATTCTGCATGCTTTTGTCGGGCAGCGTTATTCTCGTCGGCACATCGGGTTATTTTTATACATAAGAAATACACAAGAAATAAAAAATGTTATGCTATTGTCGGGCGTCGGTCAACTCTTCGGCACATCGAGTTCTTTTCATACGCAAGCAATAAAATCCTACAAACATTTGTCGGGCAAAACACAGAAGAAATCGAATTCTGATTGCTTTTATCGGGCCTCGGTATTCTCGTTGGGAGATCGAGTTCTTTTTATACATAAAGAATACAGAAGAAATAAAATTTTGTATGGTTTTGTCGGGTGTCGATCGACTCGTCGGCAAATCTATTTATACGTAATAATCAAATTCTGCAAACTGCGTCGGCCGAACCCGCGAAGTTCAAGTCTCGTCAGCACACCTTTTTTTTTTTACACGTAAGAAATCAAGTTCTGTACAGTCTAGTCGGGCAAGATACAGAAGAAATCAAATGCCGTATGGTTTTGTCGGGCGTCGGTATTCCTGTCGACTCATTGCTTTTTTTTAAACAGAAGAAATCCAATTCTGTACATGTTTATCGGTCGCATCCCGGAAGTATAAGTTTCGTCGGCAAATCGACTTCTAATTTACACGTAAGAAAGAAAGATCTTTACAGCCTTGTCGGGCAAAACACAGGAGAAATCGAATTCTGAATGCTTTTGTCTGGCGCCCGTATTCTTGTCGGCATATCGGATTCTTTTTATACTTTAGCAATCAAATTCTGCAAACATTTGTCGGACGCAAATTTTTCCGGAAAAAATACGCTTCGTTCAACTTGTTCTAGGTAAAGTCGTTGGAAATTCACTTTTTAGTGAAAGCTGAAACAAAAAGCCGAATGTGTTAATTTAAATATACGAACATACATTGAAGGAGCAATCTCAACTGATGAATTACAGTACGTTTTACAAAAAATTTCGCCTGCGGCGCATTTTGTAGTATTCTCTATAAGAGGGTTTTCGCGAGCTGGAAGCTAAAGTCGGAATCACTTTCCAATGGTTTTCGCGCTACTTCGGAAAGTTGCCGAACTTTCCAACCCGGTTTTCGCGCTTTGGAGACCGAAGCAGCTTTCCCGGAAAGTGATTCCACGAGGTTAGTGGAAAGCTCCGCGGAAAATTGAATCTTTCGGCGGGAATTTCAAAGGTGTGGAGAAAAAACAGTGCAAGTGTCAGTAATAAATTTAAAAAAATGGCAATCGTATTTAAGGGGATTTCCATGGAATATATGAGAATCAAAGAACCGTTCAGTGAACCATATTTATTCGAATAAGTTTGTAATTCAACATTTTCTCGGCGATAGTCAGCTTTTCATGTGTTTTCGCGATCAGTCCAGCGGGAAAGTGGAAAGTGATTCCGAGAGTTTTCGCGAAAACCCTCTTTATTTGGAAAGATATATGTTTCATTTAGTTGGCGTTTAAGGATTTAAATTCTTGGGGTTTGAAACACGGTTACAGTTAGAACTTGTCTGGTAGGTATTAGGTATAGCAAAATGAAAAGGGTAGATTAAAAAAATTTCGCCTGCGGCGCTTACTTTAACTTGTTCTGGGTACAGTAGTAAGCTTCGTTTTTTTTTTTTTTTAGCGAAAGATCAAATGAAAAGCCAAATATAATATACGAAATTACATTAAAGGAATAAGTTCAAGTGACGTATTACATTTAGTTTTAAACCGGTTCTATTATGCGGGCTGGAAATGTACGCCGTTGCCGCGAAGCGGCACTTTTTGTTTTGTCGAGAAAACTTCTTTCTCGTTTTGATGGAAGATTATTGTTGTTTGTGTTGTTTAACGGAGCTTCGAGAATTTCTTCTCTGTCCTCCAGAATCCTTTTCCTCTATTTTGTATCCAACATGGAAGTGAATCCTTGATTACTTTTACCTTGACCACCCACCACCACACAATGGTGGGGGTCAAGGTAGGAAGGAAGATCAAGAATGGAAGATCGGTAGCTTCATTTACTGTTCTTCTTTCCATTTATCCGTTTTATAAATTTTCTTCTTCATTTCTTTTTCCCTTCACTTTCTTTTTCTATATTGTTTGATTCGTTAGCCCCACCAAAGTCAGGTTACCAGTATTCGTTTTCTGTTTTATTTATATGGTAGGTAAATGAGCTGTATGGTGGTTTCTTTATGAGTGATAAAAGTAGTAACAACAACCATACTTACCACTTTTAAATGAGATCCGCCTTGTTTGGATGTCGCATAGAGATGGGTCCCTTTTGTCTTTTCTATCCTGTGGAGCTTAAGGCCGTGTCGGTTGAAGGCGGCAGGCTCAGAGCCCATGGTGTCTTTTTCAAACGCCGAGAGGCGAAAGACATGGAGCCGGCTGTCACGACCTGCAAGAGTCTCACTTTAAAACAGAAGTTCCATGAGATGCTGAATGGCTCAGGCAGAACCGGTGTTTCCACTCGGAAATTTTCAAAATCATGAGCAACAGTCAAAAATAATCAGTTACATATGAGATTTGTACTAGAAAATCATGAGAAAAAGAATGAGATTTTCTGGTGAAAATGGACGAGAAAATAACGAAATTTTTGAAAAGTTATGCGGATTTTAGTAACTTAACAAAAAAAAGTTTGTAAGTACGTTGACTTATTGTGTCTTGTTGACTTACTGACTTACTGAAAACCGTAGATACAAATACATCTATTTAAACTGCATTACATAAATTTTAACATTTAGGATTAAAAAAGATGAGGAATCCTGAAAATCATGAGATCACGAGACTGGAAAAAAAATGAGACTGAAAAAAAAAGTGAGATCTCATGTGAAATCATGAGAAGTGGAAACACTGCGCAGAACATCAATACACTAAATATCCCCCTAAATCCCGCAAAAGAAAATTTGACAAAAGTTCCTGCTGTCTGATGACAGCTAGATTACAGACATGCTTCATAACGGCCAAACAAAATTCCGGTCGTCGGTGCCTGTTACGGTGCAGTCGCAAAATCAGTTAAGGACTGTTTCTGTTTACGGTGGCCCACGGGTGGCCCTATTCCACATATCAAATTCAGCCAATTTCCACCAAACATAAAGAACTTCCGGGAATATTTATTTCTGAATTTATTTTAGTTTCATACCGGCCTTCTATAATTTAAGTCATACACAAATCCTCAATCTTTGGGCATGGTGATCCAACGTCTGGGCACGGTGCCCACACGTTAGGGCTTGGAAACAAGGGTCGGAAAGAACTATAAAATAATAATTTAAACCAAAACACTAACAAAAACTTAAAGGACCCCTCTTGCTTCTTCTGCCTTTTACTTATCCCATTAGATCCCTTATGGAATTATAAGCTTATGAAATCCCCGCTTTTCTCCACTGTTTCGTTCTGTAAATACGACTTTTTAACGATTTTTTCGGCTTAGCCGAGTTTTGCCAGTTACGCACATAAATTTCGCCGGAAGCTCGAAGCCCGTCGACAGCTCCTTCACACGTAAGGACATGAGAAGCTTCAAAGTGTTATTTTTCGGTTTGAAAAACATGGCAGGCCATGAGGTCTATATTCTGTTTTGTATTGCTTGTTTTTCCCAATTTTTAACGACGGCGCGTTCAGTTTTCAAATATTTTGCGTCCAGCCGCCGCGTCGGAGAGCGGGAGACTGGACAGAGTGGACATGCGCTAACAGGAAAATCGCTCATTTCACGTCGAAAATACTGGTATTCCGAAAAATGATATTTCTGAGCCATTTCATCGTGAAAAGTTATTTCTAGTTAGAGTTGTGCTTTAACAAAACGGGCCAAGCCATTAGGAGAAGTAAGAGGGGCCGAAAAGAAGCCTATACGGTAAGCAATATATTATCTTTAAATGGCAAGTAAAAACCAAAAGGATTAGCTGCGTAAAAGATCAGCCAGCATTGGAGGCATTGGTGCGAATTAGTTGGCAAACTGACGTGTTGAGAACTGATACGTGGAGAAATGTCAGATTTTTTTAACCGGGACTTGTGGAGGAACTGCAGTGTCGGCAAACTGACATTTGGACAAACTGTCTGATTTTAGTAGTGGATGAACTGGCGTATAGGCGAAAGCCGGATTTTGGTAAGGGTGGATTGGCGTGTAGGCGAAATGACGTATGGAGGAAATGACGTGTAGGCGAATAGTCGGGTTTCTTGTGTGGGCGAACTCGCGTGTAAGCGTACTGACGGTGACCCAGTTGAACAACTTACTAAAGATTCAATATTGACTGTCTTGAGCAGCCATCTACCATCAAATAGGCTATAGCAATCACTTCCGCCCACAAATCACTCAAATCTACACTCTCACGCATTAGAGGTCTCATAACGTGGACGAAAGATATCCGAGTTTTTGATTAGGCTTGTTGTTATACAATGTCTATGTGAATAGTTTGTTGAAAAAACGGATTGTTGGACGCCACAGAAATAACATTAGTATACCTAGATATGAAGCGAAGATTTATGTCTTGCTGAACGTTAAAGGGACTATAGAGATATTAGGAATGTAGAACCTGGAGTGTTTATTTTTTCAAGTTGCCACACAGGCTTGTACGAGTCAGCATAGCTGACAGGGTAATATTTTTTGCATTTTTGTCTATCTCTCTCTGCGGCGACTTCGAAAGTTGCAATGGAATATCGGCCAAGAGTATTATATCACACTTACACTGTAAAAAGTTTTTCCGTATAAAGATTAAAGTTAACTGCAGTATTTGCTACTCGGGTTACTCTTATCTCTACGCAGATAAGATTAATACCAAATAGAGATAAGATGAATCTGAGTAGCAAATACTGCAGTTAACTTTAATCTTTATACGGAGGGACTTTTTACAGTGTAGGATGGAAGAGACAAGAAAGCACCTTCTTCAAATGTTATCATATAGAAAAAGTGGATAGTCCTACAGAAAATAGCACCAATTTTGCGAATTCGGTGTAAAAATAGAAATCATGTGGAGTTTTGTTTATGGTAGCCTATGGATATTCATGCGATTAGGCAATTAACAACACAAATAATGATATTTATTGTAACCTCCTTCTCAATTAGGCGAGGCGCTTTCAGCTTTCAAATCTCAACTGGTCTATTATGAGCGGAGGTGACACTTGACGGCGCAACCATCACCAATTCCATATGGAAAAGCTGAGATTTCTCAACTTTTTGATAAAAATGCAGAAAATGTGCCCGAGAAAATCTGATCGCCTATATCTCCACCACAAATTAATGTGACGTGTGACGTAGAATTGAGCAATTATACGAGAACATGCTTGAAGTATAATTGTAATTCCACTAATAGACAAGTGTCACCGATAGAGAGTAATAGGTCAGTTGCCCCCCCCCCCCCCCCCCGAGACTGACCCTTGCCCATTACTAACCTTGTCCTGAACGCGCCACGCCGTTCAAAACTGCCAGGCCTCGCTCCGCGACAATCTCTACATGTAAACTCACCTCTATCCGTTCTGAAAAGAAGAATCCCATGAGCTTCCACTACTGTTAGCTGCTTGATTTGTACAGATCTGTCAAAAATCAGTTTTTGGCTCCCGTTCTCTGAAAAAAGAAGAGAATGGTTTAGCCGAAGGTGCAGTTGATCCCTGAAGTCTTCCAAGGACCCCTCGCACTATTTACTCTTCAACTTGCAGTATTTTAAAATAGTTGTATACTTTAAAACTATGCAGTGCTTACAACAAACTACCCACGGTTTTGGCTGTTTTAAGCCTTTTCGGAGACCCGTTGGCTTGTAGTGAAAACAGGGAAACAATTTACATAACCTGTTTTTCTGATGGAAAAACTTCTCGGATCACCGTCGACAGCGTGATACACATCGAAGGTAGCAAAACACGGCAAGTGAAAAAATCAGCGTGGTTTTGTTAGAGGGGTTAGAATGTACCGTACGAAATTGGGGTCTCCGGGTTTAGAAATATACGGAGCGAATTTGGAAGTAGGTTGAGTCAGTATTATAGGTAAGACAGGTTCTTTAATGGACAGGGCACTTTCTGTAATTAAAACGTTTCCATAGGAGATATTTCCGACCCAGCGGACTCAACCGTTAAGGAACTACCTCTGCGGGCAGACGGACAGGGTTTGATATTCGAGGACTGGAATTACTGCCAGAATTTTCGCCACCATCATCAATTCCATACGGAAAAGATGAGATTTTTCAACTTTTTGATGAAAATGTGTCCAGGAAAATCTGATTGCCTATCTGCATCAGAAATGTAAAGGATTCTTCGGTCGTCTGGGGGCTAAAATCTTACTTTCGTGGGCCCAGAGATCCCCCCGCCCCACCTCACAAGAGTTAACATTATAAGGCCGGTTTTCGCCTAAAGAGAAATACGAAGTATGTGGTGTTGTTTCCAACCTACCCCCCCCCCCCCTTCGGGCTGATGAGGCCGATGACCCCACTGGTACGCACACAGATATGTGTGTGACGAAATCAGCGAAAGTAGCCCTGGAGTGCAACGATGAATTTTGTTCGGCATCCTTTTCCAGTCCCCCCTCTCCCCATGTAAATGCTCCACGGCCTAGATTAGCGTAGCGCTTATCCTCGAACTGAGCTTTGATACCACTATTCCAAGTCGGGCACATCCCCAACTAGGATGCTGGACCAAAATGGCGCAGTTATCTAATTCAATGTCCGCCCACACGCTATATCTATGTATGTGATAAGATATGTATTTACACAAAAGCCCAAGGGTCATCCCGATGAAAAATTATCTCAAAACAGTAATATAAAGTTGTACGAAAAGGTTGCACTAAGTACTAACTGATGCTACTACGTGCTACTATAGCAAGAATGCATGCTACTGGAGCAAGCCGGGATGCTACTGAATACTACTGCTTAAGATTAGCCCAATGTGAGGTACATTAAATTAAAGTATTCTGTACTACTAAATATCAATACATGCAACTTTTTCGTACAACTACCATACAATTACACAGGCTACAAATTTTTCATCGGGATGGCAATGCAACACAAAAAACAAAACAAAAGAAAGACATTTTTTATTTGCCATCTTCCAACTATATAAACACCTCTCGATGCTTCATCGAAAGTTTAAGGAATCTTCCGAACTGGCGAACTCCCGTAAAGCATTCATCTTTCATCACACCATACACTCCTTATCACACACTCTTCCAAACACTTCTTCCCTTAACCCATCCAATCCTTTACATTCCCACATCAGGAGCACCAGATTCTAATTCACGTTCTGGCAGGGACCCATAAATTTCCTGTAATGACTCGCCATTCAGGGGGCTTGTCATTTCCTATGCTTCTATGTTGCTATGTTGCCCGAGCCTCACCTAGTTTCCAAAAATTCCGCTTGGGTCGAATCGGCGTTCTTGATCAGATAGACAAGATTTGCTGGGACTATTCAGCATACCCCCAGGTACCTAAGCTAGGACAAAAGATCCAGGATCTCTTCCATTACAGAGAAATATTCCTAGTTCAGCACAACAGCTGCGAAAAAATTTGTCTATCTGGATAGTCGGGTATTTTACCCCGTGAGTGTTTCTCGAACTATCTGACGCTCGGTCAAGAGCGCATCAGAAATCTCTTATTGACAAGCCCATTGAATGGCGAGTCATTACAGGAAATTTATGGGTCCCTGGTTCTGGTCAGTATTTCTCCTGTCCAATGTGTGGGGATGAGAATGAAAGTGTTGTGCATGTCATATGTGAATGGGAAGAATTAAGAGAGCTGAGGAATGAAGTTTTTAGACAATGTGTGAGGGTGTTTGATGAGAAATGGATGTGTAGTATGATTGGTAGCCGTCAGTTTGATGATGTGAGGAGGCTGGCAAGATTCCTCAGGGTCGCTTTTCAACACCGAAAATTATGTTTACAGTTGGCAGGCCTGTATCCAGGAATTTATTTCGGGGGGGTTGGCCGCCGGTCGGACAAAAAAGACATAGATCAGAGGGAAAAGCCTATAAAAAATGATTATTTTTGTATGTTTCGGGGTTGAACCCCCTACCCCCCCCCCCCCCCCCCCCCCGGATACGGCCCTGACAGTAGGTTACTGTATATATCGTTGTCTTTTTGTTTTGTTTATTTTGTTGCCATGGCCTTAGGCTTTTTTGTACAATTAAATCTTGTCAATCTTATCGTATTCTCGCACATGGGACATTAGTATGCATGTATGAATATTCTTTATAAACCATTAGATTCAAACGGAGCAAGAACAGAGTAAATGAAAGAAAAAGTAATGAATAATAGAGAACAAGACAATTAGCGACCTATTTCAAAATATCCACTACAAATGAAAAAGCACAAAGAGCGAGTTAATCATTGGTCATCCATTGGCCTCAAAATATTACCCTGTCAGTAGTTTCATAGTATATAACACAAGGATGCGCGGTTTCAACAGATAATGCGTAACAGATAACACTTCAGATGTTGTCTGTTGTGTTTCAAAATGTTATGCATAATGAGAGTTACCATCAAGAAGAGCCGAGAATCCGACATCATGACGATAAAGAATAAAGTCATAGATGTTTTTTGGCTCTTCCTTGCGTTTCATTCCAAGAACGTTAACGTTTAACGTTTCATTCCAAGAACTTAGAGCCTCGTTAGATTCTACTAGCCCTAACACCTCTCTCTGCCAAAATGACTTTATGGCGTATTTACTTTGTTAATTAACAGAACTTGAACTTACCATCAATAACATAAACTCCAGCTTCCGTCCCCAAAACCAGTCGGTTGTCCCCCCACGAATCTCCACAGATAACTTCGCGTGGGAAGTCTGGGTAAAAGCATTGAGGTTCCCACGGCTAGGACCAAAATGAATGAATTAAAGGGTCACTAAGGAGCTTATCGTTCCGATTTCCCATCACGGGCATGCAGTTGCTGCCATTCCAGTTTAATTTGTTGGAAGACTAATAAGAAGGTCAGCTTCTTTGCATCAACTCTCACGATGCTTCTTCGCTGTGAAAACACGCTATCTAAAGTTGCGTTTTCAGACTCGCAATTCTCAACCCGTGTTCGTCACAAGTCGTTTTTACGGAAAGCATCCAGTGCGCATCCTAACAAGGGTTCCGTGTTCTGTGGCTTCAAGCGTTTTTAGCTCCCGTGTTTCTTTCGAGTTCGATACCGAATCCAAACGCAAACGGACTCGGTTGAGTATGAAATCCGGAGTTGCGTTTTCAGACACTTGTGTTTTCCCTGAGTTTAGCAAAAAGCGTTTTCAATTGACAGAGTCAAACACTTTGTTACTGTGTTGATGTTTGAAAGCGTTTTAAGCCTCCGTGTTATGCGCGGGTTTAACACCGATTATCCAGAACACGAAACTCTCACGAATAGCAAGTTACGTCACGTGTTTAGACGAAGACTCAAGAGTAAACACGGTGGGAAGAAAATGGGTATCTGCACATTGGTATTAAACGTTAAACTCGTTGTTGCCTGAAAACGCAACTCTGTGCCGGGTTCTCTTATGCAAAACACGGGCATTGAAAACGGGTGACAGCGCAACGTGTTAGGATTCGAGTTCAATACGCTAATTGCTGAAAACGCAACTTAATAAATACACGGAATTTTGACAAAAAACAACGGAGTAACGTTTCCAATCGTACTTTAATCCACTGGTTGCGCTGAATTGGGAAATAGCCAATTGGTGTTTATATTCCGCATCGCTCAGAGATAGTACAAACGCAAATTCTGCATGCTTTAACTAATGAACGAAGAGAGGTTTTTGCCACACGTCCAAGTTTTTCTAGTGCGAATACAACCATTTTACAGGAGGAGTCAATTTGACAGAAAGCTCGAGGGCCAAAACCACTAGCCAAATACTCACAGACGATCATCACAGACCGGGGAGTTAAGAAAGCTACCAGGTAGTTGCAGTCCCAGACAGACAGATCCAGGTCAGTTTACAGTCGGGGCCCCATTTTGGTAATTTAGCAAAAAAATCATTATTTTTTTAACGAGCTTTGACCTTAGAAAACACACAAGCGGACGTAGATATGAAATAGATAGCCTAAGTAGCGAACAGAGCGATCGTTAAATCGAAAAAACAAACCGCTAAACATCACTGGCTGTTGGGACTCATGGGGCTTATGGGAGTTGCCTGTCTTTCCACTGCAATGTCTCAGATGAAGAGGACAGAAACTTACCGATTTCTTTGACAACCCAGTAGCTGCAAGGTTCGTCGGGGCATCTCCGCGCACAATGGTGTCTAGCTTCAGGGCTTGTCCGATCCTTACGAACTCGATCTGTCTTGTTTCTTCTTTTCTTTTCGAGCCTCGCGCCCCCTCGGCGATCCCTTCACTGAAAGCCCGCCGTTGGAGAGACTGAAATGAAGGTAAGACATTTGAAGTCGGGAACTAAAGAGCTGAACGCTGAGCAAACAGTTTGTGATTCTATGCAACAGATGGTTTTGTCAATAATTGCCTTCGATCTTGCATCTCTGACAAGAGACAGCCAAGATAAATCAAGACAATAGTTGCGTTTTTGCAGATACCATGGTAGCTGTTACCACGGTAACTGAATCTGCAATTAGTCGTTTTTGCAGTTTCCGTGGTATCTGATACACGGTTGCTCTGCAAAAGCGACTATTGCCGAAATTGCAATTTTCGAAGTCATCCCAAAAGAAAAACTGATATCCAGTTACGTCAGTAAGTGCTAAACTTCTTTCTCACCAATTTGACAAAATTTGATGAAAGTGAGATCACTTTTCCGACACCACGATCGGTCACGACAGTAGGACCGTAGTATCTGAATATCATATACCACGATAACTGCAAAATCGCCTTTTGACCGTGGTATCAGATACCACGGTAACTGCGAAAACGACTTTAGACCGTGGTATCAGATACCATGGTATCCGCAAAAACGCAACTTATGAACTCTTCGGGCCGATGAAGAATCGCCGTGTGCCCAGCGAAGAGACAGAATCGTCACGACAACAAAGGTTGTTGATTGGTTTACAAAGGATTTGAAACAATTCAGACGGTTCGTTTGGTGAAGTTTCTTGTTATTCCTGACGTTCACCGGCGTGTTTCGGGCTTCGGAGTCATATAGAGTACTGAATATGATGAAAGGCAAGTATATTAGCAAGATTATATAATGGTGAAGCGCTTTCGCACATCCTTTACATACGTCCGTTTTTTAAAGCTTATTGAGGATAATGGTGAGGGTAACCCCAGGACTAACGAAAAGGGCTTTTCCCTTTCTGCTATAACAAAGGTATCATCGGTACCGAGGACCTGGTTGTTCCATAGTTGCGTTTTTGCAGATACCATGGTATCTGTTACCACGGTAACTAGATCTGCATTTAGTCATTTTTGCAGTTACCGTGGTATCTGATATGCGGTTGCTCTGCAAAAACGACGATTGCCGAAATTGCGCTTTTCGAAGTCATCCCAAAAGGAAAATTGATATTCAGTCAAGCCAAACGCCAAACTTTTTCCCACCAATTTGATAACAAGAGCTGTAAGCTCATATGGCACTTGCATGGGTCAAGATGATTTGATTGATCAAAAGTAAGTTTCGACTTTGCGGTTGAGATGCGCGCTCTAAGGGAGCTGGAACTTCATTTGTAAGCAAAACCCTTGAGGCAAAACTGCTAATGGGCTGATGGGCATCACGAAAATGCATATATTGCTTAAAAGTATTTTTTTACTTTGCGGTCAAGATTGGTACTTTGAGGAATAATCGGATCTGGGACGTAGAAATTTCTAAGCAAATGTTGTTGAGTCTCCAATATTCCAGCGAAGTTTCATCGTCCTAGCACATCTGGAAGTACCTTAACGCGCGATCACCGGAATCCCAGACCCCCCCCCCCCCCCCCTCCTCCAACTCCACCCACAATAACCGGAGCCAATCCGGTTCTGTAAATGATTAATCCAGAGCATCTGTTTGTCATTCCCACGAAGTTCGATCCAGATCAAACCAGTATAAGCGGGGCAAGTATTTTCCGCCCTCCCCCCAATTATTGCCGGATTCGGTCCAGAAATGAAAAAGGTCATAAGAGAAAAATGTCCTCTGTTTAGTTATTAAATTTCACTCGAATCCAATCACCCGTTCCAAAGTTACGCATGACTCAATATTCCGGATTCCCCTCCCTCAACTCCCCCCCCCCAAGATTATCATATCGAGGATTTTTTTTTATTCCAAGTCAGTTTGACCGGGTCCCTGATATGCCTTCCAAGTTTCGTCGTGAAAATCCCCCAAAAAACGGAATTCCGGGAAACCCCCTCCTCCCCCCCCCTCAAGTTTCCGGATCAAGTCAAATTATGTAAAAGATTTACATGGACCAGATGTTTGATCTTCCCAGCAAGTTTCACTCCGATACCATCATTCTAACCGTTTCCCGAGATTTCCGGTCCCCCCCCCCCAGCTCCCCCGCGGTGCACGTAGCCAATCCGATTCAGCAAATGACTTACCTAGAGCATCTGTTTGTTCTTCCCACAAAGTTCCATCCCGGTCCCTCCATTCTAAACGGGTCACGCATTCCCCCCCCCCCCCCCCCCAATAGTTTCCGGATCCGGTCCGGATATGAAAAAAATCATCGGAGAAATGTCCTCTGTTCAATTCTTAAATTTCACTCGAATCCGATCACCCATTCCAAAATTACGCATGACAGAAAATTTCGGATTCCCCTCCCTCCACTCCCCCCACCATTATCTGATCGACAAAATTTTATTTTGAAGTCAGTTTGATTGGGTCCCTGATATGCCTGCCAAGTTTCATCGTGAAAATCCCCAAAACCACCATCACCGGAATTCCGGGACCCCCCCCCCCCCCCATTAGTGTCCGGATCCAGTACTATGGTCTAAAGGACTTATCTAGAGCAGATGCTTGTTCTTCCCAGCAAGTTTCACTCCGACCCCTCCATTCTAACCGTTTCTTGAAATTTCCGGTCTCCCCCCCCCCCCCCAACTCCCCCTGGCTACCGAATCCGGTCAAGACTTTAAACGGGACATAACAAATATATATTCTATTCAGTTATGAAGTTTCATTACAATCCGATCATCTGTTCGAAAGTTACAAACTTCACAATTTCCCGGATTCTCCTGCAGATTCCCCTCCCTCCACTCCCCCCACCATTATCTGATCGACAAAATTTTTGTTTTGAAGTCAGTTTGATTGGGTCCCAGATATGCCTGCCAAGTTTCATCGTGAAAATCCCCAAAACCACCATCACCGGAATTCCGGCCGCTCCCCCCATAAGTGTCCGGATCCAGCACAATGGTTTAAAGGACTTATCTAGAGCAGATGCTTGTTCTTCCCAGCAAGTTTCACTCCGATCCCTCCATTCTAACCGTTTCTTGAAATTTCCGGTCTCCCCCCCCCCCCCAACTCCCTCCTGGCTACCGAATCCGGTCAAGACTTTAAACGGGACATTACAGATATATATTCTATTCAGTTATGAAGTTTCATTACAATCCGATCATCCGTTCGAAAGTTACACACTTCTCAATTTCCCGGATTCCCCTGCCCTCCACCCCCCCCCCAAATGGTCGGATCGGGAAAATGAATATTTCCAGGTTAGTTTGGTCGGGTCCCTGATATTCCTGCCAAGTTTCATTGTCCTAGCTCATCTGGAAGTACCCTAACTCGAAAAAGTGTGACAAAATGCCCTAAATTTTCAAGTTTCGAGCGCCCCCACTCCCCCGCATATGGTTGGATCGGGAAACTGATTATTTCCAGGTTCGTTTGGTCGGGTCCCTGATATTCCTGCCAAGTTTCAATGTCCTAGCTCATCTAGAAGTACCCTAACTCGGAAAAAAGTGACAAAATGCCCTAAATTTTCAAGTTTCCAGCGCCCCGCACTCCCCCGCATATGGTCGGATCGGGAAACTGATTATTTCCAGGTTAGTTTGGTCGGGTCCCTGATATGCCTGCCAAGTTTCATTGTCCTAGCACATCTGGAAGTACCCTAACTCGGATATGTGGGACAACAAACTCGGACCGACCGACCGACCGACAGACCGACAGACGGAATTGTGATCGGTATATGGCACTTGAGCCAGAGGCTACAAGTGCCATAAAAACTGATGAAAGTGAGATGACTTCTTCAGATACCACGAACATTTACCACGGTCGGACCGTGGTTTCTGAATTTCAGATACCACGATAAGTGCTCAGATACCACGATAACTGGAAAACGCCTTTTGACCGTGGTATCAGATACCACGATAACTACAGAAACGACTTTAGACCGTGGTATCAGATACCTTGGTATCTGCAAAGACGCAACTGATGATATTTCATCGGCAAATCTCTAAATTATTCCATATTTGGCTCTACCAAATTTAGGAAAATATGCTTGCTCCGTCTCTTGCTCCATTCGTAGCTTAAAGGACCTGTCGCACCGGTGATGATAATTAGCTATACGTCCGCCATACTTCAATCCATTCTTATCCTCAAGATTTTTCACCCTGTCAAATATGATTTAACATACCCCTTTAGTCTCTGGCATATAATCTGCATATACATCTCGTAAAAGCATCTCAAGAGTCCGCTCTCGTTTTTGCGAGAAGATTGGTGTGTTGCAAGCTGCCTTCTCGCCGTTGATCACTAAAAGATGAAAAGAAGAAGTGATAACCATGAGACAATTTAGAGCCAATCACAGAAAAGCAAACAACGGAATAATCATAAAGAATCATATAAACACAAGTAGCAATCACTCAAACGCGGGCCGTGAAAGTGCGACGCAAGTTCATTTAACGGAGATAACCGCATTGCGATTACCAAAGCAATTCAGTATCAATAGCCTAACTGTCATTTAAATTGTTTTTTTCTCTTATTTTTTCATAAAAGTGTCAACCCTCTCCACAAACGGCCCTCTCCTACACGCACGAACATATGTCGTACGATTAAGGTGACCTTTACAGCTTCTCCACAGCACCTAATTATCCGAACATATCATCACCAGTTTTAGAGAACATGGACCCAGTTGCCCATGAATCAAGTGGAGGAGAGAAGTTGGGACCCTGTCAATCCGTAATCAACATCAATCAACTCAGCACAACAATTTTCGTCGTCCTAACCCAAACCTGTTAAGTTACGAAATTCAGCTCCTGGCTAATGTGGGCCCAGTTGTCCTGATTGGTCGTCTCTTATGGCACTTGCTGTCTTCGGCTGAAGTGCAATATAAGCGCGATTCTGGCGGTCTGGAAAGCTCCGCGAGCTTATCCGCCGGCTGTTTTTGCGACTTCGGCTAAAACTCGCTTCGCTGTTCAGAGCTGTTCTCGCGCTCCGCTACACTGTAAAACATTTCTCCGACTAAGGATTAAAGTTAACTGTAGTATTTGCTACTGGGATTAATATTATCTCTACTGAGGTAAGATTCATACGAATTAGATATACAATTATCTCAGTAGAGACAAGATTAATTCCAGTAGCAATGACTGGAAGATTTTTTTTTCCAACGTAGCTCCCGCCAGTAATTTGGATAGCTAATCCACTACGCGAGTGGAAAGTGATCGGCAAGTCAGCAAGAAGTTGTGAAGCAGCAACTGAGGCGCAACAATTTCCGTTTGTTCTTGCACTCGACGGATTCTCGCTTTGCTTTTCGGAAAGCGCATACAAGAGATCGCCAGAATCGCCATCTCTCGATCGCTTTTCCGTTTCTCCCGCTCTTCCAATTTCTTCAGAGTAGATATGACGTATTATAGGGGTAAGCACACATGCTAATCCATATCTGAACGTGGCTTTCCCAGACTATTTAGCCATTGGACTGAATATGTTTCTAAATGTTAATAGTGAAAACGTTCAAGGAGTCTGGTGAAAGCCCGGAAATTGTCTGGATCAAATATTAAATTTTTGGGATCCCATCGAAACTTTTGGTCTTGTTTCTTTTTACCATTTACGACTTCGGAAGATTCTGCTGTGCTGAACGTGCATCGCGCATCGCAGCCGGATTAAGCGATATTTCACGAAAACTCGGCCTCACAACTCATTAGTTGCGTTTTTGCAGATACCATGGTATCTGTTACCACGGTAACTGGATCCGCAATTAGTCGTTTTGCAGTTACCGTGGTATTTGATATACGGTTGCTCTGCAAAACCGGCAATCGCCGAAATTGCAGTTCTCGAAGTCATCCCAAAAGAACAAGAGCTGTAAGCTCATATGGCACTTACAAAACTCGGTGAATAAGAATGACGATGGATCCTTAGAAATCACGAGAATGTGGTAAAAAAAAACACCTGGCTGTGATGATACGCACTTTAACGGCGCTAGAAATCATCTATAATCAAAACACTTGAGGCAAAAATGATCATGGGCTCATGGGGATCATCAAAATGTAGGTTCTGCTTAAAAGTGCGGTTAAAGATGAGCACTTTAAGGGATGGTCAGATAATGGAAGTGACAATTTCTAAGCCACTCTCTAATGTTCCAAGCCAAGTTTCATCGTCCTAGCATATCTGGAAGTAGCCTAACTTAAACTGCGATCACCGGAATTCTGGACCCCCCATCCAACTCCCCCAAAGTGCCGAATCCGGTCCGGTTCTATCACTGATGTATCTAGGGCCTACGCTTGTTCTTCCCACCAAGTCTTGTCCCAGTCGTTATATTCTAAGCGTGTCACAAAATTTCCGCTCCCCCCCTCGATCCCCCACACTGATCGGATCCTGTCCCCACTTGAAATGGAACATCTGAGACACGAGGTCTTTCCTCAAGTTTCATTAAGGTCCGATTCCCCGTTCAAAAGTTATAAATACGTCAATATTCCGGATTCACCCTCCCTCCACTCCCCCACGGTGGTCGGATCGGGGAAGTGACTATTTCCAAGTTAGTTTGGTCGGGTCCCTAATATGCCTGCCAAGTTTCATCTTCCTAGCACATGCGTAAGCATCTTAAGTCGGGATAAAGGGAATTCCGGTACCCTCCCTCCAACTCCCCCCACAGTGCTCGGATCCGGTCCGTCGTTGGCAACTATGTATCTAGGGCGTGTTCTTCCCACCAAGTTTCATCCCGATCCGTCCACTTGGAACATGTCACACGATTTCCGGTTCCCCCCTCCAACTCCCCCCAAAGTCACCGGATCCATTCCGGACTTGAAGTATGACTTCTGAGACACGAGGTCTTTCCAAATATCAAGTTTCATTAAGATCCAATTCCCCGTTCAAAAGTTATAAATACGTCACTATTCCGGATTCCCCTTCCTCCACTCCCCTCATGGTGGTCGGATCGGGGAAGTGACTGTTTCTAAGTTAATTTGGTCGGGTCCCTAATATGCCTGCCAAGTTTCATTGTCCTAGCACATGTGTAAGCATCTTAAGTCGGGATCACCGGAATTCCGTCAAGTTTCATTAAGATCCGATTCCCCGTTCAAAAATAAAAAATACATCAATATTCCGGATTCCCCCTCCCTCCACACCCCCCATGGTGGTCGAATCGGGGAAGTGACTATTTCCAAGTTAGTTTGGTAGGGTCCCTAATACGCCTGCCAAGTTTCATCGTCCTAGCAACTCGAGATGAGTGGCCTGACAGACCGACCGACCGACAGACCGAAAAGTGATTGGTATATGGCACTTGAGTGGAGCTGCAAGTGTCAAACTTCTTTCCCACCAATTTGACAAAAACTGATGAAAGTGAGATGACTTTTTCAGATACTACGATCAGTTACCACGGTCGGACCGTGGTACGATAACTGCAAACACGCCTTTTGACCGTGGTGTATCAGATGTCACGACAACTGCAAAAACGACTTTAGACCGTGGTATCAAATACCATGATATCTACAAAAACGCAACTACTGCTTTCATCTCGAGCTTTTCCGAGCTGTCACGACCAAATGAAAGAGTACGGGGCAGCTAATTAATGGAAAATAAAATACTGTAACCAATCAAGATCATGAAAAGAATAATTGCTTCTTTTCAAAAGCAATCCGGAAACAGCTTTCATGTCGTGGAAGCTGGATCGACTAAAAAGAGGCACGGCACCGCCGGACATAGTGTAGGAGGCATAAGTACTAAAAAGAGGCACGAAAACTAAAAGGGCTCTTTCAGGCTTCTGAGGAAGGGGCATGTTGTTGTTTTTCTATCGTGCCTTCTTTTAGGCTCTGGAGCTCACTTACTTGTCTACTTCCATTACTTGCTAATCTCTTTTTATTACTCACGTCTCCCGCGCCATAGCGTGCCGTGTCGTGCCTCTTTTTAGTCGATCCCAGCTTTAAAGGTGATGAAAGTTACTGCAAACGATCTGGTAGTAATGCAGGAAAGATGTGTGGAAAAATACTACTGCGAACCACAGAAATAGTCCCCCTGGTAGCGTGATGATTACAAAGACCGTGAAGAGTTTCAAAGCAATACACCGTCATCCGCTTGACGTTCAATCTAGTTTAAAAAAAAATACGATATATGAAATAGCATGAAACAATGCTTCTTACCACCCGAATCTTAAAACCAACCTAGCTTCAGGCGTATGCACACAGTTAATTGTTTGTAAACTTATTTTTATCCAACAAATCAACTACATGTAATCTATCCAGAGGAAAATACTCCTTCAGCCCAAGCTGACTGCGAATCATGTTTGACACTGCAAAACGAATACATCATCTACATTTTGTTAGAGCTATGTTTCGGTCTTTCTTGGCAAGGGTCTCTTCAGGCTCAAGCCACTCAAGCTGGAAAAGGAACAAATTTTGGACAAGGCTGCTGTTTTCTGCGGCTCGATTGGGTCTTTGAGAGGGTAGAGATCTTTCCGGTTTTGATTCTGGAATCCTGTCACTGTCTCTCCTTTCCAGCTAAGATGGATACTAGTCGGGCTGTCTGGGCGATTCGAAGTTCCGTACCTCGTTGATATATTTTTGAACTTGAGCCTGAAGAGGACCCTTGCCAATAAGAGCCGAAATGTAGCTCTAATAAAAATGTAGCTGACGTATCCGTTTTGCAGTGTCACGTATTATCCAGAGATAGTTGCGGGGGTGCACTCAGTCTACCACAAACCCCTGATTTTGGGAAAGCCTATGCCAAACGCTGGGTATATCTAGCGTTTGGTAGATATACCCCTGTGCCTTTAACGCTGGATACACTATGCCAAATGCTGAATACTAGGACCCAATAAAATACTGATGATTTGAGTGAAGCTCAGAAATCAACCAATCAGAATTCATCTGTAATGAGGCTATCCAGCGTTTGGCATAGGGTATCCTGTGTTCGGCATAGGCTACGACAAACGCTAGATATACCCAGCGTTTGGCATAGGGTATCCAAGAATCAGGGTGGTCTATCCCACCCCACACGACTCTCCACAACTTCTGTCTGATCAATGTGGGCGGTCGTTCAAAATGTGCAACGCATATCCTTATGCATCCCCACACCGTTCCACCGAAGCGCCCCTTTTTGACAAGACGTCTGACGAAGATAATGTGTTGTCCCCAGATGGCCCATTTATTCACCCCTCCCCTCCCGTCTTCTGTGCGTCGGTCCGCGAGGAATACTGGCAATCAGTTTTCTCCATATCCTGCTAATTCTTCGGCCCAGTTTTTACGCAGTTTCATCCCATCATTCATTTCTGGTCATATCTTGTAAGTGTATTAGTTAATTTGTTTCGGGTCTGTGTATTTCGTAAATATCGTATTCCACTTCTAGCTGTAAGCTATTTGATTTGAGACAAGTTTGACAAGAGGCGCCAAAAGAGAAGCGCCGAAACACTGGCGGTGGCTCTGTCCGAAGTGAAAAGATCTTTCAAATATAAACCGTACATCTGGTACGCGAATTATCCCCCCCCCCCCCACACACACTAGGATAAATATTCCTTCAGCCCAAGCTGACTGCGAATCATGTTTGATAGTGCAAAACGGATAAGTCAGCTGAATTTTTTAAGAGTTACATTTCGGCCCTTCTTGGCAAGGGTCCTCTTCAGGCTCAAAACCGCTCAAGCTGGAAATACGAACTTGCGAGAAAACAAACTAAAGATTCTAGCTTAGCGTTAAATATTTGACTTCGTGAATACCTTTGTGAGAGTTGCTTGGAGTTAAAAAGGTTGCTGTGATTTTATTTTGGACACGGCTGCTATTTTTGCTGCTCGATTGGGTCGTTGATCGGGTAGAAATTTTTCTGCATTTGGGTTGACTTTCGTTTTGTTGTCGAGAAGAGCTTGGGGTCTGAATTTACTTTCGCTAATGATGCCGTTCCATGTTTCTGGTAGTGAGTATTCGCCTGTGTCTCTGTTGATCACCGAACGGTTTTCGTAATTTCAACGGCTCAAATCCAGCTGACGTATTCGTTTTGCACTATCAAACACACCCGGATGCGCACTCCTTGAAAAACATAAGAAAAGGGAATCAGCTTTACTCACGTTTGACAAGAAGAAATTCTCGGAAGGTGTTGTAGTCACCAAATACGGGGGGTGAGGGTAAACTCGGTCCAAAGAGAGGCACCGACTCCTCAGAGAAGACGTGGAGTCTGTAGTAGTCTTCGGTGGCACTGTACGTTACCAAGGCAAATATATCTAGATAATAAGGTTAAGGAAACAGGCGTTCACTTTCTTTTGTGATTAAACAGTAACAAATTAATAAAAATCCGTCAATACGGCTTTCCAAAGACCTTCGAAGACCAAGACCTAAACCTTCATCGAATTTCAGGCGTAAGAGAAAGTCACCTCACTATTATTATCTCTGTTTGTTGACCACATTTGTTTATTAATGCAAATGATTTTTGACACTAGCATTGTCCCTACAACATTTTGTATAGGGGACCTTACTCCAATTCCGAAAAAAGGGAAATCTAATGCGACGCCACAGTGTTCAAGCTTCCGTCCAATTACAGTGTCGACGACTTTGTGTAAAATTTATGAATTGTTATTTATTGATGAGTTGAGTAATAAGTGCTATGTCCCCCCTTCACAGTTCGGATTTCAACCAAGTATCGGCAGCACGCATGCACTTGCCGTGGTAGCATCAGCGCTGATTGATGCCGAAAATTCCGGGGAAAGTTTGGTCTTAGCCGGTCACGAGGTTCGTCGAGCTTTCGACTCTTTGATTCACGCTGCCATACTTTTGCATGCGGCGAAGCGAGGTGTAAATCGCTCTGTAATAATGTCTTTGCGGAATATGTACTCGCGGCTCCGAGTAAGGCTTAAGCTGCCTCAAAATTTAACACGGTCACCTCACCCTTGTCATTGCGGTCGTCCGGTCCCAGTTCGTAAGGGTACTCGTCAGGGGGCGATCTCCTCGCCAACATTGTTCAATAATAGTGTCCTAGAAGCGCAATCTTTATGTCTTTGTTCATGTGTTCTCCAAGCCATTGACATTTCTCTCGTCTGTTATGCCGACGATATTTTTAATTTAAGCAGGTCAATCAAACGGGTAGAAGAAAATTTTAAAATTATGCAAAACGAAAACGTTCATCAAGGTCTTGAATTTAAATCGGCTAAGTCAGACGTCGTACTATTTAATTGGAAAGCTGAAGGTCCCGTTCCCTCCATTGCTCTTGGTGATATCAATGTAAAACCCGTTGAGAGCATTGTTTACCTTGGTCTCCCCATTGGCTCGTCATTAAAACACACCCGCCGGCTTCTTTCTGAACATTTTGAAAGAAAAATATGCGCTTCCTATGCTCTACTTGTAAAGAATGTAACCCGTTTCAACCGAAAAATACTAGCTTCCCTTTATAACTCCGTTGCAATACCCCAATTTCTTTACCTAGCTCCCTTCTGGCAAATATTCTCAGCTAGTGAAAAAAATAAACTCCGTTCCACTTTCTTCAGATTCTCCAAATACTTACTTCGGCTCCCGCCTTGGACAAGAAACACCAAAATGATGAAAATATATAACATAAGAGACCCTGAGCTTGCTATCTCTAACCTGATTAGCAAGTACAACTCAAAAATCCAGTCCCACCCGTGGAGAAAAATTCTCAGAGTTTAAGTGTTTATGTATGTACTGGTGTTCAGTTTTTACTCAGTCAGAGAGTCTCAGTTTGTAATTGTCGATTTCTTGTGTGTTTCATATGAAAGTGTTAAGTTTTGCTTTTGTTTTGTTTTTTTTCTTTTCGTTTTTGTACTCCGTCCATTTTTTGTTTGAAATGACGGGTGATAAATAATTAAATAAATAAATAAATAAAAATTAACAAACTGACAAACTGACAAGTGACAATAGTCTTCTGGTTCTAGATTTTTTTTCTACTTCTACTTTTAGGTCTACTGTGTCCACATCCGGTCAAGCTATAGTCCCAAAAGTAATTCAACACCAACATTCGTAAGTTACGGAACAAAATAACGGGTGAGGTAGTTCAGTTAACTTCCATGGTAGCGTTTGCACACCATGTCGTTCAATGTCATTTTACGACCATGCCCTTTCACAGCGTGTGATTCAAATGATCATTGTCATATATCTTTATATATCTTCAGGTCATAAAGATTTGCCACTTTCGCCGGAGTTATTTGCTGTCGTGTGACTTTCACGGTCATCATTCCCGTGTCTGGAAAAGCCTTTTTGGGATCACAAAACGTAAGTGGAGGGATACCTACGACATCGTGACGGGCACTATAGCCCTACATTTAGGGGTGGGGGTGGGGGTTCAAATTAAGGGGCAAACAAAATATTTTTAAACGGCTAATGAGAAAGTCGATTAAGGGGTAAGAAGCCATGGTGAACACGATTATGAAAACCAATTTCTCGCCGGACAAGTAGTTCGCCCGGAATCCGGCCAAAACCAGAAAGTTTGTTAAAAGTAAAAGTTTTATTTGAAGTTGATTAAAGCTATGTTTCCAACGTCCCGTCCTCGCGGCAATCTACACATCAATCGCCCCACCTCATATCCTGTGTACTGCAATATTTTGGAGACTTATCACCAAATCGGAAAAAAAAAAATCCTGTCAACATTTTAACGTTTTGCTAAACACATATTACGCTTCCCTTCTCGGACGAGAACCTCGAAAATTCCAGTCGTTATCAAACTAGTGACCCAATAACAGCAGTGGAGAAACAAACAGAAACAATATAGCCAAAATACTGAACAGGACTGGAAAATCATCTTGGTTTAGTAAAGCATTAAGTTTTACGGTGGAAGTTATATTGGAATTTACTAAACTTTAGCCGATTATCTACGGCCCGTGACGTTTTCATGCCTTCATGAAAGAAATGGGAAAATTCGATTAAACTAATGTTGCAGAATATATGTTTGTATCTATAATATACTGAGCCGAGCGGCCAGCGAGGCTCCGGACGCGTTTACATTTATAAACCGTTATAGGGACAATCAGTTCCGTTAGTAAACGGAAAATATAGACTTTTCGTGTGTGACCCGTAGATAATCAGCTAAAGTTTAGTCAACACCGTTATACTGTGTATTTGTAAGTCAATTCTCTTTCGTGTTTTCTTATTGTTCTCCTTTTTCTTATTATCTACTCAGTCTTCGTGCTTTGTGCTTATTTCGGAGGGTTATAAATAAAACCTCATCATCATGAATGTTTTATATACAGTCCCTACTGGGACTAACGGCTGGGGTTACTATCCAGGAGGTGTAGGGGGGTCTAAGTAGTGAACCGAAAGAGAAAAAGTGCTCTTTTGCGCTTCACAAGCGCGATGCGCTATCCAACTGAGTCCAAGGAGGCTGAGAAATATTTTGTACGACTTACTGTCAGAAGTTTCATATCAGAGAACACGAGGATGCGCGGTTTCAACAGATAATGCGTAACAGATAACACTTCTGATGTTATCTGTTTTGTTTAAAAACGTTATGTATGAAATGTTATGCATAACTAGCTTGTTAGGAAGAGCCAAAAAACGCATCTACTGACTTTATTCCTTATCGTCATGATGTCGGGAAACTCAGCAGATACTTTTTGGCGGTTTTCCGGTTCTTCCTGATGGTAACGCTTATTATTATCCGAAGTGTTATCTGTTACGCATTATCTGTTGAAACTGCGCATCCTCGTGTTATCTGTTATGAAACTTCTAAACGCGCTGTCACTTCCTTTTCTAATTATAAGTTTTTTGGTCTGAGAAACTGAAGTTAACAATCTGCAAGCCATGAGCGCTGCCAGACAAAACAGGATATCAAATCAGTGATCCAACTTGAAGCACAACTCTTACTAGAAATGATGTTTTCTCTATAAAATGGATCAGAACAAACGTTTTCGAAAATACCATTACTTTTCACCTGAAAATAGCGATTCTATTGTTAGCGCATGTCGATTATATCCAGCCTTCCTGCTCTCAGAAGATTTGAAAACTGAACGTGCCTTGGTTAAAAAGTGCGAAGACTCAGCAAATAAAAGAAGTAATAAACAGAACATTATCACATCCTCATGTGTGAAAGATTTCTCAGCGGACAATAAAGATTCCGGCAAACTTTTCGTTGGGTGACGGGAAAACTCGGCAAGGCCGAAAAAGCGCTAAACATTCGCAGTTACGAAACGAAACAACGGAGAAAGGTGGGGATTTTAGAAGCTTATAATTCCATATGGGAGCTAAGTATATTATGAAAGGCAGAATAAGCAAGAGGGGTCCTTTAACTGTAATTCCCTTCCCCATGTCACGGGATTGAATACTATCTCTGCAAGGATGGGACTATCCACGGGGGGTGGGGGGGGGGGGAGGGGATAATGACCAGACTAGAGTATCAGTGACGAAGCCCGTAGCCTGTTTGAAGGATACGAGTAAACTGGGACCTGACCCAGCTCGGCGAGAATACAGCAATCTCTTCAGGTCCTCCGTCTAAGAAGATGATGTTGACTATATCATTTCCAATATGTCGCTTTCTTTCAACCTAAAAGGAAAAAATCAGGATTAAGGCGGGATCGACTAAAACCAGGAAGGGAAGGGAACGCGAGAAAAGCAGGAAGGCATACTAAAACCAGGAAGGGCATACTAAAACGAGGAAGACTGTCACCAGAATTCGCCGCACCGTTCCCTTCCTCTGTTTAGTATTCTTCGAGGGGTCGGCAACTTTTCTGCGAAAAACCCGACCCCTCGAAGAATACTCAACAGAGGAAGGGAACGGTGCAGCTTGAGTTTTTCGTAGCCTAGTTACCGACCCCTCGCTGGACTAGGAGGATTTTAGTCGCCTACAGTCAGAACGAGAAATGGAAAGGTGAATTACAACTTTTATAGTTGCCGACCCCTCATTGAACTTAATGCCTACCCACGTCAGGATACTAAAACGAGGAAGGGATGGTGAACTCTGAATTTGAAAAGTTGCCGACCCCTCGAAGAATACTAAACAGAGGAAGGGAACGGTGCGGCGAATTCCGACGACAGTCTTCCTCGTTTTAGTATGCCCTTCCTGGTTTTAGTACGCCTTCCTGCTTTTCTCGCGTTCCCTTCCCTTCCTGGTTTTAGTCGATCCCGATTAAGGCTACATCGATTTTATTAGTGGCCTTTTTTCCTTGACGGAAATTTCTGGAATCAGACAGATGGAACAGAAGTAAAAGGCGGTAAATGAATATTTTTCCGAATCGATTATGATGATTGTAATACCGGTTTGAAGGTGCTACAGAAGAGCAAAGAACACGTTTCCTGATCTGTCAGAAGTTTCATAACAGATTGCGCATAACACTTTCAAGAATAACACCTTTTCACTTAGAAAAAAAGTGTTATGACCAATTAAGTTTATACTATTTCGTGCCCTGATCTCCAACAACACCTTCAATAGGTAAAAATACTACACTGTCAGAAGTTACATATAGACAACAGCAGGATGCGCGGTTTCAACAGATAGCACTTTGGGATGTTATATGTTATGTTTCTTTCGTTCCCGTTAGTATTTTTACCAATTGAAGGTGTTGTTGGAGATCTAGGCACAAAATAGTGTAAACTAAATTGGTCATAACACTTTATTTCTAAGTGAAAAGGTGTTATTCTTGAAAGTGTTATGCGCAATCTGTTATGAAACTTCTGACAGTGTGGAACGCCTTTTGGAATCTTTTGGAACGCCAGTGAATAAGCTTCAGGTTCACTCGGTATAAAAATTTGAGGCTGTGGGAATCTGGATTAGTGTATCAAGTAATGAAATTAAAGATGACATTAAAAACTAACATTAAAATTTCCCGACCACGTAGATCCTGGTTTGCCTACGAGGCTATGACATTGGAGTCTTAGACTTCTAAATTTTATTCAAAAACTTGTTACTGGTTTACTCGTCACGGTTAAAGTCCCTTGTATAAAGCAACATCTAAGTAAGAAGACCCCGACCGGAAGCCAAAAGAACACTAAAGTACTAAATACATATTAAGTATCGATGACACCAGTGGACAAGGTAAAGGCGAGGCATCCGCTATTTTGAGCTCTGCAGTAACCCAAGAACGGCCGAGCTCGAACAAAATCAGAAAAAAGGAATAATTTAATACTTGATCAGAAAGTTCTTATTTTCTGCTGTCAGTTTTGCAAACAAGAGCTGTAAGCTCATATGGCACTTGCATGTGTCAAGATGATTTGATTGATCAAGAGTAAGTTTCGACTTTGCGGTTGAGATGCGCGCTATAAGGGAGCTGGAACTTCATTTGTAAGCAAAACCCTTGAGGCAAAACTGCTAATGGGCTGATGGGCATCACGAAAATGCATATATTGCTTAAAAGTATTTTTTTTACTTTGCGGTCAAGATTGGTACTTTAAGGAATAATCGGATTTGGGAAGTAGCAATTTCTAAGCAAATGTTGTTGAGTCTCCAATATTCCAGCGAAGTTTCATCGTCCTAGCACATCTGAAAGTACCTTAACGCGCGATCACCGGAATCCCAGACCCCCCTCCCCCTCCTCCAACTCCACCCACAATAACCGGAGCCAATCCTGTTCTGTAAATGATTAATCCAGAGCATCTGTTTGTCATTCCCACGAAGTTCGATCCAGATCACACCAGTCTAAGCGGGTCAAGTATTTTCCGCCCTTCCCCCGATAATTGCCGGATTCGGTCCGGAAATGAAAAAGGTCACAAGAGAAAAATGTCCTCTGTTTAATTATTAAATTTCACTCGAATCCGATCACCCGTTCCAAAGCTACGCATGACTCAATATTCCGGATTCCCCTCCCTCAACTCCCCCCCCCCCAAGATTATCATATCGAGGATTTTTTTTTTTATTCCAAGTCAGTTTGACCGGGTCCTTGATATGCCTTCCAAGTTTCGTCGTGAAAATCCCCCAAAAACGGAATTCCGGGATACCCCTCCTCCCCCCCCCCTCAAGTGTCCGGATCCAGTCAAATTATGTAAAAGATTTATATGGACCAGATGTTTGTTCTTCCCAGCAAGTTTCACTCCGATACCATCATTCTAACCGTTTCTCGAGATTTCCGGTCCAACCCCCCCCCCCCCCCCCAACCCCACCCAGCTCCCCCGCGGTGCACGTAGCCAATCCGATTCAGCAAATGACTTACCTAGAGCATCTGTTTGTTCTTCCCACAAAGTTCCATCCCGATCCCTCCATTCTAAACGGGGCACGTATTCCCCCCCCAATAGTTGCCGGATCCGGTCCGGATATGAAAAAAATCATCGGAGAAATGTCCTCTGTTGAATTCTTAAATTTCACTCGAATCCGATCACCCATTCCAAAATTACGCATGACTGAAAATTTCGGATTCCCCTCCCTCCACTCCCCCCACCACCATCAGTTTGATTGGGTCCCTGATATGCCTGCCAAGTTTCATCGTGAAAATCCCCAAAACCACCATCACCGGAATTCCGGGACCCCCCCCCCATAAGTGTCCGGATCAAGTACAATGGCCTAAAGGACTTATCTAGAGCAGATGCTTGTTCTTCCCAGCAAGTTTCACTCCGATCCCTCCATTCTAACCGTTTCTTGAAATTTCCGGTCTCCCCCCCCCCAACTCCCCCCTGGCTACCGAATCCGGTCAAGACTTTAAACGGGACATTACAGATATATATTCTGTTCAGTTATGAAGTTTCATTACAATCCGATCATCCGTTCGAAAGTTACACACTTCTCAATTTCCCGGATTCCCCTGCGGATTCCCCTCCCTCCACTCCCCCACCATTATCTGATCGACAATATTTTTATTTTGAAGTCAGTTTGATTGGGTCCCTGATATGCCTGCCAAGTTTCATCGTGAAAATCCAAAAAACCACCATCACCGGAATTCCGCCCCCCCCCCCCATAAGTGTCCGGATCCAGTACAATGGTCTAAAGGACTTATCTAGAGCAGATGCTTGTTCTTCCCAGCAAGTTTCACTCCGATCCCTCCATTCTAACCGTTTCTTGAAATTTCCGGTCTCCCCCCCCCCCCAACTCCCCCCTGGCTACCGAATCCGGTCAAGACTTTAAACGGGACATTACAGATATATATTCTCTTCAGTTATGAAGTTTCATTACAATCCGATCATCCGTTCGAAAGTTACACACTTCTCAGTTTCCCGGATTCCCCTGCCCTCCCCCCCCCAAAATGGTCGGATCAGAAAACTGATTATTCCTAATTTTGTTTGGTCGGGTCTCTGATATGCCTGCCAAGTTTCATGGTCCTAGCACAACTGGAAGTACCCTAACTCGAAAAAGTGTGACAAAATGCCCTAAATTTTCAAGTTTCCAGTGCCCCGCACTCCCCCCCATATGGTCGGATCGGGAAACTGATTATTTCCAGGTTAGTTTGGTCGGGTCCGTGATATTCCTGCCAAGTTTCATTGTCCTAGCTCATCTGGAAGTACCCTCACTCGAAAAAGTGTGACAAAATGCCCTAAATTTTCAAGTTTCCAGCGCCCCAACTCCCCCGCATATGGTCGGATCGGAAAACTTATTATTTCCAGGTTACTTTGGTCAGGTCCCTGATATTCCTGCCAAGTTTCATTGTCCTAGCTCATCTGGAAGTACCCTAACTCGAAAAAGTGTGACAAAATGCCCTAAATTTTCAAGTTTCGAGCGCCCCCACTCCCCCGCATATGGTCGGATCGGGAAACTGATTATTTCCAGGTTCGTTTGGTCGGGTCCCTGATATTCCTGCCAAGTTTCATTGTGCTAGCTCATCTAGAAGTACCCTAACTCAGAAAAAAGTGACAAAATGCCCTAAATTTGCAAGTTTCCAGCGCCCCGCACTCCCCCCCATATGGTCAGATCGGGAAACTGATTATTTCCAGGTTAGTTTGGTCGGGTCCCTGATATGCCTGCCAAGTTTCATTGTCCTAGCACATCTGGAAGTACCCTAACTCGGATATGTGGGACAAAAAAACTCGGACCGACCGACAGACCGACAGACGGAATTGTGATCGGTATATGGCACTTGAGCCAGAGGCTGCAAGTGCCATAAAAAAGAGAACATATAACCTCCCGTACTTCCATGACGTGTGCAAACCGCATGTTAGCTTTACTCAAAATTTCTAAACCCGCAAGTTTGTCTCGTTGCCGCCAGCGTAATGGGCGGCACTACGAGATTGACCCGTTCGCGAAGCGTGGAAAGCATAGATACTGGCGCTACTCCCTAGTGTTCTTTTGCTCTGATCGAGGATCGAACGGCTTCTCTGTGCCAGAGGCGTTACCAGACAAGATGTTAGGGGGGGGGGGGGGAGGGGGGGGGGCAAGGTATTTACCGACTGGCTGGTCATTTTTTACTGATTGTTTTTCAGATAAATCGACTGTTTCTTGAAAAAATTAACTGTTCTTTGAAAATGAAATGGCGGCGCTAACTCATTTTGCATGTAAGGACCAGACAGGGGTATTACGTAACTGCTCTCCAAATACTGATAAATGAGGCTCATTCTCCCAAATACAATAAAACAAATAAATTAAACAATAAACAAATGAATAGTCAACTCGCCTAAGACGAGATCGGTTGCATGTAAGGATCAGACAGCGTATTACGTAGATGTTCACCGAATTCTGATAGCGCCCTTTCCTTTCGCCCACATACAAGAAATATAAAAAAGGAAGGCATTACGAAACTGTTCACCGAACTCTGATAACTGAGGTCCGTTCGCCCAAATATAACAGATAAATAAATGAAAGGTAATAAATAAATGGCAGTTCGCCTAAGACGATATCCGTTGCCTCTGAGGACCGGGCATAGGAATTATGTAATGTTCACGGAATTCGGATAACTGAGGTCCATTCGCCCAGCAAATGAACCATTCATGCCCCCTTCAGATATGTCCGCATATTCAACCTAGTGTCGTCCCAGTTTGTTAGACACTTCAGAGCGACAAATAATCCCTATCTTTTTCGCATCAAGTCTTCCTTCCACGGCTACGGAATACTTAATCAAACGGTGTTTCTCGGAGACCAGCGAGTGGGGGGGGGGTCACTAGTGATTGTGGCATAGTAAGCGATTCTGAGTAGTTTGGAGGCAATCTTTTCTTAGGAGATCCAGCAAGGAGTTCAGAAGGTTGTCTATGGGTTTCGGATTGCAACGGAGGCAGAATGCAGAGCCGGATCGCTATGGCAATAAATAAACAACGCGAATAACACAATGCAAAAAATATGCCATTGACTTCTACAAAAGAATGCATGCAGTAAGTTATGCTGTTATGAATATGAAAAGTTTAAAGTGCGTATATATTTTTAATTATCCTGTTGTGTTCAAAAGGGCCAATCAGCACGGATGTTGCGAAATTCTTGCTATCAGAAAAGACAAAACTAGATCTATGTTGCCTGGGCAACTTGCGAAGTGGTGAAGCAACCTTTGTTCGCTAACGACTAAACGCTAAAGTTGTCAACCTATCGAAACTAAAGCCCGGCAAACTGCAAGAATTTACTGGTTAGAAACAATAGACAAGAAATGCAGAACCAAGGGTGATCTTTGTTTCTTAGAAATTTCAAAAAAATATTACAACCGATTCTTACAACCCTTTTAAACTTAGGAAAAATGTCTTTCGCAATAATAGGTCTTGCAACCAGGGGCGTCCAAGTGCATTTTCTTGCGTGTGTGTGTGGAGGGGCGGTCTTTTACTTTCTTTATTTTGTATTACACCGTTGTAACTGAGAAGCAGGTCACCAACAAAAATAAAAAAAATAAACAAGCTTTTGTCTCAATAAACACTTCCGAGGGGCTTAAATGCTACCTCAAAATACGCTGTTTCTGTCTTTCTTTCCACGAAAGTGTCATAAACAATGAACAAGAGCTGAAAGCCCTTTGCAAGGATTAGTTGCGTAAAAAAAATAAACAAGCTTTTGTCTCAATAAATACTTCCGAGGGGCTTAAATGCTACCTCAAAATACGCTGTTTCTGTCTTTCTTTCCACGAAAGTGTCATAAACAATGAACAAGAGCTGAAAGCCCTTTGCAAGGAATAGTTGCGTTTGGATCTCAATCCCCCTTGCGATTCTCCTCTCTTTTCTCCTATTTCACTTTTTTTTTTTTTATTGCTGAGGTTGTGTACTGTTTTACTGGATTTCCGTTTAAAAGTTTATTGTTTTGCTGTATGCGAATTTGACGCGTTATTCTCAGCCGTTTGACTTTTTTTATAGTTAACAGAGATTTTGGTTGAAATTTTGTTGTTCTTGTTGTTTTTGGGATCCCAGAAGGTTAGTGACGGGATACCTATGACTTCGTAAAGTTTGTTGGTCCGTCTGTCTATCTGTCTGTCTGTCTGTTAGCACGACAACCCTCGAAGGGGTTGAAATATTTTCTTCAGACTTGATATGAGGAAGATTTGGGTCAAAGGACAGGTCAGGTTCATAGACGGGCTCTGTACATCTATATTGAAGGGTGGGGGAGGGGGTTGAAAATTAAGGGTCAATAAAAAATATTTTAAAAAGCTAATGAGATAGTCAATTTGAGGGTAAGGAGACATGCTGAACCAGAATAGAACTTCATTTTCTCGCCGGGCAAGTAGTACACCCGAAATCCGGCAAAAACCGGAAAATTCGTTAAAAGTAAAAGTTTTATCTGAAGTTAATAAGAGGTTCGAAATAGGGGTAATGCAACATGCTGAATTCGTTATTGAATTTTGTTTTCTTGCCGGACAAGCTGTTCGTCTGGAATCCGGTCGAAACCGGAAATCTGCCCGGAAGTTTTAAATCACAATAAGATAGTCGATTTAGGGTGAGGAGACATGCTGAATCCATATCTGAGACTAATGTTTTCGCCTGACAAGAAGTTTACCCAGAATCCGGCCAAACCGAAAATTTGGTAAAAAAGAGTTCATCCTTAATTCGACTAGAGGTTTAAATCGAGAGTAAGAACACTCAATGAAACCACCTCAGAACTTTATTAAGTTGATTAGAGATGATATATAGCGGCAAACATGCATGTTGAAAATTCAGAAGATTAGTTGTTTGTCCGAAATTTGTCATGGAACACCGATACGTTACATTTTTTTTTTTTTCACATTTTCATGCAGTTGATTATGGATAAGTAGTAACATAATAAAGGGGTCTGTCGAAGACCGGAAATCTACAAGACCCGATTATCTGGATCAAAGCCTTAATTGTGGGATCCCATCGAAGCCTTTGGTCTTGTTTGGTTGGGCTTCCGTTCCAGTAAGTGCAGCTCCTTTTTTTCGTTAGTTTGTCGAAGTTTTTTTGTTGTTGATATTTTGTTTTGAGGGTACTTAGTCTCTTACAGGTTTGCCTCTCGGCATTGAAGATACTATTAAAAAAAAAAAAAAAAACCTTTATTCTCTCTAATAAACAAAGCCAATTCTGCTTTCCTTGCGTTTTTGTATTCTGGGTTTCCGTTCTCCTTCCTGCTTGGTCAACACATGTTGGATGTTCAGTCCCTATAAACAGGTATTAAGGGGTTTCTAAAGTAATGTTTTTGTCAAAAACGAGAACGTAAAAAGCGAGAAGAGCAGAAACCCGGAACGAAAACCCAGTAGAGCCCAAAAGAAGGCACGTTAGAACGTTGTTCCTGCCCCTCACTATGAAGCTTGAAAGAGCCAGTTTTCGTGCCCCTTTTTAGTACTCGTGCTTCCTGCACTATTTTCGAGTTTTGGCCGGATTCTGGGTGAACTACTTGTCCGGCGAAAAAATAATTTTCATAAACGTGTTCAGCATGCCTCCTTACCTCTAGACTGAACCTCTACGATTAAACTATTAGTTTTCATGAATTTTCCGGTTTTAGCCGGATTCCGAATGAACTACTTGTACGGCGAAAAAACGATTTTCATATTCAAAAATATTTTTGTTAGTCCCTTAATTTGAACCCCCTTCCTCACCCTTCAAAATAGGGCTACAGAACCCATCTTCAAACTTGACCTGTTCTTTGACCCAAAGAGTCCTCGTGCCAAATTCGAACAAAATATCTAAGCCCCTTCGAGAGTTATCGTGCTAACAGACGGACTTCTATTCTATGAAGTAATAGGTATCCCTCCACTTACGTTTTGATCCCAAAAACTGACATAAGAAAACTATTGATTTCTTACCATTTTTATAACCAGAAAACACAAAAAAACGGCGGACTTGCAGTTGAATTATAGTTGAAAGTAAGCTGCAAGTTGTAAAATAAAGAACAAAGTCGTTTTAGCCTAGAAGTATTGGATCAAAAACTGTTAGCTCAAAGAAAATCCGATGAAAAAATTATTTAAAAACAAACAAATTCATATCAGCAAACGCTTCCTGATCAAGAAACAAATCCTCAAGCACCAGTGCATCCTCAGTGCTCCTTTTCCTTTGATCAGTTTTATAAGCAAAAAACTGACTTTTCCTGACCTTTTTTCCAATTTTTTTTTTACCTTTTTTCTAAATCTATAATTGGGTGGCAGTACTGCGGTGCTTGCCGTTTTAGACTATATAGACGTCAAACAATGTTTAGCGTTATGTTTTACAGAAACTTAACGGCTTCAGCCTGAATGTTTCAGTAATGCGTTTTTGTTACCGCGTATCTGTTACCGCGGTAACTGGACCTGCAAGTAGTCGTTTTTACTGTTACCGTGGTATCAGATACCACGGTTGCTGCGCTTTTCGAAGTCATCCCTGAACAAAAACTGATACCTGTTACATCACTCAGTTCCAAACTTCGGTATCAGATACCACGCTATCTGCAAAAACGAACTAGTAACGTCATAAGATAGTCACCAGGTTCTCACATGTGTGTTGGAACTGCGCAACTTTGAGTAAATGTTATGGAACTTTCGAAAGTTTACTTCCTTAATTCACAACGCTTTAAGGAATTTGGATGTAATGGTAGCTAGAACAAAACCAAAGGCTTCGATGGGATCCCAAAAATTCAATATCTGATGCAGACAACTGGGTCTTGTCTTCGCCAGATCCAGTCTTAACCAGACTCCCTGAACATTTTTACTATTAAAATTCAGAAACAGATCAAGGCCAAATAGCTAATCATCTGAGAAAACCAAGTTCAGATATGGATTCAGCATGTGTGTTTCCCCCTATAAGTCATATCTGTTTTGACAAAAACTTCCTGCCACTTCTGCCAATTTCCCGGTTTCGGCCGAACTCCGGAACTACTTGTCCGGCGAAAAAAGATAGCTCAAAAACGAACTCAGGGTATCTTCTTTCCCCAATAATGATTATCTAATCAACTTCAAATAAAAATTCCAGTCGGATTCCCGTCGAACTATATGTCCGGGTAAAAAATGATTATCACACACGGATTCAGCATCTCTTCTTACCCCTAAATCGGATATCTAATCAACTACAAATAAAACTTTAACTTTTAACAATTTTCCGGTTTTGGCCGGATTCCGAGCGAACTACATGTCCAGGTAGAAATTTTTTTCACATAAGTGTTCAGCATGTCTTCTTGCCCTAAATCGAACATCTAATCAACTCCAAATAAAACTTTTACTTTTAACAAACTTTCCGGTTTCGGCAGGATTCCGGGAGAACTACTTGTCCGATGACAAAATGGTTTTTACCATCGTGTTCAGCATGTCTTCTTACCCCATGATCAACTATCACATTAGCTGTTTCAAAATATTTTGTTTGTCCCTTAATCTGAAACCCCTCCACCACCCATAAATGTAGGGCTACAAAGCGCATCTCCGAACTTGACTTGTCCGATGACCCAATGAATCCTCACACCAAGTTTCATCAAAATATCTCATTCCCTTCGAGAGTTATCGTGCTTACAGACGGACGGACGGACGGACAGCTTTTGCGATGTCATAGGTATCCATCCACTTACGTTTTGGGATCCGAAAAAACAGGCTACTGACTTACCTGTTGCTTGTTATCCTTTGAAAACGGTAGAAGAGTTGAGACGTGAAACATGATTTCGTGGCCTTCAAATATCGTGTGAACTGAGTAGCTGCCCGTCATATCACCTAAAAATAAAGAACTTAACTTTACTGTCCTTTCAGAAACTTCAAAAAAAATTACCAAGATCGACAAGGTGCTCTTAACCTCCTTTAAGGAAATAAAAACAATTTATTCGGAAATTTTCTTGGTCAGATAATTATTTCTCTAAGATGTTGTTTAGCTTATACACAAAAACATCAACAAAGAAAAAGAACTTTTTAATGTTAATATTCTTATTATTACTTGTATGTCATCGAATCCTTATCGGTTTTATGGCACTTGCCCTTCGATCAAGTGCCATATAACGATCGCAAGTTCTGTCCGTCCGTCTGTCAGTGGGTCCGAGTTTCGCTAGTTCGGGCACTTTCACATAAGCTAGGACGATGAAACTTGGCAGGCATATCAAGGACCCGACCAGAAAAGGTCACTTCCTGGGAAGTGACTTCCCATCCTCGGGGGGATAGTGGAGGGAGGGGGAATCCGGAAAACTGAGGTATGTATAACTTCCGAATAGGTCATCGGAAACTTGATATTTCGAAAGATCTCGTGTCTCGGGCGACCCAACTTCAATCCGGACCGGATCCGGGGACTTTGGGGGGAGCTGGAAGGGGGGGGGGCGGCTGAGATCTTGGGAAACGCATAAAGTGGAGGGGTCGGGTAGGTGCTCTTAACCTCCTTTAAGGAAATAAAAACAATTTATTCGGAAATTTTCTTAGTCAGATAATTATTTCTCTAAGATGTTGTTTAGCTTATATACAAAAACATAAACAAAGAACTTTTTAATGTTAATATTCTTATTATTAATTGTATGTCATCGAATCCTTATCGGTTTTATGGCACTTGCCCTTCGATCAAGTGCCATATAACGATCGCAAGTTCTGTCCGTCCGTCCGTCCGTCTGTCAGTGGGTCCGAGTTTCGCTAGTTCGGGCACTTTCACATAAGCTAGGACGATGAAACTTGACAGGCATATCAAGGACCCGACAAGCTTAAGTGACTTCCCATCCTCTGGGGGATAGTGGAGGGAGGGGGAATCCGGAAAATTGAGGTATGTATAACTTCCGAATAGGTCATCGGAAACTTGATATTTCGAAAGATCTCGTGTCTCGGGCGACCAAACTTCAATCCGGACCGGATCCGGTGACTTTGGGGGGAGCTGGAAGGGGGGGGGGGGGCGGCTGAGATCTTGGGAAACGCATAAAGTGGAGGGGTCGGGTAGGTGCTCTTAACCTCCTTTAAGGAAATAAAAACAATTTATCGGTCGGGATGTACCTGGTAGGCATATCAGGAACCCGAACAGACTGACTTTAGAATGGTATTTTCTCCGATCCAACAATCGTGGGGTGAGTGGAGGGATGGGGAATCCGGAATCTCGTGGCATGAATAACAATTGAACGAGTGATCGGATTTGAACGAAACTTGGTAAGTGGAAAGACCTATCGTCTCAGATGTTCAACGTCCAGCCTGGACCAGATCCGGTACTTGTGGGGGGAGTTGGAGGAGGCACCGGAAATCTAATGAAACGCTTAGAGTCGAGGGATCGGGAGTGAATTTGGAAGGAAGAACAAGCATGAGCCACAGATACGTTCTTGACAGAACCAGATCGTATCGGGGCTCTTTGGGAGGAGTTAGAGGGGGTTTCTCATAATTCCGGTGATCGCGAGTTAGGAAACTTCCAGATGTGCCAAGGACGATGAAACTTGGCAGAGATATTAGTAACCCGACCGAATAGACTTAAGGACCCGACACAGTGCCCTAGGAAAACTTCCGACCATTTTTGAGGGAGTTAAGGGAAGGGGAATCCGGAAATACTGACTTCCGTAGGTTGCAAACGGGTGGTTAGATTCGAATGAAACTTTACGGATAATAAGCATGGGTGACATAGATATGCAAAACATGTGTCGGAAGCGAATGCGGATATGGTTGGGGCAGTTGTAGGGGGATACCGGAAATAGTGTAGCACATCTAGGGATCAAACGAGTGGATCTAACCTGGAAGGTAGAAAATTCATTTGGATGATCCCAAGGCGATGCCGGAAATCCTCAGACTCGAGTGAAACTAGATATCCTATTTCTAGGTACCAGCCTGGGGGGATTGAATGTGTATTTTGTGACGTTCTCATCTACTTTCTTGCATCACGTACTCGTAACAAGTGCCATATGAGATCGTACCTGTTTTCTTTTGGTTGGAATTGCACGTCATTTTATGGTTTTTTGAGTGCACATCGCTTTTCTATTGGTATTGATATTTGCCGGAAACGTATCAGAAAGATCCTAAATCGAAATTATCCCTCGCTTAAAGGACCTATCTTACCTATAATACTACTGCAACCTACTTCCATATATTTCTAAACCCGGAGACCCCAATTTCGTACGGTACATTCTAACCCCTCTAACAAAACCACGCTGATTTTCTCACTTGCCGTGTTTTGCTACCTTCGAGATGTATCACGCTGTCGACGGTTATCTGCAAGTAGTTTTTCCATCAGAAAAACTGGTTATGTAAATTGTTTCACTGTTTCCGAACGGGTCCCGGAAAATGCTTAAAACAGCCAAAACCGTGGTTTATTTGTTGAAAGCACAGCCTAGTTTTAAAGTATTCAAAAAATTTTAAATACCGTATGTTTGAAGAGTGAATAGTGCTGACCAAGAAACCCCAGAGAAACTTGTTTTGTTTCTTTTATTATGAATATTCGGCTTTGTACCTTATCTCTAACCTCCCTACCCTCGTCTATATAAGCGTTACGGTGGTGACATGGCACAGACATAGAAACTCTTAATCCACACGTCGCACTATTTACTGTTTCGTTCCACAATTCTGCATGTGTTGAATACTTTAAAAACCAAGCTCTGCTTTACCCATGGCTTTTGCTGTTTTAAGCCTTTCTCCTGGCCCACTGATTTCAAGCACAAATAGAAAAACAGATTTTCTCACGCCCCAGACAGTGTCGGGAGCATTTTACGCATAAAACATAGCGAAGCAAGGCAATATTGAAAGTCCCTGGGTTGTCGGTAGGGGGGGGGGGAGAATATACTGTATTAAATTTGGGTATCCGGCTTAAGAATGGAATGGAGAGATTATGGAAGTGGCTGCATCGGCATTATAGGTACAACGGATCCTTTTAATTCAGCATCTATTTGGATTCTGCCGAGCCACACAGGCACCTCCCAGTGACTCCGAGCACTCAAAGAAGCTGTTCAAACGTGTCTGTTAAAACCAGGTCAAGAAAAGCATTCTTCACTAACAGACTGGTTCACTAGCAGTTCAGTTCAGTTCATTTCTTACGATCAAAATATATTTAACTATGATGCCAGTACCTGCCCCAAGAAAGGTACAAAAAAGCACTTGCTACTGGGCGGGTACATAAAACTCATTTCCTAACTAATAATTAACTAAAAACAAACATAACAGAAAAGAGCAGTAAAATAAGAAATAATAACCAATCTCTCATCAACTCATTTAATAATAATAATGAGAAAAAAGAAAATAATAAGAAAAATAGGAAAAACAGAAAAAAAACTATGAACCTTGGCCTAACAAATACTTTTTCAAATTTTTTTCAAAATAGCCCCAGGTGCTCAGCCGCCCGAATGCTCTCCGGAACAGAGTTCCACACATTAGGCCCTGAAAATCTAGTAGGGAAGCCGGCCCTGGTTCCAATTCTATGCGGGACGACGAAGTCACTAGCATGACGCGTTTCATAATGATGCAAAAATCTATTGTCACTAAAATGATAAGCAAAAATTCCGACTTGGTACTCCCGTAACTGTCCTACATTCAGCACTTGCAACATTTTGAAGCAACTAACAGACCTTGGAACCCTTGGGAAAATATTACCCCAACAATTATTCCTACTCCCAAAGCATCCATTAAGGCGCTGGACAAAGAGTGGGTGACGAAAGGTACGTGCACAAACAGGTTGCGTTCCAGGAACTTATATAGGGGCGGAGCTTTTCTTAATTCTCAATTCTTCAATTGTTAACTTTTCCCCACGATGCTCACCAACCATCGTTACAAAATAGTTATCAATCGTCAAGTTCTACTACTTAAATCGTAGATAGGCGGAGCTTGAATTTCAGGATCAAAATCCTGGAATGCAAAAATTAACAACTGGTAGCAATTTGTTAACAGTCGTTAAGGTCTGGAACGCAACCGCAGTCCGATCTTTGCAGTCGGATTCTACTCCTTCATCGCTCCGTAACTTTGACGCATTGCATGCAAAATCTTATCGGACTGGCACGTAGCTTAAAGACTGGAAAGATGTGACATCCCGTCCTGCTCGTACTTATTATAATAAGCCACCTAATCAACTCAGGAGCGAAGATCTTCAGATTCAAATTTACTCCGAAGTGCAAATTGAGGTAAAAATAATGGCGGTACTTTTAATCTTCTACCTTCTTCAAACAATAATGGTGTCAAGCTTGCTTTATGTTTTTCAATTGTTTGGCTGCATTTTTAAAATTGTCGTCCGACAGGTTTATCTTGTTGTTTTGAACTCCTTCCTTTTAGCTTCGTTTCCTCACTTCTTATAACTACGGCACGCTAAGTTTTCCTTTGTACTTTAATACTTTGCAGAGCGAGACGTTGGAATAGACTCGATAAACGCCAACAATAAAATCGGTAATTTACTGAGGCAGCCCTATCTTTTAAGGCCCTTATAAAGTTGAATATTCTGAATCGAGAGTTGAAAAGATGTCTGTAAACATTATCTGAATTCGTGAAGGGACTATTCAAAAGGGAAACCTAATTCTCCTACTTTCACCCGTTATTTTAATTTGACTTGTTACTATTTTAGTAGTGAAAACATCATTTCTAGAAAATTGCTTCAAAGATGCTTTAAAATGTTATACAAAAATAAATGTCCGCTTTCTTCTACCGTTAACCATTCTCTATCTCCCGCCAGAAACAAAGAATATGGTAAATTCTGAACTGTCAGACATTAATCAGCATTTATTCCTATGCGAACGCTCTCAAGTGGATGAATAATTCAAAACTTAAATGGCCTCTGTCCCCTTGAGCAGTAGGTTAGATTAGGGGGGGGGGAGGGGCGTGGCTTCTTAGGATGAGAGCTTGCATTTCTGAAGGGCAAACTGGACGACGTGACCCAGCCCCAAAGGAAGTCCTCACCCCGAAGAAATTCGGGTTCAATTTAGGGAGTTCTAGCCGTTCACCAGAACACTTGTTGTTACAGTAATTTAAATCGTATAACTAAAGCAAGTTTCTTTCCTTAGATCCATCCTTCGACGACCTCACCGCATTCTTCCTGGCTCTACTCATCTTAAAGACCACATACTCGGTCTTTAAAGTTTAACTGAAAAGCCAACTTATTTTTGTGTCATATAACTGAATACACTGTATAATTTGGATTCTGCCAAGAGATTTTTTTATTTTCCACTATCTGCTCTAGTTATGGCGTTCAGAATAACTGCGGCCGTCCCCACAACCTAATTTCTACTATGACGCGGGAAATTTTAATCTGAACACAAACGCGGCTTTTAAGTGGGCAATGGTGAGCTTGGTGAAGACTGCTTAGTGCCTGAACAAAAAAAATCATAAACTTTATGGTAAGGCATACAACACAGATACAAGCGCATAGAGGTGCCACAAATCACACGGAAATTCCACTATTTGAAAATCGATTATCCGTGAATAGCGGAATAACGAAGTAACGCATTTTCAGCGGGTCTTCAACCCAATTTAAGTGAATAAGTGATGGGTAGCTAGATTGTCCTATCCCAGCCCTTTTCAGTTAAACTTTAAAGGCCACCTGTCCACACAGTCATTATGCTGGCGCTACTGCCAATTTCCCACACCGAACCTGCTGCTGAAATACCAACATACTCCTTTCTTTACACCTTCTGATTACATTACAGTAACCATGTATTTACGACTCGAGAGTTTACAAGTTATGAACTAGAAAGCGGGTAGAATTGTCCACCACAGCAGATAGGAAAGAACCGAATCTACATCTTGCCGAGCGCCATATTGTACGCTACCTGAGCCACCGGTCAATCCGGCGGCTTCTCGCCAAGTCGCCAAGTAGGTCGCCTTCGAGCGTGATCCGTACACGCTTTCCTAAACGTAAACGACGAAAACTACCAAAGGAGAACCTTAATAGACAACCGAATGGTAAAGCTAATAGAATTTTAATGTAAAAATGGAAAGAATAAGTGCCACACTTGTGTAACTGAGTGGAGGAGGAGAAAAAAATGGAGAACCTTACAACAATATATACAGTAGGGTTACAGTAGGCTTCAAAAACTCATATTCACTGACGCCAGTCTTATGGGAATTCCGCTTTTTCACCTGTAATCATCAGAACGTCCGTGTTATGTACAATATACCGTATGTTTTAAATTTTTTTTTTAAGTCGGTGTCGTGCCGATCTCTGGGGCAGTAGTAAGTGACGTTCTCGTCTAGACCCTAGGAGGTTGGGAGTTATGCTCGTACTTCTGGCTTTTGCTTTTGTTATGTTTTCTTTGCTTCAGTTTGCTTGCGTTTGTAGAATGGTTTGCACTAAGCTTTAGCCCCTCTGGAAAGGAACGTAAGTCTCCAATTACCCAGGTCAACCTTGCATAATGGTGTTCATGCCAGTGAATGCCACTCTCAGCCCTCAAATCCAACTTTACCCCACTCCGGCAGCGGCTGGAGGCCAGGCTGGCGGCTGGATGTGGTCCATGATCTGGACTTCTTGAGCTGAAGCTATCAGTGAAGGAAACAGTTGCTTGCATGGTTGTTTAAGTCCAAGGATATGACTTTCAGCTGAAATGGCTTAAATGCCAGTAAAGTCTCTCACACCAAAGGTAATTAGAGCCCATCAACAAAGAGTCAATTTATTGACGAGATTAAGCTGTGACCCAGCAAAATGGCCGAGAAAGTTATCCAAAAGATGCAGGAAGATCCCGCAAATCAAGTAATAAAGAATTTTGGGGATCGACTAAAACCAGGAAGGGAAGGGAACGCGAGAAAAGCAGGAAGGCATACTAAAACCAGGAAGGGCATACTAAAACGAGAAAGGCTGTCGCCAGAATTCAAAACTGGAAAGCCGCACCGTTCCCTTCCTCTGTTTAGTATTCTTTGAGGGGTCGGCAACTTTCCAAATTCAAAGTTCACCACCCCTTCCTCGTTTTAATATCCTGTAGTATCCGTCGTTTTAGTATCCGTCTGAACTAGAAATGAAAAGGTGAATTACAATTTTGATAGTTGCTGACCCCTCACTGAACGTAATGCCTACCCATGCCAGGATACTAAAACGAGGAAGAGATGGTGAACTCTGAGTTTGAAAAGTTGCCGACCCCTCGAAGAATACTAAACAGAGGAAGGGAACGGTGCAGCGTTCCATTTTTTCGCAGCCTTGAATTCCTTCCTCGTTTTAGTATACCCTTCCTCGTTTTAGTATGCCCTTCCTGGTTTTAGTATGCCTTCCTGCTTTTCTCGCGTTCCCTTCCCTTCCTGGTTTTAGTCGATCCCAGAATTTTGAGGGGAAATCCCTAATGAAAGAGTGGTGTTTTCATCAACTATGTTTCAAGTGATGGTTTACCATCAACTGTATATCGAGGGATTGAGACAATGGACGATTTGTGGCACGAGTTTCAGCCAGAGTTTTTGGCCTGCTCCACATATTAACAATAATAACCATGCCGACCTCACGATGGCTCTGGGAATCAACTCGCATAAAGTCGATTTAGCGGATTGACTCAACGTTCGAATACAAGAATCATTACCTTTCACATCCAATCCTCCTCGATATTTGTCCCATCCTTTTAACCTGATTTTGTTTCCAAGGAGACTCAGGAACCTGTCAAACTCTCTGCTTCCTTTTTCTGTAAAAAAAACAAAAAAAATCAGAGGAAAAGATTAAGCTAGCCTACTCTATAAGCTTATCATATTTTCAGCTGATGGGTCTAGATGTTCCTACGGCCCAAGCTGACTGCGAATCATATTTGACGGTGCAAAACGGATAAGTCAGCTAAATTTTATTCGAGCAATATTTCGGCCCTTCTTGGCAAGGGTCCTCTTCAGGCTCAAGCCGCTCAAGCTGGAAAATAAACTGGGTCTGCGGTACAACAAAGTCCAAATGAAAAAAAAATGAAAAATAGATTTCGTTGTTTTCCTTGATCAGCTTATTATCCCTCTAAGATGATGATATCTGAGTGATAAATATAATTTCGGATATTTCGCTTACACTTCAGGCAACCGTGCTCAGCGGAAAACAAACTTAATCGCAAATTCCACAAACAATACCAACAGATGAATATTCATTCAGCCCAAGCGGCGCTGACTTCGATCGGATACGGATACGTCAGTTGCATTTTATTAGAGTTATGTTTCGGCCCTTCTTGGCAAGGGTCCTCTTCAGGCTCAAGCCACTCTAGCTGGAAAATGAACTTGCCGAAAAACAACTGAAAATTTGTCCTTAAATATCTGATTTTGTGAATTTCTTCAAAAGGGTAGAGATTCTTCCGCATTTTGGTTTTGGTCACCTGTGTTAGAAATTTATATAATTACCTATTAGAAATATATATCTAATAAAATGTAGCTGACTTATCCGTTTTGTAGCGTCAAAAACCGCCATATTTTACTGAGGATTAACTCATGCGTCAGAGTTTTTAATTCACTTCTGTTCTTTTCGCTCGTTTCTTCTCTGGGAGTTATTTCTGCCAGTTTCCCTCGGAACGACCAAATTTCATGAAAACTAGTATTGCTTGTGTAGAGCTTATAGCCGCTCAAGTTGGAAAAACGAACTTGTGGGAATTTTTTTCCCCACAAGTTCGTTTTTCCAACTTGAGCGGCTTTGAGCCTCAAGGGCCCCCTTGCCAAGAAGGGCCGAAATATAGCTCTAATAAAATTCAGCTGACGTATCCGTTTTGCACTATCAAATATGTAAAACAATATTTGGATTGGTACATAGACACAGAATATTTGTATAAAGACATATGTACGTAAGCTACGTATACACACCCTTTTTAAAACATGAACATCTTAATACTCGAACCCGCATCGTTTCTTCTGGTTTTTAGTTACATGTCGTTTTGGGGTTTGCTGGCTCCGCATCGATTTTCTATTGGTATTAATTGACAATGTAAAACGGATGCGTCAGCTACATTTTACTAGAGCTACATTTCGGCTATATAAATCGCCCAGACATGCCGACAAGTATCCATCTTAGCTGGAAAGAAGGAGAAGAGACGAATTATTCCAAAACCAAAACAGCAAAACAGCAAAAACAGCAGCCGTGTTCAGAATGAAATCACAGCACCCGTTCTAACTCCAATGAATTTCCAGAGAAGTTCATAAAATCAGGAAGAATCTTTCATTATTTTTCCGCAAATTCATTTTCCAGCTTGAGCCTGAAGAGGGCAAGAAGGGCCGAAATATAGGACTAGTAAAATGTAGCTGACTTATTCGTTTTGCACCGTCAAATATGATTCGCAGTCAGCTTGGGCTGAAGGCCTATCTATAGTTTATGACGGCTTCTCTGGCGGCTGGTGCAGTATTGTGGTAGGAAAAATAGATATGTTTACTGTCAAACGTCGCTCGCACAACCAGAGCAAAATTACACTAGGGAAAAAAATAACGTCACGACCAGAGCAAAATAACATTAGGAAGTAGCACCAAGACCTATGCTTTCCATGCATCGGAAACGGACTTTAGTCGTAGCGCCGCCCACTATGCTCAGAACTTTCAAAGTGAGACAAACTTGCGGGTTTAAAGAATTTCTAGTCGGCTACAGCTTCGATGTGGTCTGCACATATCGATGAAACAGGGGAGGTTGTATTTTTTTTTGCTGTTTTCGGAATATGGAGTTATCGGAGCCAGCGCTGGTGCAGGAACGACTGAGTTTCAGTAGGACGTTCACTATCGCTAATGGTGCTAGTGTCGCTGTTACTCGAGTGTGTGTCACCTTTTTCAAGTCTTGGCCCTACTGTTATTATGCTCTGGTCAAGACTTATGCTTTCCTTGCTTCGCCAACGGATCATACTCGTAGCACCGCCCACTACACTTGCGGCTTTTAAAGCGAGACAAACTTGCGGATTCAGAAATTTCTAGTAAAGCTAAGATGCTGTCTGCACACATCGAGGAAACAGGGGGGGGGGGGGGGGGGCTGGTGCACGGCAGATTGAGTGTCAGTAAGGACGTTCACTATCGCTGGTGGTGCTAGTGTCGCTGCTACTCGAGTGTGTGTCACCTTTTTCAAGTCTTGGCGCTACTCTTTAGTGTTATTTTGCTCTGTGCAAAATTAAACACCTACACTGAATTCGTAGCTTATATAGCCCCAGGCAAAAGGCCAGCCTAACTGAGTGTCTAGAAATAAATTATCCCATTCTCTAAATATATCGCACGGTAGGTTAAAAATTGGAGTCTCCCGAACTGAAGTTCTCGTTGCTTGCGTATTGCTAGAGCGCAATGCGCTAGGGCGGAAAAAAAATTGTATCAAGACAATTTTGAATTGTTAAAAAAAGTTGAAATGAGTAGTCAGAAGAAAACTTTATGAGACCTTGGCCCTTCTTGGCAACGGTCCTCTTCAGGCTGTAGCTTGAAGTCTCATCTTTTGATTTTTAGCTACGTCTAGTTCGCTACGGCCCACTAACTTAAAAAACAGTTACGGCTTTAGTTTCTTCGCTCTTCTTAGCAAGGGTCAAGAAGAACGGAAAAACCGAATACCCTATCGTTAGCACTTACCATTGCTAAACATTTCATCATCCGACGTCTGCCCAGCCTTTGCATATAGTACACCAAACTTGAAGTTAACAGCACCCTCCTGTTCTTCTAATGTCAGCAGATTCTGGAAACAGAAATGAAACAAAAGATTATTCTCCAGGGCCCAGAGATCTTAGGTCAAATCCTGCTCAGTACTGAACAAACTACTATCACTTTTTTGCTACGGAAGCCGCGGCGGAAATGTAAGCTTGTTTTTAATTGCCTCCTCTTCTTCTCACTGACACAAGTGTGGCACCAACTCTTTCTATTTTACTTTAGAGAAATATAAGCTTCTAAATATCTAATTTTGTTCTCCAGTCCATATTGCGACTGAGCGGCACTGTAGAGGCTGATTCCGAATTTTCTTAGGTTTAAAAAGCCGCAGCGAAAAACTAAGCCACATTAGTTTTTTAAAACTCAGTCGACTTTAAATGTCCTTGGGATAACCATTTACTGCAGGTAGAGGCAACACACTAGTTCTTTCAGCCACATATCCCAAATTCTTAGATAGACTGCCGAATATCGGGTACAACCACAGTTTGGAACAGGAACATTGGAAACATCCGATGTTCTCTCCGATTCAAACCCTGACATAATTGTAAGTGCAGAGTATCGTATTATTAATGCTTATGTATCAGTTATAGTAAGAATAACAAAAATTTGAACCTTAAACCTCTACCAAACTCAGGTCACCCTATGCCAAATAATAAATGTTGATGATTTCATAAAACGGGTTCCGGCTACCAGTATCAAAACCTCCCAAGCGAAACACCCAAACCAGCCCCCCCCCCCCCACTACAGTGTTAATAAAATGCAATACATTTTATGAAAAGTATATATAGAGGCGAGCCACGCGTTTACATTTAACTCGCATGTCTAGGGATTATATGCTCGAGACCCAAACTGCAGTTATTAATAAGATTTTCTAAATTTTATTTATTTGCATTCGAGGGGGATTTGTCCGGGGGTGGGGGGGGGGGGCACCATGGTGATTTTGGTACCGGGGGGATTTCGCCAGCGAGGTTTTGAGTGGGGGGTATCTTCGGGTGGGGGTTTCGCCAGGGAGGTTTTTGCCTAGACCCTCATAAAACAACGAATCAGAACTACCTTATTTTGGGTTAGGTAAGGTTATAACCGGCGTTTACCCGACTGTAATCGGTAAAAGCCTGGGGTTCATGTTGGACTGCTACGCACCCTAATTCCGATCTGGACTAGCAACAGCTCGCTACCCGATGCAAAACTTCTGGGGCCTGTAGTAGTATGATACTATAGAAGTCAGTATGTTGAAAAAGCCTTCGCAAACAAAAAGTCTCAAATCGTGAATTTCACTCAACATCCTCCTAAAAAAAGGCTCTTCAGACTGAAGGGACTCCTCACATTTACCCTGATGTGATTTCCTTGTTGAATCCTTGATTTACAAACTAACTTCAAATGCGTTTTAGATTTCATACAATGGAGTTTTGCAAGCCATGCGAAAGATTTGCGAGGAAGCAGTCGAATCAGCCGCTACAGGAATTAGATTTGGTTACTGGAAAATTTTGCCGAACCGTTCGAGGCATAGCAGACCTGGGCTTGGGAAGTTATATCCCACCTTTTGCGCACCGTATGTTAACTTCCTTGCTGGATTACATTCTATATTCAGAAGAAAGGACCTTCGACGCATACGCTCGAAATACTTCAGATATCTGAAATTTCTTCTCTACCTAGCCCGCCGCACGCGGAACCGCGACCTGATCCGCCGTTTGCGAATTTCCGACCTAACGTTGACGCTTGAAGCCCTTTACTCTAATTTGTGTTCTCCGATTGGAAACTTACCTGTCCACGATCCCATCACTGTGATTCTAATTCAGTGAACCTTTATCGAATTTTTTTTTTTAGGTGTTTTGTGATTATTTTACATTTTATATTTTTTTGTCCTTTTCTACTGCACTTATGCCCTTGGGCAGTGCGTCATAAATCCTTCCTTCATTCATTCAAACAGTTGGACCTTCCGCCTTACTGAAGATGCGGTTAATGCTGAATCGATTAATAGCTCCATGTTTATTATCGATAAGACTTTAGCTCGATTCTGTGTGATTATTACCACTTTTTTAACATAACATAACGAATTTATTTCAAACAACCACTATCATGGCAATGCCAAATTTGGGTATTACGTCAAGCATAATGCACATTTTAAAATCTATACAGTTAATCATCAATTCGTCATCACAGACCTGTTATAATATATAAATGAAAACCAAAAACAGAACACGGACGTTGGAATAATATCACATACAGCTACCACCATCATTATAAATTTTTGTGAAACTCGGAACGAAGCTTTTCTGGTACCGCGTATGTGTTGCAGGTACGGGGGACAACTTTGGAACCTTTGAACTTGCGACCCTTTCCTGTCGGTTTCTTGCGTTTTCATAAGGAGGAGGAAGCATATCGGATAGAACAGGATGGTGGAAGAGTTTATGACCAACCGCTAAGCTCAGCCGCAGTCTCCGACTCTCAAGGGTTTCCATCTTAAACTTTCTTAGGAGAGCAGAATAGGGCACTTTGGGCTCACGACTTATTATTAGGAGTGCACGTTTCTGTATTCTTTCTATTTGTTGTGTCTGTTCGGCAGTAAGGGCAAAGTGCCCAAACAGCAGCCGCATATTCCAAAGTGGACCGAATGAAAGAAACGTAAATTCGGACAAGATGGGAATTAGGTGCTTGGAACTTAGCCAGAAGTTTTAACTGCTGTAGACCAGCGTTTACACGCTTTAGCATTACGTTGGTATTGTCCTCCCATTTAAGATCAGACGTGATTGTTACACCAAGGAGCTTTAGCTTCTGTACCTGTAAACCAGAAGGCAGTGTTTCTTCAAAGGAAATGCTAGTTTTGAGGAAGGAAAAGGTTAAAATTGCACTTTTATCTTCGTTTACCTGCATGTCCAACAACCTGGCTTCATCTTTAATGTCTTCTATTATGCCTGCAGCTTTGCTTTTAATATTTCTGTAGCATACTTCGGTTAAGCTTAAATCATCCACAAATTTCCAGCGATCTGGGTGCTCTTGCGCTATATCATTCATCATTACAAGGAACAGCATAGGTCCAAGTAAAGTTCCCTGTGGAATACCACAGAAAATATCCGATAGTTCAGAGAACACGTTTTTGTACTTCGTTGTTTGTTTTCTATTCTTCAAAAATCCAACTAAAATATTTACAATAAAAGGTCTGACCTTGAACTTTTCGATAAGTCTCTTTATCAAATTTGTATGATTAATGAGATCAAAACCTTTTCTAAAATCTATGGTTATTAAGTTAATCCACTTATTAGGGTCGTCCAAATTCTTTAAAATAAAATCAATAAGACTAATTAAGTAATGACTGGTTGAAGTTTTAGGACGGTTCCCGAATTGTCTCGGGTCCATCTGCGACATTATCTCTGCTTTCAGCCACGTGGATACGAAACTCTCGTAAATTTTGCTAAAAACTGGTGTTAGAGTAATAGGTCTAGTCCCATCAAAATCATTTTTTGCTCCTTTCTTCGGGATAGGCGTGATATAACCAACTTTCCAAATTTCAGGGTATGTACCTGTAAGGGAAATCGGTATATGTAGGCCTAGAGGTGGAAGCTATTAAGATGCAATATTACGCGACCCAGTTGGCCACAACAAAGCGACAAACTATGTATCGACTCAGCTCACTCACACGGAGCGTGTACGATGGACTAAATGACAACAGCAAATGCGTCTGTCGTCGTATTTTTTCAATTTGATTCGAAGATTTTGACATTTGTTTTTAAACGTCTGCTCGATTTACGTTTTTCTTTGGCTATTATCTTTTGTGTTTCTCTTTATCCTTTAGTCATTTTCTTTTTTATACCCAGCTATCTAGACTCGTAGACTATCTAGACTCCACTAGTCTAAAACTATCAATAATTTATTCTTTCACAAACCTTTTGAATTTCTGGCGCATACACTTCTCTTGGATTCTTTTCAAGTCTGCTAAGATGTGAAAAATTTGTCAGGATATTCTTAACAGTCAAGGGCTTTCCTGGGATATGTGAAAGCTGGATCTTCTGCGCACCCTAAAAAACACAAAAAACTATGACAATCTCCTCATAGCCATTGAAAATACCTGGCAGAGGCGGGTCCAAAACGCACACCGGAAAGAAAGGGTCAAACATGGCGCTTCGCCAGATGGCCTTGCCACCCCTTATCACTGAAGCTACCAAGATCCGCCGCTGGAGATAACTGGGCCATGCCGTCAGAGTGGAAAGTACCAGACTCGCGAATTGTTGGCAACAGGAGGGATCCAGACGATGGCGGCGGCCGAAGAACACTTTACGCCGCACCTACCAGTCAGATCTCCGCAACCAGAACAAAATAACACTAGGGAGTAGCGCCAAGACTTGACAAAATTGAAAAACCCTCGAATAGCAGCGATACTATCACCACTAGCGATAGAGAACATCCCTACTGAAACTCATTCAGTCGTCCACCAGCGCTGGCTCCGATAACTTCATATTCTAAACACTGCAAAAATTGATACCACCTCAATTGTTTCCTTGGTGTGTGCAGGCTGCACCTTTACTTTTCTAGAAATTTATAAGCCTGCAAGTTCGTCTCGCATTAAATGCCGCAAGCATAGTGAGTGGCGCTACGAGTATGTTCCGTTTGCAAAGCATGGAGAGCATAGGTTTTTGCGCAACTCTCTAGTGTCATTCTGCTCTGTCCGCAACCAATGGATCCATCCAGCACTACTGATGTATCGACAGCGGATCATTATAGAGCGATTCTGGCGGTCTGAAAAGCGCCGCGAGCTTTTGCGCCAGCTGTTTTTGCGACTTCGGCTAAAACTCGCTTCGCTTTCCAAAGCTGTTCGCGCTCCGCTAGTTTCCACCAACACTTGGAAAGCGAACCCACTTCGCGGGTGGAAAGTGATTTTGGCACGTCAGCGAAAAGTTCTAAAGGTGCAACTGAGGCGCAACTACTTTCCGTTTGTTCTTGCGCTCGACGGATTCTCGCTTTGCTTATCAGAAAGCGAATTCAAGAGATCGCCCTTATGAGACGAAACTGGCGACGCTTCTTGGATGCACTAAGCTCCTCTGGGTAGGAAGAACTAAGATGAAAGGGAACAAACAGGTGTGGCGCTTTTCTTTGTTATCTGATTAATAAACAATCCTCGAACACGGCAAACAAAACGATAGACACGTAGGTGACAAAGAATGTTACCGGAGAGGAAAACAAGAGCTAAGGGTTCCAGTGGCACTTGCAATAACGAGCTACTTAGAAACTACTTACAGCGCAACTCTCACTAGAAATTATCTTTTCACGATGAAGTGACTCTACAAAAATCGGTTTTCGAAAATACCATTAGCCTACTTGCCACGTGAAATTAGCGATTTTCTTATTAGCGCTTGTCGACTCTACCCAGCCTTCCTCCTCTCTGACGCGGTGGCTGGACGCAAAATATTGGAAAATCGAACACGCCGTGGTCAGAAAGTGGGGAAACCAGGCAAAATAAAAGATATCCAAATCAGAAAGTAGACTTGGGGGTCTACCATGTCTTCCAAAATGAAAAACAATATTTGAAGCTTCTCACGTCCTGATGTGAGAAAGGGTTGTCGGCGGACCTTGAAGCTTTCGGCAAAGTTTGCGGCGCGTGACTGTAAAACTCGGCTAGGCCGAAAAAGCGCTAACAAAACGGAACAATGGCAAAAGGCGTAGATTTCAGAAGCTTCCAATCACATCATGGAGCAAAAGATGATATAAAAGGAAGAATAAATAAGAGGGGTCCTTTAACATTCAAGTTTAACAGAACAGGGCTGAGATCCGATAGTCTAGTTACACATCACTATTCACTTAAATATGCCTGAAAACCGGATAAAAATGCATTACTCCCGTTTGTCCGCTATTACAGATAATCGATTTCATCGAATGAATGTATTCTTTTGGATTTGTGGTAGGCCTCTATGAGCCTGTCCCTCTGTGCTTGAAATATCTATCAAGCAAGACATACCTTAACGTAATTTTCCTACTTTCTTTAGCGGTGACTTTTCCGGGCGGAATTGGTCCAAGTGCATTTACAGGACCCGTTGTACGTATAATACCGATGCAACCTACCTCCGTAATCGCTCCATATAGGTAAGAATAGTGGAGTAGAAACTGTATCTATTGCGACTTACTATACTTACCATACTTTATCGACATACTTTATCATGATAAAGTGGTTCGAAATTTCTTTTGTTTTTGAACAATACTTTCCCCATGAAATTAGCGGTTTTTTGTTGGAACTTATCGGGACTACAGACTTCACGCTCTCCGACGCGGGGAGGCTAGAGGCAAATTATTTGAAAACTGTGCAAGTTGTGGTTAAAAAGTGGGAAAACCGAAATACGAGAAGACCTTTTTGTCCTACCAAGGGTTGTTGGCGGACCTTTTGCTTTCGGCTAAGTTTGTGCTGCCTGACTTGCAAACTCGGCTCGGTCAAAACCGCGCTAAAAAGTCATAAGTGCAAAACGAAACAAATGCAAATGGCGGGTCTTTTCGACGTATATAATACCATACGGGATGATACTAATAACATAAAAGATTTGATAGAATAAATGGTATATAAATAATATATCATTTAGTATAAATATTCTTTGAGCCCAAGCTGACTTTGAAACATTTATTCAAACAATGTTTACAACGGGTACGTCAGCTATGATTCTTCATCAGCGATATTTCGGCCCTTTTTGGCAAGGGTCCTCGTCAGGCTGTCAATCCTCTGGTTCAACTTCGAGGATTGACATTTAGTATGATGATAATATACAATATATATAAATGACAATATGAAAGTACAAGGGGTCCTTGAACGAAACCAATTTACTTCCAATTTTTCCCGGGCCCTGTTTCCGTAGAACACCTGCGTATCTTGTTTTGCATCCGCTTTCAAGAATCAATCCAACCGAGAAAAATAGCTTCCCTGAACAACTTTTCCACTTTCCCGAAACCTCATTTAGATTCTAGACCACATGCCAGTATCCCAGGCAACTTCCGCCTGAGACAGGCTATACAGTACTTTAATTTGGGGGTAAGGCGATCAAGGACGCGATGAGGGCTCGGAACCTCCCGACAGGTCTTGGGCTAGGGAAGTCAGTTGAAAATGATACAATGGCAATATAAAAGGGTTTTATTCCGCCAAAATGATGAGACATAAAGAAATAGATAAACAAGATATGCGCATACAACCCGATCCCGACGCTTCATGATCTCGAAACAACAAAATTTAAAACATTAAATTATTAGATCACAATGAAGAAATTAAAAAAATATAAACAACAACGACGTATTCCGATTTTAAATACGGCTAGATCTTTCCTCGCACTACATAGAGTTTCTGCTAAGATGTTCCCAATAGAGTTGACTACTTTAAAACTTAGGTATGCTTACAGAAGCTTTCATGATCTCGAAACAACAAAATTTAAAACATTAAATTATTAGATTACAACGAAGAAATTAAAAAAAAATATGAACAACAACGACGTATTCCGATTTTAAATACGGCGAGATCTTTCCTCGCACTACATAGAGTTTCTGCTAAGATGTTCCCGATAGGGTTGACTACTTTAAAACTTGGGTATGATTACAGAAAATTAAACAAGACTTCAGCTGTATTTAGCCTTTTTCCATTCATTTTCCTTGGGTGGCAAACATGGCAAAATTTGCTTAACCGGTCTTTGGACCAATAAGCTTCTCGGAAACTACGATCCTGACACGTCCCGTAAAGAGGACAAGTGTGGCAAGCATGATAGTCAGTGTAATGCTAAAAAAGGAAATAGAATACACTTCTGAGGTGTAGAATCTCTGAAATGGTATTAGGTGGAAATGTCACTGAAGAAGAATGAATTACCATCACAAGTACGACGTGTCCTTTGAGATAACTTACATGGTGATTCACAAATATCCCATTGCTAAGTATTTACGATGATTCCCGATGCTGAAAAAAGAGATTTAGGAATCCTGGCGCGGAATCAGGAAAGGGCATGACAGGCGATGAACAAGGAGCGTGCATTTCAATGCCTAATGAAACGAAGCCAGTAAAACGTTCAATACCAGAGTGTAAGGTCATTTCGCAAAAAGCCTGCAATTGGCGCAATTGCGTGCAACCCTAAAAAGATTTATTTTTCGGCAATCAGTTACCGTTGTAGTTGTTAAGACAAGATAGATAAGATTTTATTTGCGATAAGAGCCAATGGCCATGGCAAATACATAAAAAATGAACGCCTACACCCCCAAAATAATACCCACTAGGGCTATGGGCTAGGGCTACCCTGAGGAACTTCACCAGCAGCATTGCAATCATAGAGGTACAAGCACACTGAGGTACCCGCAAATCCGAAAGGAAAAGTTCATTCAGTAAAAATCGATTATTTATTTATTTGTGACCCACTTTTTGGATAACAGCGGAGTATGAGTAAAATACACGAAGTAAAATACACATATTAAAACACTAAACAAAACAGTGTTCATAAACATGACTGGATTCTTTTCATATACTTTAAAAACACACTAAATAGACTTAAGATTTTTACATAGTGACATAAGATTAAACGGATTCAGGAATGAAAAAGACCAAAGGTTTCGATGGGATCCCAAAAATCTAATATTTGATCCAGACAATTTCGAACGAACTACCATACTTGTCCAGAAAAAAAAAGTTCGGAAACGAATTAAGCCTATCTCCTCATCCGTATAAAGAACATCTAACTTCTTTAATTTATAAAAAAAATCCGCTTTCAACCGGATTGCGAACGAAAGAAAAGAGAGAGGGTAAGAAAAGGTAAGAAAGAAGGTAAGAAAAAGGTCGTCATATACAGATTCAGTGTCTCTTCTTACCCCTAAATCTGTCATCTAATCAACTTCAAATAAAACTTTTGCTTTTAACAAACTTTCCGGTTTTGGCCGAATTCCGGGCGAACTACTGGACCGGCGAGAAAATGGTTTTCTCCATCGTGTTCAGGATGTTTTCCCACCCCTAAATCGAACATCTAATCATCTTGAAATAAAAATTTTACTTTTAACAGACTTTCCGGTTTGGCCGGATTCTGGGCTAACTACTTGTCCGGCGAAAAAATGGTTTTCACCATCGTGTTCACAATGTCTTCTTCCTTTTAAATTGAACATCTAATCAACAACAAAAAAGGTTGTCATATACAGATTCAGCGTCTCTTCCTATCCCTAAATCGAACATCTAATCATCTTCAAATAAAACTTTTACTTTTAACAAACTTTCCGGTTTTGACCCGATTCCGGGTGAACTGCTTGTCCGATGACAAAATGGTTTTCACCATCGTGTTCAGCATTTCTTCTTACCCCGTAACCGACTATAAAATTACCTGTTTAAAAATATTTATTTTGCCCCTTAATTTAACCCCCCTCCCCCACCCCTAAATCTAGGGCTACAGAGCCCATCTACGAACTCGACCTTACTCTTGACCCAAAGAATCCTCACACCAAGTTTCATCAAAATATCTCATTCCCTTCGAGAGCTATAGTGGGCACAGACGGACAGACGGACAACTTTTGGGATATCGTAGGTATCCCGCCACTCACGTTTTGGCATCCCAAAAACTGGCTAATAATTTCCTGGGCTGAGAGGGCAGGATGTCTGTGGAGGGTAAATAGATTTGAATGCGAACGAAAGAGTGTATTGATACTATCCTGAACGTTTATATGAATAGCGGAGCAACGGAGGAACGCATTTCATCGGGTCTTTGGGCTTCTTAAAGTCCATGCGTGATGGGAAACTAGACTGTCGTATCTCAGCTACTTAAAGGACCTGTCTTACCTATAATACTAATGCAACCTACTTCATAAATCACTCAAAATATTTCTAAGCCCGGAGACCCCAATTTCGTACAGTACATTCTAACCCCTCTAACAAAACCACGCTGATTTTCTCACTTGCCGTGTTTTACTACCTTCGATGTGTATCGGGCTTTCGACGACTGCCTGCGAGAAGTTTTTCCATCAGAAAAACCGGTTATGGAAATTTTTTCCCTGTTTTCGCTACAAGTCAACGGGTCTCGGAAAAGGCTTAAAACAACCAAAACCGTGGGTTATTTGTTGAAAGCACAGCATAGTTTTAAAGTATTCAAATATTTTAAAATACTGTAAGTTAAAGAGTAAATAGTGCGAGGGGTCCTTTAAACTTTAATAAAACCCGCAATGAGAGAACCAAACTATCTGTGGAGTATTTGGGTATGAGTCTTAGATACTTGTTGTAAAACAGCAAACATTTATGTTATTTGAGATATGCCCCGCCATCTATGTGTATTTAGTTAGAGTGACAGTTCCCAAAACCCGAATGATCCGCAGAAGAAGACGAAGAAAAGTAAACATATAAAAATAAGTATTGAGAAACCCGAATAGGTTAGTATAGTAATTACTAAAGACCTAATCCAAACATTCTGTTTACCTTCTCTTAGTGATCGCATGCCACGGGTTTAGATTTGAACTCGACTGCCGAGTTGCTGTTTTGGCTCGAGAAAAAAACCACGCACAATGTCTTCTTTTCTAGATGGCGGAATTTTCCAGGATTGGTTAGCAAAGAATTATAAGACCTAACTGATGTATGTCTTCAGAGATCAGAGGTACCACACTGGTCTTGGTTTTTTAATTTATTTGTATTTGTAATAAACAGTTGGATCATTAGATGTAAATTATAACTTTGACCCTTGGCTCCCTACGTGCCATAACAGCTCTCCGGGATAATCGGCTGAGATTTACTCCAGACAGAGTTATTTCAAACCTAGGAAGTTTGGTGTTTTTTTTTTTAATTTGCTCGTTGTTTTACGGTGTTTTTAGTGGTGTTGAACATTCATAGTGACAGTAGGGATGGTTAGCATTGTGTGTGTGGTAGAAAGACCATTTTTTGTGGCCCGCTTTAAGTTAGATGAGATATTTATTTTGTGAAGTGGTCAAACTGAAAGAGGTATGAATATTATGTTTGTCTTCCTCTTTCAGGGATTTTATGTTTGGATTCGAAGATTAAAGGTTGTTCTACTTACTTGGTTACCAACGCAACCTAACAACAGGCTGACAACACTAACAATAAGACATCCGTTTGTTTCTTTTTACACTACATCTGCTGAGCCCTTCAGCTATCCTTTAAGCCGTGAACAGTACGCTTATATCGTCCCACCGCGCAAGGAACAGGATTTAGGTGAGTGAGTAGAGCAAGCAATTAGCAGGTTATTATGTCTGAGCTGGCTTAGATGAGACGGTCCGAGATGGAATGGAGCCCAAGGGGAAATAAGAGACTTGACGGTTCAGAGTTACCAGTAGTCCAATTTTCAGGAAATGCAGAATTCTCATTGGCTGAATAATTGTCCTATCTCGTTGCGTGGCGTGGCTCGATGCGAAGATTCATGAATTTAACTAAGGTAAGGTTTAAAGGACCCGCCGTACCTACGTTACTGATTAAATCTACGTCTTTCCATACATCCACATTTCCCATTTTTAGAACTCGGTTCTAAGCTAACTGAAGCTAAATCGTGGGGTGATTAAAGTAAACCGTGTATCATGTCATGTGGTAGACTACATACGAACAGCCTAAGAACCAATTCCCCTTGTCTCGGAAGGTTGTGGGATGATAAAACTCACAAAAACTAATGACTAATGACTACAAGTACACAAAATTTAAACTTTACTCGTTGCCAGGACAAGAATTTAACTCACTGGACAACCTATTCACAGTTACCCTGGATTGTTTGGGTATGGGGGGCCCTCCCTATATGCCAACCCTAACGGCACTTCACTGATTCTTTAATTTTCCGCGTTTGGCTCTTAACGAGGCGAATCAGACTCCCGTTTACCGCTTCCGAGGAGCTCATTGGTCAGAAATGCCGGTTTTGCAAGTTTTTCCCATCAAAGCCAAAGGGTGTAAGTTAGGACAAACGTCAAAGTTTAAAAAAAAGTCACGTATGTTAGAATATTGGAATATATTTACGGATTACTGCACCGGTCGATACAGACCATACGGTAAGCCCATCCATTTGGTGCCATTAAGAGCTTGTTCCACCCTATTTACCGTAAGTAATACGCATGGCGTCACAGATTTTAGCTTCTTGGCGTCAAGGCTGGAACGAATTTTCAGTCTTCAGCAAATTCTCGCGCCACGGGTAAATCACGTCACAGAGATCGTTTTTACCACGCTTACTACGCTCCCGAGCGTGGTTAGCTATTAGTTACTATTTCGAGAAGGTTGGAACGGTCAGCGTAGCAACTTTTCACGAGGTTTCAAAGAAAATAGCAACTAAAAGTTACCATTCTTGCAATGGTTGAACACGCTCTAGGTGTTATCTGGGCACCACTCCTTTTAGGGTCCCCGCAAAAACGGGTCAAAAATTACAATAAAACATTCTGAAATTAAAATAGTAAGGTTACTAAAATTGTTGCTTGGTTCAAGGTTCAAGGTTATCTTTGTTTACAAAAAAAATCTATCATTAGCACTTTCCGCTGCTGAGAGCAGAGCTCCAGCGCACACGAAAAAAAAAATAAAACCAAAATAACTTCAACATGACGAATCATATCCCAATAATATCCATCCGCGAAATAATCATAAAGCTAATCGAAAGCAAGACCGAGGCACAGTCGCAATTAAACAAAAATAAATATATAAATAAGAAATAAAAGTAGACAAGGATGGAAATATCGATAGACTTCATCTAAATAACAAAATAAAAGAACTTGGTAAAACTAAGAAGCGCTAAATTGTGGGGTGTTTAAAGTAAACCGTGTGTCATGTGGCAGGCTCCATACGAACAGCCTAAGAACCAATTGCCCTTGTCCCGGAAGGTTGCGGGAGGCTAAAAGTCCCAAAGACTAATGACTACAAGTAAACAAAATTTAAACTTTACTCATTGCCACTGCCAGGTCAAGAATTAACTCACTGGACAACCTGGGCCCAGTTGCCCTGGATTGTTTGGGTCTGGGGATGTGTCCAATGGGGATGTCGAGATGTGTCCTCAAACGACACATCTAGACCCCAGAAAACAGCATTCGAAATTTCACCTTCATACCGGTCATGGTTCGCAAGTTACGAAGTGGCACTATCCCAGTTGACCCGGAAGACCGTAGAGGGATGAGAGACAAATCTAGGCCCCAATGACTACAAATAGCATACACTAAATTTGAACTGGACACCCCTTGTCGAGTAAAAAATTTAGTTCACTGGGCAATCTGGGCACAGGTGCCCTTGGATCGTTTGGGTGTTGGACCCTTCATACACATGCCTAGACCCCAATGAATATAAGTTTTCCAAATATCACCGATCAAAACTGAACTTTAACAGATATAAAACAGGCTTTATAGCGTATGATTAGAAGACGTTTAGCACTGGTATTTTGGCAAAAGAGTAAAAAATGTCGTGTCCTTTGTGCTTTAAGGTAAAAAACAAAGGTCAAAATCGAATACCAGCAGCCTGCACAAGGTCAAGTCGATTCGCCCTATTTTGTTATAGCACAAACAGCTGATGAAGCGACTTACCCTTAAGATTCTGATCATAATTATTTGTGTCCCAGACATTCTGGATGGCACCAACAGGATTACCTTCGCAATCCATTAGAACATCCCCTCACCTCCCTTTGGTTCGAAAGGGAATACACAGGTTTTCCATTACAAGAAGACAGGTCAGAAAGGCAGAACCAGAGATGGGAGGGAACGTTCGAAAGATAGTTATGATCATTTTTCGATGCATATCCGAAGATCTGGACAAGAAGACCATATAAGGCCACGGTAAGATGAATCTTCACAGGCTAGACCCATTAAGTGTTTCTTCGGTCTTTTAATATTGTCAGTTGGCAAAGGCTTCCTTTCCAGAAATTAGGCGCTTTGAACTGATCGCAAGAACTGGTAAATACTTCGCAACTTCAAGAACAAATAAGCACCTGAACCTCAGTCTTCTTATCTTGGTAATACGACCATGCGGGGTCGAAAGATTCCAGATACCCTGCTCAACGCGCGGAATGTCACAATCCCTTACCTCTATAGAAAAAGCAGTCAAGCCCACTCTTTTTTAGAGAACAAAAAAAGTTAATATGTATCGGCAGAGAAACGATGTCTCGTCTCACTGCGTAAAATCGGGCGTTACCAACTAGCTCACAAAGAATATGGCCGCACTCTACTGATACAAATAACGTTTCGACCGGCCACCTTCCACGTTTCGAATTTCGCGGAGTAGACGGGCATCACATATGGCCCCTCTCCCCCCCCCCCCCCCCAAATGCTATTGGCCAGTCGGTAAAAAAAATAACCGAGTTGGCGCGAAGCGCCACTATTTTGCGTGAAAACAGTCGATATTTTATATAGCGATCATAATTTCTGTCCGTCCGTCGATCTGTCGGTCGGTCGGTCTGTCCCGGTTTTGCTAGTTCGGGCACTTCCAGATAAGCTAGGACGATGAAACTTGGCAGGCGTATCAGGGACCGGACCAGATTAAATAAGAAATAGTCGCTTCCCCGATCCGACCATCTGGAGGGGAGTGGAGGGAGGGGGAATCCGGAAAAACTAGGAAACATGAGATATTTTTAGCTTACGGACGGGTGATCGGATCTTAATGAAACTTGATATACGGAAGGACCTCGTGTCTCAGACGTTCCATTTTAAATCCAGAACGAATCTGGTGACATTGGGGGGGAGTTGGTGGGGGAAACCAGAAATCTTGGAAAACGCTTAGAGTCGAGAGATCCGGATGAAACTTGGTGGAAAGAACAAGCACAGGTCCTAGATCGATGACTGACATAACCGGAACGGATCCGCTCACTTTGGGGGAGTTGTGGGGGAGGGGGTCCGAATTTCTAGTGATCCCGCGATTTCGGTGCTTCCTGATGTGCTAGGAATGTTGAAAATTGGCAGGCATGTCAGGGACCCGACCAGATTATATAGAAAATATTCACTTCCCCGATCCGACCATCTGGGGGAGGGGGGGGGGGAGTGGAGGGAGGCGGATGCCAAAAATTGAAATATTTTTAACTTTCGAACGGGTGATCTGATCTTGACGAAAGTTGATATTTAGGATGACCTCGTGTCTCAGACGTCTCACTTTAAATCCGGACCGGATCCGATTACGCTGGGGGGAGTTGGAGGAGGGAACCGGAAATTTTTAGAAACGCTTAGAGTGGAGGGATCGGGATGAAACTTGGTGGGAAGAACAAGCACAGGTCCTGGATACGTCATTGACATAACCGGACTGATGTGCTAGGGCGATGAAACTTGGCAGGTATGCCAGGATCCGAACAGATTGATTGGGCTGAAACTTGGAAGTTCGAACAGTCATGCGCATTTGCTACAGTTAATCCGAGACGATGCCGGAACTGCTCAGAACTGTGTGAAACCAAAGATCCTATTTCTATTTCCGAAATGCATTTTTGGGTGGTGGGTGTATTTTGTGACGTTCTCATCTACTTTCTTGTACAGCCTACTCGTAACAAGTGCCATATGAGCTCGTCAACCCGTCAAACAGTCGATGTTTCTTAAAAAAAACAGTCGGTTTTTCGTAAAAATAACAGATTGTCCAGAGAAAAAAACAGTCTGTTTTTCTGAAAATCAGTCGTTTTTTCTGAAAATCAGTCGATTTTTCGTCAAAACATTCGATCTTTTTTAAAAAGAGTAGTTTTTCTTCAAAAACAGTCGGTAAAAACCACCAGCCAGTCGGTAAATTCCTCCCCCCCCCCCAAAAAAAAACAACAACAAGAGCTGAAAGCTCATATGGCACTTGTTAGCATGTTTGTCAGATACGGTTTGCAGTTGTCAAGGCCGCATCTCTCTCCCGATATTCATTTCATCAGAAAATCGACTTGATCTACTAAATCTGAAATGGTTACTCCACTCACTGATAACTGTTTCTCCCACAATGATGATCGGATCGGGGGCAGGGACCATTTTTAAGCCAATCTGACAGAGTCCCTAACATGCCTGCCAAGTTTCATGGTCATAGCACAGCCTGTCAAGTTTTATGGACATGGCACATTTGCAAGTACCCCAGCTCGTAGAATTGTGGAAAACCCTCTCAAACTCCCCCAACTGTGACAACATCCGGTCCTGTTTTGTCAGTATTGTCTCTACGGCTTATGTACGTTCTTTCCTCCAAGTCCCATCCTGGTCTCTCGACTGTAAGCGTTTCATGAGATTTCTTGCAACAACCCCCCTCCACCTACCCCCCCCCCCCCAGTTATTGGATTCGTTCCGAACTTGAAACTGATCATCTGAGGCACTTGTTCCTGACACTTCTCAAGTTTCAGTCACGTCCCATCACCCGTTCTAAAGTTATGCATGTCACTAGATGCTGGATTCCCCATCCCTCCACTCCCCCGACATCACCGTATCGGTGAAGGAAATATTTCCAAGTTGACCTAGGAAAGCACCTAATATTTCTGCCAAATTTCATGGTTATAGTACATCTGGAAGTACTCTAACTGATGATCACCGCAGAAATCCAAGAAACCCCCTCCGACACCCTCCACTGCGACACGATCCGGTCCTATTTTGTCAATAAAGTATCTAGGGTTAATGCTCGATCTTCCCTTCAAGATCCATCCCGATCCCTCAACCCTAAGCGTTTCAAAAGATTTCCGGTCCCCCTCTACCCCCTCCCCCAGTTATCGGATTCGGGCCAGATTTGAAATTTAAAATCTGGGACACTTGTTCTCCACACTTGTCAAGTTTCATGCATGTCCGATTACCCGTTCCAAAGAAGGTATGATTCTAGTTTCCGGATTCTCCATCCCTCCACTCCCCCCGCGACGGCTGGATCGGGGAAGTGATTATTTCCAAGTTATCCTGGTCGGTTCCCTCATATGCCTTCCAAGTTTTATTGTCCTAGCTTATGTGGAAGCGTATCAGGAGATTTCCTGTGCCCCCCCCCCCCCCACAGGTATCGAATCTGGTCCGGATTTGAAACTGAATATCCGAAACACTTGTCCTTGACACATGTCAAGTTTCACGCATGTCCGATTGCCCTTTCCAAAGTTATGCATGTTAATAGTTTCCGGATTTCCATCCCTCCACTCCCCCCACTATGATCGGATCTGGAAAGTGATTATATCCAAGTTAATCTGGTCGGTTCCCTGATGTTCCTGCCAAGTTTCATTGTCCTAGCTTATGTGGAAGCGTTTCCCGAGATTTGTTTAGTTTTCCACTTTCGTTTGGACCACATGATCTTACCTTATCTGTGAACCATATATAGTCCCGTATTCGCTCCCGAATACATTCAAGTCTTGGCGCAGCGGTAGAGCACTGGCATAGTGACTCAGAGGTCCGTGGTTCTATTCCGCATTTGGGCAGTGCTCTTTTCGCTACGTTTCGCTCCGCTTTTGCTTCATAGTTTCCGGACTCCCGGATCCGGGGAAAGTCGGATTGGGGAAGTGATTATTTGTAAGTTGATCTGGTCGGGTCCATGAGATGCCTGTGAAGTTTCATCGTCCTAGCTTGTGTGGAAGTGCCCAAACTAGCAAAACCTGGACAGACCGACAGACAGACAGACCGACAGAAATTACGATCGCTATATGGCACTTGAGTATGCTCAAGTGCCATAAAAACATTTTGGCTAGTATTGCCTCTGGGCGTTGTTTTGTGTCAAATTAGACACGGCTGCATTCTTTGGGGGTTCGATTCTATAAGCGAAACATGATATTTCTTATAACTAAACAAACATCTTAAAATCTCTCTTCTTTGTATTATTTTAATTCCACGATTAAAGTGACTACACAGGCTAACTGTCAGTTGCGATATGTGCTTTAAATCCACGACACATGACCGATCTGTACCCCATAACCAGAACGTCGGGAATCGGACCTGGCGAGAAGTCACTGTCTCAAATTTGCACTGTAAGGGGGGGGGGGTTGCAAACGTAGACGATGATCGAAAAGCCTGAGCTGCTTATCTCCAAATTTGGACTTACCGTTTTCCTCCAAAGAATCGCCTTATACTGCGGCAAGCATGATCCATCAACTTCGCAGAGCACTACAGACAAAAACACGGGAAGCTTATCACAGTCCAAGGCCACGTAATTTTGATGAACTGAAATTGAACAGATAACTGTATGTAAACTGGAAACAGGAGACACGGCAGTCTGGGGAGAGGAAGGGTCGACTGGGATAGAGTGGAAACAAGCAAATTCTGAAGTAGGCCTAGAGTAGCCTTCCTTGTTCACGAGGTCCGTGTTTTTGCTCATAATAACACTTACATCTTACGTTACACAAATTTCTACTACTTGTCTAGCTTATCTGGATACAATAGAACAAATCAATTCCATTAACTTTATGGCTCTCATTTTAGCTCTGGATTCGTTCAAGGACATCGGAAGTTTGAGCCTAGATGTAATCTAGATATTTTTAACATACTCGATAAAACAAGAGCTACGAGCTCACATGGCACTTATGACGAGTAGATAGTACAAGAAAGTAGACGGGAACGTCACAAAATACCCCGCCAACCGAAAATATGGTTCGGACCTACAAATAGGATGTATAGTTTCACTCAAGTCTGAACATTTGCGGCATCTCCTCGGATCATCTAGTCCAAGTGACTTTCTACCTTCCAAGTTTCAACCCAGTAGATCCACTCGTTTAGTCCCTAGACGTGCCACACGACTTCGTACCCCTTCCTACTCCCTCTACCGCAGCCGAATCTAGTTTGGACTCCTAAACCCAGGGTTGGTCGCCAAAAGTAACTTCGTACGCCCTGGAAAGTAACCCAAAAGTATCTCAAAGTAACGCAATGTAACCTAACGTAACCCAATGTAACCCAATGCAATGTAACCCAAAGTAACCCAATGTAATCAAAAGTAACCCTGAGCAACCAAAAGTATCCTGAAGTAACTCGTGCACCCTGGTTCTTGGTGACCAACCCTGGTCCTAAACGGATCATCTAAAGCAGTGGTTCCCAACCGGTGGTACGCGTACCCTAGGGGGCACGTGAGACCCTTGCAAGGGGTACACGAAGGTACCAAAATCGGTTTAGTCTGTAGCTTCAAATCTCGCCTCGCTCATTTTTGACTGCCAAAAGCCTAATATAACCAGCAGAGGCATCACTAGCTAAAACGGTAAAAAACGGTTCCGGTAACCCCCCCCCCCCACAACCGTGGTTGGATCAGGTTCGAACCCCAAAATAAGTCATCTAGGGCTTACGATCTTTGCATTCCAAGTTTCATTCAAATCAAAAATTGACTTGAGAATGTAGTTTCCCCAATCCGACCACTGTGCCGGGGGAGTGGAGGGATGGGGAATCGGGAATCTAATCACACGCTTAGCTATTGAACGAGTGTGAATGGATTTAAATGAAACTTGATATTTAGAAAGACCTCGTCCCTCAGACGTCCCATTTTGAATCCGGACCGGATCCGGTGACACTGGGGGGGGGGGGGGGGGGGATCTTTTGAAACGCTTAGCTAGTGGAGGGATCGGGATGAAACATGGAGGGAAGAACAAGCATTAGCCCTAGATACGCAATTGACAGAACCAGATCGTATCGGGGCTCTGTGGGGGGAGTTGGAGGGTCTTTGCCGGAATTCCGGTGATCGCCAGTTAGGGACAGTTCCAGATGTTCTAAGGACGATGAAACTTTGCAGGCATATTAGTGACTTAAGGACCTGACACAATGCCCTAGGAAAACTTGGATCCAACCAAGGTTGGCGGGGATGTAGCGGGAACCGGTAATTAGCATGAACGGTCCTTAAGATACGGGGGTTGGCTTAAGGACCGTTCATGCTTGTGTTGTAACATGAATAAAAATACTTCGCCATGTAAGCTTTATCCTCCTCTTCCGTTCAACTTTAAATCAAGTTGTATGCCCACGTATGCGCAGATTAACAACACGGAGCCTGGTGACAATGAATCCCAAGAGAACCTAACCTTTGATGACTTAGGGACACCGAACATCCTGAAATGTGCAATTTTAGATCAGCCTCGACCTGTTTTGTGCAAATTCAGTACAATCTCTGTTGCAGTGTCTGTCTGACCGATGTAAATATCTCGATTTAGTTTTGAGCCTACTAGGATTGCTGTAATTATTTCAGATAAGTTAAAAGCTTGTATTAGTCAAAACGCAATTAGCTGTACAGTTTAGTATGACTGACATTCCATTCAAAGAGCTCATTCAGTTTCAGTTATAATACAAATATCTCTCCTTATCCATTTCTCTCTTTGTTCCTTAACAGTCACGTGATGGAAACGCACGCTGTGATTGGTCACGTATAACTTTTAACACACAAAATAGAACCCGTTCCTATTAATTTTTACTACAGCAAGCCTGGCCGGATGAAAGTTTTACCACAGATATTCGCGGATAGCAAGTATAATTCAGAAATTCTGCGCCTTAAACGGTCCTTTAAGTTACAGTAGCAAACTACATAATTAGCTTTACGCGACATAATTATCATTTTCTTCTCGAAGCAAAAACCTCTTCGCATGTCGATTTGGATTCGGACTGACCTTCCGTACTGATAAGAGAAGTAAATTTCCCATTAACGGATTTTTACCAATAGCGTTCCGTGCAGGCCTACCGCCCCCAATTTTTGCCCATTAGCCTAATACATCTGCAAATTCGGAAATGGCGCAAAGAAAAGGTTACATAACGACGTAGCCTACGACTGAGTGTGTTTTTAAACTACATGAAAAGAATGTAGTCATGTTTATTTACATTGTTTTGTTGAGTGTTTTAATATGTGTATTTTACTTTGTGCATTTTATTCATACTCCGCTGTTATCCAAAAGCGGGTCACAAATAAATAAATAAATAAAAGTTCTGTGGATCGGAGAAACAGTGACATAATTTCAAGAACTTTTTGAGGTTCCCCAGCCCGTTTGTGAAAAGGAGGATCTGTAGGGCTAGCCTTGGAAGACTGACTGGCCGAGAAATTTGGTTGTGTTAGGCCCCCAAGGCATATAATCCTTCTCTGGGAGCTCCGGAAAAGACGATCGACCCCTGCCATGTACGCCTTTCGGATAAAGTTGCCAACTTGAAGTTTAAACCGAATCCTTACCAATCACTTATTCCTGAAGAACGGGCTAAAATCCATTATTTCTTTTCTCCACTATTCCTAACTAATCGACTTCAGCGGGTGAGTTTTCTCTTTCGGATTAGTGGTACCTCTCTAGGTTAGTTGAAATATTCAGCAGCTAAAACGGCAAACGATCCCCGAAAAAAATGGCGGATTGTCAGTTTTCTAGTGGTGAAAATGAAATCGATTGGCAAGGACGATTGGCAAGGACGATTGACGACGATGATACAAAAAATCATGATTCAAACTCAATTTCAATTCAATTCAATTTTATTGCAACGCGAACTACGGACTGGCCAAATAGCAGATGGGAAAGTCAAACATAAATGAAAGACTAACCAAAACAATCAACATCGAATCGAGCGTGAGCAAATTAGATAAAAGAATAATGAAGAAAAATTATATAAAAATATAACGATTGGGGTAACAGACAACGGGGGGTAAAACAATAACCTATTATTTTTTATTTCGTACGGGAACAAAGGAGGGGACAAAACTATCCTGGTATCTTACATGTCGCCAAAAAATTGGTTAAAGGGTAGGGCCTACGGTTCGGAAGCTTGTCTGAGGCCTCGCCCTTTCTGTAGCAAAGTCAGGGGGAAGGACGTCGCGAAGGACTGGGTTCAGAAGAGTCTGCCCACCAAACTTCAAGCGCAAAGTTTCACAACGTTGTGACAGGGTTGTCGGATTATATTCTTTGAAAAAAAACAGATGTAAGGAACTTTCGAAGATTTATTAGCAATTAGCACAGATCGGTATCGTATCCTCTCTAGAGCATCGAACTGCTCGCGAGCCACACCAAAATGCCATCAGCCATACAGGACAGCAGTAGGCTATTCTAGGACTGGGCGACGAAATGGACGAGGAATAAATGCGCAATAGATGTTCCGAAGGGACACCATGTCTGTAAAGTAGTTTGAGTACCCGAAGGCCCATGTTGGCTTTCTTTAAAAAACTGAATCTACTTGCTTTTTGGGATCCAAAAACATGAGAGATAGTTCGATGAAACTAGGTGTGGCGATTCTTTGGGTCAAGGGTAAGGTCAAGTTCGTAGATGGGCTTTGTAGACCTACCTTTAGGGGTGGGGGAGGGGGTTCAAATTGAGGGGCAAACAAAATATTTTTAAACATCTAATATGTGATAGTCGATTATGGGGTAAGAAGACATGAATGTTTGTTGTTGTTTTTTTTTGGGGGGGGGGCAAGGAATTTACTGACTGGCTGGTAATTTTTACCGACTGATTTTTGCAGAAAAAACGACTGTTTTCAAGAAAAAAAGACAGTTTCGAAAAAATCGACTGATTTTCAGAAAAAAAACCGACTGTATTAACGAAAAAACGACCGATTTTCAGAAAAATCGACTGTTTTCATTAAAAAAATCCACTCTTTTGACTAAAATTTTGAGAAAACGATGGCGCCTGACAAGGAGTTCGTCCGGAATCCGGCAAAAACCGGAAAGTTAGTTAAAAGTAAAAGTTTCATTAGAAGTTCGGTTTAGAGGTAAGAAGACATGCTGAGCACTTATGTGAAAAGCATTTTCTACCCGGACAACTAGTTCGCCCGGAATGCGGCCAAAACCGCAAAATTTGTTAAAAGCAAAAGTTTTATCTGAAGTGGATTAGATGACAGATTTAGGGTAAGAAGAGACGCTGAGTCTGTATATCACAATTATTTTTTACCCGGACATATAATTCGTCCGGAATCCGGTTGTAACCGGAATTTATTTTGTAAGTTAAAGCATTATTTGAGGTTGATTAGATGTTCTTTATAGAGATAAGGATATACGCTGAATTTGTTTCTGAATTTTCTTTTTTTTTTGCTGGACAATTAGTTCGCTCGGAATTTGGCCGAAACCGAAATTTGGAACCGTAAAAGCAGGAAGCTTCGGTCAGTATCGTCAAAATAGATATGTCTTATAGAGGTATATCTGAACTTGGTTTTCTCTGATGGTTAGCCTTGCGAAGACTGGATCTGGCGAAGACAAGACCCAATTGTGTTGATCAAATATTAGATTTTTTGGATCTCATCAAAACGTTTGGTCTGGTTACATTTGCTAAATCCGAATATGGAATTTATATTCTCGCCGGACAAATAGTTCACCCCGAATCCGGCGAAAACCGGAAAATTTGTGAAAAGTAAAAGTTTAATTTGAAGTTGATTAGAGGTTCAGTTCAGGGGCAAGGAGACGTGCTGAGTCCGAATATGAAAATTATTTTCTCGCCGGATAATTAGTTTGGCCGGAATCCGGACAACACCGGAGAATTTGTTTACAGTAAAAGTCTTACTTAAATTTGATAAGATTTTCGATTTGCGGGTAAGAAGACATGCTGAATTGGTATATGACAATCATTTTCTCACCGGACGTATAGATCGCTCGGAACTCGGCTGAAACCGAAAAATCTGTTAAAATTAAATGTTTAATCTGAAGTTGATTAGAGGTTCGATGTAGGATGTAGGTGCAATGGAGACATTCTGAATTCATTTTTGAGCTTTAATTTTTTTGCCAGAAATGTAGTTTGTCTGGAATCCGGCTCAAACAGAAAGTTGGGCAGAAGTAAGGAAGGAAGGAGATAGCTATAGGGTAAACCATATGCTGAATCCCTTTCTGAATATTTGCAGCGCAAAATGGATATCTGAATATATCTGTACTTGGTGAATTTCAGCTGGCGTATCCGTTTTGCACTGTCAAATACAAACTTGGTCTTCTCGATTATTAGCATTGGCCTAAATCTGTTTCTAATTTTAAAAGTAAAAATGTTTAAGAAGCCTGTTCAGGACCGAATAGCTACAAGACCGAATTGTCTGGAGCAAATATTAAAATTCTGGGATCCCGTCGAAACCTTTGGTCTTGTTTAAACGGTATCCACCAAACTAACCAAGTTATGGGTTATACAGGCTTTGGGGAGATTACCAAATTGTTTTGCATGTATTAACTTTAAAATCTTTTCATTTAACCAAGAGGAAAGAAAACCATCGTAAATTTGGCTGAGAATCGGTGTCATGTTATTGGACGAATTCCAGAAAAATAAAGTGCTCATTTAACCACAAAGCAGAAAAAAATGTAAGCAAAATATACATTTTCATGATCCCCATGAGCCTATGATCACTTTTGTCTCAAGGATTTTGCCTAGAAATGGATTTTTAGCTCCCTTAAAGTGAGCATCTTAACCGCAAAGTGAAAAAAAAAACTTTTGACCAAAAGATACATTTCATGATGTGCCACAAGGTTTTTGCTTAAAAATGAATTCCTAGCACCCTTAAAGCCCTTATTCTGCATGATCCTAAAAGGCCCATGATCAAGTTTGCTTCAAGGGGCTGATTACAGATCAATTTCTAGCGCCCTTAAAGTGCGCATCATCACAGCCAAGTGCAAAATAAAATACTTTTTACCAAACTAGTATCCATTATCGTGATTTCCAAAAATTTCCAAATTCCTACTTTCATCATCTGACCCAGCCCTACAAGTGCCACACGAGCTTCTAGCTCTTGTTGTTACAGAACTAAAAATGTCACACAATGAACCAGAGTCCCGGGAAAGCTTTAATACTTTCAACCGGAATGTGAACAGGCATAATTCTAGTCCTTTTAAGCCTTTAAATTTTCTTGGAAATTTCGGTTTTTTTATTTCAGGAAAATCATCAAAACCTTCCGGTGGCTTCCAGTTTCTTCTTCGGGGCAAAGGGTGAGGGAGGACGATTTCAGCAGGGTGCGCATTGAGCCCGTTTGCTGTCTCTAACTCACTTTCCTCAAATTAGAAATCAACCCCTTGTACAAAAGATACAAAAGGCTGTACAAAAGACTTTTCAGTAAGCTTTAACATTTTGTTTCTGAGTGATGGGAGGTGGTTGGGGTATAAGAATAGCAAACCGTATAGATAAATGTTAATTCGGACAGTCATGTAACCCCTCTAAAATCTCAGACTATAACGGTTCAGATTATAATGGCCATTCAAGATAGGAGACATACAGCACATCGCAGAAAATAAACTTTTACACCTTACATCAGTCATACACAAATCCTCAATTTTGAGGCATGGTGCCCAAACGTCTGGGCATGCCCGAACGTATGGGCATGGTACCCCTGTGAAATTGGTTAAACTGAGACTGGTTACATAACTAAATAGGGTTGCCTTCCTTTCCTAGATCAAAAGATACCTGATTTTACTTTTTATCCAACCTCATTCTCCAATTTTCAAAATGTTAGAGCACTTCCATGATACATGGAGTTTAGTGGAGGCCACTTCTTTCCTAGTGGGTTTACTCTATCCTTTTCTAGCTAGTTGCCGCCGGGTTACTCAATCCTTTTCCAGGTTGAAAAAAATAGGAAAAAAGACAACTCAAAACAAATACAATAAAAGACAAACCATCTAAAGGAAACATTTGCTCCAGTGAACAGATTGAAAAGCTTGCCCCATCCATGCTACCCAGCAGGAATTTTCTGGAAAAGGATAGAGTTAACCCACTAGAAGAGAAGCAATAACAATGCCCATACGTCCAGGCATGCCCAGACGTCGGGGCACCATGTCCAAAAATTGAGGATTTGTGTATGACTGCCTTACATAAACTAAACTCAGCTTTCTGTTCGAAGTTCTTTTCAAACTTTAACGATGAGGTTGGGGTTCGTAGATTTCAGGATACCGGGAAGCAACCAACCCACTCCCAACAAATATTACCCTGAAATGCAAGGCACTTTAGGAGGAAGTGGGCCCACGTCTTCTCCTACATATTTCAAATAGGGCAAAGGTGGATCTCCCCGGGCCACCTTCCTCCTACTAAAAAACTTCTTTTCTCAGGCCCTGTAAAGCAAATAATTTCCCTCGCCAGAAATTTACTTTTATCCAAACTGACGGAATGAAAATAACACCATTCGAAGAAGGATATTTCTACTGTACCTCCCTGCGCCAATCCGAAAGACCTTTATATTTTCTAGGAATTAGAAACCTTACCTTTCCCAAGGAAGTACTTGAAATACCATCGAGTCTGGGATTCAGGGTTTTCCAGCGCAGGCGTTCCATTCGGTTGACTCGTCTGTAAGACGAGGTTATATATTATACTCTTAAACTGCCACTAATCTCAGAGATTTAAGAGTGGAGTTACTCCATACATAGTCACCGACTTTTCAGGAAAAGTACGGAAGTGTTACGGTACCCTAGTTTCCTGTAAGTGTGTGTATAACCGACATGTTCTTGCCCCTCATAAAATTCCTCTCAGATTAGTTCTTTTTTGGCCACTAGGTGTGCTATCGCAAAGGAAACAATGACACGTTACTTCTTGGTGTACGTTTATCCAGGTTTGTTTTGCTATTTTCAATTCCTCTTAGGCCTAACCATGGTTAAAACTGTTTAAAATGCCTCTTCCCCTCTTTTTGCTTTACCCAACTCTGTTCTGTCGAGCGTCATCAAGTTTGTCATTTTTGGCTTCCGACTTCAGTGCTGAGTGCTGGCTGACTTTTCAACGGGGCTAATGCGCGGCTCCATATGAAGCGAAAGCCTAATCGCTTATTCACCCGTCAGATAACTTATCCCCAGATCTCACGTGTGATTGTTATTGTTCCTCTAGCGCGTCTGGCGGCAATTCGTCATCGGGTTTTATGAAGGACGTCGCTGTGGCTCTGCCACATGTTATAGCTTTGGCACCCCTTTGGCACATAATGCTACAATCTTAACGTCAAAATAATAGATCTTATTATTATCCGTATGCATAGTATCTGCTGAGCCTCCCCCGTGGGCAAAGAATACAAAAAACAGTACAAAGTACCATCTTACCGACCCTGTGACTGCGATTGAGGCACGAATAAAGAAGTTTGAAAGCTGATTCAACAGATACCGCGGTTTATACGACTCATTTACGTGCCAATGTTCATATTCTCTTACATTGTTGTTGTGTTGTAATGTTGTATTGCGTGTTGTTGTTTTTTTCTCTTCTTTGCTGTTTTGTTTACTCCGTCTAGGTCCTCTCGGGCCACTTTTGATGGGAAATCAATTTTTCATTCATTCATACAAATATATTGCAAGCGCCATATTAGCTTCCAGCTCTTGTTTTAGTTACTTCTGAATACTCTTATATTGCTATCATATTTCTTAGACGGGCATTAAACACAATTTGGACATTTCGTTGGTTTGGTTTAGATGGGAGTAACAAGACGAATATGAGAAAGATGCAGCGATGTGCGCTATCTAGCGTCACAACTTCGGACGTTCTGTTCGGAAAGCTTGAACGCTGCTCAGATGGCATCCAAAGCCCAACTCTTACAAGAACTATATATATTTATATGTTTATTCAAACAATGTTTGAATAAATGTTTCAAAGTCAGCTTGGGCTCAAAGAATATTTATATTTATATATTTTATTTGTAACCCGCCAAATACACAAGATGGTAGCGGAGTAAAGTTTTAACAATATATCTCAACCCTTAGGAACCCACGAGACGACAGTGCCAGCCAGGAGTGTCGCGTATGGGGGGGGGGGGGGGGGGGGGGGTAGGGACGCCCCACCCCAAATGTTGTCGGCCAGTCGGTAAAAAATATCCAAGTCGGAAAACAGTCAATTTGTTTTGGAAACAATCGACTTTCCTTCAAAACAGTCGGTTTTTCGTAAAAATAGTCGATATTTTTCTCAATAACAATCTTTTTTTTTTTAAATCAGTCGATTTTTCGTCACAACAGTCGTTTTTTACGCAAAACAGTCGGTAAAAAGACCAGCCAGTCGGTAAAAACTTGTCCCCCCCCCCAAACATTTTGGCTGGTAACGCCTGCCAGCCAACAGTGTCAACTGCCAAGACTAAACTTAAGAGAAGAGACATTGCACACGCAACCGCCCCACTCTCCCTCCGGCATATCGGTGGACTAAACAAAGCGCAACGTGAATTTCTGAAAACTGAAATACTAGGAAAAAATCCTCTTCCTAGAAGTCGAATGGACAGGTGGGTGCAACCGTGCAACTTTGCAGAGCTTGTTACTATTTCGACCTCAAAGAAAAGTCAGTACTTTAATCACTTAGCGTCAATCAGAACCCGACTAAGATAAAAGAAGAAGCCCAAAAAAGAAACAGACAGAGAATGTCTACAAAGGAGGAAAACATTTCAAAATACTTCGAAAGATACAGTATCTAGTGGTGAAACAACATTTCATTGTCAATGTCTGATGTAGGGACGGTATAGGTATCATGTGGGGATGATCTAAAAATCAAGGATGATGTAAAATTTGTCACTGGGATTGAATATGAGATCGAAACTTGCACTATCGGGATTATGTTGAATAATAGTGATCCGCTTATATTTCGCTATCCCTAGTGCTAGCCCAGATATTTTACTTGAATAATTAGAAGAAATAGCTACTTCAAGTCGCCAGTCCAAACCAGGGCACGATACGACTGGGTCAAGGCGAAACTCCCCCTCGCCAAGGAAAACCCGGGTACCCCCCCCCCCGGCCAACACTCTTCCCCCCCCCCCCAATGCAAATACATAAGGAATTACACAAGATTAATAACAAGAGCTGTAAGCTCATATGGCACTTGCAAGCATACGTAGTAGGTAAGGGTATCAGCTAAGATTTGCGCTGTGTTGAGGCACAGAGCCTTATGGGCCTTTTCGTTTCATGGCAATGGATGGTTTAGTAAAAAATATGCCATGCATGTTGCGGTTACAATGCGCACTTTAAGGGGGCTAGGAACTTGTAAGCAAAGTACTGGTACACAGATGGTCATGGGCCCTGAAACCATATCACTCGCTCGAAACCTTTTTTTCTTTTTCATTTTGCGGCTTAGATGCGCATTTTAAGAGGGTTATAGAACTGAATTTGGAAGCAAAGTACTTGGGGCACAGATGATCACGGGCCCTTGTGAATCTTAAAAATGTTTAGTTTCTTAAAAATGTATAGTTTCTCAAACATATTTGTCCACTTTGCGGTTGCATTTGCGCTTAAGTATATTGTAAGGTTATTTGTAAGCGAAACCCTTGAGGCAAAAATTATCACGGGCCCTTGGGAATCACGAAAATGAATCTTTCGGTCAAAAGTATTTTTTTACATTGTAGTTAAGATACTCACTTAAAGGGGGTTAAAAACTCATATGTAAGCATATACTTAAGGTAGTCCTGATTCCCATTCCCTCCACTCCCCCGAAGATGGCCGGATCGGGGAAGTGACTGCTTCGAAGTCAATCTGATCGGGTTCCCAATACACTTGCCGAGTTTCATCGTCCAAGTGCATCTGTAAGTACCTTAACTCGCGATCACGGGAACTGTGGGAAACCATCTCAATCTCTACCCCCCCCCCACTCCCCCAGTGCGCCGATCCGGTCCGTTTCTGTCAAAAATGTATTTACAACTTGTCCATGTTCTTCTCACCAAGCTTCATCCCGGTTCCTCCACTCTAGGCCTGTCCCGAGGTTTCTGGTCCCCCTCCACCCCCCCTCCCAGAGTTTTCTGATCCTGTCCAGGAACGAAATGAGACATCCGCGACCCGAACTCTTTCCAACTGTCAAGTTTCATTTTTTTCCGAGCCCTGTTCGAAAGTTGTGCTTTCCTCAAGATCCCGGATTTCCTTCCCCCCCCCCCCCCCGATGGTCGGATTGGGGAAATGGTGTTTCTCAAGTCCAATCTGGTCGGGTCCCTGATACGCCTGCCAAGTTTCATCGTCCTAGCACATCTGGAAGTACTTTTACACGTGATAACCGGATATCCGGGACCCCCCCCTCCAACCCGCCCCCTCCACAGTACCCGGATCCCGGATACGATCCGGTTATGACAACGATGTACCTGGGATATGTGCTTATTCTTCCCACCAAGTTTCATCCCTATCCCTCCACTCTGAGCGCGTCACGGTATTTCCAGTATCCCCCCCCCCTCCAACTCCCCCCCCAACAGCTGTCGGATCGGATTCAGATCCGTTCACCCGTTCGAAAGTTACGCATGCCTCAATATTCCGTATTCCCCCTCCTTCCATTCCCCGACAATGGTCGAATCGCGGAAGTGACTGTTTCCAAGTCAGTTTGGTCGGGTCCCTGATATGCCTGCCAAATTTCATCGTCTTAGCACATCTGAAAGTATCCTAACTCGCGATCACCGGACCGACCGACAGACAGACAGAGAGCGACTGACCGACGGAAAAGTGACCGGTATATGGCAATTAGCCGGAAGGCAAGTGTCATAAAAACTGCAGTTTCGACCGCAAGAACTAAGAATTTTCCCTAGACACGCTACTTACTAGTTCCGTTTTTGATCGAAGTTTGAAGTTACCTTCAAACTTAAATGTCTCTGTTTAAATACCGTTTTTGGTCACCCGTCACGGTTTCTTTGTCCTTCAAGCTCTGACCGTCGAACTTCGTGAGCTAACAAGTTCGAAGTTTGCTTGAATCGTCGAAGAAGCGTCGACCGAGCAAGGATCGCCGGAGTCATAAAAACATTAATTAAGCAAATGGTGAACTTCGACGGCATTCGAAAACGGGAATTAAGCAACCGGCTAAGCCAGTGGTTCCCAACCGGAGGTACTCGTACCCAAGGGGGTACGCGAGACCCTTGCAAGGGGTACGCGAAGGTACCAAAAGTTTAGTCTGTAGCATCAAAATCTCGCCTCATTCATTTTTGATTGCCAAAAGTATAATATATCATTCAGGTTGCAAATTAGCAAACGAAAATGTTTGCGATGCAGCTTTATGAAAGCACGGAGAACATCAAAACCAAACACAGAAACAGGCTGACTGTAAAAAAAAAATATTGCCATCAATGACGTCGAGCAGAGATTTGACAAAATTTTAGCTACAAAGCTGAAGTATTTCATTGATTTTGTATATATTTCTACACATGTATGCTTTATTATTTATGATAATAGGCTAAATATCGTCTTTTTCGCGTTCTGAAAAAGGGGGTAGGCAACCTTTTCGAACCTTTAATTAGGGGTACGCGGTACGGAAAAGGTTGGGAACCACTGGGCTAAGCCAACGGCGAACAAAACTTCGATCAAAAACGCAACTAATGAAAACGCGAGACGGTGGCTCGCTGGCCGCTCGCCTTTATCTATAAATACTTTTCATAAAAATATATTGTATTTTATCAACACTGTGTGTGTGGGGGGGGGGATACTCGGGGTTATATGGTCGGGCCGGGGGGGGGGTAACAAGAGCTAGAACAGCTGGCATGTTTAAAGGCTAAGGTCCATTCTGTCAAGGTCGTGGAAGGAAGGAACAGCCATCAAATACCCCCTTCGTTTCCCGAAGCACCTCCATGCTGAGTCTGTCACCAGACTTTCTCCACCCCACTCCCCAATTTAACTGCCCCAACAGAGGCCAAGTCTGATGACCTGTAACTGAACATCAGGACATACGACCTTCTAAGAATGTCTTTTCCGAGTTGCACACAAATATTTTGCCACTGGAAAAAATATTTGGCCATTTCTGGCACTGATACAGTTTCGAAGTAGCTACAAACAGAGCAACCAAAAGAAATATATTTTATGTACTGGCGTATGAATAAAAGTCGAGAAACAAGACCAAAGGTTTCGATGGGATCCCAAATATTGAAGATTTACTGGAGCACTTCATCCAGACAAGCGAATCTTGTAGATTGCCAATTTGCGAAACCATTTTAACATTTTGCTATATCCTGTAACCAAGTTCTCTAATCGACTTCAGACCAACTTGACCACTTGACCAAATTGGCGAACTGCATGCAGAGCAAAAGAGCTGGTGACACTGAGAGGCGAACCTGTCGATCCAAATTTCCGGGTTTCGGCAGATTTTGCCATTTTCTCCATCACAGAAATAAAGATCAAAACTGGATTCAGCATGTCTCCTTACCCCGATTACGAATCTCCAATCAATCTTTAGTATGTTCAAAAGCTGCAACAGCATGTTTCCTCACCATATTATTTCCTCTATATCATTGGGTTTTAAAACTTCATACTAAATTCTGGTTGTGACTGGATTCCATGCCAACTACTTGACCGGCAAGAAAATGATTTTCATATTCGGATTCGGCACGTCTCCTTACCCCTAAATCCTATCAACTTCAGATTAAACAATAATTTTCACAAATTTTCCAGTTTTGCCGGATTCCGGGTGAACCACTGTACGGCAAGAAAATAAATTTCATATTCGGTTCAACATGTCTCCTTAACCGTAAACTGAACCTCTAATCAACTTCAGATTAAACTTCTACTTTTCAGAAATTCCCCGGACTTCCCCGCCGGATTCCAGGTGAACTACTTGTCCGTCAAGAAAATAATTCTCATATTCGGATTCGGCGTGTCTCTTTACCCCTAAATCGACTATCTCAAAAGGTTTTGAAAATATTTCTTTTTGCCCCCTAATTTGGAACCCTCTCCCACCCCTAAATATAGAGCTAAAGAGCCCACTTTCGAATCTGACCTGTACTGTGACCGAAAGAGTCCTCCTGCCAAGGTTGAATAAAATAGCTCAACCGCTTCTATAGTTATCGTGCTAACAGACGGACGGACGGACGGGCAGACGGACAACTTTTACGAAATCATAGGTATCCAGTCACTTACGCTTTGGGATCCCAGAAACAGCTTAGACTGATGTTTGGCAGTGTCTGTTATTCTCTAATGCTAGCCCATAGGGATCTGCACCAGGATTTCCTGGCTTATGTTAAAACTTCACCATCGCCGTACTGGGTCATTTCAGTTTTCTTATTTATGTAATTTGTTTTTCTTTTCTCTGCTTTCTTGTTTACTCCACTTTTCTACTTCTTTAAACTTTGGAGGGTCGTAAATATACTTACTTACTTATTTCCTTCACCAATTTTTTTTAGTTTACTGTTTGCGTATATAGTCGTCTTGCTGTTGAAAGCTCAGAGTAACCGTTTTATCTTTATTCCTTTCATAGAACTACTCCTTTCCTTTCCTTGTTCAATGCAAAACAAAATTCATCAGCATCATCACGATCCTATCAACAGAAACCTTCAGGCTAAAACACTTCCCCGTGGAAGAGCAGTTTAAGTAATGGATTGGCCTTTCTAGTTTGGGTAACTGAATAGGACTGAATTTGATTTGTCTCCAAGGAGACATCTTTTATTTCCAGGCTCTTAATTAGAAACATATTTACGAGGAAATAGGATCGGGGGCAACGAACGGTTGCTAGAACATAGCACTTGGCTTTCAGGTTAATGAAGTACAGTACTAATTTCTATAAACAAAGACAATAAGGGACGAACGTAGGCTACATACGGAGGCAACTCATATCCGATGCGTACCAGTATGAATGATAAACTAAAGCAATTGATGTGTGAATGTAAAAGTTTGAGCGAACTTCGGTTATAAATATTTGGAGAGAAAGGTTCAGTTAAAAAAATTTCAAATTTTTTTTTATTTATCAAACACGTTTAAACCAATCAAAAAACACAGTCACTTTTAATAAGCATCGTGGCCTGTGCATGGTGTTTTTTTTCACCTTAGGCTACATAAACAAACTCATAGACAACCTTATCTCAATCATAATTAACAGTGCTAAACCGATACGTCAGCTTAATTTTATTAGAGCCATATTTCGACCCTTCTTGGCTATTTCTTGGTATCCGTTTAGCCTTGTCAATTACGATTCGCCGTCAGCAGGGGCTGAAATAATATTTTTCTCCCCCGCCCCCCAAATAAACCCCCCCGTAAACTTAGGGGTGCCCCCCCTCCGCCCAGGAAGGTCACCGAATCAAGAATGGGTGTGTAGAGTTATGGAGCAGTGTTATTTCTTTTATATCAAACAGTTGGCGAGTTTCCTCATGGTAGCCTTAGCCCACTGCGACAGAGATTTCCCACTGGCTGGTCATTTTTACCGACTGTTTTTCAGAAAAAAACTACTGTTCTCAGAAAAAAGACCGTTCTAGGGAAAACGACTATTCCACCCCTTCACAGGCTACGTGACGCCCCTGGGTTCCTGTAGAAGGCCGTTTTTCTATTTATTGATGATCATTTGTGTTGTTTTATATCTATACGCCACGATCATATAAATCTTATCTTATCTCCACCTTATTAGCATGGGATCTAGCTCATAGCCCAAAACAATCCCTTCCAGGAAAACACGGCCGTGTAACTATAATTTATCGAACGACCAGGTGTGATAGAAAAGTCATCTTCACCGGCTACCGTTAGCTCATACCCTGCCACTGTTCCAATCAAGAACAGAGCCTCCGTCTTTGGTCCCATGCAGGGACTATGGACACTCCGATAGGGTGTCCGGTCAATTTGTCTCAGGACAATTCGTCACAGACAATTCGTCACAGGACAATTTGTCACAAGGACATTTCGTCACAAGGAGAATTCGCGATACGGACAATTCGTCATTAGGAGAATTCGGCATACGGACATTTCGTCACAGAGAGCCTGATTTCAAGTTTGGATTTCGTTTTTAAGCTATATATTCTTAAATACGCATTAAAATAGTATGGCTATATAATACATTAAAACATGTACTTATCAGCGATTTCCCGCATATATTCGATTACGCCAGTTTGACTAGATCAATATCTCCCTACTATGGTTTTCAGTCGCAGGTTACTCTTCGTACTTTCACTTCTTGGGTGGGTTCGGGCACCCAGCAACAAATCCCTCAATACACATTTTTGTTTTGCCCTGCTCCGGCAGCAGAAACGAAATGAATTTACAAATGTTTGGATGAGCTGCTCCAACATGTTTGTTGAAAGCTGAATGTCATCCTTCAAATTGTTGTTAGTCCTAGGGACGTTTTCTGCGACGCGCTCAAAGACGATCCAGACAGGGACAGGAAAGAGAGCATTTGTGCTTGCCCTGATGGCCTGTGATGTTCTTCCTATATGAGTGTCTTCAAAGAAGTCGAGGATTGGAAATCCTTCAGACGCACAGATTTGAAAATAGCGGTCGAACGCTGATGGGATATCCACCATTGGGAGAAAAGTCAACGCTGTGAGCATTATCATAGTGAGAGCAAAATGACTGCTTGAATTTGTGTTTTGCATATGCGAATCCTTAATAATAGAGTTTTTAACGACCTCTCTCAGTCTTTGCGAGTTCCAAATTTAACTAATAAATCCTTAACTCTCCTCGAGAATATATAACACTATGACTGATGACTAAATATCGGAGATTAGAGCAGGATTAAAAATAATGATTCAAATATTGATTCAAAGAACCTCTTGTGAAGGGGTGGCATTTGCTATTTTATCCAAACTACCTTTGTAATAGCAAATTTTCTAAACATGACGAACTGTCCTAGAGAATAATTGTCCTAGTGACGAGTTGTCCTGTGACGAATAGTCCGTGTGACCAATTGTCATGTGAAGAATTGTCCCTGTGACGAATTGTCTGTAGCCAATTGTCCTGTGACCAATTGTCCTGTGACCAATTGTCCTGTGACAAATTGTCCTAGAATCCCCGATAGAGATTGCACCCTACCCGACGAAAACGGATATTGCTACACCATCATCACGGGATCGTAACACAAAAATTTAACATTGGGGGGTATAGGACTTTCAACTTTGAAATCAAATTATCGTCTTTTGATCATCATTCTGACCCAGGACTTGCTGGAAAAGTTAATTGGGCTATTCCTTAATCGTATAATTCCATTTTTGCAAAGGAGTTTCCATGGAAGTAAGAGATTGAAGGCTTCAAAGTTTGAACACAAAAACGGAAACTCAAATCCTATTGGTCGATTATGATGTATCATTCAACAAGAGCTGTAAGCCCATATGGCACTTGCATGGGTTAAGATGTTTTTCATTGATCAAAGTAAGTTTCGACTTTGCGGTTGAGATGCGCACTCTAAGGGAGCTAGTACTTCATTTGTAAGGAAAACCCTTGAGGCAAGAATGGTAATGGGCTGATGGGCAACAGGAAATGCATATATTACTTAAAAGTATTTTTCTTACTTTGCGGTCAAGATTGGTACTTTAAGGAATAATCGGATTTGGGAAGTAGCAATTTCTAAGCAAATGTTGTTGAATCTCTAATATTCCAGCGAAGTTTCATCGTCCTAGCACATCTGAAAGTACCTCGACTCGCGATCACTGGAATCCCAGACCCCCCCCCCCCCCCCCACTCCAACTCCACCCACAATACCCGGAGCCAATCCGGTTCTGTAAATGATTAATCCAGAGCATCTGTTTGTGATTCCCACAAAGTTCGAATCCGATCACACCAGTCGAAGCGGGTCAAGTATTCCCCCCCCCCCCAATAATTGTCGGATTCGGTCCGGAAATGAAAACGATCACCAGAGAGAAATGTCAATTATTAGATTTCACTCGAATCCGATCACCCGTTCCAAAGTTACGCATGACTCAATATTCTGGATTTCCCTCCCTCAACTCCCCCCCCCCCCCCAAGATTATCATATCGAGGACTTTTTTTTTATTCCAAGCCAGTTTGACCGGGTCCATGATATGCCTGCCAAGTTTCGCCGTGAAAATCCCAAATACCGGAATTCTGGGACCCCCCTCCCCCCCTCAAGTGTCCGGATCCAGTCAAATTGTGTAAAAGATTTACATGGACCAGATGTTTGTTCTTCAGAGCAAGTTTCGCTTCGATCCCTCCATTCTAACCGTTCCTTGAGATTTCCGCCCCCCCCCCCCCCAACTCCCCCACGGTGGACGTAGCCAATCCGATTCAGTAAATGATTTACCTAGAGCATCTTATTGTTCTTCCCACAAATTTCCATCCCGTCTCCCCATTCTAAGCGGGTCATGTATTTTCCGCCCCCCCCCCCCCCCAATAGTTGCCGGGTCCGGTCCGGATATGAAAAAGATCACCCGAGAAATGTCCTCCGTTCAATTCTTAAATTTCACTCGAATCCGATCACCCGTTCCAAAGTTATGCGTGAATGAATATTCAACTCCCCCCACCATTATCAGATCGACAAATTTTTTATTTTGAAGTCAGTTTGATCGGGTCCCTAATATGCCTGCCAAGTTTCATCGTGAAAATCCCCAAAATCGCCATCACCGGAATTCCAGGAACCCCTTCCCCCGCCCTAAGTGTCCGGATCCAGTACAGTTGTCTAAACGATTTATCTAGAGCTGATGCATGTTCTCCCAGCAAGTGTCGCTCCGATCTCTCCATTCTAACCGTTTCTTGAAATTTTCGGTCTCCCCCCCCCCCCTACCGAATCAGGTCAAGACTTTAAACGGGACATCACAGATATATAATCTATTCAGTTATTAAGTTTCATTACAATCCGATCACCCGTTCAAAAGTTACATTCCACTCAATTTTCTCGGATTCCCCTGCCCTCCAAAATGGTCGGATCGGAAAACTGATTATTTCCAAGTTTGTTTGGTAGGGTCTCTGATATGCCTGCCAAGTTTCATGGTCCTAGCACATCTGGAAGTACCCTAACTCGAAAAACTGTGACAAAGTGTGACCTTACCTTAAAAATGCCCTAAATTTTCAAGTTTGCCCTCCATTCCCCCGCATATGGTCGGATCGGGAAACTGATTATTTCCAGGTTAGTTTGGTCGGGTCTTTAATATGCCTGCCAAGTTTCATTGTCCTGGCACATCTGGAAGTACCCTAACTCGAAAAAGTGCGACAAAAAACTCGGAACAGACCGACAGACGGAATTGTGATCGGTATATGGCACAAAAAATCAACCAATGGGAAGCAGGATTCGTTTAGTGAAAGTTTGAAGCCTTTCAAACTCTGATCAAAATTTTCTATAAAGCTACGATTATACAATTAAGAAAAAAAACAACAGGGAATCGTTTCCAGCTGTTTACAGGCTTATAGTACTAATAAAAGATGTATAATTTGGTACCAAAGTCGAAAGCCTATACTTCACTATTACTCTTTTTCTACTCCTATCCGTTTTCTTTGGGTAGGCTGCAATCTCTCTATAAAACTGAGCGGAGCTAGATGTACATGCTGTGAGGTTTGAGTTGATACCCGTCTACTTCCCTCATCGTCGCTGTCCCGTAGGATGCCTGCAGGGATGGAGAACCCGTTCTGCAGCGAGTTAGAAGTAACGTCACAAAGAAATATACTGTCAATCTGTTCTGTCCATCGACCACGTACAGTGCCTACGATTCTTTCAACAAAACCTGCGTACCGTCTACACTCCTACAGTGTGTATGAAGATACCAGGTTAATGCAGTACTATATAAAACTTTAAGAACGATAGCTAAGGGCACTCTCCTTGAACATTGACATAAGGTCGGAATCTCTCACCTACCATCTATCTTCCAGCCACTGGCCGAGAGTGTCCAGCATAGTGCGATCAGGCCAGTTAACCACCACGAGAGCGCAGCAGTGCACCACGACATTCACCCCCTTACTCCCAACCCAAGGTATAAATCTAGAGCCCTCCACTCAATCGGCCATGCGAGTTGACAACGGACAACTAGCTCGCCCGGAATCTGGCAAAAACCGGAAATGTGAAGGCAAAAGTTTGTTCTGAAGTCAATCAGAGAGTCCAAGATGTATACAATAAAATATACTGGGGCTATTCATTCATTTATTCATACTACACAGACTACATAACATAAATATAAGGCAAGAAACAAGACCCCCTGAAGCTATCTCTTTGGGGATCCACTACCTATAAACTAACCTACATTGAAAATATTCACATTACAATAGTTACATCACATTACAAGCATAAATAACCTATAGGATGAATACAGAAAAATATTAATGGAAAAAAAGAAGAAAAATGCACTGAAAAGAAAGAAAAAGAAAGGGAAGGAAACAGTCGACAAAAACACCAAAAAAGTATTAATCTTTTTTTTTGTCGAGGCGAACTATAGAGAAAAATAAAAAAGAGAATAAAAGTGAAAAAAAAAACACTAAAAAATGCCATGTTTCTCACAGCCTTCTCACCAGTTTCCAGCTTCCCGTACTCGGTTTGCTTATCTCTTGTCTGCTCTTAGGTTAATTAGACACAAGGCAAATCAAGACCAAGACTTGGGATAGTAATTAACATGAGCCAGAAGCTACTTACATCTCCACAATCGGTGAAGAGCTCTCCATTCTCGACTCGAAAGCGGCGTCCTCTGAGGAGGTCGTTTCCGTCCGATGAGGTTTCTACTTGTGGAAGCTGAAAGATAAAACTTTAAATAAAGTTCTGTCAGAGCCAGTGAACATTTGGAAGAGCAACTGAATTTCCCTGGCTACAACATGGTTCTAAAGGTCGAAATATACGAAGGAAGAAAGAGAATAATCACACCAGAGCCTCGTTTTTGTTACAATAGCGCTTCCGCATCGCTGCTGCAGCACTTCTTTGCTTTTGCACAATATGCGTTTTTGGATTCAATTTCTTCTTGGTTGAAGCGGCAGCGCTGCAGCATCTTGCAGGGAAGCACGGACTTGGTCGGTGAGCAAGTCCGTGATTCCTGAGAAGCGCTGCCGTCTTCCTTGGAAGCGCTGCAGTGCAGAAACGGATGTAGAAAGAATCAGTCCGGAATCGGCGGAGAAGTGGACCTGCAGCATGCAAAAAAAACGAGGCTCTGAACATTGCTCCTGTACCATTCCTTAAAGTTTAACTGAAAAGTCAACTTGTTTTTGTGTCATTTAACTGAATACACTGAATTATTCGGATTCTGCAAAGGATTTTTTTTTTATTTCCACTATCTACTCTAGTTATGACGTTCAGAATTTCTCCGGTAGTCCCCACAACGAAAATTCTACTATGACGCGGGAAATTTCAATCTCAACACAAACGCGGCTTTTCAGTAGGCAGTGGTGAGATTGGTGAAGATTGCTTAGTGCCTGAACAAAAAAAAAGTCATAAGTCTTTCTCGAAAGGCATACAACAAAATCACAAGCGCATAGAGGTACCACAAATCACATGGAAATTCCACTATTAGAAAATCGAGTATTCGTGAATAGCGGAAGAACGAAGTAACGCATTTTCAGCGGGTCTTCAAGCCAATTTTAGTGAATAAGTGATGGGTAACTAGATTGTCCTATCCCAGCCTTTTTCGGTTAAACTTTAAGGTAGAAGAAGGAGAAAACAAGGGTTGCTGGCGAGATTTTCGAAATGACAGTATAGGGGTTTTGTTCGAAACGCGAAAGTCACTAGTTGCGTTTATTTATCAGTTCTCCTATTTCGCATTTTGTTACTATTGAGAAGAAGGTAATTCTCCTTGTCTTGAGTTTTTGCAATATAACAAATCGTAGCAGCCTAATACCCCCTTTGTCACAATTCATTAAGAACGGCATATCATTAATCATATGACAGAACAGTCCAGTTTGTTCGAAACGCGAAAATCACTAGTTGCGTTTTTTTTTATCTCAGTTCTCCTATTTCGTGTTTTGTCACTTTTGAGATGAAGGTAATTCCCTTGTCTTGCGTTTTGTCAGAAGCGAGGACGGGGAAAGTTTCACAATTCTGTAGAATCGATAAGTTGCTTCGATAGTTGGGTTCCCGCTACCCCCCCCCCCCCCTCCCGGTAAAAAACGACTATCGGAAAAAGTCACTAGTTACATTTTTCATCTTATTCTCCTATTTCGCGTTTTGATACTATTGAGGTGAAGCCAGTTCGCCTTTTCTTGCGTTTTTGTCAAAATCGAGAACGGCGAAAGCTTCGCTATCCTGTAGAATCGAGCTGCTACGATACCTAGTCACATCTCGATCTCGTTCTCCGTTTTTCTTCCTCATTGGGCCAAAGAGGGATGATGTTCAATCCGTATAAACATGTCCGACACGCGTCAGTGAACCTCTGGGGGGGGGGGGGGGGGGGACAAGAAACGCCACCCAAGCAAATCCACTAACAGATTCAAATCCTATGTAAACCAGTCAACAAGTCTGTTGTGATGACGTTTCTAGCTCTTCACTAGGCACACGGCGATTCTTCATCGGCACGAAGAGTGTCGCCTACGTTGGCTTGGTCACGTCCTCCGGCGCCCAAATGACCGCCTAGTCAAACAAGTTCTCCTAGCAGAACCCCCTCCCTCTTGGCTAAGGAGACCGGGTGGTCAACTCAAGAATTGGTGGACGACCGTCAAAAATGACCTTGAGCCTGTAGGCGGTTTCTGCCGCTTCGGCAGAAGATGGGATAACTGCTGGCTAGATTTCGCCCAGGAGCTGGCGCAAGATAAAGGCAACTGGGACACCACCGTCCGGCAACTCATGGACGCCGGATGAGGCGGCAATCGTCTGGTCTCGTTACAAGTACAAGTACAAGTTAGTCATCAAAAGTATTAGTTGCGTTTTTGCAGATACCATGGTCTCTACCACGGTCTTAAGTCGTTTTTCAGTTATCGTGGTATCTGGCCAGTTATCGTGGTGTGATAACTGATCGTGGTATCTGAAAAGTCATCTCACTTTAGATTTTGTCAAATTGGTGGGAAAGAAGTTTTTTCTTTTGGGATGACTTCGAAAAGCGCAATTTCGGCAATTCTTGTTTTTGCAGAGCAACCGTATATCAGATACCACGGTAACTGCAAAAACGACTAATTGCAGATCCAGTTACCGTGGTAACAGATTCCATGGTATCTGCAAAAACTTAACTATTGACGGATTGCTAAATTAGTGTTTTTGTCAAAAGCCATAAGAACAAGAGTGGTAATTTGTACGAGAAGTAAGAACTGAGAGTTGAGATAAAAAGTGCAACTATTGATTCATTGCTTTTCTATTCTCTTTTATCGTGGCAGAAGGGGGGGGGGGGGTAATGTCAAATTGCTTACCAACTCGACTGAGCCATACTGTCTTCTACTGAAAGCACCTCTCCGCTCAAGTTCGCAGGTGGAAGAGCTGAAAAAAAAATAATAAATTAAGCGTTTAGCTCAGTCTGGATCATAAAACTATAAATATGATGTATCAACTGTAAACATATCAGTTATAAATAATAGGCTACAGTAATAATGTCATTTACGTATACGTAGTGCCAAATTAATGTTTCAAATGACATATGGTGAGTTCTCACTGACCCGATAATTTTCTGGCCAGAAAAAAAAATTAGGATTCCTGGATGTTCTCACCAGTATCTGGTACGGAGGTTCTATTAGATTATTTGTTCTTGCTACAAGTATAACCACTTTCAGCTTGATAACTTTGTCATGGTTAAAGCGGACCACAAAAAATGGTATTTCTACCACACACACACAATGATAACCATCCCTACCGCCACTATGAATGTTAATTCTGTCTGGACTGAATCTCAGCCGATTATCCGGGACAGCCATTATGGCACGTAGGGAGACAAGGATGAAAAGAATAATTTCGATCTAATGGTCCAACTGTTTATTAAAAACATAAATAAATTGAAAAACCAAAACCAGTGTGGTACTCCTGAAGACGTAACAAAAATAATGAATTAAGTCTAATAAAATAATGAATTAAGTCTAATTCTTTGCTAACCAAACTTGCAAAATTTCGTCATCTGGAAAAGAAGACGTTCTACGAGGGTTTTTTTCTCGAGCCAAAACAGCGACCCGGCAATCAAGTTCAAATCTAAATAAACTGGTGGCTTGCGATCAGTAAGAGAAGGTAAATAGAATGTTTCTGGAATGTTTGGATCAGGTCTTAAACGAGTTATAAACTGAACAAAAAACGGTGAAACCGACTGTAGCGGCCGCAAGAATGGATGGTTCATAAATAAACACTCCAATAAAAATGAAACGCGATTAAACTATTCGCAAGGATAAAGTCACTACACGCTGATATTTAAAGCGCAACTCTTCCTAGAAATGACCTTGAGCCTACACGATGAAACGGCTCTCCGACGCCGCGGCTGGATGCAATGGCCTATATTTGAAAACTGAACGCATCGTGGTTAAAAAGTGGGAAAACCAAGCCAAAGTAAAGAAGTCAAAAACAGAAGATAGAGCTGATGGCCTACCATGTCTTCCAAGACTAAATTACAACAAACTGAAGCTTCTCATGTATGTTTTTTTTTTTTTTTTATGGCACTTGCCTTCCGGGCCAAGTGCCATATACCGATCACTTTTCCGTCGGTCGGTCGGTTAGTCCGGTGATCGCGAGTTAGCGTACTTCCAGATGTGCTAGGACGATGAAACTTGGCAGGCATACTAGGGACCCGACCAAAATAGCTTGGAAACAGTCACTTCCCCGATCCGACCACCGTGGGGGCAGTGGAGGGAGGGGGAATCCGGAATATTTACGTACTTATAACTTTTGAATGAGGAATCGGATCTTAATGAAACTTGATATTTGGAAAGACCTCGGTTTTCAGATGTCACACTTCAAGTCCGGAACGTTTCCGATGACCTCGGGGGAGCTGGAGGGGGGGGGGGGCCGAAAATCGTGTGACATGTTCAGAGTGGACGGATCGGGATGAAATTTGGTGGGAAGAACAAGCACAAGCCCTAGATACATAGTTGACAAGACCGGACCGGATCCGAGCATTGTGGGGGGAGTTGGAGGGAGCGTTCCGGAATTCCGGTGATCCCGACTTAGGATGCTTACACATGTGCTAGGACGATGAAACTTGGCAGAAATATTAGGGACCCGACCAACTAACTTGGAAATAGTCACTTTCCCGATCCGACCGCCGTGGGGGAAGTAGAGGGAGGGGAATCCGGAATATTGACGTATTTATAGCTTTTGAACGGGGAATCGGATCTTAATGAAACTTGATATTTGGAAAGACCTCGGTTCTCAGGAGTCACACTTCAAGTCTGGAACGGATCCGATGACTTCGGGGGGAGTTGAAGGGGGGACCGGAAATCGTGTGACATGTTCAGAGTGGACGGATCGGGATGAAACTTGGTGGGAAGAACAAGCACAAGCCCTAGATACATAGTTGACAAGACCGGACCGGATCCGAGCATTGTGAGGGAAGTTGGAGGGAGCGTTCCGGAATTCCGGTGATCCCGACTTAGGATGCTTAAACATGTGCTAGGACGATGAAACTTGGCAGACATATTAGGGACCAGACCAACTAACTTGGAAATAGTCACTTCCCCGATCCGACCGCCATGGGGGAAGTGGAGGGAGGGGGAATCCGGAATATTGACGTATCTATAGCTTTTGAACGGGGAATCGGGTCTTAATGAAACTTGATATTTGGAAAGACCTCGGTTCTCAGAAGTCACACTTCAAGTCCGGAACGGATCCGATGACTTCGGGGGGAGTCGGAGGGGGGGGCCGGAAATCGTGTGACTTGTTCAGAGCGGACGATCGGGATGAAACTTGGTGGCAAGAACAAGCACAAGCCTTCGAAACATAGTTGACAAGACCGGACCGAATCCGAGCATTGTGAGGGCAGTTAGAGGGAGCGTTCCGAAATTCCGGTGATCCTGACTAAAGATGCTTACACATGTGCTAGACCCGACCAAACTAACTTGGAAATAGTCACTTCCCCGATCAGACCACCGGGGGGGGGGGAGTGGAGGTAGGGGAATCCGGAATATTGACGTATTTATAACTTTTGAACGGGGAATCGGATTTTAATGAAACTTGAATTTGGAAAAACCTCGTGTCTCAGATGTCCCATTTCAAGTGCGGACAACACCGATCGATGTGTGGAGTCGGGCGGGGGGGAGTGGAAATTTTTTGACACGCTTAGAATATAGCGATTGGGATAAGACTTGGTGGGAAAACAAGCGTAAGCCCTGAATACATCAGTGATAGAACCGGACCGGACTCGGTCAATCTGGAGGAGTTGGAGGGGGGTCCAAAATTCCGGTGATCGCAGTTTAAGGTAGGCTACTTCCAGATGTGCTAGGACGATGAAACTTGGCTTGAACATTAGAGACGTGAAAAGATTGCTTAGAAATTGTCACTTCCCAGATCCGACCATCCCTGAAAGTACTCATCTTAACCGCAAAGTACAAAAAAATACTTTTAAGCAAAACCTACATTTTCATGATCCCCATGAGCCCATGATCATTGACCAAGCGCAAAAAAAAAATTACCAAACGATACATTCTCGTGATTTCCAAGGGCCCATCGTCATTCCATTCTTATTTACCAAGTCTCGCAAGTGCCATATGAGCTTCAGCTCTTGTTCTTAATTCCCGCGTAGCTCCTTTTTCCATTTTTTCCTGTTTTGTTGTTGAACTAAAACAGTGACTACGTCTCCACCTCCTACTCAGTGACGTTAATACCATCCGAACAGTTTAACCTGCTTTAACGTCACTTACACAAAATAAAAACTTTATTTTTTTTACTTTCCAAACTCTAGTAAAAAAAAAAACTTCTATTTTCAATATTTTGTTTGAAAGAGATGTCGGCGGCCCTTGAAGCTTCCGGCTCAGTCTGCGTTGTGTGGCAGACAAAACTCGACTAGGCCGAAAAAGCACTAAAAAGTCGTAGGTACAAGACGAAACAACGGCAAAAAGCGGGGATTTCAGTAGCTTATAAACCCATAAGGGAGCTAGGGATATAAAAGGCATAATAAGCAAGAGAGGTCCTTTAAAGCCGCCAAACCGGAAAAATATTGCTGGTACCACTATATACAGCGAGGAGTTGCATATAAGCAGAAACAGCGAACTTTGAGACCCTCTTTGATAAATTGATTCTTTTTTTCGCTTTGTCGAACAAATGAGAAGCAAATTAATTATTATCATCACGGTAGGCTAGGAATAGCTAGGATGCCCATAAAAATGAACCACGAGGAGTACACTGGACAAAAAAATCTTGCAGTATTTGCTACTGGGATTAACCTTGTCCTTATTGAGATTATCCCTAATTCGGATTAATAGAGATAAGATTAATCCCAGTAGCAAATACAGCATCCTTACTCGGAGAAACTTTTTACAGTGTAGGCTACAACTAACGACAGGGAGCACAGGTGGATGACTCTGAGGACCAGAAATGGGTGTCATTTTCAGAAACTAACCCATATCAGTCATCATTAGATGAGAGATAATAATGAGTAATACGATCTGAGGGGGTCAAGGGGGGAGAGAGGGAAACAAGTTTATGATGGAAGAAACGAAGATATGACGCAGCCTAATCCTTCTAATGAAAACTGATGGTGATGGGCTGGATGACTCTACATACTCTTTTTTCAATCAAACAGGTCTAGAAAAACAAGAACTGGCAACATACTACAAGGCAGTCTGCCACAAATCCCTGATTTTTGGATACCGTATGCCAAACGCTGGGTATATCTAGCATTTGGCATAGCCTATGCCTAACGCTACCTATGCCAAACGCTGGATACCTGTTGGTAACCTAACCCTGACCTACCTCAATTTAAAGGAGTTCTGATTGGTTGATTTTTTAGCTTCACTCAAATTATCAATATTTTACTGGGTTACAGTATCCAGCACCTGGCGTAGTGTATCCAGCGTTAGGCATAGGGTATGCCAAACGCTATACATATCCAGCGTTTGGCATAGGGTCTCCAAAAATAAGGGTTTTGTGGTTGACTGCTCCAAGGTCAATGAAAAGACTAGACCTGTGTTTTACCAGTAAATGAAGATTGGAAAGTACACTTGTTGTCCCACTAGAACTAATGGACCTAGGCAAATTAAGCCAACAATTACGGCACGTCTTACCACTGAACGTGTTCCATTTGTTTCCGCTGTTCTACTTCTCTCACTGGTTTTATTTTTAAAGAAAAAAATTATGTATTTTTCGCAATGTTCGTTTCTGGGATCCCAGAACGTAGGTGGAACGATCTACCGTCTGTCCGTCCGTTTGTCAGCACGGTAACTCTCGAAGAGAGTGAGATATTCCGTTCAAACTTGGTGTGAGGATTCTTTGCCTAAAGGACCTATGGACTTTGTAGATGGGCTCCTTAGTTCTATATTTAAGGGTGGAGGAGAGGGTTCAGTTAAGGGGCCAAGTAAATGCTTTTTTAAAGCTAACGGGATAGTCGATTTAGGGGTAAGCGGACAGTGCTGAATCCGTGTGATAATAATATTCTCGCCGGACAAATAGTTCGCCCGGAATCCGGCCAAACAGAACATTTCTTAAAAGTAAAAGTTTTATCTGAAGTTGGCAAGAGGTTCGACGTAGAGGTAAGGAGATATCCTGAATCCGTTTGTATGAAAATTACTTACTCAAGTAATATAAAGTTAGTGATTAGGACAATTATTTTGCCCTGAATCCGGCCGAAACCAGAAATTTGGCAGAAGTAAGGCGGAGGTGTTTAAAGCCGATGAGATAGCCTATATAGCGCGAGGAGAGATGCTGAATGCAGTTCTGAAACTAATTTCTCGCCGGACAAGTAGTTCGCTCAGAATCCGGCAAAAACAAGACAACTGGTAAAATAAAGGTTCATTCTTAAGTCGATTAGATTTTCGCATGGGAGCAAGAACACGCGATGAATCTATTGATGAACTTTATTTCTTGTCGGACAAGTGATTCCACTGAAATAATTTGCCGAAACCAGAAAATTTGATAGGCTCGAGAACTAAAATTTTTTAAGTCGCCTAATGAAATTGTTTACTGCAAAGTCGGCAAGTTTCAAAGTAACACAGAGAAGATAACTTCAACCGCTAGAGCGTCAGACTGCAGAGTTACGTTTTCAGACACTTGTGTTTCCCCCGAGTTTAGCAAAAAGCGTCAAACACCTCGTTACTGTTTATTTTTAAAAGCGTTTTATGCCTCCGTTTTAAACCCGCGCGGGTTTGACACCGACTATCCAGAACACGAAACTCTCCGGAATAGCAAGTTACGTTACGTGTTTGTAAGACTCAAGAGTAAACACGGTGAGATGAAAATGGGTTTTTGCACATTGGTGATAGACTCCGTGTGAAACTCATTGTTGTCTGAAAACGCAACTCAAATCACGAGGTTCTTGGTTTGCCTCTCGGTGTCACCAGATATTTTGTTCTGCACACATTTTGCAGCTGAATCAGTTTTCGAACTTCCTTTTCCTATCGGAGAAGTAGTTCATCTGGACTAAAGCTAAAACAAGGAATTTTTTCAAAGAAAATTACTTCTTAAAATGATTAGAGATGAGCAACAGGGGGTAAACATACACGCGGAGTCCATATCTGAATTTTTTTTCTCAGCTGATTAGCCGTTTGGCATGTCTGGGGTCTGGCAGATATCCAGAACCCGTAAACTTGCAATATAATCCTTAAACGCCCCTTAGCGAGATTAACTGGGTAATACTTTTCATAGACATGAAATATAAATTTTATTTATTTGTTTGGTTTAATTTGTTTTTGGAGACGATATTCTGGAGTGTATAGTTTTTTTTTTGGTGTTTGACCAGGAACCGAGTAAGTGCATAATTTTGTTTCTTTTTTTCTTTTCTCTTCTTTCTTTCTGTATTATAGTGTTATGTAGGTTAATCTGTCAAAGGGGGTTTCTTAAACCTCTTAACAAGTTTAAACTTCTGGAGGGTTTTGTAGTTCTTAGTATTTTTTTCTAATAGGCTCCCATCTATAATATCATCTAAAAAGAATATCAGATAATTAGGTTAATTCGTAAACTTCCGGCTTTGGCCCCCGAACAGACAGTCCATCTGAGATGGGAATAAAAAAAAAAAAAAAAAAAAAATATTTCCCGCAAGTTTGTTTTTCCTACTTGAGCGGCTTTGAGCCCGAAAAGTACCTTGCCAAGAAGGGCCGAAATATAGCTCTAATAAATTCAGCTGACGTATCCGTTTTGCACTATCAAATAAGAGTGAATTTTCGAACAAAACCAACTATCGCTTTACGTCTCCCCAGATCGAAAGATTCAATATCATTTTTTTGTTGGATGGACATGCTCGATATAATTTGTATGTGCAAAAAGATGCTGCGAATTCAATCAAATTGCAACCAAGTCCTGATACACCAGAAAGGAAGAATTACTTATGTTGAAACAAAAGAATTGTCCTTTTACTATATATCCTTTTCTGAGTAGAAGCAAGAACAATTAAGCACCAGAACTCCCCGTCTTCATATCTCTGTAATACTCTCATGCGGAGTCGAATAATCGCTGTCCCTGCTCAATGCCAACGAGCGAAGGATAGGAGCTACGTGGAAAATCACAATTCGTTATCACTACAAACAGCTATATCGCAGTAATGCCCCGAAGAGGAAATTTCCAAAGCCGATTGGTCGTCTGGACGCGGTGCAGAGCGAGTCACCGCACCTCCTGCACTAATTCCTCTGATATAAGTAAGTAAGTAAGTAATTTATTTCTAACCCGTCATTTCAAAAAGCGGAGTAAATAAAAGAAAATAAATAAAAGACATAAATACGCAGAAAAAGACACTAATTTTCAGTCATCGGCTAGGAAGCAGTGTAGAAGGTCGTGCGCTGGTTGGGCTCTGTTGTCAATGATTTTTGATAACGACGAAGAAACATCCAAAAGGATGTTTTGCATCTTGAACTTTGAACTTCTCGGTCAATGTGTGGTTATGGCAGAATTTCGACAAGTGGAGCAGGTGCTTTGCATATTTAAAATAACATGATCTCATCTTTTTGATCTCCTTCTTTCGCAGAACATGAGTGACACCATAACGAAAAGTATAGAAGGAGCGCAGAAGGTGCTGTACAATTTTCCCAAAGCTTTATATGCGCAACGTCGAAGAGGGAAGTAGACGGGTAGCAACTCAAAGCTCAGCAAACACTTCTAGCTCAGCTCAAAACTGTCGAGGTATCCATGGTCGCTGCATGGGACCAAAGACGGAGGGTCTATTGGCTTATATGTTCTTGGTACTAGTCGGATACCCCATCAGTTCCAATAGTCTCCAGATAGCATGAGCCCTTTACAATTCCTACGGGGACTTTTCAGGGCATACGGATTGGATACTGATACCTTCCCCCCTTCTAATAACGTTCTCGGTTAATAGCCGAAATATGTGCCGACTTACATCACTGCCAAAGACGTTCTCCTTTTCAGCATAGAGTCAGGAAACAAGATCGGCGACTCGAGTTCTGCGCACTTTTCAACTGTGATTAAAGGGGCACTACTTGGAACAAATAACGACTTCGACCTGTCCCTCTTCGGGGGGCAAAACCCAACGGGAAACGACTGGCAATCCAAACTGTCATGGTCCGCACTTTTCTTCCCCTTCTTCTTTCGAAACACACTTGACAACTTCATTCTAGCGTTTGACCAATTTTGAATATGTCGCCAGTCACCACGACTGTGTACAGAAGACTGAATGAGTCACAACTCTCTAGTAACTTCCGCGGGGATCAGGGCAGGTGAAGTCTGCGCGCGAAGGCTGAAAGGAATAATTGAGTCCCGAGGACACTTGATGGAGGGAGATAAATAGTATTTCGTGATCAAAGACTGGTCGCTCCACTTTTAGAAGTGAATAAGGGGGGCCAGGGCCGGATTAAACGATGATGATGATGACGAACAAGAACTAAAGACGCTGAAGAAAGCGGTTACGAGGATTATGGTGGCGAAGATATGGATCTGTTTCAGAGTCTGAATGGTTTCGCGCCTGATCTTTTTAGTAATTTTTTTCGTTTTAACTCATTTTGTCACGGACATGCTAGAGACCTGGTAAGTGAGCCAAGAAGTGCGGTTCGTTCTAGCCATGTGGCAAGGCATTCAGGTACGGTGGTCTGGAATACTTTTCCAGACTCAATTCGAGAAGCGGAAAGTGTACCGCAATTTAAAAATCGGTTAAAGAAACATCTCCTTGAGGGTAGCTGGTGAGTGGAGGGTTTGGAAGACGAGAGAGGACTAATTGACAAATTAATTAATTAATTTTTAGTTTATCTTAGTGAAGGTTTGATTAGTTATATAATATGGTAGTAAATGTGTACTGGTTGCGTTTTTCAAGCACGTATGTGCTTTGTTTATACCCGGTTGTCAAGCCGGAATGAATTTTTTTTAGTAAAGTTGTTGAATCCTGAAAACTTCTGACAACATTGTTACGAGGATGGCCGCGTTGAAAGCGAAAGCTTAGGTACCTAGGGTTTGAGCTGAAGACATTCTGACACCATGAGCGTGTTCCACCCTACTTACCGTAGTTACTACGCATGACGTCACGGATTCTGGCTTCTTGACGTCGAGGCTGGAACGCATTTTTCTCTTTTCAGCAAATATCGTGTAACGGGCTAATCGGACTTATCACGTCCCAGAGAGCTAATAGTTACTATTTTTAGAAGGGTGGAACACGCTCCATAGCACTTGCCCTACGACCAGGAACCTTGATATAAGGAACAAGGGAATGCTACTTCAGTCCTTGTCTTTAATTAGTTTTTCTTTATTTATTTTCATTTTAACTCAACGGACGAGTTTTCTTGTGAATCTTCCCCAACAAAAGCAAATCTAAACAGACTACAACACCACCTCAATTTGAATTTTTCTTAACTGAATTGAACAGGAGCTAGAGGATAAAGACCGAATGACCTGATCCACGATGCCGGGAAATTAATGGTGCTGGTGCTGAAATCCGAAGAGATATATAGAAAGTAGGAGACAGAGGGAGGAAATGAATTAGGAAGACCATGGCAGAGCCAAGTACTATGGGATTTTTCCATAACAAAGCAGTGTCACATTACCTAACGAAAGACATTTAAAACCAAGGTAATACTGATTGGGTCGTAAGGACACTTGATGCATTGGGTAAAACAATGTCACCACTAAAACAATGAGTTTTATGTCATCGTGTTAGGTTTTACTGTTATTTGCTTCTGCCTAAACCGTAGCCGCTCCACTGAGTGGCCTGAAAGGAAGGGCTCTTCCTTTCAGCTCACTTATTGGATCCAGGAGTCTTTCAACTTGGTAGCGTCTAATCGAAGGCTTGGATTTGTTCGTACTGTTCTCGCTAAGTTCAGGTTCAGGACACGTTTATTTCACTCTACTCACTCTTGTGTTGTTCCTTCGAAGCTTCACCACTCTCTGCCTAAATATTACTAAAGAAGTCCCGACTATAACTCCTTCTGACGTCAATCCACCTTGTTCTCCTTTCACTGATCTCCCAGTGGTTCTCCCGTTCTAACCACAAGCTTTTCTCCGGAGTTCTATGCTTTACATTAGACTTGGACATGAGTTTGGAAACCATACTTCCTTTTAAATCTCGGCTAGGTTTAAAAGGCTCGTGACAATTTCCCTTTTAATTCTGACTTGAAATTAAAGGTAAACCAGATAAAGATTGTAAATATAAAAATATGAAGACCCTTCGTAACACTCCTCCCCTGTTACATAGTTTTGTTCCACAAAACAATTCTCAAAGTTACCCCAACTCTGTTACATAACCGGAACATTTTCTTTACTTTCATGGTCAACATTAATTTTTAAAGTTTAAATTTCAGCGCCTCTGCTTATACCCGAAGTTCCAGCAGATTTGCTTATTTTCGATATGGCCGTAGCTAGATAGAAAACGCTTTTGGTCCATATTCAACACTTGGTCTTCAGACTCTGGTCGGTGGCTGTTGAGTTTTTACGCTCTCACCGTTGACCCCTAGCCTACTCACAAGTCGTTGGATGTTGAGTTTTTACACCCTCACCGATGACCCTTAGGCTACTATATCCTTGACCAAGCGGATAAAGTTATCATCCGAAAATAAAGTGAAGAATCTTACGTTACTATTCTGAATTTTTATGATGGAAACAGAGTTAGGAGCCAACGCGTTCTCGAAGAAACGTAACGAGGATAATCATATAATTTTAACCAAGTCCTTTCCCCCAAATTGAGTTAAAGTCCCCATTAACTAAAAGAACCCAACCCAATTTAATAATAAGTTAGTCATTTAGAAGTTACAACCCCCTTGTTGTAGTTGAGATCAGTGATTTCGAGCAAAGGGTTAAAATTACTTTACCAAAGTTCGTGGCAGAGGTGACTTTCTCAGGTTCAGCAAAACAGTCAACAACAATTAAAAACAAATATGTAATCTTTCGTCGCCGACGTTTTCTCCCGTAGACTTCTTTGTCTTCCGAGGGTTTCATCGACGACGCTAGAATGCGAGGCTCGGTTGCTCTTTCTCCTTAGCTTTAGTCCAACTCCATCACCTGAAAAATGGCAAAGCATAACACATGTATGGTAGGCCTACAGACCCACCATTTAACTTTATGGCAGAATGCATAATATGTTGGGGCCGAGAACAATGCAAAACTACTTTGTCCTGTCCTGTGGCATCAATCCGTCAAATTGCTCTCAGTAGGAACGGTCCTACCCTCAAACTAAATTTTCACGGTCCGTTCGGATGCTCCCTTGACACGAGGCTATGTACTGTAAACTGTCATTCTGACCCGCATGTTATCGGTTCCAAGCACTTTTATGCAAACTATGAAGCGAAAACGGTTAAATATTTAGAATTCAAAATTCCAGTATCTCACTAAATATGATTAAATAAATTGGCCTGTGGCCCTTCGATAATATATTACTTTACTTCTAATATTAGTATATCAACTTACTGGATGATAAACAACGCACCCATGACAAAACATTACGACTTACGACTAACTTGCACAAAATTATCTTTTTCGCTTACGTACTCAAAATTTACACGGCCTGTGGCCCTTCTATATATAATATGTATAACAAAAAAAATCGATAATATTGCTTAAAGCTATGTACAACACCACCAGAACTGCAGCTGGCTTTTCTTTTTTTTAAAAAAAATAAACATAACTAAAAATAAAATAAACAAACATAAGTTGGTGACTTGGCATGGCATTTGCTTTGGCATTTAGTAGTAACCGTATTACTGTGGGAAATAATCATTTAAATTCATGTTTGCTCTGTCGAATTCTGTCCTTAACAGAGCTAGCATTACTTCCCATCTAATTTGTTCATGCTCAGGCTGCTGTAGTAGACGGACAAAATCGCCAACGTTAAAAGTGATTGGCAAAGCCTCTGTTATATAATAGTTCAACGGGGGAATGTAGTTCCCCCTCCGATAATATTGGAAATTGTACGCGTATTCGGGGACTTCGCCTGGTCCCATCTGATTCTGAAAATGAGGCTGGTTCCCGAAGGATTCCTGCCCGAAAGAGTGGAATGATCCTACTTCATTCTGGTTGGGAAGGTCTAAATACTCATGCATTTCGTCTGACTCCTCCTCCTGCTGAGGTGAGTTGTTATGGCCCCTGTTATGGTCTGCAATAGCCACTCCCTCCATATGGGGCATAGGTGGCGTCCTCGGGCCCAAAGGTGGAGTTTCTGGCGTCTCTGGTTGTCTGTCGGCTGAATGTCCGTCCTGACGGATTGATTGTGGTTCCTCTTCTTTTCGTGGTGTCATCATGGAGGCTATTAAACTATTATCTGGAACTATAATTAAGTAAAAATACGACATTGGAGGGTGTAAACTTATTTTAAAGCAAAACCAAAGAAAATAAATAATAGCGCGTTTCCTTAATCTAATATTCTTGCTTCTTGGGCACTTTCAAATTTTGGTCTTGTACTGCCCATATCCACAAGATTTAAGATAGTCGGTGGTTGTGCCATCTGGCGTCTGGCCTGCCAGACGTAGTGATAGAGCATCACCACAATGACTGGGATGATCAAGTTTCCAAAAAGAGATGAAATGCCAATGAAATTGACATGTTTCTGAACGTAGCCTACTGCTTCATATGAATTCTGAATAATTGGGTTATTCGATTCTAGCGCTACTTCAAGTTCTTGTAACGAAACTTCTGTCTTACGGCTTGCAATATTTGCGACTTTCAGTTTTCTGGTTATCTCTATTTTTGAGAAGAATGTTAGTTTAGGTAAATTATGCGTAAAGCTAGGCACGCTAACCGAAATATTTCCAAAATCAAGTTTTAGCGTTGTTATTCCCGAAAACGACGCAGGAATTGTGAAGGTTTCGGAAAATAACGAACAGCCTGAAGGCAGATTAAGGAGATTGCTGCCGTTCAGCACGACCCGCTCTTTTAGTTCGTCAGTACATGCAATCGAAGCATGAACCAACTTGGCGGAAAACACCCAGAGGTTCTCAGCGACGTGACTAAGAATCGGTACTTCCGGTGTCGGAGGGGGTGAAAACGTAACCAAGCAATTTTTCTCTATTTCTTCAAAGTTTTCTTTATAAATTGCGTAGTTGCACGAGTTCAGAACTTTCTTTTGCACAGCTTTAAACAAAGGGCAAATTTGTACTTCTACTTTTACACAGTTTCTAAAGTCATCTAAATTCAGTTCCACAAAATGTGTACGTTCTTCCTTCTGAATAGCAATAAAAGGCTGTGTCGGGTAGACAGTGGTTAGATTATTTGGTAAACTACTTTGAAAAGTAGGAAAAGGCATTATTTTATAGAGATCAAACATTTCACTCCGCGACACCAACGGGATTTCAGTGACGATTCTTAATCCAGAAATTGTAAGCAAAGTCGAGGTTTTAGCAAAATGATGATAGTACGGCCAAACATTTTCGATATTTCGCACGGGCAAACGATACTTAGCGGGTAGACTTGTACTGATTTTTGCTAAAATGTCTACTAATCGTTTGCGGCGAAACATGTTTATTGGAAGACGGTTGGCCGCCAATGAGTTTAGATCGATTTCTACTTCATGAAGCTTTTGACGTACCTCACCTAGAAGCTGTTGTATTTTTAAATAGCCAATATCGGCCCCGAAATGCACACCTTGGTTGGTGTTATGGGTGACGAGTTTCGATATTCTTTGCCAGTGCACCTCGACGCCTTGTAACGTTGATGTTAAATTCCCCAACATTTCATCTTGTTGTTTTTCAGCAAGAACAAGGTTTCTAATTACCGTTACTTGTTTCGAAATTATATCCTTTTGTGCCATACCCGCTATCTTTAGGTTGCCCACAGCTTCTGAAAGTTCTGTTATCTGGGTAACTGTTGCGGTACCAAACAATACCCGAAGTATTTCACCACCCAAATCAATGAGGCCCCTTTTACTTCTAGAATTAGTTCCTAATAGGATTGAAATACTTTCGACCTCATTTTCTAAAGCTGAAATTAGTTCATTCATTTTTGAATTTTCTTTTCTGTAAACTTCATACACTTTCGATTGATTTTGGGCAACATTTTGCTGATCCAAGGCGTCTTGGTGGCTGACAATCAATACAAAATATTTCCTTACAGTACCAGCAATGGCTTTGAAGAAGTCCAGGTTAACTTCACCCACAATCGTCCATTTGGCAGTCGTCACAGCTATTTGGCCTTCTGGAACCAACACATGTCCCAGGCCCACTTTGATATCTGCTACTGAAAAACTTAAAGTTCCGATTACAAAAAGCAGAACTTTCATTTTACTTGTTGCTTCTTTGCGTCCACAATCAAGACTGAAGATCAGAGCTTGATTGCTGTCCGCTTTATATGAAAAATATACGCTGACTTTCACAGGACGGCACACTAAAACACAACACTAGCTTTAAGCGGAGCGGCTTTTAAAATAGCGATTCTAATGCAGCATTTTAGCGAAAACCAACAAATTCAGCGTACTCTCTCATGAGCCGGACTTCGGTAGGACTTAACGTTAGATTCTGGAGCTCAGAAATTTCCGAGTTCACCCTCCGTTTATTCATACGGACTTTACAGGTTATTACTACAATTGTCACAACCAACGTCAAATATGACAACCCGAAAACTGCGATTACGATTGTCAAATCTATCAGTAATGCAGTTTCTGTCAAAATTAGTGATTCCGCTCTCTCTTCGTCTGATAAAATTTTTGATCTGAATTTTAGGTCCTCGATTAATTCGGACCATGCGATGGGTTTCTCTCCTTCCCATGTATCAAAAACTTGTTTCTGTGAGACATTTATATTCAATTCAGGAAGAACTGGTTTAGGCTTAATTGATTTTATATGCATGTCATCTAATTCCACGTCACTAGAAAGTTTCCATAACATACCGTTTTGTGACAATTCACAGTTCCTTTTTACGCTCAAAACATTCGCGTGCGCTTCTGGTACCCCTATTTGGTCCAGTCTGGTGCAACTACCCTGTAGCGGCACCATTTTCGAGATGAAAATTTCGCCTTCATTTAATTTTAGGATTTCCGGTATCTTAACGTTTTTTACTGCTTTCCAAGAACAAAACAAATAAGCATTCTTGTCATTAGTAATTAATCTTTCCAAACATTCCAGATTTGAATTATTTTTCATTTCTTTCAGTTCGCCCTATTGTTTTCTTAAATCGAAAATACGTTCATTTGTCATTACTTTATGATTTAGTGTCTGTACTGTAAAAAAGTATCGCTATTAACCTGCTATTAATGGATGGACAGAAAATCCCAGTTCAAATGGTTGTGGTAACGGATCAAGCTCTAGCTTTGGAGGTTCAAGAAGAAGAGGAACTAGCCGTACTAGCGCAGTTACCTCGAACTGCCCGACCAGTTTCAACGCAATAACAATAAACGTAAAACATGCCACCAAAAAGAGATAAAACGAGCAGTTTACAACGGAACGATTGATAGAACTTTCTGCTCATGAACCATCACTTACAATATAAGTCGACTTTCCTTCTAATTTTATTACTTAGATTTATTATATTACCGTGTCTTGTGTCATAGCTTTCCGGGCATAATCTATTACTTTGGGGAGAGTACCCGGAAGACACAAAATCCAACAAAATTTCGATATTTCAGGGATCCAATACGATACACTGGGGATTTTCTACAGTCAGTCATTCTGGTACCATAATACTATCTAGGGCATCATAACTGATTAAATATTATAGAGCCATCTTTTGTTGTGCCAGAAAACGTATTCGCAAAATAAAACACAATAATAGACTGATAAAATACCGTGTAGTTTCGGTCAAGGGGACCAACAGTGATCGAGCTCACTCCAAAGATTTATCAGTGCATGACCTCGCTACACAGTACAAAATTTAGGGTTGCACGATCAAATGAGCGACAGTTCGTGACGCTGCTGCTCACACAACGTGCAGTACTCATAAAGACTGGGCACATATTCGTGTATTCATTCAAATTGATATTGATATTTTTATTACTTTACTATATTTTTCTGCTAGAAAATCCCTCTATGACTTGAGCTCCCTTATATTTGCTCGTGTGGTAATTGTGTTTTCTACTGTAATATTGTGTAAGTATTAAGAATTAAGTGTGTCAAAAATTTATGTAACGTCCGGCGCATCCTTTCCTAACTGGTAAATAAATGAAAACATGTTTTTACTTTAGATACGTCCCATGACGTTGCAGAGTGTGGCGAGAGAGTGGCTACAAGTGGCTATGACAACAATCTTGAATAATCTTGATACGACCCATCTTATATGTCACAGCACACTTGAAGCTACATTTTCTGAAATGAAATGATTCTAACTTTAGATTCTACTAATTTACTATACTTGCATTATCTAAACTAGTCTCTAGATGTTCTAAATTATTCTAAATTATTGTATAAATTAACCAATTCTTAGCAATAATTTTCTAGTGTCTAATTAGGTGATGCTACTCTAGTTCTATCTAATTATTAGACTTACTGTAACTAATATAACTTAAAGGTTAATTAACGTATCAATTATTCCTATCCAACTATGGCCATAGTGTGATTGGGTTAATCAATTCTTAATTAACAAAACTGTAAACGGTAAATAAAAATTCTTCTTTCTCTTCTTCGTAAAGATGGTATAGATGAATTATCTCTTCTGCTGCTCTCGTGGCTCTTCCTTGATGGATATAGATGATTTTAGTTATTTGTGGCTGGCTCCTCTATGGCTTCTTCTCTAGCCATGTCTGGATGTTCCTCTGAAGTGGTACAAAACTTTACAATAGAATAATAATTAATTTCAGATTTCTTCTCTTCCTTGATGGTTACAGATGGTTTGGTGTGGCCACTGTTCGGCCTTTTGTGGATCTTCTGCTGAAATGTTTAACAAAACTTTAAACAATACAATAATTAAATTCAGATTTCTTCTCTTCCTTGATGGTTACAGATGATTTGGTGTGGCCACTGTTCGGCCTCTTGTGGATCTTCTGCTGAAATGTTAAACAAAACAGAGTCCTCGATGGTTAGAGATGGTTTTGGCTTGTCTCGATTTGACCCGTTTCTTGATCAAGTTGTATTTTCCTCGGTCTCAAAACGTTACTAGTACCTAAAAAATTTGACGAAAAAAAACAAAAACAACTTCGTAAGTAATACTGAAGAATACTAACTGTTTCCGTAGCCCTTTTGTCTTTCCAAGCCACCCCGGGTTGTTGAAATTTAGTACTATTGTGTTGGCTTGGTAAGTCAACCGGACCTACGTTTTGGGATGTACTCTGTCATTACTCACCTCCTAACTTTTTATACGTCCATCTCTGCGGTGGACGTTGTACTCGCCTAGGTCTATCTTGTGATTCTGCCATAGACCCTTCGCCCTGCCCCCTTGGAACGTCACAGGGAGCTAAATCAAATCTGACGCCTTGAAGTGCAGCCCGCCTGGTTGCCTGCGTTCTCAATTTCAACGCTTCTGACCGTGCTGTCGGATGTGACAACACACGGTCACGAATGAGAGGTAATGGAGGACTACCAAAGTCGATTGGTGGTTCCACCCGGGAGTGATCAGACTCCAGCTCCCCTGACGGACCTCTCAGCTCCGGCATACTATAGGAATGGTTGAACCTGACGCTTTCCGTGTCTGTACGGTTTTGAGCTTCAAGTCCTGACACGAGTCCGGACTGACTCGATGGTTCTTCCAGTATGCCCTGACCAAAACCTCCTCCTTGAGGCCTGGTTAATGCGGCTCCCTGTGTCCGCAGTGAATCATCTGTCCGAACACTACCCCGAAGTCGAGGCGTCTCAATCACCGTCTGATTGGGTGAATCTACTTCTGGTCGGACAGGAGACAATTCCGGCGACTTGTCGACTCCTGAGCCAAACTGGAGAGGCTTAGTGGCTACAGAGGTCTCGCCGATCCCAGCAGGATCGCTAACAGGATCCTGGTTAACTGGACTATCAAAATGCAAACGATAATCCAGTGCCTCGAGGAAAGGAATGCCCTCGTAAAACTCTCGAGCAGGCGTTATGCCTGGCCTAAATGCCGATGCCTCCCCGAAGGTAGGTGTGGAACACCTAACTCCGGTTGGTGTAAAGAGTTCCCTCTTAGTTAGCGCATCTTCTAACGATTCGCTTTCGAGGCTCGAAGAACTACCCACCCCTTGACGCTGAACTGGCGTCTCCGTACGGGGGTTGTCCCATGACATGTCTTCGGATCCTAGCGAATAACGGAGCTTACAATCTCCGTGTTCAGTCGGTTGGTCGCCGTGATACGGTTGAAGTGTCAAAGGACGCTGTAACCAAAGTTGAGGACGAAATTTAGTTACTTCGTCCTCGGATTCTGAACTCGAGACTGCGGAATCCAGTCTAAGATTGCGTCTTTGTTGTCGAACAACCGGTACGATTTGGTTTGAACCAGCAACATCGTACAGATCGTTGGTAAGCGTGTTTGTTGGGGCAACATCTGGGCTAATTATGCGACTCTGAAGTTGGTCGTCCCACCAAGTGACCTTCTTCTTGGAAATTGGGCCATCTGGCCTGTCGTTTGCTGATTCCTGGTCAACAGGAGGCAAAATGATGTCGTCTATGTTTGACGGAATGATCAGATCGTCCTGAACAATGTCGCTTTCCCATAGACTCCGAGGAATGTACGTCTTCAGACGGTTGTAGTGAACGACTTCGACTCGTCCGTCCGAAAGTCGTGTGATCTGAAAGTTTAGACCATTGTCTAGGATGGCAGTAATGCGAAACGGACCGGTCCATCGAATCTTGTCTAGTTTTCGCAACCTTGCATCAGGTGGTGTGTGAAGGAGGACAAGTTCGCCAACTTTCAAGGGTTTCTGATTCTCGGTTCTGTCATAATAGAACCGTTGACGTTCCCGAGCGATCTCAGAGTTGTCCTTGATCATTTGATAAGCCGTTTTCTGCCGTGTGATCATCTCTGACTTATAATCAGAATCTAGGTTGTAGAAAACTCTACTGTTGATCACAGTGTCCGTAGGAAATCGGGCGTCACGAAGAAACATAGCGTAAAATGGACTGTCCGAGATAGACTCGTGAAAAGCTGTGTTCATGGCGAATTGAACATAGCGTAGCTGATCCTCCCAATCAGCGTGTCCTCTATCTCTGACATACAAGCTTAAAATGTTTGCTATGTCCCGATTTCGTCGTTCAACTGCCCCGTTACACATCGGATGGTAGGCCGACGTACGAAGTTGTTTGATATTTAGAAGCTCAAGGATGCCCTTGAATACAGCATTGATAAACTCCGAACCCTGATCACTAATCAGGCGTTCACACGCACCATAAACCAGGATAAACTGCTCTGTAAATGCTCTGGCTACAGCCTTCGCAGTTTTATCTGGTATGGCCGTAAGGACTATGTACTTTGTGAAGTGATCAGTAATGACCACTATGTACTTCGATCCTTGCGTAGAAACGGTTAAAGGTCCTAGCAAATCGATACCAACCATATCAAGGGGTCTGGAGGACTCAGGTATCGTACCTAACGGTGCCCTTGGCGTATGGTTGAGACCTTTGCGTTGACAGCAGTCAAGGCAACACTGAACATACTGCTTGATGGCATTGTACATGTTCCTGAAGTAAAAACGGCTTCGCACGCGCTCATAAGTCTTAAGAAATCCAAAATGTCCCGAAATTTTGGAGTCATGGCAATCGAACAAGACTTCTGGAATGAGCGAGCGAGGAAGAACTGGTACAACGCGCAAATCAGACCTACGGCAATTTTGGTACGGCGAATAGACGTAGCAAAGAAGGCCGTCCTCAAGAACGAAATTCTCGATTTCACGTAAGATCTGGGTCTCGATCTGAGAAGGTAGCTGGCTACCATGCTGAAGATAGTTTCGGATAGCAGAAGCGAAACCATCGTTGCCCTGCAACTGACGCAGATCTTGCGAAGCGAACTGCTTGTCAGCCTCCGGGATCACAGCCATGACCAGCGGAGTCGGAGTAGTCGTAGGAAGACGACTAAGTGCATCTGCAACAACATTTTGAGTCCCTGGAATGTGGGTAATCTCAAAATCATATCCTTGAAGCTCCATCTGCATTCTTGCCCACTTACCTGTTAAGTCCTTCCCGGTTGACTTCATAAGCCATTGAAGGGGCTTATGATCTGAGGCTACGACGAATTTTCTGCCCAGTAGGTATGGACGGAAAGACCTGATACAGTGTACAATGGCAAGAGCTTCCTTCTCGAGCGCCGCATGCTTAAGTTCGGCTTGATTGAAGGTACGAGACGTGTATTGAAGGACTCTCTGTCGATTGTCTTGTATCTGAGTCAAGAAGCCCCCACATGCCTTGGAACTGGCATCACAGTAAATTTTCATCGGACTCGCCGATGGGGACAAGTCTGGAAGACCTAGGATGGGTTCTTCTAACAACTTGGATCGCAGTTGTTCGAATGCCATCGTTTGTTCTTCTCCAAACTGGAAGGGTTCGTCCTTCTTGGTCAGCTTGATCAGTGGAGATGCGATAGCAGAGAACTGAGCAATGAATTTCCTGAAGTAGGAAAATAAACCGATAGCAGAACGTAACTCGCCCAAATCCTTCGGGTAAGCAAGGTTTCGTACAGCGCTGAGCTTGTTAGGGTCAGGCCGAATGCCATTGTTATCGACGCGGTGACCTAAGAAGATGACCTCTTCTTTAAAGAAGTCACACTTTTTAGCCTTGAGTTTAAGACCAGCTTTACGAAGAGCTGCAAATACCTTTGCTAACAGTTCAATATGGGAATCGTCGTCGGTGGACGCATTGATGACGTCGTCCAGGTATACATCGACACCATCGTCGAAGAGGTGTCTAAGGATCCGGTACATAATTCGACTGTACGCAGCAGGTGCGTTCTTGAGACCGAAAGCTAGTTTGACGTAGACATACTGATCGAACCCAGGTGCTGAGAAACCCGTGTACTTGCGGCTATCAGGATGGATAGTCATTTGCCAATACCCACATAGACAGTCAAGAACCGAGAATATCTTTTTCCCGTGAAGTTTGTCAAGTATTGCCGCGATATGGGGCAAAGGATACTCGTCACTGACTGTTACGTTGTTCAAGCTGCGGAAATCAGTGACGGCCCGATAGCTGCCATCTTTCTTTCCGACCAAGAGAAGTGGTGCTAGCCAAGGTGAAGAAGCAGGTTCTATAACCTTACATGCAAGCATGCGATCGATTTCAGCCTTGGCTATAGGTTCGAGATGAACAGGAATGCGGTAAGGACGAATCCTCTTTGGTGGTGCATCTCCTACATCGATGACAAAAGGATCGATGTCACATGTACCCAAATCGAAGTCGTTTTTGGCAAAAACGTCGTGATTGTTCAAGAGTAGTTGTTGAACTTTCTTCAATCGTGCAGAATTGTTCGCCAAGTGCTCTAGTTTGAACATGTTTAGAAATGTTGTTACTTCATCACCTACCAGAGGGATTATTTCTGCTGCGGATACCTGATCTTTAAAGGTTTGTTCAGTTAGGTTCATACATACCTGTGGTTCGGAAACCCAGCTCACTGCATTGGCTATGAATGATCTAGGGATCTTCAATGGCTCATCTGTGTGGTTCTCGATGTAAATGTGGAACACACCATCTTGTGTTGTTATCAGCTGTTCTGGTAGTACTAAGTCAGGAAGCCTTGACTCCACCTCTTGAGTAGATGTTACAAGGAACATGCCATCTGTGTCGACAGGACCTCTTGCTGTGGTGAGTACGATGCGTTTGATGGTCTTTGCTGGAATGTTTGTAGCATTGATGGTTTGTAGCCTATGAATTCTCTTATTGGCTTCTTCATGTTGTTTGGTCAAGTATAAATGGTTGTTGTTCGGTGCCGGATGAGCACTGGCTGAGCCTTGATGTGGGTTGTCACAATAAAGATGGTTGTTGTTTGCAACTGGACCACCAATGATTGAGTGTTGTTCTCGGCTGCAACAGCTATTATCTTGCACTCGTGTTGTATGTACTTGAGCCACGCTACAATTTCGAAATCCTAAAAGAGGAATCGGTTTAGTTATCTCATCCTTATATACACTACTAATTCTACAGCTGGGTACTTGGTGTGGAATTGAACCACTACCTGCCATCTTAGTTGACTGTTGTACTGTACAACAACAACTGATGGCACATGGCGTCAAGCCACAATGGCATAAAGTCTTCATTGCTGTTGGTGTACACCGCTGTTCGATGTGAGCACCACCTGAAATGTAACTATGTTTTTCTACTGTATGGTGTGGACCAGAACCATCATCCCTATGTTGTTGTGTCGAACAACAACAACTGTTGTTGGTAGAACAAGGTGTATAATGCTGAGGCAAACTGTTGTTTGTTGCTGTTGTACAGTGTTGTTCTGTATTAGCACCACCTGAAAAGTAACAATTTGTTTCCTTTGTATGGTGTGGACTCGAACCATCACCCCTATGTTGTTGTGTCAAACAACAAGTAGTACATGGTACTGTATCATGCTGAATCAAAGTGTTGTTCGTCGTTGTTGTATGGGTACCACCTGTAAAGTAATAAGGTTGTTGCCTTACCTTGTAGGGTTCAGATACCATACAATCACTTATTGTCCTTGGTACTTTAAGGATCTCACTTTTTCCTGTTGTTTGGTTGTTGTGGAAATTAAGGGTGTGACAACAGTCCCTAGAATGCCTTTTGACCAATTTGTCATGTTTTGTATCGACAACTAAATCATGGGCTTTCAGGAACCCATAACCAAGAATCATCGCTACCCTTAATTTCTCACTAACCAAAAATGTTTCTTTATAGTCACTGCCGTTTATACGAATCGTCTCGATAATACTGCCAAAAATGCCCATGCTATGCCCAGTGGCGCTCGTTACGTCGTCACCGTCCCTACCTAAAGCGTCCCTGACTACCTTAGGTAACTGTAAATACAAGTCTAAACTAACTAGCGATGCTGATGCCCCCGTGTCTGCCAACGCTTGAACAGAAATACCGCAAATATCAACTCTAATATATGGCAATATATCACTACTCATACTATTACATGCACCGAAACACGTAGCAATAAAATGTTTGTCCCTTACCCTATTTACATCAGGATGCACGGAAGGGTGTGCAACGAAACTCGTACATCCTACTTCGCGTTTAAATTGCGGAAATTTTGTGACAGCCTGCACTCGCGGCTGAAATGACCTGTTTTGCCGCAATTAAAACAGGCTTTTGAGGCCGATCTGTTGTCTCGGCAGTTTTTCGCGTGATGGCCCGGTTTATGACACACGGAACACGACAACTGGCAATCCCTTGCAATGTGGCCTTCCTTTCCACACCTGTAGCATGTACGCATTTCCTTGCCCTGTGACCGTCCCCTGCTAACACTCCTGGTATCTCTCCCTCTAAATCCACCAGAATGGTCAAAATTTCTCCTCCCACTATCAGAAGCTTCGCCTTGGCGAGAAAAATGTCTCAAATTTCTACTATAATTTTCACCAGAACGAGAAAACACAGTACTGCCTGTTTGCTTATCGTATCGTCTAACAGGTTCCCGACTGCTTCTTTTGTTCAATTGGAAATTCTCGGTTTCGTTAGTGACATTTTCCTGACCACATCTATTACTGGCTTAACTACGCTACTGGCCTGGGCAATAGCTGACAGTGAACGAGATGATTTTGATTTTGCAAACTCCCGTGCCCGATAATCGTTTATTAGGATAGCTGTCGCTTCGTCAAAAGTTTCTGGGCATCTAGCCACTACTCGCATACCTAGAGTCGGACTGAGGCTTTCGAGGAGGAGATTTTTCAGTAAGTTGTAAAAACCTTCTTCTTCTTCCTCTGGCATTTCATCCAAACCCATTAGCTGAAGAGCTTTAATTTTCAGATTTTCAATAAATGGGAATGGGTCCTCACCCTCATTCAAAAGCAATGTTTCGTGAACCAATTTCGCCTTTCTAGAAGTATGCTTGAATTGTTGGTACAAGCCTTTCTTAAGCGTATCGAAGCTTGAAAATTTGTTATTAGCCAAAAAATTTGCGGCAGTTCCGGTTGCTCTCATAAAAGCCAAGCGAATCAGTTCAGGGTCTTTGATATTTTCGTCCCAGTTTCTTAGTTTTTCCAGGTCATCCAAGAAAACTACAACATCGCCCGTCCCACTGAAAGAGTTTACTTGGGTTGCAATTTTACAGAGAGTACCCAGAGAAAGTTTGCTCGCCACTTTTTCTGTTTGTTCCGTCATCTTGTTATCGGTAGTTAATTTCCCAAAAATTAATCTAAAGCTTTATTCTGACTAAGAATAAAATGAATGAAATCTCTACTTATTTAATCTTTGCTGTCCATTTTATCACTGTTCGCAACCCAAAAATCAGATAAATTCAGGATTTTAGGAGAAACCGAAAAAAAAAAAAAAAAAAAAATCAGAAAATCAGAAAAAAAAAATCAAATTCAGTTCTTCATTATATTTGCTTATTCTTTAAACCGTAACTCTAGAGAAGTAATAAACCGAAATACTAATCAACACTTAAACAACAGTAACCTAACATATAAAACTGAACCTGAATAGCAAGAACAACGTTGTCACCACTAAAACAATGTCACCACTAAAACAATGAGTTTTATGTCATCGTGTTAGGTTTTACTGTTATTTGCTTCTGCCTAAACCGTAGCCGCTCCACTGAGTGGCCTGAAAGGAAGGGCTCTTCCTTTCAGCTCACTTATTGGATCCAGGAGTCTTTCAACTTGGTAGCGTCTAATCGAAGGCTTGGATTTGTTCGTACTGTTCTCGCTAAGTTCAGGTTCAGGACACGTTTATTTCACTCTACTCACTCTTGTGTTGTTCCTTCGAAGCTTCACCACTCTCTGCCTAAATATTACTAAAGAAGTCCCGACTATAACTCCTTCTGACGTCAATCCACCTTGTTCTCCTTTCACTGATCTCCCAGTGGTTCTCCCGTTCTAACCACAAGCTTTTCTCCGGAGTTCTATGCTTTACATTAGACTTGGACATGAGTTTGGAAACCATACTTCCTTTTAAATCTCGGCTAGGTTTAAAAGGCTCGTGACAATTTCCCTTTTAATTCTGACTTGAAATTAAAGGTAAACCAGATAAAGATTGTAAATATAAAAATATGAAGACCCTTCGTAACATGGGAAACAATTATAATAAGAATAACTTTTCGATCGTTAACTAAATAGTATTCAGTTACCGAACACATGCCATCCATTCAGTAGAGATATGCTTATTTGAACACTTTTCCAACTGTTCCAGTACCTTGGCTATGTTTCTTGCATATAAAAAAGTAAAATGGAAAAAAAAAAATAACTTGATCTCAGCTAACAGCCAACCATTTCCTGGTTATACTGGCAATTCAATTAACTTTGTTTGATTTTGAATTTACTAAAATGGTCCTTCCTCTTTTGAAGGCATCTGCAGGTTCGGACCTCCATTTTCTCCATTGAAGGTGCGTTCCTCGTGGCAAAATTTTCTAATTATAAAAAGCAAACCAGGTGTCAATTGCGTCACTTTCAGCCGTGAATTAGCAAATGTTCAAAAAGTGACAAAAGCGTGAGTGGTTATTCCAAAAATTCATAGAAAACAATGCCTGGTTTGGTTTTAGTTTTTTCTTCGGCGATCGTTCACTGTTAGCAGACGTTCACATAATTATACCTCTACTGTAGATAAGAGTGACCAGGGACAAAGACGATTTAAATATGCTGAAGGAAGTGGTTAATATTGCCTAACATATGACATATGAAAGATCCACTTCAAAGTATACGAAAAAAGCAACAAAAATTTCTGTCGAAAACGTCTTCTCTTACTCATAACTTAATATTAATATAGTTTAACGCGTGTGTATAATTTTATTTTCTTGTATATTTAGTATTATTTGGCCAGATTGTTTTTTGGGCGTACTATATGTCTGGCCAATTTGTTTGTATTTATTTCATTATACTCTCCAATCTTGGAGGTCAATAAAATATTTGAATCTGAATTGAACTGAATATTGGAACAAAGAAATCCCGAACATACTCAATGCAAGGAGGTAAGTACAGTAGAGGTATGCTGATGTTAGAAGTCGCATAGTAATGACGTCACACTCGTAAATGGGTTCAAATATAGTAAGGTTAAACACACACACTGCAATCTTTTTTAATCTTTTCAGCTTTTTGCTCAGTTCCAATGGCATCCCTTAAAGTTTAACTGAAAAGCCAACTTATTTATGTTTCATATAATTAAATACATTGAATACTTTGGATTCTGCTAAGAGATTTTTTTTTCCACCGTCTGCTCTAGTTGTGACGTTCTGAATATCTGCAGTCGTCTACGTCTACTACTATTCAGTGGGCAGTGGTGAGCTTGGTAGAGACTAGACTTGGTGGTGACTCCCGATAAATCTTTATGGTAAGGCATAAAACACAGATACAAGCGAAAATTGATTATTCATGAATAGCGGATAACGAAGTAACGCATTTTCAGCGGGTCTTCAAGCCAACTTAAGTGAATAATCGATGGGTAACTAGATTGTCCTATCCCAGCCCTTTTCAGTTAAACTTTAAAGGCAACACTACGGCGTCCGAAGTAATGAAACAGTTTTGCATACAACTGTCCCATGTGAGATACATGGACAGTATCCCACATGGGACAGTTGAAAAATAAATGCTCAAATAAGAAGCAGACGGAATTGTGCATGTCAAAGGTAAGCTTAAATACATTGTATCATCCCATCTGACTGCTTGACAAAGAGGCTACGCTCCTTTTTATATCGAGGTCTTTCCGTGATAGCGGACCAGGAAGGGTAAATATGGTACACAACTTTTCAGAGGCGAACGAGATTTGTTGTCTTTCATTTAGAGAAGTCGTTTCGTTTACTCTCACACTTACTTCATTTTCTCTTCCGGGATACAATATAGCTCAAAACCGCTTGCCTAGGTTCTAGTCGAAACTTAGGCCTACAGCTCTCAAACTGATCTGCTTGTTTTTGACTTGAGATCAAAACACCAGCCTAAAAGTTCATGTAACCCACAAGCTTCTAGCTCTAAAAGGTCATACCAAGATCCAAATATCAGGAGTCTCGAAAGGACAGAAGAATGTCAGAGAAACCAAACGCTAATCAAAAGCTTGTGGTTGTTTGTTTTTATGGATTTGCTGGTTCCGAGATCGCGTACTGTCAAAACCATGAAAAGATATAATTTTGTTATATGATTAAAGAAGCATGCTTTACTGCAATATAACCAAAGACCACTCTCAGACGTAGTGTATGAATAAGAACTAGTGGATTCGAGAAAACAAACGATAAAATGAAAATAAAGGATAGTTACATAGTATAACATACCATGTAAGGATGATCGAACTCTGAGGGCACATGATGCAGAGAAATAAACAGTGACAAAAGACTGGTTGATCCACTTTTAGAAGTAGGGAAAGGGGGCCAGGGATTGAACTAAATGATGATGGTGACAAGGGGGGAACTAAACAGGGGCGGTTCGAAGGACTTGGGCATGGGGGGTGATGACTTCAAAATATACGACTGGCTAAAAACACAGCACCAGCAGGCTCAAGAAATACTAACGTTATAAGTTCTAAAACGTTACGGAAAATGCCATTGTAGTAACAAAATAATAAACAAACAAGCAACAGGAATTAGACGATGCCGTTCATACCAAATTTCGCTGGAGAGAAGACAAGCCTCGGTACCAGCTTCTGACATATCTGCTCAAGACAAACTAAAGTGAGCGCCGCAGGCAAAATTTTTCAATCCGAGCAAAATTCAACTACTCCTTTACAATTTAATGTAGCTTAGACCCCAAATCTCAAGCTTAAAACCGCACATAAATGATGCATACTTCAACTAAATAGAAATAGGGTAGGACTACGAAATAGTCGCAGGCAAAATTTGTTAAATCGGCCTTTATTCAGCAATATTCGACTACTTCCCACAAGAACTCTTGGTTTTAACGTGGCTCAAACCCCAAGCAGCAGCTCTGACCTGCTCTGCTTTTACCGTATGTACGCAAGACAAATTTAAACTCAACGCAGCAGTCAATTTTTTTGTAATTCGACCTTTTTCTAGCATTTCTAGCTTTTAAGGTGGCTAAATTACAGCCACCTAACCACCTAAATTACGGGCCATTCAACCAGATAGAAAGTAGGCGACTATGAAAGACGGTGCAGGTAAAGTTTTGCGAAACATTTTAAAGGCTGCCTACTATATATGTCCGTGCCCCAATTACTCGCAAACGGAGTGGGATATTTTCCCGTAAGTTCGTACGTAGTAGGCTAATGCTTCGACTTTGAATCTAGACTACACAAGAATAATGCAATCATCAGGCCCGTCATACAGTGCTTACAAAGCCTGTTTATGTGCAAACCTTACTCCCCAAGCCACTTAAGAAACAAACAAGAGCTGTAAGCTCATATGGCACTTGCATGGGTTAAGATGATTTGATTGATCAAAAGTAAGTTTCGACTTTGCGGTTGAGATGCGCACTCTAAGGGAGCTGGAACTTCATTTGTAAGCAAAACCCTTGAGGCAAAAATGCTATTGGGCTGATGGGCATCATGAAAATGCATATATTGCTTAAAAGTATTTTTTTACTTTGCGGTCAAGATTGGTACTTTAAGGAATAATCGGATTTGGGAAGTAGCAATTTCTAAGCAAATGTTGTTGAGTCTCCAATATTCCAGCGAAGTTTCATCGTCCTAGCACATCTAGAAGTACCTTAACGCGCGATCACCGGAATCCCAGACCCCCCCCCCCTCCTCCAACTCCACCCACAATACCCGGAGCCAATCCGGTTCTGTAAATGATTAATCCAGAGCATCTGTTTGTCATTCCCACGAAGTTCGATCCAGATCACACCAGTCTAAGCGGGTCAAGTATTTTCCGCCCTCCCCCCAATAATTGCCGGATTCGGTCCGGAAATGAAAAAGATCACCAGAGAAAAATGTCCTCTGTTTAATTATTAAATTTCACTCGAATCCGATCACCCGTTCCAAAGTTACGCATGACTCAATATTCCGGATTCCCCTCCCTCAACTCCCCCCCCCCCAAGATTATCATATCGAGGATTTTTTTTATTCCAAGTCAGTTTGACCGGGTCCCTGATATGCCTTCCAAGTTTCGTCGTGAAAATCCCCCAAAAAATGGAATTCCGGGAAACCCCCTCCTCCCCCCCCCCCTCAACTGTCCGGATCCAGTCAAATTATGTAAAAGATTTACATGGACCAGATGTTTATTCTTCCCAGCAAGTTTCACTCCGATTCCATCATTCTAACCAATTCTCGAGATTTCCGGTCCCCCCCCCCAGCTCCCCCACGGTGCCCATGGCCAATCCGATTCAGTAAATGACTTACCTAGAGCATCTGTTTGTTCTTCCCACAAAGTTCCATCCCGATCCCTCCATTCTAAACGGGTCACGTATTTTCCGCCCCCCCCCCCCCAATAGGTGCCGGATCCGGTCCGGATATGAAAAAGATCATCGGAGAAATGTCCTCTGTTCAATTCTTAAATTCAATTCTTAAATTTCACTCGAATCCGATCACCCATTACCCCCATATATGCGTCCATATACCCCGTCCATTATCAGATCGACAAAATTTGTATTTTGAAGTCAGTTTGATCGGGTCCCTGATATGCCTGCCAAGTTTCATCGTGAAAATCCCCAAAACCACCATCACCGGAATTCCGGGAACCCCCCCCCCCCCATAAGTGTCCGGATCCAGTACAATGGTCTAAAGGACTTATCTAGTGCAGATGCTTGTTCTTCCCAGCAAGTTTCACTCCGATCCCTCCATTCTAACCGTTTCTTGAAATTTCCGGTGTCCCCCCCCAACTCCCCCCTGGCTACCGAATCCGGTCAATACTTTAAACGGGACATTACAGATATATATTCTACTCAGTTATGAAGTTTCATTACAATCCGATCACCCTTTCGAAAGTTACACACTTCTCCATTTCCCGGATTCCCCTGCCCTCCACTCCCCCCCCAAAATGGTCGGATCAGAAAACTGATTATTTCTAAGTTTGTTTGGTCGGGTCTCTGATATGCCTGCCAAGTTTCATGGTCCTAGCACAACTGGAAGTACCCTAACTCGAAAAAGTGTGACAAAATGCCATAAATTTTCAAGCTTCCAGCGCCCCCACTCCCCCGCATATGGTCGGATCGGGAAACTGATTATTTCCAGGTTAGTTTGGTCGGGTCCCTGATATTCCTGCCAAGTTTCATTGTCCTAGCTCATCTGGAAGTACCCTAACTCGAAAAAGTGTGACAAAATGCCCTAAATTTTCAAGTTTCCAGCGCCCCCACTCCCCCGCATATGGTCGGATCGGGAAACTTATTATTTCCAGGTTATTTTGGTCAGGTCCCTGATATTCCTGCCAAGTTTCATTGTCCTAGCTCATCTGGAAGTACCTTAACTCGAAAAAGTGTGACAAAATCCCTAAATTTTCAAGTTTCCAGCGCCCCCATTCCCCCGCATATGGTCGGATCGGGAAACTGATTATTTCCAGGTTAGTTTGGTCGGGTCCCTGATATGTCTGCCAAGTTTCATTGTCCTTGCACATCTGGAAGTACCCTAACTCGAAAAAGTGTGACAAAAAACTCGGACCGACCGACAGACGGAATTGTGATCGGTATATGGCACTTGAGCCAGAGGCTGCAAGTGCCATAAAAAACACTGTTTCTTTTTAAGATAAGGAGATTTTTGCCCAAAATCTGATGGGATAATGTTGAAACTCCGCGCCGCAGGTGAAATTTTCGAAACTCAGCCTGTTTTCAGCGCCATAGAGTGAAAATCACAATTTGGTAATGGTGTTTATGTCACTCTAACAAGTTCAAAACATACGACTGTCATTCCAACAAGCTCAAAACACACGACATTTCTTACCGTAATGACTTATAGAAAATCTCTATACAACCATACGACCAGAAATAGGTCATTTGCTGTCGAAATTCACGTAACTGCCTCTTATGGCAAGCTTAAAACTTACGACTGTCTCGAATATACGACGAGAAGATCTCTTCGTAAAATACGACAAGAAACGGGTAACTTTCATGGAAAATTGACGGTTGATGTCATTCTGACAAGTTCCATTCGACTGTGATTCTGACAAACGGAGAACACAAAACTGTGAATTTGACAAGCTTAAAACATACTACTAAAATCTCTATGGAACAATACGGCCAGAAACAGTTCATTTGAAGGCGAAGTTCACGATTAGCTAACTGCTTTGTCTGGCTTCATCTGGCAAGCTTAAAACTTACGACTGTCTCTACGACCAGAAAATCCCTTCGTAAAGTACGACAAGAAACGGGTCTTTTCAGGCGAAATCCTCGGTTGATGTCATTCTGGCAAGCTCAAATATACGACTTTCATTCTTGGAAAACTTAGAACACACAACTGTGAATCTGAAAACATACGAATAGAAGTTTCTTCGTAGCCATTGTGGGTGAAATTCACGTTTGGTAACTTCCTGTGTGTCACGCTGAAAAGCTCAAAACATACGACTGTCAGACAGACAAGCTTGAAACATACGACTGAGATTTGATTCTCGGGAGCATGGATGGGTTGAGTCCCCCCCCCCCCTTCGAACCGCCCCTGGAACTAAACAAGCTAGGAAGAAAGGTTACATTGCCTCTCGATAAAAACAAGACCAAAGGTTTCAATGGGATTCCAACTCTAAATTTGATCAAGACAATTGGGTCTTGTAGATATCCAGTCTTCGTCAGACTCCTTGGAAATTTAATCATTAAAGTTTAGAAACAGCTTAAGGCTAACCATCTGAAAAAACTAAGTTCAGATACTGATTCAGCATGTTTGTTTACCCGTATAGCCTACGTCATCTCTCCTTTGACGAAATTGAACTGATCAAGCCTTCCCGCCTTAACTTCTGCCCAATTTCCGGTTTCGGCCGGATTCTGGGCGAACTAATTGTCCGGCAAAAAACTAAAACTCAAAAACGTACTCAGCATATCTCCTTATGCCCCTGTCTCAAACCTCTAATCTACTTCAGATAAAACTTTAACTTTTAACAAATTTTCCGGTTTCAGCCGGATTCCAGGCGAACTATATGTCCGGGTGGAGAGTGATTGTCATATACGGACTCAGCATGTTTTCTTACCTCAAAATCGAACATCTAATCAACCTCAGATAAAACTTTTATTTCTAACAAACTTTCCGGTTTTGGCAGGATTCCGTGCGAACTACTTGTCCGGTGAGAAAATGATTTTTATGTACGTGTTCAGCATGCATTCTTACCCAAAATAAAATTAAATATCTAATCAACATCAAATAAAACTTTTTCTTTCGCCGGATCCCGGGCGAATTACTTGTCCGGTGAGAAAATGATTTTCATATACGTTTTCGGCATGTCTTGTTACCCCTAAATCGTTCAATTTGTTATTAACAAAAATTTTGTTCGCCCCTAAATTTGAACCCCCACCCCCAAATGTAGGACCAAAGGGCCAATCTACGAACTCGACCTGTCCCTTGACGCAAAGGATCCTCACACCAATTTTCATGAAAATATCTCATTCTCTTCGAGCGTTATCGTGCTGACAGACGGACGGACAGCCAAACAGACGGACAGTTTTACAAAGTCACAGGTATCCCTCCACTTACGTTTTGAGATCCCAAAAATGATTAGCGTTTGTAGTTGTATGATTAAAACGTGTAGCCGCTGGCTACACGGACTTGCATGGAACTGTAGTGCGTCTGGCATGTTTGTGGGTGAGGGCCTTCCTTCTTTCGGGGAACTTCGGCGTCGGTCTATCTTTTCTCTCCAAACCCGAATTCTTTGCTCTCGCAACCCCATGCTCGTGATTCTTTCGAGTCCACATATGAGACTGACGTTGCCTGTGTGGTTAGTTTGGAACCGCGAACTTTACGCGTGCTGCGTAGAAGGCTCGCAATCTTAAAATGTATTTTGTTGTTGTTTTCAAGTGTTGTATTGTAAGGGCTCTAGAAGCCGTAGTCAAAGTTAAATAAAATAAATAAATTAATAAAACATGTAATATGACTTCCGAGGAAACCGAATACAGGGACATAATAGTGTGTCTTGAGTAAAGACTGGTTGATCCACTTCTAGGAGTAGATAGAGTAGAAGAGGGACGTGTTTGAGAAATCAAGTGATGATGGTGACGAGAAGGATTTCTGACGAAGAGGACCTACCTAAGATAAATAGTATTCTGTAGTCAAAGAGTGGATGGTCCACTGTTAAAAGCAGGTAGAAGGAATCCAAGGACAGGATCAAATGATGATGGCAAGGAAGAACATTTAGGAACACTGTGAAGAAAGCAGATTTGTATTTACTCAACATTAATCATGTTAAGTCAGTTCCGTGGACAATTTAATGCAGGGGGGTAATTGCGTGATGACTAACTGACTGGTCAGATTTAGAGGTAACTGCAGAAAAGACCTGCGGAAGTTCGTGAGATGAAATGATGACGGTGACAAAGGGGGTTTGAAGATACTGAAGAAATCAGAGTTGAAGCACCATTCCAAAATCAATGAAAACCGCAGCTTAAGAGATCGACCACGGGAAAATTATATATTCGTCATTTATTTAATTTTATTCCACTCTTCAGCTTTCTAAGACCATTTCTGTCGTTCAATATTCGATCGTTCAGCAATTTACCCAAAATTAAATCTGAAAAAAGTATTTTTTTTTTATTTTATCCTATGACAGGATGTTCAAGTCATTACCTGGAAACGACCGCTGACGTTACTACTACGTTACCGCTGGTTTCTGAAGTTTGCGCTGATCTCAGCGACACCGGACCTAACCTAACCTTTCCACCCACCCTAACCGCTTCCTCTAGAATCGGCAATGTTTCAGCTCATTTTCGGAGCTGAATATCTACTAGAAAAGATGCTGACAATACACCCAGGTGCTATTGTTACTAATCGCTGGGGACTGATTATTTCGCAAAGAAAATATTAATGGTAAGTTGGTAGCGATAATGAGTGTTGCGAAAGGTGTGCCTACAGGTGACATTTCTGGTAATGAGCGGTTCGAAGTGCCGGAAAATAAATAAGTAAAAGTAATGTACCAATTGCCCAACGCCCAGTAGCCTATGGCGAGGGGATGCTCACTTTCCGCAGTGCCGAAAAATAAATAAGTAAAGTAATGTACCAATTGCCCAAACGCCCGGTAGCCTATGGCGAGGGGATGCTCACTTTCCGCAGTGCCGCAAAATAAATAATTAAAGTTATATACCAATTGCCCAAACGCCCAGTAGCCTATGGCGAGGGGATGCTCACTTTCCGGCACCTGGTGTACACGCATTCCCGGCACCTTCTCACTTTTGTCGGTTTTTAACCTCTCTACGGTGAATGCTCGTAAATCAAGTAATATGGCGCTGTCTAGTGTCAAAAGATTTAGGCTACTCACAGCAGCTTTTCCTTTTCAAATACACAGTAAAGATTTTCCTATTCTTCACATAAAATAGATTGAGTATATTCGCTCTTGAGCTCCTGGTGGCGCTAGGCTAGTTACTTTTCAAGTTTAATCACTGTACCTCTTCTCTTGATGAGAAAAGTGTATTTTTTGTACACACTTTTATTTAATGCACATTTAAAGTAAGATAAGATTTAATTGCACAAAAAAGTCAGAAGGCCATGGCAACAAAATAAACAAAAACAAAAGATCAAAGATCTATACAGTAACCTACTTACTCTAGGCATAATTTTCGGTGATGAAAAAGCGACCCTGAGGAATCTTGCCAGCCTCCTCACATCATCAAACTGACGGCTATCAATCATACTACACATCCATTTCTCATCGAACACCCTCACGCATTCTCCAAACACTTCATTCCTCAGCTCTCTTAAAGGACCCCTCTTGCTTATTTTGCCTTTTATAATATAATTAGCTCCCATATAGAATCGTAAGTTTCTAAAATCCCTACTTTCCTCAATTGTTTTGTTTCGTAACTACGAATTTTTAGCGCTTTTTCGACCTTGCCGAGTTTTCCCGTCACCTAACGAAAAGTTTGCTGGAATCTTCAGCGTCCGCTGACAACTCTTTCATACATAAGGATGTGATAATCTTCTGTTTACTATTTCTTTTATTTGCTTATTTTTCCCACTTTTTAACCAAGGCACGTTAAGTTTTCAAATGTTTTGCGCCCAGCCGCCGCGTCGGAGAGCAGGAAAGCTAGATGTAGTCGACAAGCGCTAACAAGCGAATCGCTAGTTTCAGGTGGAAAGTAATGGTATTTTCGAAAGCGTTTTTTCTGATCCATTTCATAGGGAAAAGATCATTTCTATTAAGAGTTGTGTTTTAATTCTTCACGTTCACACATGACACCACACTTTCATTCTCATCTCCACACATTGGACAGAAGAAATACTGACCAGGACGTCGGAAGAACTTCCAATATACCTTCTTCTTCTCCCAAGCGGTAAACAATCTGCCCTAAGACACCACACCACACCACACCAACTTTACTTCCTCCCTTTTAAACCCACCTTGAAAAATATTTCCTCCCCCCACACCTCTTTAGCCTTGGCATAATAACTCAGTGAATGTGAGAGACCCTTTGCAACCTGCCAACTCTGTATTTCTTGGTCTAAAAGCCTAGCCTCCACCTCTTTTTTTATTTTTCCCAACTGCGAACCAGGACCTACGCCATCATTCCACCACACGGACAGTCCGCAATCATCTAAAATACATCTTATTTGTGAAGACCACGAATCTATTCTAGTATCTAAAATACCCTCTTTGAGCGTGTTCCACCCTCGTACCAATAGTAACTATTAGTTACTATTTCCGTTCCAACCTCACGAAAAGTTACTACGCTGACCGTTCCAGCCTTCTCGAAATAGTAACTAATAGTAACTATTTGCTTACCACGCTCGGGAGCGTAGTAACTACGGATCTCTGTCACGTGATTGGTCGGATTCGCCCGCAACATGATATTCTGCTGGAAAATAGAAAAATCGTTCCAGCCTTGACGACAGAAAGGCAGAACTTGTGACGTCATGCGTAGTAACTACGGTAAGTAGGACGGAACACGCTCTTTATAAGCCGCTTTGAGGATCCTTACTCTCGGCAGCATCAAAATCTCTTTCCAAAAACCTATCATAGCCACCCATCTATGTCTACGCATACTTGCTAAACCTAAATCCCCCTTAAGTACTAACGAATTCGTTTTTTCATTAACCCCAACTATTCTTTTGATATAACTTAACTGTAATTGTTCTAACTTTTCCCCCTTACCAAAGCCCCATATTTCAGATCCATAATGGATCGCAGGTATAACTTTAGACTTCAATAAATGTTTATGTATTTAAATAACCGATTTCCCCAAGGCCACTCCGTAACATCATATTAATAGAACGCTTTCCTTTAGCAACTATTCTCAAACTGCTTTCCAAACTTTCCGTTCCACGTAAGCCTACATTCTAGGTAATTAAATTCTTCCCTATAATTAATCGGCTCTCCTCTAAACTTTAGCACCGGCTCCTGGTCTATTTTGCCTCCCTTTCCATTACAACTGTTTTTTCTATATTTATCTCTAGCTCCTTATTAATTAAACTGTGAGTTTGGAATACCGACTACTAAATAGGATGGTACCTTCCGGCACCTGATGTACATGGGTTTGGGGAGTGAGTATCCCCTTTTGGCCTATGGTTGCATTCGAAAGAGGTTATAAGCTATGATGATAAGTGGAGGAGCCAGCTCTTTAGGCTATTGTGGTAGTTGCTACCCTCTCTAGAACGAAAATAATGACAGCCCAGACAGATCTCCCCACTCTGATCAGAATCCCTGCCGAGGGGTTATCCATTCCCCGGCACTTACTGTACACCGGCCAAGTACCGGCCAAAACGAGCAGTGCTGGCACAGGTGCCGACCATTCGTAGGCGATTCGTCTTTAAAACGCTTCTAAACATACTGATTTTGATGTTCTAGCACATGGCACCGACCGGGCACCGCGGCACCGGGCACTTGCTGTACACTAAAATCGAGAGTGGACAACCCCTCGATCCGTGCTGACGAATAATTATTGTCACTGATGCTGCTAAATGTCGTAACTCCTGTGGAACAAAAATGGTAAATGGGAGAAGCTAATTTTAAAGACCTAATCCAAAAATTCTGTTTACCTTCTCTTAGTGATCGCATGACACGGGTTTGTTCAGATTTGAACTCGATTGCCGAGTTGCTGTTTTGGCTCGAGAAAAAACCCACGCACAACGTCTTCTTTTCTAGATAGCGGAATTTTCCAGGATTGATTAGCAAAGAATTACAAGACCTAACTGATAATTTTTATATGTAGAGGTACCACACTGGTCTTGGTTTTATAATTTATTTGTATTTGTAATAAACAGTTGGAGCATTAGATGGAAATTATTATTTTGACCCTTGGCTCCCTACGTGCCATAACAGCTGTCCGGGATGATCGGCTGAGATTTAGTCTAGACAGAGTTATTTCAAACCTAGGAAATTTGGTGTTTTTTTTTTTATTTGCTCATTGTTTTACGGTGTTTTTAGTGGTTTTGAACATTCATAGTGACAGTAGGGATGGTTAGCATTGTGTGTGTGCTAGAAATACCATTTTTTGTGGCCCGCTTTAAAAACGAAAATAATAACATAATCTTAACGATTTTTGCACAATTTCATGCACAACTTGTTAAACTGTTCATTCCTGAGAGTATCTATTTCCTTTCTTGCTCGGCATATGCTGCTACAGAGAATATTTGATGCTTAAGACCTTTGATGGCTTTGGCGGTTGCTCACAACATAAGGTGGGTTTGCCGGTTTCATAGCCTTTTATATGAACCACACTATTATTAGCTAATATCAGTTTATTTTTGTCATTATTATCATGTAGCAAAAGCTAGATTTTTTAAATTAAAAATCCGAAGGTGTGGATACGGACCTAAATACAGAGCATACAGTACCATCTACAGGTAGATATGGAATAGTTACTTCATTGAAGTCACACAGAATTGAAGTTTGATAAGCATGCTAGTCTGCTGCTGATAAAGCGGAGTTTCTCTAAGTTTAATACAAGGAATTTTGTGACATTGTATAAGACAATGGTGCGACCATTAATCGAGTAAATCGAGTATAACTCTTCAGTTTGGAATCCAATAAACAAAACAGACCGGTCCCCCCGAGTAGAGGGGGTCCAGCGCCGTCCGGCGCGTTCTCCCTTGACTGACGGGCCGATTTTTTTTTTTTTTTTTTTTTTTTTTTTTTTTGTATAGCTGCTTTCGACGGTTGCTTCTCTCCAACTTCAACTTATGCTTTATTTGCTATGATTCAACTCAGTCAAGGATTTTATAACATATCATTCATTCCTTTATTGGTACTATATACCACATATCACAATATCACAAATATACAAGGAGACAAGATCCCCTGAAGCTATTTTGTTGGTCTCATGCAACACTTTTCTTACAGGGCGTCCAAAGATCCATTCTCCCCCCCCCCCCCCCCCCCGAAGACAATAACCAAGAAGCAAGAAAATCAACAAGAGAGAGAGGAGATCTGCAAAATTATTCGGACATTCCAAAAACGAAGCCGAATTTTATGTACACCACCACGAAAGCAGGCTTCCTGATCCGTCTTTCTTCTTTGTCTTCCCAAAATAGGAGTCCTATCCTGGCGCATTTATTCTTCTTCGTCCTCGAGAAATTTCGATATCCTGAGCTTTAGCCGACAACACTACATTCGACATTACGTTCGTCAGTTCATCAGATCCGTACATACTAACGAAACTTATTGTTTCTAAGGCATATTCTGTTCATGGTTTCTAAATAAACTGTGCCTACAACAGCGAGCCTGTTGGTGTAATTACATGACAGCTTTTCACGATATTTCCAGCACTCACCTTTGCCGAACTGTTCTCTGGCGAAGCCGCTGCCGCCCAACGTCGAAACTTGCAGACACTGGCCATACAAACGGCGCCAACGAATCCCTGAAGATGGCCTCCCATCCGCTTTGACTCTGGACGTTCTTAGTTCGCACCAGTCGTTTCCGCCTGGAGGCAGTGCGGTTTACAGGGGACTTGGGAGAGTTGGACGTTGAATTGGAAAAGAGGGGCGATTCCACTTGCTGAAAAAAGGCAAAATAATAAGGAAAACAAGCAGAAAAGGGTTAAAGTCCTGAAGTTCAGTTGCACAGGCCAGTTCAATAAGAGAGTTTGTTGTTGTGTAAGACAGTTTCAACCCTTCAACTTTCATCGAACAACCTCGCAAATTCTCTAAACAGTTAATACCCAACTCTCTCAATTCTGTACATTCACACAGGACATGCATCACACAGGCCAATTCAGTAAGATGTGTAAGACAGTTTCAACTCTTCAACTTTCACCGAACAACCTCACAAATTCTCAAAACAGTTAATACCCAACTCTCTCAATTCTTCATATTCACACAGGACATGCACCATACTTTCATCTCTTCGCTACATATTGGACAGGAGAAATACTGACCAGAACGTTTGCTCTGGATTACCCTGATGAAGAAGAAAGTAAGGACCATTTTCTTAACCGATGCCAGGAGCTTTCGGAGTAGTGGGGATCAGCTTTAAAGAGTTAACATGAGCTTCTTACACGACGCCCTGAAAAGCATCGAGGAAAGGGTATCAATATGTTAGCTGGGTCTTTGTCACGGGAGCTATCACCGGTGGTCTCCGATTTTACCTATAAGCCGTTTTTACATCCACCGGTAACTACTCACCAGTCTTATAACACGTTTTTTATGGCACTTGCAGCTTCGCTCAAGTGCCATATACCGATCACTGTTCGGTCTGTCGGTCCACTCTTCTCGAGTTAGGATACTTCCAGAAGTGCTAGGACGCTGAAACTTGGCAGGCATATTAGGGACCCGATCAAACTAGCTTGGAAATTGTCACTTGCCCGATCCGACCGTCGTGGGGGGAGGTTGCGGAATCCAGAAAATAGGGGCATGCATAACTTTCGAACGGGTGATTGGATCTGAATGAAGCTTGATATTTGGAAAGAACTCGTGTCTCGGATGTCTCATCTCTAGTCCGGATCGGATCCGATGAATCTGGGGGGAAGTCGGAGGGGGAACCGGAAATAGTGTGAAACTCTCATAATGGAGCGATCGGGATGAAACTTGGTGGGAAGAATTAGCACAAGCTCTAGATAAATAACTGACAGAACTGGACCGGATTCGGACACTGTGAAGGGAGTTGGAGGGGGGTTCCCGAATTCCGGCGATCCGTAGTTGATGTACTTCCAGGTGGTCTAAGACGATAAAACTTGGCAGGCATATCAGGGACCCGACCCGATTAACTTGGAAAAAGTCACACGCCCGATCCTACCATCGCGGGGGGAGGGGGAGACGGCGGAATCCGGAAATTAGTGACACGCATAACTTTCGAACGTGTTTTCGGATCTTCATGAAACTTGATATCTTAAAGGCCTCATGTCTCAGGTGTCCCATTTCAAGTCCGCACCAGATCCGATGAACTGGGGGGGGGGGGGGGGTTGGAGGGGAGAACCGGAAATCTTGTGACACGCATAGAGTTGAGCGATCAAGATGAGACTTAGTGGGAAGTACAGGCACAAGTCCTAGGTGCATCAGTGACAGAATCGGACCGGATTCGGGTGCCGAGGAGGGGCTGTGGGGGGGGGGGGGGGGGGGTCCGGAATTCCGGTGGTCGTGAGTTAAGGTACTTCCAGATGTGCTAAGACGACAGAACTTTACTGGAGCATTAGAAACTTGACATCATTGGGTTAGACATCGTCACTTCTCCGATCCGGTCATACCTTAAAGAACTCATCTTAACCGCAAAATACAAAAAAATACTTTTAAGCAAAATTTACTTTTTCAAGATCGCCATCAGTACATGATCTTTTTTGCCTCAAGAGTTTTGCTTAGAAATTAATTTTTAGCGCCCTTAAAGTGCGCATCTTAACCGAAAAGTGAAAAAAAAATTGACCATTACTTCCATCCTCTGACTCCAGCCTTGAAAGTTTGGCACATCTTAACCGAAAAAAGTGAAAAAAAATACTTTTGACCATTACTTCCATCTGACCCAGCCTTGCCAGTTTTTATTTTCCTTCTTGTTTTCTTTTGCTTTCTCTCTCCTATTTGTATATGTGAAGTGAAACCATAGGTTAAATTTTCAGCCCCCTTCATTTTTTCTTGTTGGTGTATTACTTACTACATATGCTCGCAAGTGCCATATGAGCTTACAGCTCTTGTTGATAATCAATGTCCGGTTTTACCTTACCGGTGCGGACTAAGCAGAACCTGCTCGGGAGGCTTTAGCGAGGAGTTAGCAAGTTTTCATCAACTCACCGGTGAACCAAAATACGCGTTATAAGAGGAAAATCGCGACACTGGTGACTAAACACCATAGAGACAGCCCGGAGTACAACAAACGCAGCTATTATGTCATTGAGGGCAGATGAAACGAAGAGCGATTAAGTTAGTTAGGTCCATAGCCGCTTGGGATTAGTTGTATTTTGGATGTATTTCTGTTTCCAGTTCCCAAAGCTAGCTGCCAGGCCCTTGCCCCTTATGCACTGTAAAAGTTAGCCTTTGGCCGTGTTGACTAACACATCGGGATAGTAGTCAAGAGGTCGTGCGTTCGATTCCTACCCCCGGCACACAAACCTTTTGCTTTTTTTCCTACTAACTCAAAAGTCGAATTCTCGGAAACTGCCCGGAAACTACAATGGTCGCAACGAGAATTTTTCTTACTCTCAACATCGACTCAGGGTACATTCTTGATATGTCAGCTAGCTCCCCGAGTCAAGTTTGAGTCAAGTTTCAAGTTTTGAGTCTAATCTTATCTCTACTGAGATAAGATTAACCCGAATTAGAGATAAGATTATCTTTTTAGAGACAAGATGAATCCCAGTAGCAAATACTGCAAATTTTTTTTTAAATTTTTACAGTGTAGATGGGATAGGGTAAAGTGACAGCGTTGCGACTGGGAGGCAAGAGATCGGAAAATTCATCTGCGGAAGTTTGGATAATAGATAGATAGATATAGAGCGTGTTCCACCCTCGTACCAATAGTAACTTTTAGTTACTAAATCCTTTCTAACCTCATGAAAAGTTACCACGCTGACCGTTCCAGCCTTCATGAAACAGTAACTAATAGTAAATATTTGCTTACCACGCTCCCGAGCGTGGTAAGCGTAGTAACCACGAATCTCTGTCACGTGATTGGTCGCATTCACCCGCGGCATGATGTTCCGCTGGAAAATAGAAAAATCGTTCCAGCCTTGACTGCAAAAAGCCAGAATTCGTGACGTCATGCGTAGTAACTATGGTAAGTAGGATGGAACACGCTCATAGATAGATAGATATTTTATTGATCCAACTCGTAGCGCCGACATGGCACTAAATACGTCGACCATTACATTTCATGTGTTAAAATAGTTGAATATATACAATTATTACATAGAAGAAAATAAATCACTTAGAATTCACAGAAATTATGAATAACAGAATACAGAAATTGCTGACGTCTTTTTCATGGTATCCGGAAGAATTCGGTGACTGTGAAGACCCAGATACTGGTAATCTGAAAGGACCCCGAACTTGCAGGCGTTTTGGATCTGGCTTCTTTCTCCGGACTTCGACGAAGACGGATTTTCGGAAGCCGGAAGAAAAATCGCTGAATCCTGAGCCTCGTTTTTGTTGCATGCTGCAGGTCCACTTCTCGGCCGATTCCGGACTGATTCATCCTACATCCGTTTTTGCACTGCAGCACTTCCGAGGAAGACGGCAGCGCTTCTCGAGAATCACGGACTTGCTCACCGACCAAGTCCGTGCTTCCCTGCAAGATGCTGCAGCGCTGCCGCTTCAACCAAGAAGAAAGTGAATCCAAAAATGCATATTGTGCAAAAGCAAAGAAGTGCTGCAGCAGCGATGCGGCAGCGCTATCGCAACAAAAACGAGGCTCTGGTTTGAAGTTCTCAACGATGTTCATTTCCATCTAACGGAATTCCAAAACGCTTCATTTGCAAAAATTACATTTGGCCATAAGAAACTCTGCCAAACTCTGCTGTTATCCACTTAGTATTTAATTCAAGCAGCAGATGAAACGAAAAGTCCTAAAATCACTTCCTGGTCCCTTAAATTTTTCAATTTAAAACTGTCCACGGCAACGTAGTACAAGAACGGCAATGCAGCGTCCTACACGGATACTGTTTTGCAGTTTTTACCTTCAAATTTGATATCAAACTTGCAGCGTTCCAGGCTCGATCTCAGGTTACCTTTTCACATTAATTTCTCCACGACAAAGAGCTAGGAACAAAGTTATACAAAAAATTCTGGCTGAGAACAAAGGGGAATAATCGACGAATACCGCCATTATGGACTTTTTAAGAAATAACTCCAGAAAGTACCTTGATCTCTGAACCAAATTTTCGAGCCAGAAATAATTTTTTAGACTACCTGTGACTGGCTTATTGCCGAGAAATCCTTCTTTTACACCTCCCGCTTTCCTACACCTCGCAGAATAAGGATAATTTTCAAAGGAATCAAACCCATATTCGTCCTTCGCCGACTGGGAGAAAAGCTAAAAGGCCCATTCAAAGGTTCGCCTTTTGAAGACTACTTCTATTACTAACTCAGAAAAGCTAGCGAGATCGTATTCTTTCGCCTAGCGACAAAATATTCAAACATAGACTCTTAGCAAACTTCATGCGATGTACAATATATTAAAGGTTAACTTCCGACATCGAGGTTGATATCAGAAAATAACACTGATACGGTCGTTGAAAGTAATCTATCCGAGCCGAAGGCGAGGTAGGTTCTCGAAATATCTATCAGGCCCCGAAGGCAAGGTTGAAATTTAAAAGAACGTCGAGGTTGTTATTCGGATGTGAACCGAGATGGATGTATGGTATGTTACCTGTTCTAACTTTTATTAGTATTTATTAGTATTTTTATAGGTAGGACTTCTTTGTTGTACTTTTTGCTATGGGTTTGGAATTTTATTTTAGTGAGTAGGAACCCAAGCCCACTGCAGACCTAATAAAATTACCTATGTCCTGTTTCGATCAATGCAGTATTTACATCTTTGGCGATGCAGATACCATATGCGTACGCAGATGCCATCTAGTGGTCGCAGAATTAACATCAATCGAAACAGTGAACCGCTTGATGGCAACTGTCGAAACCAGTGTTGCCAGGAGTTGCAAAACTCTGCCATTTCTCATAGATGGTCATTTCTTCGGCAAAGCGAGCCAGAATTCTGCAACCTGTTCCTTGTTCTAGCCGTGTACCTTTGGAGGACGTCCCCCAAACGCCGTTGCTGCAAAGTGACAACGTCGCTAACCGCTAAGGTACTCAGGATAAATTAAAGCGCCGCAGGCGAATTTTTTTTTTATCCGCCTTTTTTCTGGCAGCATTTGATTACTTTCCATGCAAATTCTAGATTTCAATGTGGTTCGAGCCCCCCCGAAATTCCAGCCTCAATTTCGTCACAAACAGTGAAGACTGCGAAGTGCGCCGCAAGCGAAATTTTGCGGAAACACTGACGATCAAAGTGCCTTTTTGCGCCCCCAAGACTGCCTATTAAACCACACAGCTATCTGGCAAAAAAAACGGGCCACCCAGGGTTAAGTAGGCTACATTTATTCTGAATTTACAGCAAACAAAATAGGCTAGTTTTCACGTCAAGAGACTTGTTTATTCCTGAGGTACTGCAATCATTAGAACCAAAAGTAAAAGTTAAGTAATGATTTGCAAACAGGTCAAGCTACCGTTAAATGGTAAAGAAGAAGAGCTAAAAATACCACATAAATTACCGAAATCAGTAATTGGGGTGAACCAATTAAAGATTTCGTACTACCGAAAAACTAACTAAAAAAAATAGGGAACAGATCGGGAGCGGTAAAATGGGAACCAACAAACACGTTAAATTACCCAACTTGTAAATGTGGGGACAAAAGATTTTATAAAAACGGGCATCAGGGCTTCACCGTGATACCCGTTTCGACCGGAATTTTCGCCTCTGGCGAAAATTTGACCGAATGCCCAAAACGTAGCGGGGGGGGCGCAGCGCCCCCCCCCCCCCCACCCTGGGGTTGGCACTGCTTGTACAAACATATAAGAATTAATGTTGATTTATTGCTTTGGATGAAACAACTGATAATACGAAGGTAGTCGCCAAAAAACATTATCCAATATTCCTTTTCACAAGCTGTAAAAATTAATTCACTATTTCATGTGTGCGACTTTTGTCTTGTGCATTGTTCAAACTGGGACTCTTGCTGCTGATGCGACTGAGAGATTTGCTGGTATGTAGCAAAGTAGAAGTTGGAAATTTAATGCCAGAAGATATTAATATTTTCCTGAAACTCAACCAATTTTCAGTGATGGCAGCAGATACACCGAAGTTCTACTGTCTACCACAAATTTTACCCAGATTCAACACACTGGCACAATATGAATTTCTAGGAAACTTCGGTGTGTGAGTGTGTTACAACAGACAGCAAACGGATATCTAAAATGGGACACAGTTTAGCAGAAAAGTAGAGACAAACAGTTGAAGTCCAGTTCACATTAGAACTCCGAAACCCAAATCTAAATAACAAGACTGCATTCTAGAACTGGTTACCATATAATAACCATCATTTAGCTGAACACAAAGTATTGCAGACTAATTAAAATCTCTAGCATTGAAACTTCTTTCTGACCCTCCTCTTTTTTAGAGGCTTCACACACTCGGAGTTCTGTTCAGCAGAAAAAAGGCTTAAATACACTCTTGTTCATTTCAGCCTAAAACTCATGCTTTAGACTAAAGTTTAAATTAATAATAATATAGTAGGCTATAGCTTACTTGCACTAACCCATTTTGGATATTTGTTCCTGACTGTCTGACCATGCTTAAGTGATTATCCAGAATATGAATCTGCAGTCGTCACATCACATCCAGAAATAAGATAGAAAACTAGAGGTTTAGGCTACATACAGTAGAGGCATGCTTATTTAAACATAACTTAAAAGTGAAGAGTCATCAAGGAAACACCAAGACCCATACCAGACAGGCAACCTCCCCTACAAATTCTTGTTGAAAAATTATTTTCCATTTCTAGTTTATTACAGTCTAGAACACTAGCCCTTTTTCAGTCACGGTGCTCAAACGTCTAGCACTATGCCTGAGTGCTAGAGCACTTGTACCTTGAAATTCATGCATGGTGCCATGGATTTCAGCATACAGTGCACACATGAAAAAGCACAATTTCTATCGGTATTTAGTGAGTAACAATAGAAATTGTGCTTTTTTATGTGTGCACTGTTTGCTGAAATCCATGCACCATGCATAAAAAAGGGCTAGTGTGCTAGACTGGTTTATTATATGTACAGTCTGGGGCGTCGCGAGGAGGGGGTGCAGCCCCCCCCCCCCCCCCCCAGAAGCATCGAAAAAAATCAGGTAAAACCGGGGAGCGCAGCGCCGCGGTTTTTACCTGAATCTTTTTTTCTTTAACGCTTTCCCTTTAAATCGCCATTTAAGCTATCCTGAATTAATGACGCGCATCAGGTTTTCTTTTTCTTCCACGTTTTCCGTGATTTCTCGCTTCAGGTAACCTGAATTTCATACCATTCACTATTACCTGATTTACAGCGGTAGATTCTAAAAAAAAAATTTTTTTGCTTTACCTGATCTACCTGACTTTTTTGTATCGTGATTTGATTATCTGTTTTACCTGATTTTTCGTATCCCTTCTTTACCTGATTTGCCACTTGAAATTTTGGTTCAGGTAACCGCAATCCAGAATTCCCCAGTTTACCTAATTAAACGCAGTTCACAAATGGGGTGGGTGGTTAGTTCGGCCCGGCTGGGGGCTAGGCGCGCGCAAATCCGCTACAGCAATGTTATCGGTATCGAAATGTCACAACGGGAAAGAAACAATCGCGTACGCGTTGAGTGTTCTGCTTGTCGAGCAGCAGGGAAAAAAGACAATTTTAAGGACCATGTGAACCGGAAACACGGTGAACTTCAAAGTGCACCTTCTTTTAAAGTAGTGACAGTGACAAAATGGGCTAACCCATTCGAAGCCTCCAAGTTCAAAAAGGCTAAGGTAGATGCTACAGATGAAGAAGAACCTGAAACAAATTCGTCCACTGGGAGAGGAGAGTGTTCTGATGAAGTTTTGAAGTTGAATCAAGAAAACTAAGGCATGGTTTTTTCTCAAGAGCTGTCCAGTAAGTTAGGTGAGGGGGAACTCTGAAGATGAACGGATCCGCTCACAGACAACCGTTGTCACTGACGTATTTAAAGCATTGTCCTAATAGGTGTTGTAAGGTGTATTACGGCGTATAAAGCTTATTACAGATTCCTCTTTTCCTCGGAGCGCGCCCAAATAAGGTGAATAAAGGAAAATAGACCAGCGCTCTATTCTGGCTTATGCAGGGCCAATCAGATCGCTTGGTTGGTTCCGCCAGCGGGCCGAGGAAAGAGCAGCGTCGTCAGGGTTGCCACGGGAAGCACTAAAGTTCTACTTTGGTGGAAGCTGAAGAAACAACTTTTCTAAAAAATAACACGTTTTGTTCTGTTGCGACTGCTTACTGCTAGTTCAAGGAATTGTGCTGTCCATCCGTAGATTTAATTGCTTTTTACAATATATTGGGCGTCAAATTGTACTGGTGTACTTCAAGTAACACTAAGAGCACTTTTCTGATCTTTAGAAGCTTGAAAAACTGTATGAGCGTGGCAACACTGCACGCTGCATTGATAAGAACCTCTCTGGTTCGTATTTGAACGGGCGTGTGTATTAAGACGTAAACATCGCGTATGGCGTTATTCAGCTTATTACACCTATTAGGACAATGCTTAACTTTAACTTACTTTGACAAACGAATGTATCGAAACAAAGTATTTGTAACCTGACTTAATTGGCGAAAAACCACTTTTCCGGCTCAATAGCCTAGTTGCTTCAAAGAAAAATCGCCTTTTTTGTTTTGAACAGAAAACTTGTAAAGGCACAAACTGTATTTGATGAAGAAAGAAGACAAAACACAGGATAAACTAACCGGCTACGAAGGTACAATCATGGTCCGTTTACATGACCAGAAAAAAACGGCAGCTTTTTCCGCTGGACATTTTACGCGTACCAGATAAAAATACAGACAGGTTTTAAATTCTCTTTTCCTTTTACTGGCTAATAGGGTTCTCTGAAATATCTTTTTTGTCATAACGTTTCTTTCCGTATTCCCTTTTCATTCATTCCTGATATAGCTTTAAACAAAATCGTTTTTACCTTTACGAAATCGCTTTCGCACGAATTCATCAGATTCTATGATGATGTTGATGAAAATCCGGGCGATTTTCCGTCCATATAGACTTTGGGTCTAAAGCTAGGTTCCCACAGACAGCGGTTTCCGCTCCGTTTTCGATCGCAGGGTGGAAAAACCGTGGCGGTTCCATTTCGAAATCAAGTCGAAATAAACCGTTCGGCCCGGCGTTTGGATGTGGAGCGGGAACCGCTTTCTGTGGGCACTAGGTTTAAATATGAAAAGAAGAAAATCCATCCTTTCTTCGTTTCTTATGGAAATCCGTTGGAATGGCCGGACAAAAACAGTCGTCTAAATGAACCTTCATCTCTCTTTGTATCTACTGTGTCAAATTAAAGGGAAAAACCATGCCTGAGCGATGCTGATTTCGATTTCATTCTAGCTTGTTTAGAAGCATCCATTGTTGATAACAATTCTGTTGAATCTGGACCTGTTGCGTCGAGCACTGTTAGAAGTGAAAAAGATGGAAATACAGAGGACAAGGATTCCCCTCCATCGCTGACGGTTGGTCCTATTGCAGCGGAAACTTAAATTTAAACTAAAATTGTGAAATTAACCCTGCGACACGAGAACTTGCAACGGCCAACGGCCAACGGCCAACGGCCAACGGCCTTCCTGGATTGATAGCCGTTGCAAAGAAATGCGAGTCGCTCTTGGCATCGTACAGGTCAGCTGGGAGGATTGACGAATAGGCAATAGTGTACGAACTTTCTGAGTATGCCGAAGAAGCGCTTGATTTGAGCTGCAAACTACAAGAGTCTTTAGATAGTGTGAAAACGGAAATTTCAGAAAGAACTATTACTGCAGTATATCTGCCTCAAGACTTGCGGGTTGAGCACGATCCAGGACGACGGCCTTCTGTGACTCTAACAGAAAATCAGAAGAGATATCTAATCAATTTAGGACCCTGCCAACCGAAGCTCCCCGTTTTCCCTCGAAACGCAGACATCACATCAAAAAACATTAAGTACACCTGTTCCTTCCAGAAGCGATGGTATGATGAGTATCCTCATCTCGAATACTCAATCGAGAAGGATGCTGCGTTTAGTTTTAGTTGCCAGCTTTTCCCATCATCTTTCTGGCGAAGTTCTGAAACGTTTACAACGGGCATACGGCAGTGGAAAAAAATGAAAAGCAAAGGAACGAGTGACCCCGGTAAGCTAGAAAAGAATTTTTCAAGCGAGGTTCACAGGGCAGCAATGGAGTCCTTCATTCAGTTTAAGCGTCAAGAGACCGCAAAAGATTTGCTGCTTAGACAACAAGCTGAACTGATCACAACGGCTATAACTGAACGCCAGAGGAACCAGATAATAATTGGCATAATGTTGGATCTTACGCGCTTCTTAGCTCGACAGCAACTGGCCTTTCGAGGCGGCGAGGACGAAAACGGGAATTTCAACCAGATTGTATCCCTGGTTTCCAGGCATTCGCCGCAAATCAGATCTTGGCTTGACACACGAGACCAGATGCTTCACAAGGTTACCTACCTGAGCCCGACAGCACAGAATGAGTCCATTGCTATCTTAGGAAACGAAGTCGCATCAGCCATTTCTGGTCTAGTTGAAAAGGCAGAGTTCTTCGGAATTTTTGCAGACACAACTCCAGACGTCAGCCATCAGGAACGGCTAGTTGTAGGAGTTCGACATGTGGATCCCAGGGATGGCTGCGCGTGAGAGAATGTTGGCAGTCAGAGAGGTGAAATCAAAAAAGGGCACTGACCTCGCAGATGAGATTATGGAAGTAGTAAGGTCCTGCGGACTGGATGAATCTAAGATCGCCTTTCAGTCTTACGACTTCGCTAGTAATATGTCTGGACGCTTCTCTGGAGCACAAGCTTGCATTTCAATTTTCCTCGGTCGTGAGGTTCGTATTTTCGCTGCTTGGCTCACAGAGAAAACAGCGTGGTCGAACATGCATGCGAAGCATCCCCTATCGTAAGAAACATGTTCGGAACACTACGAGCTCTTTACGTTTTTTTTCACGAGCGGAACAAAGCGAGTAGTAGCTTACCAAGATCGAATGAATGAAGTGGAAGGAAAACTGCAGCTTAAATCTCTTTCAGAAACTCGATGGTCCGCTAGAACTGAAGCTCTAGATGCTGTCTGGCGGGTCCTTCACGAGTTGGTTTCGCTACTTAAAGATTTAGCAACCGACTTGGAAATGGACTCCGAAACAAGAAGCAGAGCAGGAACACTGCAAGCTACAACTATTCGCTTTGACTTTGTTTTCAGCTTATCGTTCATGCGATTGCTTTTGCGGAAAACAAACCATTTGATCCTTGCACTTCAGCGTGAAGAATTGAGCATAGTAAAGGCTCTGCGATTGATGTCTGCGACAAGAAAATAGTTGGAGGATATTACTGTGGAGCAAATCATCTCGCAGGTCGAAGCAACAGTCCCACTGGTATCTCAGATAACACGACCATCCCAAGATTCAGTCAACGAGAGCGACGAAGAAACTGACGCGGAAACCTATGTGTACAACCCTGATGAAGAATATCGTCGTTACCACCGAAGAAGACGTCCAGCAGCAAGACTTCGCGACGTCGAGGTCTCCACAGAACTTCCTAGAGACGACTTCAAAAGCTTTTACATCCAAGAGGCGAAACGCGTCCTTAATGTTCTTGTGCGAGAAATGGGGGAAACACTTGAAGAAGCCAGTACTAGGATTGTCCAATGTATGATAACACTCGATACGACAATAGAAGCAGTAGACGGCGTCCTGAACTCGTGCCTGGCTCTCAGTTTCAACAGAACTGAGTTCAAGAGTCAGATGGAGCTTTTTAAACGTGATGTGACCTCTCGGGTCCACGGACCTCTAGACTTTGAAGACTTTGACGTACTTTTTAACGACGCAAAACAGCTAAAGGAAGTTCTCCCTCTTGCTTGGACAGCATACCTTTATGCAAAAACTATCCCGGTGACAACTAGCACAGGGGAGAGAATCTTCAGCTGTATGAAGCTAGTGAAGACTGTACTGAGGTCGACAATGGGAGACACCCGACTTCAAAACCTCCTGCTTATGGTGGTTGAAGCTGACCTCCTCGATAGGATTGATATAAAACCAATTACGATGAAGTGGGGTTCTCTGAAAGCCAGACGAATTTCTGTTTAAACCAGTTCTTCTTCTTTTTTTCAGTTCGTGAAGCAGTTCACATCGCTTCCATTTTAATTGTTTGTCTCTTTATGTATGCGAATTAAACTATTCTTACTCAATTAGAATTAAGGTAAAAAAAGGTATTTTTCCAGATCTGCACCCCCCCCCCATAACCAGACCCTCGCTACGCCCCTGTGTACAGTAGTAGGCTAAGCCTTATTTTGACATATTTTCTCTTAAATTTCCTTCTCTTTGTTCTTTAAAGTTCTGCACACTTTGCTTAGTGTTCCCTGAGTGTTCCATAGTCTATCACAAATCCCTGATTTTTGCAGAATGTATGTTGGACTGCTGGGTGTGTTCTGGTTATGTTTAGGATCTCGAATACATTATGCATTCCACATGAATTTGCTGGACACTCTGTGCTTAATGCTGAGTACCTTAATTCAATAAAAATACTGATGATTTGAGCTCAGCTCATGATATAAGACAAGCTCGAACACCAGCAATTCAGAATTTCTTCAAAATCATGCAGTAGAAGCATGCTTATTTGAATATTGCACTGTGACCAATTAACACAGAAAAATTAAAACACATGCCAGGCAAGCTGAACTGCAAAATACTTGCAAAAAATGTTTAATTCTTATCCAGATTTCCTGTACGTCAACATTTTAATAATAATTTTGGCTGTTCCTGCAGTTTCTTCTTTTAGGGTTACAAGCAGCAACACCTACCCATGCAAAATTAAAAACATAATTGTCGGTGATGCAATGCAGAAACTTATCGGAACTGATTTCTGTCCCTGGTAGATAGACTACAGTAGCGTTCAAACAAGCTGACTATCCAAATTTCATTCCCTTGACGCCAGATTCCAAACCATCAAATGGAAAAAGAAAAATTAAACATTCTTTTCCATTTGATGGTTCGGAAAAACAAGAAGGTCCATAACAAATTATTGTAAGCACTGAAATGCTGACCTTCCTCTGCTCTGAGCCTCTGACTCAGCCAGCCTTGACTAGTGTATTTGAATTTAAATCGTTAGTGTTGCGATTTTGCTTTCTTGAACATTCATTTATCTCACGTAGGGTCTCTGAAAATCCTTAATAGCCTCTTTTTAAAGTCCGGTCTTCACCTCCCGGAACTTCCGGAATCTGGGCTTCCAGATTATTCTTTGACGTCTTCTGTAAATTGCATCTGGAATATGGACGGGTCCAAAAGTATATCAAAATAATCCGGAAAAAGGGGCTTTTGAACTTCCAGATTTCCGGATTTTTTAAGTATCGCAGAAGAAATTCAAAAAAAATCTCGGAAAATCTGGGAACCCAGATTCTGGAAGGTGAAGACTAACCTTAACAGGAAAATCGTAAACTTAAGGCGTATTCTCACTCGCCGCACTTCAAATTTCAACCAAGTTCCTTGAATATATGACTGTTACCCTGGAATTCCAGACGAGGCGGTGTAGAAATTCAGCCTGCCTGGAAGTTCAACAAACGGCCTGGAATTCCGGAATCTTCCCAAATGTAAATCCCGCTGGATCCCGGAAATCTGGGTAAAATGCCTGGATCTCCATGCAAAATGCCAGGAATCCAGGCTTTATCTGGATTCCAGGCCGTTTCTATGGTACTTGCCCTTCGGCCAAATGCCATATAGCGATCGCAATTTCTCTCTGTCTGTCGGTCCGGATTATGCTAGTTCGGGCAGCTAGGACGATGAAACTTGCCAGGTATATCAGGGACACGAAATGATTAGCTTGGAAACAGTCACTTCCCGATCCGACCATCGTGGGGGGAGTGGAAGGAGGGAGAATCCGAAATCTGCAGGCATTCATAACTTTTAAACGGGTAGTAGATCTTAATGAAACCCGACATTTCGAAAGACCTCATGTCTCAGACGGCCCACTTCAAATTCGAACCAGATCCGGTGACTTTGGGGGGGGGGGGTAGTTGGAGGGGGGAAACGGAAATCTTGGGAAACGCTTAGAGTGGAGGGATCAGGATGAAACCTGGTGGGAAGAACAAGCACAAGTTCTAGATACTTCTTTGAGATAACCGGACCAGATTTGGACACTGCGGGGGAGTTGGTGGTGGGGGGGGGGATTCTGATGATTCAGCGAGTTCGGTACTTCCCGATATACTAGGATGATGAAAATCGGCAGGAATATGAGGGATCCGAATTAACCGACTTGAGAATAGTCGTCCACACGATCCGAACATCGTGGGTGGAGTGGGGAATCCGGAATCCAGTGGCATCTGTAACTTTTTAACGGGCGATCGGATTTGAATAAAACTTGGCAAGTGGAAAGAACTATTCTCATGTCATGCCTGGACCGGATCCGGTACTGGGGGGGGGGAGTTGGAAGGGGGCACAGGAATCTTTGTGAAACGCTTAGCGTCGAGGGATCGCGGGTCGCACTGTAAAAAGTTTAACGACATTTTCTCTAGAAAACGGCGTCATCACGTCACTTTCAAGAATATCTGTTGAAAATCTCCCTGTTGTCCCAACAAAGTGTCTGCGAAGCGACATTTTCATACATATGTCTTGCATTCAACACTTTTCCCACAAAAATGTTGGGATCTAAAAAAGTGTCTGTAAAGCGAGAGAGCACGTACTACAGAAAACGAAATAAGAAAACGTCGTGGTGGTAATAAAGAAATAGAAGTTGAACCTTGGAAAGTGTCTTAAAATGTAAGAAAGTGTTAGACACAATTTTTTTGTCCTTACTTCAATCAGCGGAAACTGTCTGCAGCTCAGAAACGTTTTATGACTAAATTCGTCGATACAAGATCTTTTTGGAAAGTTTTAGCAGTTCAGAACAACGGTGTCGTGCGATGAAAGTGTCAGTGCATTCGGAAATGTTGAGCCATCCGGGTCTGAAAACTGATTGCGTCCAAGAAAGCGTTGTACTTCTAACAATTGTTTGATTATTCAGCTTGTTGCTATGCTGATTAAGGGGTTCGCAACTATGATCTTTAAAGCGTGAGCGCCATTCACTGCTCCACAAATGCAACTGGGTACCGTTCCAACATGGCAGAAGCGCCTGAGGCGGATTCTGGAACTACCAGGTGCACGAGTGCTCAATGCTCATACTCCACAAAACTAATTTTATTAATTGGACCTCACTTTAGAATTCCGATCCATGTAATGTTCGGAAAAAAGGTCCATCAGGGTTTCCTATGCTATAGTTTCCTATATAGATTTTGTGCGGTTTGGCCTGGTTTTGACGTCACTCCACTGTACGAAATCCTATGTTGAAAATTTAAAAGTTAAAGGCTCGCATTTATCTTGAATTCTTTCGTTTATGTCAGACATATCATAATTAATCTGTCACATTTTTCAAAAGAATAGGCCTCTGAGTTCATGTTTGCTATTTTTTAATTAGTATTGCAATCTGGTGCAATGGAAATTTGAAATATAGTTTCCTTCGTTCAAGTGTCTTCCAAAACTCAAATTGAGTTCTAGGCGAGGGGTTGCCCATTCTTGGTTTTAGTGTCCAGCAAATTCTCGATCTTCTCACCGGCTGACAGCAGTCGGCACCAGTTGCCATGTAGCAAATCAGCATGCTTGGAAGCGGAAATCGCCTAGTTTACGGCCAACCCCGATGGTCCCGGTCGGTGCCGACCGGTGCCGGGAAAAGGTGTTCAGCAGGTTACACGAAGTGGGTAACCCCTCGGTTCTAAATATTTGTCAACGTCTCGGGAAAATTTTTGAAATTTATTCTTATCTAGAATAAAAGACCGATTCAATTTTGCACATTCTTATACTTCGTCTCGAGTGTGGAGTTCCATAACCTCCTGTTTAACCTTCCGACAAAATTAGATAAAAACAAAACAAGTTTCCAGGCTGGGGGCTGAATTCTGGAAAAATCTGGAATTTCAGTATCACCTTTTCATTGGATTATTTTGGCCTTGACTTAACGTCCCAGATGGGATTTGAAGAAGCATTCAACCCATAATCTGGAAGCCCAGATCAAGAAAATTATAGAAGGTGCTCACTGCTGTTCTCTGGCTGTTCTTCGTGATCTGATGTTATATCGGTTGTATGTTCTGTGGATTCGGACAAAGGTGTTAAGAAAAGCTACGATATCAGCAAAAACAATAAACAAAAATATTAAATTTTCTCGTTTATTTCATAAGAATTTTGTCCTTATTTAGACGAAAAGATGACATTGTCGAAGATCTTTCAGTTTCGGAAAAAGTACATCAGGGAATTATTAATATTTAGTTGGGATTTTCAAGAAAAAGTTGCAATCCGCGTAACGTAAATTCAATTCCAAAAAAGTCGAAATGTGTTCTGTTTCTCTAAAGATATTCAAGATTGTGAATACCAAAGGTGGATGCTGCCAAGGATCAGTTAAAGAAGAACATTACTTAACCCAAATCCCTAGTGGGACTGTGTTTGGAGTTCATTAATTTGTCATGTCATACCAGTGATCCATTGTGGCTGTGGACCTTCCTTTGACAGAAAAAATGCTGGATTGCTGGTTGATGCTGTAAAAAGTAAGTTATATGTATTTCAGTAGTGGTGTCCTTTGAACATGTTTATAGATCACCTTTCTTTCTTTGGTGCTTTCTTCTGCGCATTGCTCAAATCTTGAGCTGTTGATTTTTGCCCAATGTGGTAAATTAATTAAGTGTAGAAATCAATATTATCTAAGAGGCAAGTCAGAGACGAGTGTTGCAGCTCAACTTTTTCTTTATTGTGATGCGCCTTGGTGAAATGCGATTAAGGTAATTGATTATTGTTTGTGCTCAGTAGGCTTACTGCACATTGATATTATTTTTTTTATTAGATTAGGATTGATTCTGGTTTGACTTTCTTCATCATACTGTACCGTACAGGCACTGTAGTATTCAGCACCATTTATAGGGCAAAGCAGGCAATATGTATTTAGTTATTATTACATCTGGCATCAACTGATCAAGCTTTTAGCTTGTAATGATATTGAATGACAATGTATGCCTCTAGACCTAGTCCAGACCTGGTCTAGGCTATGTACTGTTCCTAACAGTTTTGGATACTATATGCACAAGTGCACAATTCCAATCAAGTTTGACTAGGCTGGCCTAAGATAAGTTCTTTCGGGATTGATAATGGCAGATTCACTCACAGCCTACTCTGATTATCATTCAGATTACTGTCATAGAGTTAGGAACAGATATGAAATGGGAGATAGATCCAAATGCAGTCTAAAGTCTCTGATCCTGCTCCGGTCTTGTGAAGGGATTCAGATTCTCTGAGGTCTCCAAAGATAGAGGAGTTGAAACAGTCTAGTACACTAAGCTCCTTTTTTGATACTCATGCTCAAACCTTGTGATCATGGTACCAATACCTATGTGTACTGCTTATTGGCAAGAGTAAAGGCTACAGTCGTTTTGTAACTAAACAAACCAGGATTTCATATTTATATACTAGTAGCCTACCCCTCTGGTGCATGAGCGGTACACATAGGCTATGTACGAGTATCATGGTCACACCTGCAAGCATGCCCCAGGGATTGAGCATGGCCATCAAAAAAGGGCCTGTTGTACTAGACTGGTTAAGAATAATCTGATTCCTATAGTGCTCATTCTGGAATGCTTTTTTTTGTGGGCTACAGGAGGAGTATCCAACCTTGAATAAAATTTTGTATTTCCATAAAAGTCTTCCTTTAAAGGACACCTCTTGCTTTTTATGCCTTTTAGAATATACCTAGCTCCCTTATGGGATTATACGCTTCTAAAATCCCCACCTTTCTCCATTGTTCCGTTATGTGCCTACGAATTTTTAGGGCTTTTTCGTCCGTGCCGAGTTTTGCCCGTTACGCAACGCACGTTTGCCAGAATCTTCAAAGTCCGCTGACAACTCTTTCACACACAAGAGCTGCGTTCTTTGTCACGGGATTTCTCACCGGTGTTCTCCGGTTTTTCTTATAAGCCGTTTTTGCATCCACCGGTGACTTCTCACCAGTCTTATAACCCGTTTTTGAACTAACCAGTGTCCGGTTTTATCTCACCGGTGCGGACTAACCAGAACCTGCTCGTGAGCCCGGCTTCAGCGAGGAGTTAGCAAGTTTTCATCAACTCACAGGTGAACAAAAAAATCGCGTTTTAAGGGAAGAACCGGTCACTGGTGACTAAACACCAGAGACAGCCCGGAGTGCAACGAATGCAGCTAAGGATATGAGAATCTTCTATTTTTGACTTAATTTATTTGCTTAGTTTTCCTACTTTTTAACCACGGCTCATTCAGTTTTCAAACGTTTCGGGCCTTGCCACCGCGTCGGAGAGCAGGAAGGCTGGGTAGAATCGACAAGCGCTATCAAGAAAATCGCTAAATTCAGACGGAAAGTAATGGTATTTTTGGTAACTGATACTTGTGACACATTTCATCGTGAAAAGATCATTTCTAGTAAGAGTTGTGCTTTAAGAGAGATCTATCTAGTTTATTAGAAACCTGAAGAATTAGGCCTACAGAAATACTATTTTGAAGCTAAAACAATGCTGAATTTCACACAGAACCATCCCATTCTCTTCTGAACTCAAATTCCATGCTGAACTAATTTACAAAATGATGAAAATACCCCTCTTAAAAAGGTTTAAAGTAATAACAAAAGGCAAATAATTGAAACGGACTGGGAGTAAATTGCACAAATTTGCTGTGAGAATGGTACCGGACAGTGGAGAGCAATGAAATACTTTTTATGGCACTTGCCTTCCGGCCAAGTGCCATATACCGATCACTTTTCCGTCGGTCGGTCTGTCTGTCGGTCGGTCGGTTCGGTGATCGCGAGTTAGGGTACTTCCAGATGTGCTAGGACAATGAAACTTGGCAGGCGTATCAGGGACCCGACCAAACTAACCTGGAAATAATCAGTTTCCCGATCCGACCATATGCGGGGGAGTGCGGGGCACTGGAAACTTGAAAATTTAGGGCATTTTGTCACACTTTTCCGAGTTAGGGTACTTCCAGATGAGCTAGAACAATGAAACTTGGCAGGAATATCAGGGACCCGACCAAACGAACCTGGAAATAATCAGTTTCCGATCAGACCATATGCGGGGGAGTGGAGGCGCTGGAAACTTGAAAATTTAGGGCATTTTGTCACACTTTTTCGAGTTAGGGTACTTCCAGATGAGCTAGGACAATGAAACTTGGCAGGAATATCAGGGACCCGACCAAACTAACATTGAAATAATAAGTTTCCCGATCCGACCATATGAGGGGGAGTGGGGGCGCTGGAAACTTGAAAATTTAGGGCATTTTGTCACACTTTTTCGAGTTAGGGTACTTCCAGTTGTGCTAGGACCATGAAACTTGGCAGGCATATCAGAGACCCGACCAAACAAACTTAGAAATAATCAGTTTTCCGATTCGACCATTTTTTTTGGGGGGGGGGGGAGTGGAAGGCAGGGGAATCCGGGAAATTGAGAAGTTTGTAACTTTCGAACGGGTGATCGGATTGTAATAAAACTTCATAACTGAATAGAATATCAGTTTTCCGATCCGACCATTTTGGAGGGGGGGAGTGGAGGGCAGGGGAATCCGGGAAATGGAGAAGTGTGTAACTTTCGAACGGGTGATCGGATTGTAATGAAACTTCATAACTGAATAGAATATACGTCCCGTTTATCCCGTTACTTCTGTTATGTCCCGTTTAAAGTCTTGACCGGATTCGGTAGCCAGGGGGGAGTTGGGGGGGGGGGGGAGACCGGAAATTTCAAGAAACGGTTAGAATGGAGGGATCGGAGTGAAACTTGCTGGGAAGAACAAGCATCTGCTCTAGATAAGTCCTTTAGACCATTGTACTTGATCCGGACACTTATGGGGGGGGGGGGGGGTCCCGGAATTCAGGTGATGGTGGTTTTGGTGATTTTCACGATGAAACTTGGCAGGCGTATCAGGGACCCGATCAAACTGACTTCAAAATAAAAATTTTGTCGATCTGATAATGGTGGGGGGAGTGGAGGGAGGGGAATCCGAAATTTTCAGTCATGCTTAATTTTGGAATGGGTGATCGGATTCGAGTGAAATTTAAGAATCGAACAGAGGACATTTCTCCGATGATCTTTTTCTTATCCGGACCGGATCCGGCAACTGGGGTGGGGGGGGATGGGTGGGGAACTACGTGACCCGTTTAGAATGGAGGGATCGGGATGGAACTTAGTGGGAAGAACAAACAGATGCTCTAGGTAAGTCATTTACTGAATCGGATTGGCTACGGGCACCGTGGGGGAGCTGGGGGGGGGGGGGACCGGAAATCTCGAGAAACGGTTAAAATGATGGTATCGGAGTGAAACTTGCTGGGAAGAACAAATATCTGATCCATGTAAATCTTTTACATAATTTGACCTCATCCGGACACTTGAGGGGGGGGGAGGAGGGGGTTTCCCGGAATTCCGTTTTTTGGGGGATTTTCACGACGAAACTTGGAAGGCATATCAGGGACCCGGTCAAACTGACTTGGAATAAAAAAAAATCCTCGATAAGATAATCTTGGGGGGGGGGGAGGTGAGGGAGGGGAATCCGGAATATTGAGTCATGCGTAACTTTGGAACGGGTGATCGGATTCGAGTGAAATTTAATAATTAAACAGAGGACATTTTTCTCTGGTGATCTTTTTCATTTCCGGACCGAATCCGGCAATTATTGGGGGGAGGGCGTAAAATGCATGACCCGCTTAGACTTGTGTGATCTGGATCGAACTTCGTGGGAGTGGACAACAGATGCTCTGGATTAATCATTTACAGAACCGGATTGGCTCCGGGTATTGTGGGTTTAGTTGGAGGGGGGGGGGGTGGCTGGGATTCCGGTGATCGCGCGTTAAGGTACTTCCAGATGTGCCAAGACGATGAAACTTCGCTGGAATATTGGAGATTCAACAACATTCGCTTAGAAATTGCTACTTCCCAAATCCGATTATTCCTTAAAGTACCAATCTTGACCGCAAATTAAAAAAAATACTTTTAAGCAATATATGCATTTTCATGATGCCCATCAGCCCATCAGCCCATTAGCATTTTTGCCTCAAGGGTTTTGCTTACAAATGAAGTTCCAGCTCCCTTAGAGTGCGCATCTCAACCGCAAAGTCGAAACTTACTTTTGATCAATCAAATCATCTTAACCCATGCAAGTGCCATATGAGCTTACAGCTCTTGTTCTTTTGCCTTATCACAAGTAGGTGAAACTTTAATAACGTTCAGATTTAGCCATGCGATTTAGTAACACTTGTGTAAATGTTCCTGTTTATTCAAAGGGAAGAAGATCTCACTGCATGGAGCCTGTATAAGTAACCAGAGGCGTTACTAGCCAAAATGTTTGGGGGGGGGGGGGACGAGGCATTTACCGACTGGCTAGTAATTTTTACCGACTTTTTCTGCAGAAAAACTACTATTTTCAACAACAAAAATTACATTTTTGAAAAAAAATCGACTGACCTTCAAAAAAAAACGACTATTTCGACGAAAAATCGACCAATTTTCAGAAAAAACGACTGTTTTCATGAAAAAAATCAACTCTTTTGTAAAAGAATTCGCGGCGCTTCGCGCCGACTCGGTTATTTCTTACCGACTGGCGGACAGCATTGGGGGGGGGGGGCGTCCCCTCTCCCCCCCAGTCGCGACGCCCCTGTATGTAACAGTTGGACCTTTCCTGGGTGCTGCCGAAGGGTGGGTAGGCCACGTAATTTAATTTTTTTTTAGAGAATTTCTGCTTCAGTTATCAATAGCAAGAAACCTTGTATTTTTCTTTTACAAAAGATGTTGCTTGATTACCCCAGAATACCAGAAACCCCTGATTTTCGAATTCCCTATGCCTAACGCTGAATGCTGTATGGTAACTACCGAATCCTGAAAATTATACCGAAGGGATTACCGAATTCCAATCATGATACCGATAATTTTCTTTGGCCCAAATTTTACCGAATATAAAAAAGTTGTGTGGGGTGTGTGTGTGCAGCACACCCCTTGCGACGCCCCTGCTTGCCGAACAATTCGGCCAAAACTGGAAATTTGGTTGAAGCTCAAAGTTGTTTCTGAAGTCGATTCGGTGTCGGGACAAGGAGACATACTGAATCGAATTTGAACTTCATTTCCTTGACGGATAAGCTGGATAAAACCGGATAAACCTGGAAATTTGGGTTGAAAGGTTCGGCTCTCAGTGTCACTAGATCTTTTGATCTGCATTCAGTTCGCCGGGAATGCTGCTAAAATACGAGGAATTCGGTAAACGAAAAATTTAAAAGACGTTTTTGAAGTCGATTAGAAAGGGGATATTGGATTTAACATGCTTGTTGAATCCATATCTGAACTTGGTTTCCTCATTTGATTAGTTGTTTGGACTTAAGCAGAAAAGTCCTAAAGTAACATTTTTTTGTGTGTAAATATTCAAGCGGTCGATTAAGGATAAATAGCAAAACGTTAAAGCGGGGCGAAGACTCGGAAATGTACAAGATTCGATTGTCTGGATCAAGAAGTCTAATAAATATTAAATTTTGGGATCCCATCGAACCCTTTGGTCTTGTTTCACAATTCGTGCGCAATGTTTAATAAATCTACTGCTCAAAGCATAAAACGGTAAATAATGAGACTAAGATATGAGAGAAACATGACATTCAATCTGAGAAAAAAGTCGGTCAATATCCTTCAGCACTACGCAGCTAATGGAGATAACCCTGACGAGATAAGACGTTCTTGATACGACGAATCAGGGCTCGCTTCATAAAGAGATTTTCAAAAGAGATGTTCTATTGACAGTGTTCCACCCTCGTACCAATAGTAACTATTAGTTACTAAATCCGTTCCAACCTCACGAAAAGTTACTACGCTGACCGTTCCAGCCTTCTCGAAATAGTAACTAATAGTAACTATTTGCTTACCACGCTCGGAAGAAAAATCGTTCCAGCCTTTACTGCAAAAAGGCGGAATTTGTGAGCGTGTTCCATCCTACTTACCGTAGTTACTACGCATGACGTCACGAATTCTGGCTTTTTTCCGTCAGGGCTGGAACGATCTTTCTATTTTCCAGCAGGATATCATGCCACAGGCGAATCCGACCAATCACGTTGCAGAGATGCGTAGTTACTACGCTTACCACGCTCCCGAGCATGGTAAGCAAATAGTAACTATTAGTCACTACTTCGAGAAAGTTGGAACGGTCAGCGTAGTAACTTTTCGTGAGGATGGAACGGAAATAGTAACTAATAGTAACTATTGTTAGAAGGGTGGTACACGCTCTGTGACGTCATGCGTGGTAACTACGGTAAGTAGGATGGAACACGCTCATTATTCCAACACATGTGACTCTTTTGTTCCTCGTTTTATTACAGTTATTACAAAACCCGTCCCTGCTGTTTTCAGCCTCACTCGAGACTCATTGGCTCCGTCAAAAAACACGGAAAAAATTTACATAGCCGGTATTTCCGACTGATACGCGGGACCCTGATCCGACTCGAAAATCGCCAAACGGAAAGAATCGTAAGAAATGTAAGAATCGGTCTAGCTTCATCGGGGTGGATAAATGTTACGGAAATGAGTTTGGTTAGCCTATTACACTGTCAGAAGCTTCATAACAGATAACACGAGGATGCGCGGTTTCAACAGATAATGCGTAACAGATAACACTTCGGATGTTATCTGTTGTGTTTCAAAATGTTATGCGTAATAAGCGTTACTATCAGGAAGAACCGAAAAACCGCAAAAAGTATCTGCTGAGTTTTGATGACGATGAGTCAGTAGATGCTTTTTTGGCTCTTCCTAACAAAGCTTGTTATGCATAACGTTCATGCATAACGTTTTCAAACACAACAGATAACATACTAAGTGTTATCTGTTACGTATTATCTGTTGAAACCGCGCATCCTCGTGTTATCTCTTATGAAACTTCTGACAGTGTAGGGACATTATAGATAAGATTGATTGACATTAAACAGAGGTACACAGACCTTAAATGACCCCTCTCGCTTATTCTGCCTTTTTTGTTATCCCAAGCTCCCTTATGGACTTATAACCTTCTGAAACCCCCGTTTTTAGCCGTTCTTTCGTTTTTTATTCACGGCTTTTTAGCCCTTTTTCGACCTATCCGAGTTTAACCCATCACGCAACGCAAACTTCGCCAAAAGCTTCAAGCTAAGCTGAAAACTCTTTAGCAAATAAAAATGTGAGAAGCTACAAAGTAATGTCTTCGCTTTGGAAGACACATTGATTACATAACATTACATAAAAATGTGAGAAGCTACAAAGTAATGTCTTCGCTTTGGAAGACACAGAGGACCATCAAATATAACTTCTATTCAGAACTTCTTTTGTTTTACATGAGTTGCGGTTTTGCAATCTGATACCTCGGTCTAAAGTCGTTTTCGCAGTTACCGTGGTATGTGATATCACGATCAAAAGGCGTTTTGCAGTTATCGTGGTATCATCGTAGTAGTCATCGTGGTATCTGATATTCAGATACCACGGTTCGCCCGTGGTAGCTGATCGTGGTATCTGAAAAAGGCGTCTCACTTTCGTCATCACCAACAATAGAGCCTAGGATTTTGTCAAATTGGTGTGAAAGAAGTTTGGCACTTAGTGATGTGACTGGATATCACTTTTTCCTTTGGGATGACTTCGAAAAGTGCAATTTCGGCAATTGTCGTTTTTGCAGAGCAACCGTGGAATCACGACTAGACGACTGATCGCAGATCCAGTTACCATGGTAACAGAGACCGTGGTATCTGCAAAAACGCAACTATGGTTTTTCCACTTTTAAACCACGGCGCGGGTTCATTTTCAAATATCTTGTGTATCGAGAAGCGCTCAGAAGAAAATCTGTAATTTCGCTCGGAAAACAATGGAATTATCGAAAACGATGTTCTCAAGTCATTGCATTTGAAAAGATCATTTCTAGTAAGAGTTGTGCTTCAAAAAGCTCGTATATGACTGCTCTAAATGGATACGTCAGTCAAGTTTTATTCTATCGATATTATTGGCAAGGGTCACAGGTTCGCTATTTTACCTCGAGCCTGAAGTGAACCCTGGTCAAGCATGGCCGAAGTCTTGCTAGAATAAAACTCAGCCCATGTATCCATTTAGCCAATGTACCAAACTGTGATTAGAAGTAAGTTTGGATTGAAGGAATATTTACTAGCATCTCGAAGTATTATCAGTGTTTTATCTATATTGACGCTTAGAAGATTTGTCGGTGACATATAAACCGACAGGTGACAAATGCCCTCTCCTTTCGGTTACTTAGTAATTGGGAGTCACCTGGGAACACTGTAAAAAGTTTCTTCGAATAAGGATTAAAGTTAACTGCAGTATTTGCTACTGAGATTACTCTTATCTCTACTGGGATAGGATTAATCCGAATTAGAGATAATCTTATCTTAGTCACTGTCAGAAGTTTCGTAACAGATTGCGCATGAACACTTTCAAGAATAACACCTTTTCGCTTAGAAAAAAAGTGTTATGACCAATTAAGTTTACACTATTTCGTGCCTAGATCTCCAACAACACCTTCAATTGGTAAGAATACTAACGGGAACGAAAGAAACATAACATATAACATCCCAAAGTCTTATCTGTTGAAACCGCGCATCCTGCTGTTGTCGTTATGTAACTTCTGACAGTGTAGTATTTTTACCTATTGAAGGTGTTGTTGGAGATCTGGGCACGAAATAGTATAAACTTAATTGGTGATAAAACTTTTTTTCTAAGTGGAAAGGTGATATTCTTGAAAGTGTTATGCGCAATCTGTTATGAAACTTCTGACAGTGTAGAGACGAGATTAATCCCAGTAGGAAATACTGCAATATGTTTTTTTACAGTGAATGGGGATCTCTGAGGTTGAATATCAGCTTGATTTGTCTAAATTATTCTTGTCAGCTGTTGAGCTGTATCCATTGCACTTTCGTTTGGGACATTTGTAGTCGACGGTTTGTTCAGTATTTTATTGTCTTCCAGTTTGAAACACCCGAGGAAAAGCATTTTACAGAACACTATTATTAAGTTGTTTGTAACAACATTCTCTCTCTACGGATCGCTGATTGCCGCAAATTGCAATGCACAGATTTCCACCAGCCTGTAGTGTGTGATGCAGTACCTAGCTGAAGAGGTGACTCCGCCCTTCTGGAATCTTTCAACCGAGACAACCTGGCGCAAGCTCCGGTCCCTTTACTTTCAGTTTGCGAAGCTTAAGCCGCTTTTACATGGACGCGTCGTTGTGATGCGTTGTGTATGCGATTTGCGTAGTGTATCTTTTACACCTGCGCGAGAAGCTTTCATGCTAGATGTGTATTTATGTTTGCCTTTCTCTGTTTCTTCTGCTGAATTTTTCGCTGAAAAGTCTGATGCGTACGCGTCGACATAACGCAAGAATAGAACTTGGTTCTGTTCGTGCGTTGCGTTTTATTTGTCTGCATTAGGGTGCATTTACACACTGCGTAAAATCCGAGCGTATTTGAAATCCGAGCGTATTTTACGTACGTATTTGGGCTTGAAAAGATCTCAGCAGTACGGACGTATTTGAGAATTTGGTCCGTTTTGTATCAGAATACGTCCGTATTGCTAGAAATCTCTTTTGAGCTCAAATACGTGCGTAAAATACGCTCGGGTTTCAAAATACGCTCGGATTTTACGCAGTGTGTAAACCCACCGTAAGCTCTGCTTTGCGTTGCAAGTGCGACGCAGAAGTTGCGTAGCTCAGTGTGAAAGGGTCAACGCGTCAATGTGAAAGCGGCTTTATGCTGCTTTGTCTCATATAGGTGAGAAATACTTACATAATAGATAGAAACCAGATCGATTACCACAGTATCGCAAATGGAGATTTCAGATTTCCAGGTGAAATGGATCCAGCCCTGGCTATAACATTTCCATAATATCTCATAAATTTATCACTTTTTAGTTTTTCTTTATTCTTCCTCTCTCTTTCTTCCTTACTCCGTTTTGTTTTAGTCTTTGTTTATAAATATATTACTGACTTACTTTCGTGGTTCATATCTTTTGTTGAAGTTACATCTACCTTTAATTGATAGTGCTAAACGGATACGTCAACTGAAGTTTATTATAGCTATATTTCGGCCCTTCTTGGCAATGGTCCTCTTCAGACTCAAGCCGCTCAAGCTCATTTTCCTGCTTGAGCCGGAAGAGGACCCATGTCAAGAAAGGCCGAGACATAGTTCTAATAAAATTCAGGTGACGTATCCGTTTAGCGCTGTCAATTATGATTCGCAGTCAGCTTGGGCTGAAAAAATATTTATAGACCTACCTTTTCATTGTACATCTTATTGGCCGGCGTGGGCGCCTGTTGCAAGTCCTTGATCTGCATTGGCCTGTTGTTTCTAACTATTGACATTGTCATAGGTCTACTTTGTTTTCTTCGCTGCTAGGTAGCTCATTACCACTAGCATGTCTATCTGAACTTCAGACATCCAACTCTTCATCCAGATATATGAACTGTAATGACGACACGTCTGCATTATCGTTTCACTTCCAGCTCGTTAGTCTTCGAAAATATGTCCCCATCTCAGGCAACACATACGTATTGCTGTTGATTTTTAAAAACACAAGCTATGGGTATTTTCCTTAAAAAACTTTCTTCCTCTAATTATAATTGCCTGTTGTGTGCATACAGATCTACGACGTGTTTTCACTGCCACTTCGTTAGCTCTACCGAAGGTTGTTCGTTTCTCAGATGAAAAGTTTCAGCCTTTGTCATCTGTCCCAACTGTCGACTCCCAATGTGGAAATTTCCATTAGCAAAAAAATTCTTTTTCCAGATATACTAACTGTCAATATCGTCCATTCAGGTCTGCCTTATTTTGTCACTGGTTCCTCATTAGCTCTATGAGCATCTGTCAACACACAACAATTTCTTCGTCGATTTATGTACTAAGTGCAAGTATCTTAAATGCAGATTTGCATTTCTTTTATCACTGCTATCTATTAGCTCTACCAGAGTCTCTCAACGCTTCCTGCTACACCTCCCGGTCGTTCTCTTGATGTGCTAACGTCCAACCTGTGGGAGTATCCTCAATCACACTTCCTCTAGAATTCATTCCGTCGAAACTTCTTAATTCATCCGTGGTCGACTACACCGAGTGTAAGACTATCTTCATCCCCAGTGGTCTGCGTGCTCTCCTGGAGAAATACAGACTCCAACTAGTTGCGTTTTGTCTCCCATCTATCCCTATAGGAATTCCCGGCTAGGAGATCGATGCATATTGCCACTAAGAACTGAGAGAAATTACTATGTTCTTCTGAACGACGTTGATCAACGACCAAAGAGGGTGATCGTTCATCGGATTCTATTCTTTCTCTTCTACTGGCCCTTTGTATACCAGATCCCGGAAGATGAGTCTGTATGTCCGGAAATTTGAGGAATATTAGGGACATTGTGAAACAAACCGTGTGGCAGCGGATTAAGAAAGAAGACAAGATGCTGGAAAAGAATAGAAGAGGATAGGCAGAAACTGTTAACGAAGGGTTGCTCACTTGGTGGCCACTTAGACCTACTGTACATCCTACATGGGAACCGACTCGGCCCACCCGGACGCCAGCTGGGCACTTAGTAGTTCTAGACGCGGGCGCAAAAGTTACGAAGTTGAAGTTTCAGATTAAATTATAAGAGTAGCCTTTTTTGTTATTGATTTGAAATAAACATGAGTGGTTGAAATCGGAGTAACAATCTCGAAGGCCATTTATAAAAGTCACCCTCGCTACGCTCAGCAGATATTTTTCTTAAACTGCCTCGCCTTCGGCTCGGACAGGTTATTTTCAGTGGCTGTCTGGTTGTTATAATCCGATATCAACCTCGATGTCGGAAGCTAACCTTCTATATCATCCTAAGTCCAATAGTTAGTTCTGTTATGATAATCGTGACACAGGAAATAAGAGGTGGATATGACTTAATATTAACCACTCTGGAGTATTTTTCTGTGGAGCAACTCCAACGTTAAATCGTTAAGTTGCTCGCAATATGACATGAGGTGGCCCACACTCTCCTCATGGTCTCCACAGATAGGGCACGAGTAAAGCCCATATGCCGCAAGCTCCCTCTATAGGTATTTCCTCCTTAATCCCAACGACAGAAAATTTTCCCTTAAACCTATGTATGGTTTTATCTCTTCTCTCTTTTTGGGAGCCCAAAACGTAAGTGGAGGGATACTTATGACATCGCAAAAGTTGTCCGTTTGACCGTCTGTGCGCACTATAACTCTCGAAGGGAATGAGATACTTTGATGAAACTTGGTGTGATGATTCTTTGGGTCAAGAAGAAAGTCGTGTTCGTAGATGGGCTCTGTATCCCTACGTTTAGGGGTGGGGGAGGGGGTTTCCATTTTTGACTTTCATTTTAACAGTAAAAATATTCAAGGAATCCGACGAAGACTGAATGGCGAAGACATGACCCAGTTGTTTGAATCAAATGTTAGATTTTTGGGATCCCATCGAAACCTCTGGTCTTGTTTCTATTCACATGGCATCCTTCTGCTTCTTGCATAAAGCCAAATGGCCATAGCAACAACATAAAGGACAACAAACAAAGACGAAGGAGAATCTACAAAATGGATATCCAAAACTTGCTTGGTAAAACTTAGGCTACATTAGTTCCTCCCGATTTTCGCTGAGTTGGTATAATACGGAGGTTTCAGCATTTTTTGCCCGTATGAAATTCTACGCCTGATTTATTTTGCTGTGGTACATTCCTATCTTACGTGTTGTCCCCTGATTTATTTAGCAACGTTCAACTATCATGTGCAACTATACCGACTCTTCAAAACCGGGCACTCCTAATTCTACAAAAATATTTTAAATCCCCATCTTCGTACTCTAATAAGACTAAAACTGTCACTCTATGTTTGTTAATATTTTGTCTGTGTCGCATTATTCAGTCTCAGTTCTTTTTTATTTAAAGCACAACTCTTACTAGAAACGATCTTTTCCCTATGAAATGAACCAGAAAAAACATTTTTGGAAATACCATTACTTTCCACCTAACACTAGCGATTTTCTTGTTAGCGCTTGTCGACTATATCCAGCCGTCCTGCTCTCCGACGCGGCGGCTATGCGCAAAACATTAGAAAACTTAACGTTCCTTGGCTAAAAATGGGAAAATTAAGCAAATAAAAGACGTAATAAACAGAAGATTATCACATCCTTATGTGTGAAAGAGTTGTCTGCGGACGTTGAAGATTCTGGCAAACTTTTCGGTGGGTGATGGGAAAACTCAGCAAGGCCGAAAAAGAGCTAAAAATTCGTAGTTACGAAACGAAAGAATGGAGAAATGTGGGAATTTTAGAAGCTTATAATTCCATATGGAGCTAAGTATATTATAAACGGCAGAATAAGCAAGAGGGGTCCTTTAAGTTAAAATATGACCGATCTGATCTACCTCCGTACTTTCGTTCGAGTAATTTTTTCCCTGAGGAACCTGACCATACTTATAAAACCCGTCATAAATGGAAAATGCAGCACCTCAAACATTAAGCACTGAGAGATCGCGGTTCTCACCAGAATTTCGATCACCGATTCATGGCGTCTTCATCTATGCAACAAATCTCTTCCAAATATAACAAGAGCTAAGAGCTCATATGACACTTGTTACGAGTAGGTGATGCAAGAAACTAGATGAGAATGTCACAAAGTACCACTTTCAACCCCCCTAGGTTCGGACCTAGAAATAGGATATCCAGTTTCACTCGAGTCTGAGTGTTTCCGGCACTGCGTCGGATTATCTAGGGCATATTACTTTTCTACCTTTTAAGTTTAGATCCACTCGTTTGATTCCTAAACGTGCCACACCATTTCCGGTACCCCCCCCCCTCCTCGAACTCTCCCTGACCGGCCGAATCTGGTTCGGACACCTAAATGGATCATCTAAAGCATCTTCCTTACCGCCTTTCAATTTTCACTCGAATCTGAGCATTTTTCGGGTATGGTTTTTGTGCACGTCAAAAAGTTTCAACCCCCTCCAACACCCCCAACCATGGCTGCATTTGATTCGGAATCATGTTTTGCATATCTTGGTCATCAGTTCTTATCACCCATGAAGTTTCACTCGAGTCGGACCACCTGTTCGCAACCTAGGGAAGTCAGTTGTTTCTGGATTCCCATTCCCTTAGATCCCTCAAAAACGGTCGGATCCAGGAACGAAGTTTTCTTAGGGCATCGTGTAGGGTTCTTAAGTCTATTTGGTTGGGTCAGTAATATGCCCGCCAAGTTTTCTCGTCCTTGGCACATCTGGAAGTGTCATAACTCGCGATCACTGGAATTCCGGGAAACCTCCTCCAACTCCCCCCAAAGAGCCCCAGTAAATTCTGGTTCTGTCGAGAACGTGTCTACAGGGCTTATGCTTGTTTTTATAAGTGCCATATAGCGATCGCAATTTCTGTCCGTCCGTCGGTCTGTCGGTCGGTCGGTCCGGGTTTTGCTAGTTCGGGCACTTCCACATCAGCTAGGACGATGAAACTTGGCAGGCATATCAGGGAACCGATCAGATCAACTTACAAATAATCATTTCCCCAATCCGACTTTCCCCGGATCCGGGAGTCCGGAAACTATAAAGCAAAAGTGGAGCGAAACGTAGCAAAACGAGCGCTGCCCAAATGCGGGATAGAACCACGGACCTCTGAGTCGCTAAGCCAGTGCTCTACCACTGCGCCAAGACTTCATGTATTCGGAAGCGAATGCGGGAATAGACTTGGTTCAAAGATTAAAGTAAGACCAAGTGGTCAAAACGAAACAAATCTCGTGGAACGCTTCCACATAAGCTAGGACAATGAAACTTGGCAGGAATATCAGGGAACCTATCCTATCATAGTGGGTGGACCGGAGGGATGGGAAATCCGGAAACTATTAACATGCATAACTTTGGAAAGGGTAATCGGACATGCGTGAAACTTGACATGTGTCAAGGACAAGTGTTTCGGATATTCAGTTTCAAATCCGGACCAGCTGATTCGGGCACTGTGGGGGGAGTGGAGGGAGGGGAATCCGGAATCTTGAGGTATTTATACCTTTGAACGGGTGATCGGACCTTAATGAAACTTGATATTTGGAAAGACCTCGTGCCTCAGACGACCAACTTGGAATCCGGACCGGATCTGGTGACTTTCGGGGGGAGCTGGAGGGGGCAACCGGAAATCTTGGTAAACGCTATGAGCCGAGGGATCGAGATGAAACTTGGTGGGAAGACACCCAGCAAACACTAGATACATCGTTGACATAACCGAGCCGATTCGGGCACTGTGGGGGGAGTGAGGGAGGGGGAATCCGGAATCTTGAGGTATTTTTAACTTTTGAACTGGTGATTGGATCTTAATGAAACTTGATATTTGGAAAGACCTCGTGCCTCAGACGACCAACTTGAAATCCGGACCGGATCCGGTGACTTTCGTGGGGAGCTGGAGGGGGCAACCGGAAATCTTGGGAAACGCTATGAGTGGAGGGATCAAGATAAAACTTGGTGGGAAGACACCAAGCAAACACTAGATACATCGTTGACATAACCGAACCGATTCGGGCACTGTGGGGGGACTTGGGGGGGGGGGGGGGGAATTCTGTTGATCCCACGAGTGTGGTACTTCCTGATGTACTAAGACGATGAAACTGGGCTGGCGTATCCAGGACTCGAATAAACTGACTTGAGAATAGTCGTTTGAATGATCTGACCATCGGGGGGGGGGGGAGTGGAGGGATGGGGAATCCGGAGTCTAGTGGCATTCATGACTTTTGAACGGGCGATCCGATCTGAATGAAACTTCGCAAGTGAAAAGAAGTGTGGTCTCAGATGATCCATGTCAAGTCCGGACCGGATCCGATACCTGTGGGGGGAGTCGATGGGGGCACCAAAAATTTCCGTGAAAGGCTTAGCGTCGAGGGATCGGGATGGAATCTACTGGGAAGAACAAACATAAGCCCTAGATACGTTCTTGACAGAACTAGACCATATCGGGGCTCTTTGGGGGGAGTTGGAGGGGGTTTCCCGGAATTCCAGTGACCGCGAATAAGGATACTTCCAGATGTGCTAAGGACAATCAAACTTGACAGGCATATTAGTGACCCAACCAAATAGAATTAACGACCTGACACAATGCCTTTAGAGAAACTTGTCCGACCATTTTCGAGGGAGGTGAATTCGGAAATTACTGATTTCTTGCGAACGGGTGGTCCGAATTGAGTAAAACTTTTCTGGTGATAAGAACTGATGACCTAGACAGGCAAGACATGTCTCCAAACCACATGCGGCAATGGTTGTAGGAGTTGGAGGGGGAGGGGGTCTGGAAACTTTGTGACATGCACAAAAAACAAACGATTGGACCGAACAGAATGGAACTTTGACAATACCGATTTTATGAGACCTAGGTTGTTTTTTACGGTTCAGACTGGATCCGGCCAGGGTAGGAGGAGGATGGACCGGAAACCGGAAATTTGCAGATATGCTTCGGTTGGACTCAAACTTGAAGAGTGAGAAGAGGAGATGTCAGGGATACGACGTCTATGTGTCCTAGTCGTATTTGGCCACAGTGTGGGAAGTTTTGAGGGGGAGTCCCGGAAATTTTGTAGCTCGCATAGGGGTCAAACGAGTGGAGCTGGGATTTGAATGAAACTTGAAGAGTAGAGATGATGACATAGTTTACGGTCCGGGCCGGATCTGAACAAGGTGGAGGGGGGATTTCGCGAAAAATGCTCAGACTCAAGCGAAACGTGATAGCCGGTAAGAGAATTTGCTTTGGGTGATCATTTTATGTGTAACTAGATATCCTATTTCTAGGTCCGATCCTCGGAGGTTGAAGGGGGTATTTTGTGACGTTCTCATCTTCTTTCTTGCCTACATGCCTACTCGTAACAAGTGCCATATGAGCTCGTAGCTCTTGTTCCTACCAAATTCTATCCCGATCCCTCGACTCTAAGCGTCCGGTGGCCCCCTCCAGCCCCCCCCCCACAAGAATCGGATCCGATCCGGACTTAACGTGGAACATCTGAGACGATTGCTCTTTGTACTTGCCGAGTTTCATTCAAATCCGTTCACCCGTTCAAAAGTTATGCATGCCGCTAGATTCCGGATTCTCCATCCCTCCAGGCCCCCCACGATGGTAGGACATGGGAAAGAACTAATCTCAAGGCAGTCTGTTCGAATCCCTGATATGCTTACCAAATTTCATCGTCCTAGTCCGAACTCGCGGTATCACCGAATCCCCCCCCCCGAACTCCCCCCCACTTTCCCGAATCTGGTCCGGTTATGTCAACGATGTATCTAGGACTTGAGAAAGTTCTTCCCACCAAGTTTCGTCCCAATCCCTCCACTCTAAGCATTTCCCGAGCTTTCCGGTTTCCCCCTCCAGCTCCCCCCAATGTCACCGGATCCGGTCCGGATTTTAAGTGGTTCGTCTGAGGCACGAGGTCTCCCCAAATATCCAATTTCATTGCTATCCGATCACCGGTTCGAAGGTTAGAAAGACCTCAAAATCCCGGATTCCCGATCCCTCCACCCCCCGCCCCCACGATGCTCGGATCGGGGAAGTGACTATTTCCAGCTTAATCATTTAAGGTCCCTGATATGCCTGCCAAGTTTCATTATCCTAGTACATCCGGAAGTACGAACTAGCGCGATCACCGGAATTCCGTCCCCCTCAACCCCCCACAGTGCCCGAATCCATCCCGGACATGTCAACGATGTATCTAGGACTTGTGCTTATTCTTCCCACCAAGTTTCATCCCGATCCCTCCACTCAAAGGGTTTCCAAGATTTCCGGCTCCCCCTCCCTCCAGCTCCCCCCAAAGTCGCCGGATCCGGTCCGGATTTTTAGCGGGTCGTCTGAATCCCGGGGTCTTTCTAAATATCATGTTTCATTAAGATCCTATAACCCGTTCAAAAGTTATAAATCCCTCTAGATTCCAGATTCCCCATCCCTCCACTCCCCCCGCGATGCTCAGATTGGTGAAGTGACTATTTCCAACTTAATCTTTTGGGGCCCCTGATATGCCTGCCAAGTTTCATCGTCCTAGCTTATGTGGGAGTGCCCGAACTAGCAAAATCTGGACAGACCGACCGACAGAGCGACAGACCGACGGACGGACAGAAATTGCGATGGACGGACAGAAATTACGGTCGCTATATGGCACTTGGCCGAAGAACAAGTGCCATAAAAAGCAACTTCACTCTATACTTGTAAATAAATTCAAGAAACAATGATAAATTAAAATCCTAAAGTATTTTTTTATTTTTATTTTTTTTGGGGGGGGGGGGTCCATTTAGGTTGCCGCCAACATGCGTTGTTTTTTTGTGGGTTTTCGGGTTGGTTTTTGACGACTGTCGCTGTTAATTAGAACCTTGAACCCGCAATCTCCCCAATTCGGCCCACGCTTTACGTATTTTCCCTCGATATCGGCCTTCGTTCCTGAGTAGAATTGCGTCCGGCCTTACACAAACTAAAACTTCGAAACTTTAACACTGCCCTAAAATATGGTTCCTAGTAAGTGCACGATACCTACCCCTGTTTTGAAGGGGGAGACCCTAAATTCAAGCAAGAATAAATAAGATTCAAGTACGATCGGGCTGTCCTTCTTTATTTACTTAAACTAAAGTACGACCAGCTAAGGTCGAAAAATAAATAAATAAAAACAACACTAAGGCAACGGGGAAAAAAGTGTAACCAAGTTCTCTAAAGTTCTAGAGCCGTGAGCGTTTTACATCCCGTTTAAAGTTCAACATACACTATTCAAGAGCTTTCAACGTTACTTACTGAACTTGGAACTGCACCTTCAACAACCATGAACATTTTTTCCGTGGCACGATATTTGGTCGAAATGTAAATGCACTGTTTTTCGTCTTTAAAAGAATCCTGAGTAGGTTACAAAAGGCTGTTTTTAATGTCTTTTATAGTCTTTAAAAATAAGACGGAAGTATATTATTTACTGGAAACGGTATACGCTATATTTTTTTTTTGCCAAACCTATGCCTCCAGATAATATTGCAGTATTTTCAACTCTAGCGTTTTAATCCTGCATCGGATTATGACTCTCCGAATTCGGATTTGAATTCCCCGAATTAGGAATAAAAATGTCCGGCGGGTCAATAGGCATCGGTTCACCCGGAAAGGTATTGAACCAAGTCACTTAAGTCACGCCGTCACTATGAACTGCTATGAAGTATGTCAAACTGTATTTTGTAAGAAAAAAAGAATAAAAATGTACTTTTATGGTGCGTATCCTATTACGATTTATCACTACCACTACTTGGTTAATCACATTTTTTTGCGTTGGTTATCCAAAGATCTTGCTGAAGAAGCCAATCTTTTCTTTTTCCTAGAAAAAAATACAACAATCATTTAAACGGTACAAGGCTCTTGTTTCAATAACAACATAATGCCTATAATTAAACATTTCTGGGGATTGATTTTGATTACTAGGTTCTCCTGAAGCTTGAAAGGGAACGGGGATCTGGTAATTGGAACTTGAACTGAGTTCGCAAAGGCCCAGCCGCCCTTCATCATATCGTTTCTGATACCGACAAAAGCTCTGTCGGTAAAACAGGAAACTTCCTTTTGGGAAATAGGCAGCGTTTGTCGGTACGGCACGCTTTAGCATTCCGGTTCTGATACCGACAAAAGCTCTGTCGGTGAGCCAGAAAACTTCTTGGAATATCGGCAGCGTTTTTCGGTGCGGAGACGGTGCGTAGATTCGATTTTCGGTACCGATAAGAGCTCTGACAAACAGTTTTCTTATTTCGTTTCTGATACTGACGAAAATTTCTCAGTTCGCAAAGGCCCAGTCGGCCTCCGCCATTCCTCTGTCGGTAGATCACGTCCAGGCCCGTATCCAGTAAATTATTTCGGGGGGGGGGGGGTGCCTGCGGTCGGACAAAAAAGTGCACAAAAGACATAGATCAGAGGGAAATGCCTATAAAAGTTGTTATTTTTGTATGTTTGGGGGGGGGGGGGGGCTTGAACCCCCTACCCCCCCCCCCCCGATACGGCCCTGCTCACGTCCGTGTTTAATTTAACTTGAACAGCCCGAGAAAGAGAATAATAGTAGGCTACATGTCCAGACTGCAACCTAGATTATTCGGAAACAAGAAGAAATTGAAATTTGAACATTCATTAATAATCAAATGGAGCATTTGCTGATAAAAAAAAATGTGCACACGTACCTCCAGCTTTGTCTTGGCTTCGTCGGCGGATGATTGCGTCTTCAGGTCTGGTTTGTTCTTGTCGCCTTTTTTGGAAGTAGCAGCTGGCTCGACTTTAGTGTCTTTCTTGGGGTCGGATTTCAGAGCTGGTGAAGATGGGGTTGGATCCTTGCTTGCTACCGGTTTGGGCGTATCTGCTTTTTTGTCAGTAGCCTGAGGCACTGTAGCCGCCGGAGACTTCAGGGCTGGTAGTGCAGCCGGTAGAGGCGCTGCTGGGGATGGTTTGGTGTCAGTTTTCAAGGAAGGAGCAGGACTGGCTGCTGGAGAAACTTTCGGTGTCTCAACCGCCTTCTTCTTGTCATCTTCTTTCTTCAGCGCAGGGGCTGGAGCATCTGCAGTGACCGGTGCTTTCGGAGCGGGAGCAGCTTTCGGGGCACTGACTGGCTTGGTCAGCTCGTCGATATCCGAAATGATGAAGTCATCAAATGGATCCTTCACAGGCGTGGATTTTACCGGGACTGGTTGAGCGATTGGCTTGACGGCAGGCTTCAGCGACACTGTTAGCTGCGATTTCTGAGGACCTGCTGGATCTGCTTGAGCAGCTTTTACTGGTTCAGCAGGTGTTGGGGCCACTGGGGTGATGGCTTTCACGGGGACTGGCCCAGACTTGACTGTTGGGTCGGATGCCGGCTTTGGGGCAGCTGGAACCGGATCAGATGCGAATGCTGGTGGTGCTGCAGCAACTGCTGGTTTAAGTGGGACTGGGTCCGATGCTGGCTTTGGAGCTGCCCTTGCTGGTTCAGGCTTGGAAGTTATGGGATCACTTTGTGTCTGAGGTTTCAAAGAGGCGCTTGGTGCGGGCTTAGGGAATGATGGCTTCCTTGCCAAGTTTGGGCTCCCAGGCTGTGAGATCGCCTCTTCACTCTTCTGTTCAAACAACTTTACAAGATCCTTAACAGAGGACTGTCTCTCCAGCACTGGCTTCCCCGGCTGAGGAAGTTCTGGGAAATCCTCATCTTTTAAAAGAAACTTTTCGTTTGTTTTAACATTCACCGCTTCTTTAGCAACAGGCTTTGCGTAAACAGATACACAAACACAGGCAAACAAAACCACCAACGTCTTCATCTTCTTCTCTTCTGGAACTGAAACCTGCCAGTCTCTTATGGCAACACCTACATGTACGTTCAAAGACCTTCGTGTAAAACCGGTTAGCTTTGGGCACATCCTTTGTTTGTTTTTCTTTGTAAGAAATAGCACACCAAGCAAACCTTGCTAGGGGTATTAGATTTCGAAATTTACGTTGTCATTAATCCTGGCAGCCGACAAAAACACCGTTGCCGTTTCTGTACCCGCAGAATGCTGGAAGTTTCTTTACTCAATAGCTCCCTTCATACCCTTCACCCATGATTACAGTACCGATAACAACATATACCAGCAACATATCGATACTTCGGAAATACATTTTACCGCATCGTTTTGGATGAGATATTACTCAATCGGTTCTACAAACATTTTCTGTTTTTACGTTTTATGACAGTAAACAATTTTATATATTTAATTTATATATTAAATTATATTTAATTTCTTTATTCAAACCAACGATGTTCTCTCCAAAAAGCGATCAGCCATATTTTCCCGAAATTGAGTTATTAATAGTGCCCTATCCACACTTACATTCAGCATGTCCGTTAGAAGCTTCAGGCAAGTCAGAGCAACTGCCACGGGGATACATTGTTTTCTGTCTTGGCCTTTGGTACTTCCCACCCAAAGGTAATGTTTTTCATCGTTTATGCAACTTTGGGAAAAACACCGTCGATATGTGTTGGATACGGTTCTAGTAAATGGTCCTCAAAAGACTAAAGTACACTGTCAGAAGTGTCATAAGAGATAACACGAAGATGCGCGGTTTCAAAAGATAATGTGTAACAGATAAAACTTCGGATATTATCGGTTGTGTTTCAAAATATTATGCGTAATAAGCATTACCATTAGGAAGAACCGAAAAACCGCCAAAAAGTATCTGCTGAGTTTTCCGACATCAAGACGATGAGGAATAAAGTCAGTAGATGTTTTTTTGGCTCTTCCTAACAAAGCTTGTTATGCATAACATTTCATTCATAACGTTTTCTGCATAATTGAACATAACGCACTTTTCGGCGGTCTTCCTGTTCTTCCTGATGGTAACGCTTATTATGCATAACATTTCGAAACATAACAGATAACATACGAAGTGTTACCTGTTACGCATTATCTTTTGAAACCGCGCATCCTCGTGTTATCTGTTATGAAACTCCTGACAGTGTAACAGCGTCCTTCATTTGTGTTCGTTTGCCTTGGTCTTAAAGATACAACATTCACTGCAAAATGTTGCTTGACAGGGCTAATTCCGTCGCAAACTAAACACGTTTCATGATAAAAACAGATTTTCTGTTTCGTAACATCCAGTTCCGACCCATTTCTCTGAAAAAATTTGGATCGCAAAAACGCTCACAGCGACAGGCCAATATCGTGACATTTCAGACATGTAGTGTAAAAAGTTTCATAACAGATAACATGAGGATGCGCGGTTTCAACAGATAATGCGTAACAGATAACACTTCGGATGTTATCTGTTATGTTTCAAAATGTTATGCATAATAAGCGTTACCATCAGGAAGAACAGGAAGACCGCCAAAAAGTATCTGCTTTCCGACGAAAAGTTTTCCGACAGCATGACGATAAGGAATAAAGTCATTAGATGCTTTTTTGGCTCTTCCTAACAAATCTTGTTATGCATAACATTTCATGCATAACGTTCTCAAACAAAATAGATAACATCCGAAGTGTTATCTGTTACGCATTATCTGTTGAAACCACGCATCCTCGTGTTATCTGTTATGAAACTTCTGACAGTGTAACAGCGTCCTTCATTTGTGTTCGTTTGCCTTGACGCAGCAGATTGGTCTTAAGGTGGAACTACTTTAAAACTCATAAAGAGCAGGTATACGCTTTTCCCATGTTAATTGACAATGTCTGTTTCAAGCGGGTCAAGCCGAATTGACGGTGGCGGAAAAATTCCAAGATACGCATTTTGAAGAGCTTTTTACGGGCTACAAAATGTTTGGAGCAGTTTTCAAAGCCGACACGCCGTTTGCTGGGTAGGCTAGAAATAAGAAAAAAAGTGTCTTGTCTGCCAACTGGCTGTCAACGACCTGGGGCTGTCTGTCAACGAAACCTTTGGTCTTGTTATGTTTCGGGATCCCACAGCGACTTGTAGCCTTGTTACTCGAAAATTTTTCAGATTTTCGAAGATTTTCAGTGTTTGACTGTTAGACGCTTTTACTTGACGATAAGTGACGCTTTTACTCGACAAGTGAATCGAACTGGTTGCTTCAGGTACTTCAGTGACTGCGAAGAGCAGCATCCAATAGGTCATTCAGATGTAATTCAGTGTCAGTCTCTCGACTCAATTCCCTCTGATGACCTCTGAGACATAGATAAACATCGCACAGAGGGAGTCCTTTGACTTGGACCTGTTCACCGACCAAAATGTGGCTTGACAGGGCTAATTCCGTCGCACGCCAAACACGTTTCATGATAAACAGATTTTTTGTTTCGTAACATCCAGTTCCACCCCTTTTCTCTGAAAAATTTTGGATCGCACAACAGATAACATCCGAAGTGTTATCTGTTACGCACTATCTATTGAAACCGCGCATCCTCGTGTTATCTGTTAGGAAACTTCTGACAGTGCAGGGGAGGACCCATTTAATTTGACCTAATTATCGAGCCTCGTCACGTCACGAACAGGAATGACAAGCATAGCCAGTAGACGGTAACGATAAGTATACCTGTGCGTATGGTAATGAGCCTGTCGTCCTTATTACCACGCCAACAACACGTTTGAAGAGATAAATTTACGCAATCTAACGTAAATTATTTTTGGAGCATGTGTTATACGCAAAAATGTCTGCTAAGCCTACGTACAGTCACAATTGAAAAGATTCGTTATCATAGATTTTTCTGCTATTTTTGTACTTCAGTTCAAGAGCTATTCACCTGGGCTTGGGAAGTTATATACTGCCTTTTGCGCACCGTATGTTAACTTCCTTGCTGGATTGCATTCTATACTCAGAAGAAAGGACCTTCGACGCATACGCTCGACATACTTATCCGAGATTTCTTGTCTACCTACCACGGCGCACGCGGAACCGCTACCTGATCCGCCGTTTGTTGATTTCCGACCCACTGTTGACGCTCGAAGCCCTCGCCTCTAATTTGTGTTCTCCGATTGGAAACTTACCTGTCCACGATCCCATCAATATGATTCTAATATTAGTGAAAATATTTTTGAGTGTTTTGTGACTATTTTATATTTCTTTGTCCTTTTTACTGCACTTACGCACTTAGGCAGTGCGTCATAAATCCTTCATTCATTCACTCAGATTGAACATTTGTGGCTTCTAAATTCAAGCGCCGCCAGATGGATCTCAGTCAAGCGAACACCCGGACCCTTCTATCAATCAATCAGTGAATTAATTACAGCCTTAATAACACTGAGCTAATGACATGCTAGCCCTGTGGTATCGATAAATTAAATCTGGTGGCCAAAACATATAACATGATAATGAGTTGATGTGTTTATGTGCATATTAAGGGATAAACTGGAGAAACACTGCCGAAGAAATAAAACAATATGAAAGGCAAACTAAAGATTCGGATGAGGTTTCAGATATCGCTCTGACAATTTCCGGCGAAGAAAGAAGTCTGGATTTCTGGATATTCTTGCTTTGTGTTGCTTGGTCCTTCAGTAGGTGCATTAGAGTATAGCATGATGGTCCTGTGATATCGAAGACTTTTAATGGGGGACGAAACTTAGGACGAAAGGAAAAATTCCTGCATGCCTTAAGTTTTCTCCGCTCTTCACATAATCGATTTTCATCGAATGAAATTTTCGAACTGTACATCTCTGCTACCTCTCTGCTTGAAATATTTAGCAAATACAAGTGCAAATGATTGCCAAAAAAGAAATCTTTTTAGGGTCACACGCAATAGCGGGCTTTATTCAGAAGTGTCCTTATTACAATCTCGACTTGAACATTTCGTGAGCTTCGCTTCATTAGCCATTGAAATGCACGCTTTTGCTGAAATTGAAATTCCGCGTCTCGTTGAACTTTGTCTCGTCGGGCCACCAGTGCATATAATAATAATAATAATAACGCTTGTTTATTGAGCCAAAAGGCCATACAAGATTTAATACACGTTACACTTCACAGATAAACTATTAAACCTCTCGAAACACTACACTGTGAGAAGTTTCATAACAGACAACACGAGGATGCGCGGTTTCAACAGATATGCATAACAGATAACACTTCGGATGTTATCTGTTGTGTTTCAAAATGTTATGCATAATAAGTGTTAACATCAGGAAGAACCGAAAAACCGCCAAAAAGTATCTGCTGGAGTTTTCCGACGTCATGACGATAAGGAATAAAGTCAGTAGATGTTTTTTTTGCTCTTCCTAACAAAGCTTGTTATTCATAACATTTTATGCATAACGTTTTCAAACACAACAGATAACATCCGAAGTGTTATCTGTTACGCATTATCTGTTGAACCGCGCATCCTCGTGTTATCTGTTATGAAACTTCTGAGAGTGTGACAGTGTATGCTACGTAAGCTAAGCTAAACTTTCATTCCTGAGACTAAGTCCTTTAGTCACATATCTACAAACATCAACGATACATTTGGGGTTTGTAGATTTCAGGATACAGGGAAGCGATACCAATCCACCCCCAGCAAATATTACTCTCAAATGCGAATGCTCTTGGCACTGTAAGAGGAGGTGGTTCAGATCCTCCTCCTGCAACTTGCAAAGAGGGCGAAGGTATTGCATCTGTATTCAGATCGTCCCTACTAGAGTCCAAGGTGAAAAAAAAAATACCTTACCAGAGTTCAAGGAATGCTAATCATCGTCTTTTGAGGATTCAGCGGAGTTTTTCTAAGTTTAACACGCGGAACTTCCCTTCGTGTTTGTGTTGGTGTTCCCCCTGCCGTTCTTTTTTTCATGTGATCTTCTCTCATGTTTGTTTTGGACGAGTGCTTATGTATGAATTTTTGATTTGGGGTCTCCCCCTTAGGACAGGCGAAAGCTCTATGGGGCCCCTGTTCACATATGTACACTGTTTGTAATAAAAAATTATCTCTCCATAAGACAATGGTGTGCCGAATAATCGAGTAGAACTCTTCAGTTTGGATTCCCATACTACAAAATTGACCACCACAAAATTATTTCGCTACCTGCGGTACTCAACTTATGATTCAAGAACAGGACACCTTAATTTACCATCATCGGAGTTCCGGGACCGTAACGACATTCTGAACACACACAGAATCCTCCACTCGGGAGATAATTCGGAAGAAAAACTTTTGTTTTCAGCTCAGTTCATTTCAATCCACCCTTCAGCATTCATTGAGGCTATACCCACCAAAAGTAAACAGGAAACTTTGCCAACGTTCATTTATTACTGTGTATGTCAGGCGTGGAACTGTCTACGTGAGGAGACCGTTTCCCGCAGCCAAATACTCTATGACTAAGTCCAAAACACGCCAGTCAACCTCGGGAAGAAGGAAAAACTTCGCCCGAACGATGACTCAAATCCTGTGTCAACCAATAAACGGCATTCGTTAGGGACATCTGTGGCGACACTTCCGGCTCTTCCGCTATGTCCACGGCGGCTCTTCTTCGGCACGTAGAGTTTAGTCATCAAGAGCAGTTGTTTTGCTCTGATGAAGAGTATTTACTCTCATTCAAGCCAAGCAACATCTTGCTGGTACAGCGTTCAGGTATAGCGCTCAGAGGCGTTACTAGCCAATATGTTGGGGGGGGGGGGCAAAGGTATTTACCGACGGGCTGGTAATTTTTACAGACTGTTTTTTGCAGATACAAGCGATTATTACTGAGAAAAACGACTGTGTTGACGAAAAATCGGCTGATTTTAAGGAAAACTAGACCTATTTTGCCTGGACAACGTGAAGTGTTGCAGCAACCTTTGTTCGGCTTCGCCGACAAAAGTGTTGCAAGAGCAACACTTCGGTTTTGTTTCTTCGCTATCGGTCCACTCGAAAGCAGGAACATGGTTTGATGAACGAAAGCTTGGCAAAGACTTAATTCTAAGTTACAGAGACTAATTTTCTTACCCTCAGATTTAAAGAGACCAAATAAAATGTGCACAAATTTGCACTAGTTTCTAGCCCCTTGTTAACCGTTCTAGTAACCAATTCCTACTTACAAGTCCATTTCCCCGTGATAGACATAGTACCAAATTGTTCTCAATTCAAATACGCCAGAAACAAATAAAAGGATTAATAGGTACACCAACTAGTAAAAGATACAACCCCGTCATCGCCGAAGATGATTATGGTCTAACAGTCGATTTTTGCTTACAAGTAAAATCAACAACAGAATATCGGAAGTAGGGACTAAATTATCTTAGCAGCCAGTTGAACTTCATCCTTTTCAATCGTAGACATCGTGACTTTTGGATACTTGGAACATTATCTTTTATAAATTCGTTGGTAATATAGAGCTATCCGTAACTTTTAGGATCAAAATACCATAGATGCCACTCAGCTAATTATTTCGAAACTATATCGTTGTATTTCATTATCATTTATATCCGTTGCGTTAACACTTAATTCTATGTTACAGCGGTAGACCATCACCATAGACCGTTGTAGCATCTCATGAAAATGACAATGCTATAGCAGCTGATTCTTGAACGATGACATAAACCCAACTTTTCTTATCATCGAAAACACCGGAAACAAAATAGGTGAACAAACTAGGAAAAGTCGAAAACCCTTCCCGCTGAAGACAATTATGGTTTAACAGCCGATTGTTACTTACAAGTCCCTGACATGTCTAACAATTGGGTTCCGCCTATTCTTTGTTTGAGTTTGTACCCTACCACTAAAGTTGTCAACCCCTCAAAGGCTTAATTCTAAGTTGCAGTGATAGACCAAGGAAACTAATTTTCTTACCCTCAGATTTATAGAGATCAAGTAAAATGTACACCAATTTTCACAAGTTTCTAGCCCCTCAATAACCCCTTCTAGCAAAGTTGCTAACCCCTCATCACCAAGATGATTATGGTCTAACAGCCGATTGTTACTTGTGTACCAAATTGTTCTTACCATCAAATACACCGGAAACAAATAATAGGTAGCCTACACCAACTAGCAAAAGCTGCAAACCCCTAATCACTGAAGATGATTATGGTCTAACAGACGATTGTTGCTTACAAGTCCCCTACATGTCTCACAATTGGGATCGGCCTATTTTTGGTTTCACTGTGTACCTTACTGCTGAAGCTGTCAACCCCTCTTAAACTTTCAAACTGTTGTATCTCATGAAGGAATTTTTGTACCAAAAAACGGATGACATATACTTTGATCAGCTCACCAATATCTATCGATTGCCGTTGAAAAAAAATTCTATCTGTGTTAGTTCAAAAGTTGCCGTAGGCCAACTTTCTAATATCACCACTTAGAAAAGAGCAAAGGGTAAGCTCTAATTACTTTAGCAGTGAGATAACTTTTAAAGTTTAAGATGGGCATCTGATATCACTTTTCTTCCTCACTCCCAAGTGTAAGAAATGGAATGATAAACTCAGCTGAAATCACGAACAGAAACGGGTAGAAACAATAGATGGCAGCACTTTCGGACCCATGGGAAAATGACACTTTTTGATTCCGTAAATTTTTCTTTTTATCACTCAAAGAAGATATATTGGCTGTGGGCCCAGGGAACTGCCGCGCATATTTCGCACTTATAGATTTTAGTCCATCTTCAGTTTAAAACTGGTGCCTGTCTGCTTGCCTGCTAGAACGGAGCTTTCCACTCGAAAGCAGAAACGTAATGTAATGAAACGAAAGCTTGGCTGCACAACTTCAGATAGTCCTCTCTGACATGGGCTATATAACTCCACTTCACCGTGAAACCATCCTTTTTGGCCCCAGGCAAGAGATCTCCGTAGCTTTCCAAAATGTAACATCATATTCATCAATCCGGCCTAAGGTCCACACTTTCCGTAAAAACCGCACGGGTTAGACCCTTACCAGTTACCAGGAATAAAATGAAATCGGTGGCATAGGAAAAAAAAAAAAGAGGACAAAAGCAAAGTGTTGCTCCCGCAACACAACTACTATTTTTACGAGAAACCGACTGTTTACAAAAAAAAAACTACCTTTTGACTGTTTTTATGAAAAATCGCGCCTCGGCTATTTTTACCGACTGGCCGACAACATTCGGGGGGGGGGGGCGTCTCCTCCCCCCTAGTCATGACGCCCCTGGTAGCTCTTATTGCATCCTTGTTGTAACAATGTATATATAGTGATAGTGATAAAACCTCTTTTCTATTAATAAACAAATAAATTAAGTAATTCAGTGTAACTAAAAAGCCAGCTTATTTGTATACCTTGGTCGAATTTATATATAGATCTATAGTTAATCTCAGCTCAGGCTGAATTTGAATTAAAAAAAGAGAAAAGTATGCTAAAAGGGTAAGTAGCTACAGCAATATTTCAGCCCTTCTTGGCAAAGATCCTCGCTGTGGTATAGCGATTGGAAACGAAACTAGAACACACATATTCATTTTTGGGATCCCAAAACGTAATTGGAGGGATACCTATGACATCGCAAAAGTTGTTCGTCTGCCTGTCCGTCTGTCCGCACGATAACTCTCGAAGGGAATGTGATTTTTTGATGAAACTTGGTGTGATGATTCTTTGGGTCAAGGGTAAGCTCAAGTTTGTAGATGGGCCCTCTGGCCCTACATTTAGGGGTGGGGGAGGGATTTCAAATAAAGGGGCAAGAAAAATTCAATAAAAAAACAAAAAATTCAAAGCCATTGAGATAGTTGATTTAGGGGTATGGAGACATGCTGAATCCGAATGTGAAAGTTATTTTCTTGCCGGACAAGTAGTTCACCCGGAATCCAGCGAAAACCGGACACAAAATTTTTCGGCTCTAGCAGTCCCTACCCCTTTATTCTCAAACTAGTATAGCTCTGCGCGTGGATGCCGACATTTCATTTGTTTATTCTGTGTGACGACGGAGAGATCTAGTGTAATCGAAAGTCGAAGGGGTTGATATAATGTTCAAGCGAGGATGTTGTTCAATGAGGATTCACTGGTAAAGTACAGTACAAGTTCGTAGATGGGTCCTTTAGTCCTTTCTTTAGAGGCAGAGGAGGGAGTAATTCAGTGTAACTAAAAAGCCAGCTTATTTGTATGTCTTGGTCGAATTTATATATAGATCTATAGTTAATCTCAGCTCAGGCCGAATTTGAATTAAAAAAAAATACGCTAAAAGGGTAAGTAGCTACAGCAATATTTCAGCCCTTCTTGGCAAAGATCCTCGCTATGGTATAGCGATTGGAAACGAAACTAGAACACACATATTCATTACTGGGATCCCAAAACGTAATTGGAGGGATACCTATGACATCGCAAAAGTTGTCCGTCTGCCTGTCCGTCTGTTCGCACGATAACTCTCGAAGCGAATGTGATATCTTGATGAAACTTGGTGTGATGATTCTTTGGGTCAAGGGTAAGGTCAAGTTCGTAGATGGGCTCTGTAGCCCTACATTTAGGGATGGGGGAGGGGTTTCAAATTAAGGGGCAAAAAAAATTCTAAGCTATTGAGATAGTTGATTTAGGGGTATGGAGACATGCTGAATCCGAATGTGAAAGTTATTTTCTTGCCGGACAAGTAGTTCACCCGGAATCCGGCGAAAACTGGACACAAAATTTGTCGACCAATTTTCGGCTCTAGCAGTCCCTACCCCTGTATTCTCAAACTAGTATAGCTCTGCGCGTGGATGCCGACATTTCATTTGTTTATTCTGTGTGACGATGGAGAGATCTAGTGTAATCGAAGGTCGAAGGGGTAGATATATAATGTTCAAGCGAAGATGTTGTTCAGTGAGGATTCACTGGTAAAGTATACAGAACAAGTTCGTAGATGGGTCCTTTAGTCCAATCTTTAGAGGCAGAGGAGGGATTTCGAATTTACGGTAAAAACATGTATGTTTTATAAGCTAATAAGACATTCATTGAGGGGGTAAGGAAATCCGCTGAATCCATATGTGAACTTAGTTTTCTTGCTGGACAAATGGTTCATCAAGAATTCGGCTGAAACTGGAAATTTGGTTGAAGCTCAAAGTTGTATCTGAAATCGATTAGAGATTCGGTATCAGGGCAAGGAGACATGCTGAATGCATTTTTAAACTTTATTTTAACAGTAAAAATATTCAAGGAATCTGACGAAGATTGAAAGGCGAAGACATGGCCCAATTGTTTGGATCAGATGTTAGATTTTTGGGATCTCATCGAAACCTTTGGTCTTGTTCTTAATGATTAAATAAGAATACATTAATTTTTATTGCAGGTTCGTTTCTTCGGGCTACAGCCTGACGAATACCTTTGCCAATAAGGGCCGAAATATCGCTGAGTCAAAACTTAAGTGACCTATTCTTTTAGCGTCATTTTTTATTTATATAATAAGAAACATCTTACGAATCTTTTTTTTCCGGACGTCCAAGTGCTTTTCCATAGAGCTCCCATTGACAATGACTAACATGCGAAGTTGACCAACAGCCGGTGGGGGTCAAGAGTGCACGTGCCCGTTGCACTTTTGTGCTAGTTTACCAATCTGTATTTCGTAAGAAAAAAAGCAAAACTAAAATAGGTGTGATATGTATTACCAAAAACAAATAATCTAATAGAACCTCCGTCTTTGGTCCCATGCAGCGACTATGGACACCCCGATAAAATTGAGCGGAGCTAGGCCTAGAGGTACTTGCTGTGAGGTTTGAGTTGATACCCGTCTATTCCCTCTTCGCCATTGCGCATACCAGGTGAAAAAAACGGAGGATGCCTGCAACGGTGGAGAACCCGGTCTGCAGCGAATTGGACATGATGTCACAATGGTAGACAACCAATCAGCTGTAAAGGACGGCTCAAACGGCGATCGTGTTCTTCTACGGGGTTTTACTGCGACATAGCTGTTTGTTGAGGTAACAAATCATGATATTCTGCGTAGCTCCTCCTCCGCTCGTTTGCATCGGGTAGGATATCAGAATATATTCGACTCTGCATGGTCGTATTACAGAGATAGGTAGACGAAGGTTCTTGTAGATTATTTATTCTTGGTATTACGATATATACAGCTTTCACTTAAATCACATCATTCGGTGCTCGTCTTCCCAAACATCCTGCTGAAGAAGCCGGCCTTTTTCTAAAACAAAAAAACACTTTAGCGAATCATTCCTTGAAGCATACCACATATGACTATGATTAAACCATGCTACGTTGATAGCTGATTGTGCTTATTAAGTTTTAGTTCCGAAGAGAAAAAATAGCCCATGATTTCAGCTTTAAATGAAAAAAGAGAGAGCCAAGGGAGACAAGGAACGAGAAAGAAAGAAAAAACAGGGGGGGGGGGGGGGGAGGGGGTCTGGAGGAGGAGAACACTAGACATTTTTTTGTGTACCGTCAACAGATATTGTGTTATTTCTGTCTAAACTAAATATCCGTGGCCCATGACGTTCTTGTGAAGTCATGATAGAAATACAGAATATCAAGTACCTAAATGTGGCCTATGTTGCAGAATATTTATTTGTATCTATACACGTAGAGCCGAGCGGCCAGTGAGGTGCCGGTCGTGTTTACATCGTTTTAGGGGATAATCAATACGCTTGATGACCGATGCAAAATCGCCCTGTACCTAGCGGAAGAGACGGAAGCGGTGTCACAGCTGCTCACAAACATCCCCGTGATTGGTTAACACAGGATTGAGCTGTTGAGTTCGAGTCGCTAGTGATACGTTTTCTCGTTCTTCCCGAGGATTACTGGCGTATTTTGGACTGAGTCATATAGAGTGTTCCGGTAGTAAATGGAAAATTATTGACCTCTCGTGTGGCGTCACGAGCCTAAGATAATCGGCTGAGATTAGTCGACACCGTTATTGGTCCAGCAGGCCTCCTGCCAGTCCTGTGTCACTGGGTTAGTCAACCGAATAATGAAAGGGGAAGAAATCAAGACCAAAGGTGTGGACCGGAAGGGGAACATTGTTGGACCAGACATTCGTGTCTTGCAGACGCAACTCTACAACTCATATCTTATTTAATCCCTGGGCAACCCCTTTTTATTGGGATCCCAGAACGTAAGTGGCGGGATATCTACGACATCGCAAAAGTTGTCCGTCTATCTGTCCGTCCGTGTGCAAAATAACTCTCGAAGGGAATGAGATATTTTGATGAAACTTGGTGTGAGGATTCTTTGGGTCAAAGGTAAGGTCGAGTTCGTAGATGGGCTCTGTAGAGCCCTACATTTAGGGGTGGGGGAGGGGGTTTAAATTAAGGGGCAAATGAAATATTTTTAAACAGATAATGTGATAGTCGAAAAAGACATGCTGAACACGATGGTGAAAACCATTTTGTCATCGGATTAGTAGTTCGCCCGAAATCTGGCCAAAACCGGAAAGTTTGTTAAATGTAAAAGTTTTATTTGAAGTTGATTAGATGTTTGATTTAGTGATAAGAAGACATGCTGAACACGATGGTGAAAACCATTTTTTCGCCGGACAAGTAGTTAACCCGGAATCCGGCCAAAACCGGAAAGTTTGTTAGTAGTTATATAAAACGGGGACTGGCTCAGCAACCCCCAAAATTAAAACCCCCATTTTAACATCGATTTCTAAAATTTTAACATGCTTTTTTTCCGAAATTTCACCCTTTTTAAAGATATTTGTATTTTCTTTTTTCCCAAATAAAGGTACCAAGAAATAGGAAATATTAACCTTTATACTACATATAAACTACTACTTTTTTTTTTGCTTTTTTCAATTTTTTATCCAAATACCCCCCAATTACTGAGTAAACAGTTCCAAGTCAACGTATTGTTCCGAGTTCTTATTTACACGCAAAATAGGCTGCAAAATAAGATTGTTCTTTAGAAGTAACTCATTAGCAATCGAATTGTATCTCTGTGGTATAAACAGATCACACATCTTCTTGTTATGATTGATAACTACAACTAACTTATCTCCATATTTTGTCTTAGCCATTCTCATTTTAACGATGGTATATTTAAATCCTAGAACTAGTTGTTCTTTCTTGATTGTCTCATTGTATTTATTCATGCTGATTGTATTCAAGACCTCCATTTATTAGCGGCTGATTTTCTTTAATAAAAATCCAGTCTATCTGGTGAGAGAAACTAACACACAAAAAAGTTCATCATTTTGAAATTTATAGAATATTTCTTCAAAACCCCACATCCCCAGACTGTGACGAATGGTTGCGTTAAGCAGACACGCAAAGCAAAATACTGTGATGGCTATCAGTCTGGGGAGCCCCTGAACAGGGAAACTCCTTAGAGTTTTTTGTTCAAATCCTTACCAACAGAAACTGCCAGCTCTGGGATTCGAACCGAGGTCTTGACAGACGTTAGTTTTGCACCGGCCAAGCGCTAACCAACTGAGCTGTCGGGGTCCTCATCCGATCCGCAAAGTTTCCGTTTTGTGATGTGATATGAGTCATCGTAAATAGTTGCAAAACCTCTCGCCTCCAGACAAGAAATACGGGGAAAGTTAAGAGGTGCGATGGAGTTGCACCCCGAGTTTTTGGTTGTTGTTGTAGTTGTGGTTGTATTTATTGTCTGGAGGCAGCTCCGATGGGAGAGGAAACTCAAAGAGTTTTTTCCCGCCGTCGCTCACTACTAACAAAATTGTTAGCAGCGAGGTTCGATCTCATGATACAACAGCGGGCAATTTGCGTTAGCTAGACGCTAGCCAACTGATCTATCGGAGCTAGTGGTAATTTTTTGTTGAAAGTTTTAAGATGAGAAAACTGGAGACAATTAGGCTACGAAATTAATGGTGGGTACTGGTTATGAATGATGTAGGTAATTATTGCGCGTAGAAACTGGATCTGAGAGTCGGAGCACATTGAACGTTTTATGAAGAGAATACCAGAGAAAATTATGCTTTGCGTCACGAATCAATGTTTGTCTGAATTCACCCACCACCCCAAGGGGCCTGGGTGAGGGGTTGGACACTGGTGTACCACAGTTCCAGGAAGAGGAGGTGTACTGGGTGGTGAGGGGGTATTCACTTGGACAAAGGTGTACTGGTTGGCGAGGGGTTACTCACTTGGACAAAGGTGTACTGGTTGGCGAGGGGTTACTCACTTGGACAAAGGTGTACTGGTTGGTGAGGGGGTATTCACTTGGACAAAGGGCTGGTTGGCGAGGGGTTACTCACTTGGACAAAGGTGTACTGGTTGGCGAGGGGTTACTCAGGTACTGGTTATGAATGACGCAGGTAATTAATGCGTATATGAATATGAGGATAGAGTTTTCAATCTTATGAAAGCAATATACTACACTTTGGGTAATTTCTCTTGATTTATTATGGAATTATTTATGCAATATTTATTACCGTTTAAGCGAACCTGTTTCATGTATTTTTCGCGAGGAAAAAATCGAAAGGTTTTACGCATTTCAGTTTCACGCTGAATAACCTCTTCAATCGTTAACTGTTCACATTTTAACAACGATATCAATTCAGTATAAAAATCATAAATGGTCTTGTATTCTGCTTTCCTGTCAGCAATATTCAGATGTTTTTCAATCAACTCAATAATGAATGCAACAAGACTTAAAGATACTAAAGGTAGCATTAGATACCCAGACAAACCTGCTACTGAAAAGATACCTTTGGATAAAAAAAGACAATTGCTAACAGTATTGTAATATTTCTAACTTCTACGGTAAACGAATAATTTCTTTTCCAATTCTTCCATTTATAACATAATAAAGTTGTTTCAAAAATTATTTGACTGAATGAAAGCTTCGCGATTCGGAACACACGCACCACCTGCGAAACTCTACTTGCTCTTTCTTGATCGGTTGGAGATATTTAGGTAGCGCTTGCTCTATGAAACGCAAAACTCAAGAGTCATCTCGGAAACTGTGCTGTCTGTGTTTCTCGATCGGTTGGAGATAATTAGGCAGCGCTTGCTCTATGAAACACATATTGAAACCAGTGATTTTCTTTACGGCTGAGAAAACGCAGTCGGGAGAAATTCATTAATAAAAATATTCCCCTAATAAATGATGAAAACTGCAGAGGTTATTCAGCGTTGTAAAACCATTATATCAAACAACGAATCGGTTATACGAAGTTTACCGAAATACAAAATTAATGAACTTCGTACATATGCAAAAATTAACAATATCAAAACAAATGGTGAAACGAAAAAGGAAATAACTAATAAGATAATAAAGCAACTTAATAGGAATATTTTGCTTGCGGAAGATACAATTAATATTCGGCGTAGAAATGAAAGGATTCGGAACAAAAATAGACCATCAAATTATACACCAGAGCCAGCATTAAGGAAGATTTTGGAAGATGAGATAAAAGAAAATAATATTGCTATTGGAAATATAAAAAAAAGAGGAGAAACGGATAATAGAAAAGGATACAAGTGAATTAAAAAGGTTTCTAAAAAACAAACGCCTACCCACTCGTAGTAACAGAGATGAAGTTATAGAACGCATTAAGGAATACTATGGTAGGATAATTAATAAGCAGAAAGAATCTATGGATAAAACTAGAGGTATCCTGAGAGATCAAACAGAAAGAGGTGATCAAAATAGACACAAACTAATCGATTTATCTAATCTCTTTATAAATAAGAAACAAATCAAAGAAGAAACATCGATTCCCAATTATTTGTTTAAAACAGAAGAAGAACAACACCCCACTATTGTAAGAGAAAATGAAAACATTTACACAGTAAACGTATCGATTGAAAGCAACGGTAGAGACGAAAATACTCTCATTAGTTTTGTTTTTGAGGATTTGCAACGAAGAATGAATGAAATATACCAGTACAGTGTTCAGTTTGTGACCAAGGTTATTTTCTATCGACAAGAGAATGATGAGGAAGTAGAAGTACTTTACAACAGTACTTCTTGGGTTTTAAACAAAAATAGTGTCCTTACTCGTAGCCATTTAGATGACAACAACAGGAGACTTAGTTCTTTGAGTAATACCCCTCGATCTGGATTACAATTTAGGCGATATGATGCAATCGACTATAGGATGACTCGAATCGAATCCTACATGGGAGGAACCTATAAAATACTGCCAGATTTCGTAAAAAATAAAAAGGCTTGCATAAATATAAAAAATAATGATCAAAAGTGTTTCCTATGGTCTATCTTAGCACATCTATACCCAACCAAGGACAACGCAGAAAGAACTTCGAAATATAAACAGTATGAAAATGAATTTGATTTCAAAGGAATTACTAACTACCCGATGGATACCAAAGATATCTACAAATTTGAAAATAAAAACAATATCAAGATTTGTTTATTCCAATTGGATAAAGAGAAAATAATCAGAAATCATATACTAAAAAGTACTATCAATGGGAAAACAGCAAAACATATCATTCATTTACTGTATTTCGATAATCACTGTGTACTAATAAAGGATCTCAGCTGATTAATTGGTAGTCAAATCTCTAAAAATAAAACTAAGACATACCTATGCACTTATTGCGGAAGGCATTTTTCGAAACAAGAACACTTTGAAAAACATTAATTGAAAAAGAACTGTGAAGATCCTGATATTATGATGCCTCCTGAAGGTTCAAAAATACAATTTAAAAATGTTTCGAAACAGATGAAAGTACTGTACTGTATAATAGCAGACATTGAGTCTTATAATGAAGAATACAATCAAGTCCACGGAAAGAAAACAAGCAAAGTGGCTGAACAGAAAGCGTTTGCATACGGAATTCAGGTGTGCTGTTCTTTTGATTCAAAGCAGAATAAATACTATGATGATTTTGGTGACGACGCTGCAAAACATTTTGTGAAAACCATTACAGAAGTGTCCACAGAAATTGCACACAAGTATGAAAACAGACAAAGAAATCACACTTATACCGACGAAGAAATTAAAGAAAAATGGAACACACTAAAGAACAAGACTTGCCAGATCTGTAACACAGAAATTACTGAGAATCCCCACTTTGATCACGACCATATGACAGGAAAGGATAGAGGTTTCACACACGCTGAATGTAACATGAAATACAGGATTCCCAAGCATATCCCTGTAGTCCTACACAACTTATCCAAGTATGACTCCCATCTATTTGTGAAAGAATTAGTACCTGATAACGGGATTTTTGAAAGTGCTGAAAGTTTCATTTCATTTTCGAAATCAATAAGTAGTCCAAGACAGGATAAGGAAATAAAATATGAAATCAGATTTATAGATTCTATTCGATTCATGGCTTCATCACTGGACAAACTATCAGCAAATTTAGCGAAATGTGACTGTAAAGTATCCTGTAATCATCTGAGAGAGAATTTCAAGTACACATCTGACAGTTTCAGAAACGATGCTGAATTTAAAGAAATAATTAAAAAGGGGGTGTATCCTTATGAATTTGTGGATAGTTTCAGTAAAATGGATTGTGACTTTTTTAACTAGGTACTTGACTTTTTTAACTATATACTTGAATTTTTTAACTAGGTACTTGACTTTTTTAACTAGGTACTTGAAATTTTTAAGTAGGTACTTGAATATTTATTGTTTGTAACCTAATGGAAAAGTTGTGAATTTATCACTGGATACAATCCTTTTATCATCCTTAGGATCTAGGGCTTTTTTATTCTGTTCTTCTAGAAACATATTGTGTTTGTATGAAAATGGAAGTTACCACCCATAGAAAGCTTTTATTCTAGGTTAACGGGAAAAGGTATTGACAAAGCTGATTATAAAAGAGCGGTGTCCATATGGAAACAATTTAATTGCGAAACATTACTTGATTATACCAAGTTGTACCTAAAAAGTGACGTTTTAATACTATCAGATGTTGTAGAGAATTTCAGAAATGTATGTATACATAATTATGACTTGGATCCACTTCATTACTTCTCAGCTCCAGGACTAACATGGGATTCTTTCCTAAAGCATTCGAAAGTAGAACTACCGTTATTCTCGAAGGAAGACATGTATACATTCATTGAAAAGGGGATAAGAGGCGGCGTATCTCAATGTATAAAAAGATACGCTAAAGCAAATAATAAATATATGAGTAATTATAATAAGAATAATCCATCTAATTATTTAATATATTTGGATAAAAATAATTTATATGGGTGGGCAATGTCTCAGAATTTACCAGCGAATGATTTCCAATTCATTTCCATACCAGAAGCTTTGAAAGAGAGAAATGAAAACAGTTCACTCGAGTATTATAACCATCTAAAAAATCATGTTAACTCGGTGATGCAATTAACGAATGTAGGTGCTATCTATGAAGTAGATTTAGAATACCCCAAAGAACTTTTCCAGTTACACAAAGATTTACAATTAGCACCCGAACATTTCAATGGCAAACTATGTACGACCTTACTGGATAAAAACAACTACGTAGTTCACCACAGGAACCTAGAATTCTATTTACAAAAAGGTTTGATACTGAAAAAAGTACATAGAATACTAGGATTCACTGAGAGTGCTTACTTAAAAGGATACATAGACCACAACACAGCACTTAGAACTAAAGGTACAAATGATTTTGAAAAGGACTTTTTTAAGCTGATGAATAACGCTTGCTTTGGAAAAACTATGGAGAACGTAAGGAAACGAGCTGATATGGAAATAATAACTGACGATAAAACTAGAGAAAAAATAATAAAGAAACCCAACTTTAAATCTGAGATTATTTTCAGTGAAAACTTTTCTGTGGCAAGAATGTCAAAGGAAAAGATCAAATTAGACAAACCCATGTTCATCGGTTTTGCTGTACTGGAACTATCCAAACTATTGATGTATGAATTCCATTATGATTATATGAAACCTAAATATGGAGATAAAATAGATTTATGTTATATGGATACTGATTCTTTCATATACGACATTTGAACCGAGGATTTCTATCAAGATATTAAACCGGATTTGAATGAGAGATTTGACACATCTGATTATGTGAAAGATAATCCATATGGGTTTCCTAATGTAAACAAGAAAGTGATAGGCATGATGAAAGATGAATTAGCAGGACAAGTGATGACAGAGTTTGTTGGATTACGGTCGAAAGTATATGCTTATTTAAAGGATTACCAAGACCCTTCAAAAGCCAACAAAAAACTAAAGGGAATAAATACAAACATAGTGAAAGATAAGATTACGATTCAGAACTATAAGGATGTTCTATTTGGAAACGTTGGCGACCTTTCAGTAACCCAGTACAACTTCAGGTCATACAAACACAATATGTTTCTAGAAGAACAGAATAAAAAAGCCCTAGATCCTAAGGATGATAAAAGGATTGTATCCAGTGATAAATTCACAACTTTTCCATTTCCTTTTCAAGTACCTACTTAAAAATTTCAAGTACCTAGTTAAAAAAGTCAAGTACCTAGTTAAAAAATTCAAGTATATAGTTAAAAAAGTCAAGTACCTAGTTAAAAAAGTCAATTACCTAGTTAAAAAAGTCAAGTACCTAGTTAAAAAATTCAAGTATATAGTTAAAAAAGTCAAGTACCTAGTTAAAAATTTTAAGTACCTAGTTAAAAAAGTCAAGTACCTAGTTAAAAAATTCAACTACCTAGTTAAAAAATTCAAGTACCTAGTTAAAAATTCAACTACCTAGTTAAAAAATTCAAGTACCTAGTTGGTAAATCTTATAATAAAAAATTCCTCATAAGTAAATGAATGAAAAGGCTCCAATCAAAGTATATGATTTTAGCGAAAAGAACACTTATCAGAATAAGCACGACCTTGCACCTCAGTGGCCATTTAGATTATTAATTTGTGGAAGTTCAGGAACAGGGAAAACCAATTTACTCTTGAATTTAATTTATGAATACATCTGTTTCAACCGAATATACTTGTATGCAAAAGATCTTGAAGAAGATAAATATACAGATCTCATAGCCAATTTAAACACTTTGGAGTCACAATGTAAAACGAATATTTTAACTGTAAGTAATGACCTTAATGATATTATAGATGTTGATAACCTAGACCCTAAGTATCAGAACTTGATTATCTTTGACGATTTTGTCACTGAAAAAGACCAGAAGAAAATAGAGGATTTATTCATAAGAGGAAGAAAGAAAAATGCTTCAATTGTTTATTTAGCACAGAGCTATCATAAAACGCCAAAGGTGATAAGACTTCAGTGTAATTATTTTGCCTTTTTTCAGTGTTCTAACCCAAAAGAAGTAAAATTAATAAGACAAAGCCATGTGTCCAGTATAGACAATGAAACATTTTTCAAACAATTCGAGGCTGCAACCAAGGGCTACGGTTTTTTCTTCATAGATTTAAAAACAAAAGATAAAACCCTGAAGTACAGGAAAAACTTTGAAAAATTCACCGGATAATTTATTTCTATAATAAATGAATAAATTTGGTAGTGTTGGAAAAAAGGCTAGTACCGAATCGAAAGTTACTGATGAAAATGGTAACATTAACCTACAAGATAGACGAATTATTAATTTAGGGGATGCGAAAGCAGACCAGGACGCTATTAGTTTCAGATCTATGGCTATTATTTTGAATCAGTTTAAAGAAGAAATTACCGCAGAACAAGTGGGGATAAATCAATATTTTAGCGAAGATATCAACAGATTAACTGCTGTACATGATTCTCTTGATAATTTATTGGTAAGGATTAAAGATAAAGGGTTATTTGTAAAAGAAATATTTCGAGTTAATGATAAAGAAATTAATGCTGAAAACAAGTTGATAACAAATGTTCAAGACCCTAGAAACAAAAATGACGCTGTTAATTTAGGAACGTTAATTACGTATCTTTTAGATTTTGACAAAAAGCTTCTTAGTCAACATACCCATAACAATATAACTGAAACAAAAATTGCTGACCAACAAACCCACATCAATAATATAGAAAGAGCAATCGTAAACATTTTAAATCGGCTTCTAGAGCAAAAACCTGTTGACAAACCATTCGTTTCCAGAATAGAAAAAATGATGGCTGGTAAATAAATTTATATGATAAACTATTTTTCTAATAAATGGTTGAAACAATGGAGTATACAGTTTATTTGTCAAAGCTTCAGAAAGGAAAGCTGAAGAAATGCTTTGTCGCTAAACAAAAATGTCAGATACGTGTTAGTCATAGTAGACAGAATGAACGAGAACCAGTCAAGTTACTTTTAAGTAAACGACAAGTTGATAAAATTGAAACATGTAAAATGAATAATAAGGGATGTGATATTGATGTCTCATACAAACAGATGAGAGAAGCGATTCAAAAAGGTGGATTACTTCCATTCCTAATACCGTTGGCAATTACCCTTGGAAAGGCAGCTTTAACAAGCGGAGCTGCTGCTTTGGGTAAATCGCTGGTAAGAAATTGGTTGATAACATAACCAACACAGGTGGGGCGCTTACACTTCCTGGAACACAAAAAGTCGTGGGACGTGGAAGGCCTAGGAAGAAAACCATGTCAACACAGGTGGTGCGCTTACACTTCCTGGAACGCAAAAAGTTGTAGGTCATGGGGTACGTGGAAGGCCTAAGAAGTCAAAAAACGGGGACATCAAAAAAGAAGCAAAAGTAAAGTAGGACCTCTAACCAATTTTGACATTATGGATGCATTAGGGGATATACCACATTTTAGAGGTGTTTTCTCTATAGATACGCTACCCAAACAAATAAATAGCCTAGAATGTGGTGTCATTAATTATGAGAAACTCGGAATGCCTGGAACTCACTGGGTGGCGTACTGTAATCTACCTGATAGTCCTTATGTAGAATTTTTTGATTCTTTCGGTATACCCCCAGGAAAAGAAATAATTAAATATCTAAAAACGTCAAGAAAGAAAATAGCTTATGGAAATCTTGCTGTCCTAAATATAGATGAATTAGACTGTGGACTTCATTGTATTTCCTACAACCAGCGCAAACTGAAGTTGGTAGCTTTTCGTTTATAAAAATTGTTTTCTAATAAATGGAGATTTATTGTATGAAATGTAAAAAGAAAACTGACACTGAATCAATGTTCAAGACACTGTCACAGAAAAATGATGTTCCAATGCTGAAAGGTAATTGCGTTATCTGTGGTTCAACGAAAAATCGCTTTTTAAAAAAAACCTCGGCGGTGAAAAAGATATTTTAAAGACGTATTATTCTCATTATTCAGGTGTTGATGATATTTACAGAAAATTAAAAGAAAATGGAGTGAGTGTTTCCAAGGATAAAATAAAAAATGTGTTGCAAAATGAGAATGTGTATAAGTTACACAAACCTTCCTATCACAATTTTGAAAGGAGACGAGTGTATGTTCAACATGTAGACGAGCAATGGCAAGCTGATTTAGTTGACATGCAGAAATATAAAAAAGCGAATGATAAAACAAATTACATCTTGACTGTAATTGATTGTTTTAGTAAATATGCTTGGTGTATCCCTCTGAAAGACAAAACGGGTGCTGAAATAATAAAATTATTCAGTCTTATATTTAAAGAAAGAATGCCTAAGAAACTACAAACTGATAAAGGTAAAGAATTTGTGATGAGAAATGTTCAAACTTTTTTGAAAAATAACGACATACACTGGTTTGGATCTGAAAGTGAATTGAAAGCGCAAATCGTTGAACGATTCAATAGAACGTTGAAAGAAAAGTTATGGAAATATTTCACTCACAATAACACTACTAAATGGATTGATATTTTACCTTTATTTGTTAGGAATTGTAATAACACTTATCATCGTTCAATAAAAATGAAAACAGTAGATGCTAGTAAAAAGGTAAATCAGAAAAAGGTTTACAATGCTTTGTTTCCTCCAGCAGATGACTACACAATCACAGGAAATTACAATGTAGGAGATTTAGTCAGAATAAAAAAAGAAAAGAGTATTTTTGATAAAGGATATTTACCCAATTACATAAATGAAGTATTCCAGATAGCAACCATTAGACCTACCATTCCCATTACTTATGAAATATCTGACAAAAGTGGGGAATTAATTCAAGGAGGGTTTTATGAAAAAGAACTTTCAAAATTTATTATGAAATAAAATTACTTTGTATATAAATGGATTCAAGACGCTTGAGTGATATGTTATCGGGTATAGTGAAGAACAGAGGCATTCAAAGAAGAAAGGTTCAAGAATATGAGATGGAGAAAGCAGGATTTCAGGAAATGGCTTCAGAATTTAACGCTCCAGTTGTTATAGCGCAAAAAGAAAACATGAAGACACAAAAAGATTACACTGAAGCGATCATGAAGAAATTACATAAGAATGATGAAAGATTAGATAATACATGTAAAACTACTCATCCATACCAGATCCCTGCTTCAGAGGAATCGAGTCGAGCACCAACTCCTGCTTTAGAACCTTCCCCCGCTTTAGGATCACTATCCGTTGATATGAATAAAAGTATTACCCAAGAGTTTTTAAATCAGATTAATTCAAAACATGCAGAATCTGGGGCTGGCAATGATTCTTATTTTAAAATGCCAATGTATTACATTGAGCATCCTTCGGATATAGAGGAGGCTTTGAATCATTTAACAACTATAAGTAAAAGTTATGGTGGTAGGAAAGGTCATGGTTACTCTAGCTATGATCCAATTATTGAATTTATAAAAGAATACAAGGATAGGTTAAGAACCATTCAAAATAATTTATCATTAGTCAAACAACAAGGAACTGGAATATTTATGAGTTGTGATGATATGATAGACAAATTATATATTCTGATAGGTAGCAGAGTGAATGGAAATACATCTGATGAGGTGAGGAATGAAGCTGTTGATATTTTGGATACGTTAATGCGAAATAAAGTCTTAACCAAGAAAAAATATAATTCAATATATAAAAAATATTTCTAATAAATGGTATTGTTAAACATAGAAGGTAACGAAAGTACCATTGATATATCATTTAGTCAACCAATCGAACTGAATCGTAATTGCGATTATGAAATAGGTTTGAATCAGTGTAGTTTGTGGTATTCGTGGCATAATATTAGTGAAAAATTTGGGAATAATACATTTCAGTACAGGAAAGATGAAACGGGAGACTGGATTAACGTTACCATTCCTAATGGGATGTACCATGATGATTGTTTGAATTATTTTCTGTGTCATTATTTTGATACGCCAAAAGATAAATGTCCTATTATCATTTCATCAAATCCAGCATCTATGAGATTTGTCATCATATTACAAGAAAAATACATGTTTAGATTTAATAGTGATTTGTGTCAGATTTTAGGCTTTGAGAAGGATGGTGAGATATCTAATAAAATTAATGAAGGTACAAAGCTTCCAAATATAACAAGAAGTGTCGATAAAATTCAAATTCACTGCTCTCTTGTAAACAGTTCTATCGTAAACAAAAGTAAATCAGATGTCATTTGGACATTTGTTCCGAATACTGAACCGGGTTGCCAAATTGTTGAGAATCCTAGACAATTAATATATCTTCCTATCAACACAAAAGACTTTATTTACTCGTTGAGAATGACAATAACTGATCAGCTTGGAAGACTGATTGATCTGAATGGTGATAACGTAGGTTACGTACTTCATTTAAGAAAAGCTTAAAGGATTATTGAAATAAAATTATTTACTTATAAATGTTGTTAAATAATAAGCGATTACTTTACAATAAGCAGTACGGAAGTGGAATCGGTAGTATATTCAAAAACATTGCTAATTCCCAGTTATTCCAGACGTCAGAAAAACAAATAAAAGATGGAGCATTGTCAATGTATAATAATATTATAAAACCGAGATTTGAGCTGCTGAAAAACAGAGCAATAGAATATGGAAAAGATTTGATTGATGTCAACAAGAAGGAACTGATTGATGTGAGTGGAAATAAGAAATCGATGAAGGATCTTCTGGGTACAAATAAAAGGATTTTAAATCAAAGGAGTCAAGATTTGATCAAAACGTTAATGACTGGAAATGGGTTAAAGATTCTGAAATGATTTTTATTGAATAATTTCCTTCTTATATGAGGCAGTAAATAAAATTATTAGTCCGCAATGGAACATATTTGATGAGCCACTTGTGGATGATACAGTGGTCAAGTATGAATTTAAAGAAATTCGAGAAACAGATGTGAATGTATCCAATAAGTCAGAGTTTGAATTTGTAACAAAGAAATTAGATTCCTGGTTCTATCCAAGTGAAAGTTATCTTGAGGTAGGCGTAAGGATAGTTAAAGAGAATGGAACTAATATAGGTTCAACCGATGTTGCTACGTTGACGAATAATGGATTTAATTTATTTAGTACCGCTGAGTATGTCATAAACGATACACCTGTTGAAAAAATTAATCATGTTGGCATTACAACTACCATTACAAAGCTGATTGAATACTCTGATGATTACTCTAGAAGTGCTGCTAGAAACCATTTTTGGTACAAGGATTATAATCAAGGAACTGATATCAACCCTATAACTAGTTCATTTACCGTACCTGCAGAAGGAAAACTAACAGCAGGAAATATGAATGTCACTTCTAAGCCTAATCCCAATTATAATAAAGGGTTTGAAAAGAGATATAATAGAACTAAAAACAGCAAATTAGTGAATATGTATTTACCATTATCAGAGTTGTTTGGATTCTTGAAAGGAAACAAACGATTTTTTAGAGGTGCATCACACAGAATATGTCTAAGAAGAAATGATGATAATAATATGATTGTAAAAAATGGAAATACTAATTTTAAAGTCGTCATTGAGTATTTATCCTGGAAAATTCCTGTTATAGCTCCTAGTATTGAAATGATGAGTCAATTGGAAAAGGGTTTGGCAAAGGATAAAAAGTATAATTTGATGTGGGAAGCTTGTAATACTTATAAAAGTGATGTTAGTCAGAATAAGGAACACACCTGGAAAGTTGTGTCTGAGAGAAATAGTCCTACGAAAATCGTTGTGATGTTACAGAAAAATGAAAAGCATAACAACCAAACAAAGAATAATATGGTATTTGATCATATGAATTTGACGGATATAGAGGTTAGAATTAACGGGGATAAATATCCAGAAGAACCCCTCAAATGCGACTTTAGTGAGGAAAAATGCACATACTCGAATCTTTACAACAGATACATACACATGGGTTATAAGCAATTAGCGTTTGATGCTGGTAGTGTAGTCAATATCGAAGAATTTAAAGAAGTATATCCACTATTTTGTTTCGATGTTTCTAAACACGAGTCAAATATTTATAATGGAACCACTGCTGATATTGAAATTAGTATAACTTTAAAAGATCCTCAACCCGTCCCATACAATATTTACTGTGTTCTATATTATGAAAGAAAAGCTACATTGGATATCATTAATAAAAATATGTATGTGAGTTTGTGATTTGGATTTTTATTAAAGAAAATCAGCCGCTAATAAATGGAGGTCTTGAATGCAATCAGCATGAATAAATACAATGAGACAATCAAGAAAGAACAACTAGTTCTAGGATTGAAATATACCATCGTTAAAATGAGAATGGCTAAGACAAAATATGGAGATAAGTTAGTTGTAGTTATCAATCATAACAAGAAGATGTGTGATCTGTTTATACCACAGAGATACAATTCGATTGTTAATGAGTTACTTCTAAAGAACAATCTTATTTTGCAGCCTATTTTGCGTGTAAATAAGAACTCGGAACAATACGTTGACTTGGAACTGTTTACTCAGTAATTGGGGGGTATTTGGATAAAAAATTGAAAAAAGCCAAAAAAAAAGTAGTAGTTTATATGTAGTATAAAGGTTAATATTTCCTATTTCTTGGTACCTTTATTTGGGATAAAAGAAAATACAAATATCTTTAAAAAGGGTGAAATTTCCTAAAAAAGCATGTTAAAATTTAAGAAATCGATGTTAAAATGGGGTTTTTAATTTTGGGGGTTGCTGAGCCAGTCCCCGTTTTATATAACTACTTTTTTGAAAAGTAAAAGTTTTATTTGAAGTTGATTAGATGTTCGATGTAGGGGTAAGAAGACATGCTGAACACGTATTTGAAAAGTATTTTCTACCTGGAAAACTTGTTCGCCCGGAATCAGGCCAAGGCCGGAATATTTGTTAAAAGCAAAAGCTTTACTTTTAGTTGATTAAATGACAGATTTAGGGGTAAGACGAGACGCTGAATCTGTAGCTATTTGGCCTTAATCTTTTTCTAAATTTTACTAGTAAAAATATTCAAGGAGGATTCCAAGGACAAAACCCAATTGTCTGTATCGGATGTTAAATTCTTGGGATTTTTTGGAATTCTTGGGCAAGACCTTTGGGTCTTGTTACAACTCCTCTAAAAACCCTTTTTTTCTGTCGCTGATTTCCGGTCTAGGCCAGATTACAAGCATATTTGATTCGAGTCTAAAACCTGATGAAAGTCGCACCAGATCAGCTTCCATGTGTACCATTTAGACAGTAAGAAAAAGAAACAAACAGGGAACAAACTGCCTAATTTCTTGTTTTTATTTTCTCATCTAATTCTGGCGCGAATCTGGCGCCAGCCGGAAAGGTTTACCAAGAAACGAAGACGAATTTTACATTTTTTTCTTTCCCCGCCATCAAAATTCTAAAAACAAATCATTTGATACATGTTACGATTTTACCGAGCTCCCGGCTTACGCCATTTTTATTACAGATAACACGAGGATGCGTGGTTTCAAGAGATAACGCGTATTAGATTACACTTCGGATGTTATCTGTTGTGTTTGAAAACGTTATGCATGAATTTTATGCGTAACAAGCTTTGTTAGGAAGAGCCAAAGAAGCATCTACTGACTTCATTCCTTATCGTCATGATGTCGGAAAACTCAGCAGATACTTTTTGGCGGTTTTTCGGTTCTCTCGGCGGTGTTATCTGTTACGCATTATCTGTTGAAACCGCGCATCCTCGTGTTATCTGTTATGAAACTTCTGACAGTGTAGTATCGACCACGCAGGAATACGAGGTGTGCCTGCTTAACTACTCCACCGATAAGTTATTAGAATAACAAAATTACCGGCTCACGCCTAATTTGGATAAATATCATTCTGGCAAGAACACGAAGTAAAACCTGGATCCAGCTTATTTCTTTTCCTTAGTCTGAGGTTCTAACCGACTTTTGACGAACCTTTTAGTTGTAGAGACATTTGATTTGACAGTTTCCGGCCAAGCTATTTGTCCATCAGGTTCAGTATGTCTCAATACCCCTGTATCGACAGTCTCAGTTTATACTGGTCTAGAGAGCCTAAATTTTAACTTGACCTTTCCTTTCAATCCGTACAGAAACTCATGACAAAATCGTTCAGTTTTTATCGCACTTGCCTTCCGGCCAAGTGCCATATACCGATCACTTTTCCGTCGGTCTGTCTGTCGGTCGGTCGGTCAGTCCGGTGTTTGCGAGTTAGGGTACTTCCAGATGTACTAGGACGATGAAACTTGGCAGGCATATTAGGGACCCGACCAAACTAAATTGGAAGTAGTCACTTGCCCGATCTGACCATCGTGGGGGGAGGGGGAGGTGGAGGAATCCGGAAAATAGGGGCATGCATAACTCTCGAATGGGTGATCGGATCTTACTGAAACTTGATATCTGGAAATACCTCCTTTCTCAGATGTCTCATTTCAAGTCTGGACCGGATCCGATGAATCTGGGGGGGGGGGGAGGGAGTCAGAGGGGGGAACCGGAAATCGTGTGAAACTCTCAGAGTAGAGCGATTGGGATGAGACTTGGTGGAAAGAACAAGCACAATCTCTAGATAAATAAATGACAGAACTGGACCGGATTCGGACACTTTGGGGGGAGTTGGAGGGGGGTTCTGGAATTCCGACGATCCTTAGTTAATGTACTTCCAGGTGGGATAGGACGTTAAAACTTGGCAGGCATGTCTGGGACCCGACAAGGTTAACTTGGAAACAGTCACTCGCCCGATCCGGCCATCGCGGGGGGGGGGGGAGGGGGAGACGGTGGAATCTGGAAATTAGTGGCATGCATAACTTTCGAACAGGTTATTGGATCTTAATAAAACTTGATATCTTGAAAGACCTCATGTTTCAGCTGTCCCATTTCAAGTCCTGACCGGATCCGATGAACTGGTGTGAGGGGGGGGGGGGGGTCTGAGGGGAGAACCGGAAATCTTGTGACACGTCTAGAGTGGAGCGATCAGGATGAAACTTGGTGGGACGTACAGGCACAAGTCCTAGGTGCATCAGTGACAGAATCGGACCGGATTCGGTACCAAGGGGGGGGGGGAGAGCTGTAGGGGGTGTCCGGAATTCCGGTGATCGTGAGTTAAGGTACTTCCAGATGTGGGAAGATAAAACTTTGCTGGAGCATTAGAAACTTAATTGACATCATTGGGTTAGACATCGTCACTTCTCCGATCAGACTGTCCCTTAAAGAGCTCATCTTAACCGCAAAATACAAAAAATACTTTTGAGCAAAATTTTCTTTTTTCACGATCGCCCGAGTACATGATCCTTTTTGCCTCAAGGGTTTTGCTTAGAAATTAATTTTTAGCACACTTAAAGTGCGCATCTTAACCGAAAAGTGAAAAAAAAACTTTTGACCGTCACTTCCATCCTCTGACCCAGCCTTGCAAGTTTGGCGCATTTTACCAAAAAGGGAAAAAAATGCTTTTGACCATCACTTCCATCTGACCCAGCCTTGCAAGTGCCATATGAGCTTCCAGCTCTTGTTTCTAGAGTATTCTTGCTAAAAGACGGAAACTTGACAATGTCCTAGACATCCCGCCACTTACACTTTCGCATTCCGAAATTACTGCTCGCGCTGACTACAGGATAGGTATCTGGAATCGTGCCAAAAATTTGGAAGGTAAAACCAGGCTTTTAGAGAACAGAAGAAGCGTAGCTTTATACGGGAACTGGTGGCGCGTGTCGCTTACCTTTAACTTGGTCTTCGGCTCGTCCGTGGAGGTTTGAGTCATATGGTCTGGTTTATTCGTGTTTCCCTTTTTGCGAGGAGAGGCAGTTGGATCCAGTTCAGTATCTTTCTTCGGGTCGGATTTCAGAGCCGGTGAAGATGGAATTGGGTCTTCGTTTGCCCCCGATTTGCGAGGATTCGCTGTTTTGTCAATAGGCTGGGGTGCATTTGTTGCGAGTGACTTCAAGTCTTTTGGAAGATCAGCTATATTTGCTGCTGCGGATTCTTTAGTGTCAGTCCTCAAGGAAGAAACAGCACTGGTTGCTGCAGTAACTCTTGATGTCTCTACCACCTTCTTCTTTCTCCTAGGCGCAGAGGCTTGAGAATCTGTTGCAACCACAGACTTTGGTGCGGAGGCATCTTTTGGGGAAGCGACTGGCTTGGTCAGTTCGTCGATATCCAAAATGATGAAATCATCGAATGGATCCTTTGTAGGGATGTCAGGTTTTACAGGCCCTTGCTTAGCTACTGGCTTGGCGGTAGGCTTCAGTGAAACTTTTAAATGCGATTTCTGAGGACCTGTACTGGTTACTGCGACAAATTTCGGTGTCAATGTAACCTTATTCTTGTCATCTTCGTTCTTGAGCGCAGGGGCTGGAGAACTCGATACAACCCTAGACTTTGGCGTGGGAGCACTTTTTGGGGCAGTGAACGGCTTGGTCAGTTCGTCAAAATCCAAAATGATATAATCATCGAACGGATCCTTTGTCGGGGCATTGGGTTTCACTGGCACTGGATTGATGGCAGGCTTCAGTGATACCGTCAACTGAGATTTCTCGGTACCTGGCGTGGTTGCTTGGACTACTTTTCCTGGTTCAGTAGGATTTGGAACCACTGGTTTGATGGCAGGCCTCAATGATATTGCTAGCAGCTTTTTCGGGGGACCTGGTGTAGTTCCTTGAACTGCTTTTACTGGTTCACCAGCAGTTGGAGTCACTGGCGTGATGGCAGGCTCCAGTGATACTGTTAACTGCGATTTTTGGGCAACTGGCGTAGTTGCTTGAACTACATTTGCAGGGTCAGTAGGATTTGGAACTAGTGGTTTGATGGCAGGCTTCAATGATATTGTTAGGAGCGATTTCTGGGTACCTGGCGTAGTTGCTTGGACTGTTTTTACTGGTTCAGTAGCAGTTGGAGCAATTGGCTTGACGGCAGGCTTCAGTGACACTGTTAACTGCGATTTCTGGGGACCGGTTATAGTTGCCTGGGCTACTTTTGCTGGTTCAGTAGGAGATGCCACTGTTTTGATTGCAGGCTTCAATGATACTGTTAACTGTGATTTCTGAGGACCTGGCGTAGTTGCTTGGACTACTTTTACTCGTTCACCTGGAGTTGGAGCCAGGGGTTTAAGAGAGGCACGTGGTGTAGGCTTGGATGGCCTCCTTGTCAAGTTAAGGCTCCCCGGCTGTGAACTAGTCTCCTCATTCTTCTGTTCAAAGAACTTAATAAGATCCTTAACAGAAGACGGTTTTCCTTGCATAGGTCTCCCCGGCTGAGGAAGTTCTGGAACGTTGTCTTCTTTCAGAAGAAATTTTCCACTCGTTTTAACATCTACAGCTTCTTTTGCAACAGGATTTCCGTTAACTGTAACCCAAACACACAAAACTAGAACCACCAACGTTTTCATTTTCTTCTCTCTTAGAACTGAACCGAGCTCATCCGGACAGATTTTTCTAACAACTACACATATACGTATAAAGACCTTCTCGCCAAACCGGTTAGCTTTGGGCACGTCGTTTGTTTCTTCGGAGAAATAGCACACCATGCCATCCTGCACGAGCAATTTCGAAGTTTCCAATATGGGCAGCTAAGATAAATTGCATTTGTCGTTCTGGCTAAGCAGGGGTTGGGAACTCATATTTTGCTAAAAAGTTTTGGCTGATTCGATTAGTTAGTTGATTCCATTGTGGTGCGTTGGTCGTCCGGGTCTCCCTGCATTCCCTTCCCGATGAAAAAAATGTCTCAAAATAGTAGTATGAAGTTGTACGAAGAATTAGCATGAAGTACTAACTGATGCTACTACTTGCTTCAACTTCAAGACTTCCGTGTTACTGCATTCTACTACATGCTACTAATAATGAGACTGGATGCTACTGGATACTACTGCTTAAGATTGGTCCAGTCTAAGGCACATTAAATGATAGTATCCTTTACTATTACGTATCACTACATGCAACTTCTTCGTACAACTATCATACAACTACGCAGGCTAGAAATTTTTCATCGGTTCTTTTTTATTATTTTTTTAAGGGTGAAGTTTTAGTGGTTGGTCGTATGGCGGCGTGCATACGTTCTATCTTTATTATTTTTTGGTATTTGTAGTTAGATCAGTTATTAGTTGACTTATAAGGTCCGGCCTTTTCGTGCTTTGCGCCCTGCCGGATTTGTGTAAATTTTTATTTTTGTAATCTTGGCTGCTGAAAGTTACTTTTACAGCTCATCTCACTTTTGTTTTCTGCTTATACATCGTATATTAAAGGTTAAGTTGGACAAAGTTAAGTTTAGTTAAAGTTAAGGGGGGCAAGGAATAGTCGTCGAAAGCCTGGAAGTATACTTCAGAAGTTTCATAACAGATTGCGCATAACACTTTCAAGAATAACACCTTTTCACTTAGAAATAAAGTGTTATGACCAATTGAGTTTAAACCATTTCGTGCCTAGATCTCCAACAACACCTTCAATAGGTAAAAATACCACACTGTCAGGAGTTACATAACGACAACAGAAGGATGCGCGGTTTCAACAGATAACACTTTGGGATGTTATCTGTTATGTTTCTTTCGTTCCCGTTAGTATTTTTACCAATTGAAGGTGTTGTTGGAGATCTAGGCACGAAATGGTTTAAACTCAATTGGTCATAACACTTTATTTCTAAGTGAAAAGGTGTTATTCTTGAAAGTGTTATGCGCAACCTGTTATGAAACTTCTGACAGTGTACGAATGGGATGCAGCAGAGTCAGTGATCAGACATTAGTTATCCACAAACCAAAGAAAAATCAAATTAAAAAAATTCATCACACCACCAGCGACTCTACAGGAGCATTGTCATCTTTGTCGCATGACAATACGATTTAAGGTAATTAACTTCCGACATGGAGGTTGATATCGCATTATAACAAAGATACGGCCATTGAAGATAACCTGTCGGAGCCGAAGGCGAGGCAGGTTGATATTTTAAATGGCCCTCGAGCTTGTTATTCCGATATCAGCTGTGATGGAGGTATGCCAACTATTATAACTTTCTCGAACATAATTTTGTTTAGGTAGTAGCCTGATCAGTCTTCTTTGGTGGTACTTATTTGCTACGTTTGTAGGGATTTCTTTTCTAGTTAAGTGGCAACCCTACGCCCTATTGTAGAAATGTGAGAATGACTATTGTTGTGACCCGGGCATACAATACAATCCTTATCCAAGACCATCATTTTCATTTCTGGCGAATCAGATGCCATCTAGCGGCTGGCTGTTGTAGAGGTGAAATTAATCAGCTTAAGTCGGTGTTGCCACTAGTCGTAGAATTCTGTAATTTGCCATACAGTTTCGTTTCTTCGACAAAGCGATCAAAAATTCTACGACCGGTTTCCTTAGGCGTATAATTAAGAAGATCATAAAGCGTGATTTCTCGTTAATAGTTGGTGAAAAGGACTAGTTTCATAGATGCCAGAATGTCATTGGTTTTTCGGCCGAATGTCAAAGGTTCCATCAGTGAAACACGTGGACTTTTTAAAAGTGGGCTGTTTAGTTAGAGCAAAATTAAGAAAAAAGTGTGGTAATTGCTCAATAGCTGCCTTTTGGAAAGTAGAGGAAAATAACTAGAAGTAAGTTGAACGTCATGTAGTTTCAGTTGCATTCTAAGTAGGAATATGATTTTGACAAGGTATGACCCAGGTTGGTTGACTACGAAAACAAGATTTTCTTTCCGTTTTTGAAAAATTTTTCCGTAGTAATTTTGTCTGTATTTTTGTGTTTTTCTTTCTGAAAGTTGTCTTTTATTTATTTGTTTGGAGGTCAGATTCTACTTTTCAGTAGTTGAGGAAAAGTGCTCGATGAACTTCTGCGGAGCTTCGTATCAACCTCCACAAAACTCATTGTAATAGAAAATTATTTATTTATTTATTATCACCAAAAGTGGTAAGTCATAAAGACTTGTCACTACATACAATGTGAACATAAGGCACTAGTAATACAAATAAATCTATACAATGAAAAATAAACTGAATTAAACTTAAGTTGGCAAAAATGGGTCCAAAAAGCATAACTTCCGACATGAGCTTGGTATCGGAAAATTCCTACCCGAGACGAAGGCGAAGTAGGGCGTGAGAAATATCTGCCAAGCAGGACCGTGGTTGATATTTTTAAATGTCCGTCGAGGCTGTTATTTCAATATCAATCAAGCTGGAGGAAAGTTAACTGTTATAATCTTTTCGAACAGGCCGGCAGCTCTGAGTTTACTTTTATCATACTTCTCTCCAAGCAGGACCGTGGTTGATATTTTTAAATGTCCGTCGAGGCTGTTATTTCAGTATCAATCGAGCTGGAGGAAAGTTAACTGTTATAATCTTTTCGAACAGGCCGGCAGCTCTGAGTTTACTTTTATCATACTTCTCTCCAAGCAGGACCGTGGTTGATATTTTTAAATGTCCGTCGAGGCTGTTATTTCAATATCAATCGAGCTGGAGGAAAGTTAACTGTTATATAATCTTTTCGAACAGGCCGTCAGCTCTGAGTTTACTTTTATCATACTTCTCATTCATCTCATAATATTAGAGTACTTGCTTCCAGCTTTGATTTTGGTCGAACAAAGACAAATATTTTTGTCGAGGTGGATATTACCAGAAAATAACTTACCTGTGTGGCATAGGATGATATACATTATGTATGACGTACGTTATCACCACGTTCTGTCACATCTGTACGTAACTTGGTTCGTAAATTAGTTATTCTCCACTCTTTACTTTTCATGCTGGTCACATATGGAACAAAGAAATTCAGGAAATATTACCACCATCATCTCTTACTTGTGATGATTGGTCCGAAGATACGTTTCAAAATGGCGGAGACTGATTTTCCCAGCTCGACTATTTTAAGTTTTCAGCATCTTTTCTTCCCATTTTCGACCGTTCATCGGTCTTATTACCGGCGTTATCCCCAGGTGTGACTGTAGCGGGGTGGGGCCCGGGCATTACATACCTGTCCGAGAAAAATAAGAAAGAAAACTCCCTAATTTTTAATCTTACTAAAACTTTTAGTTTGCATTTGTTCCTCTAGCCCCCCCATCCCGAACTCACTCAAAAATGGTTCCACATTCCAATACCTTCCGCCACCGACAGTCTAATTATTCAATTCTGGAAAGATTTTCTAATTAGTGAACGTGTTCCACCCTACTTACCGTAGTTAGTACGTATGACGTCACGGATTCTGGCTTCTTGGCGTCAAGGCTGGATCGCATTTTTCTATTTTCAGCAAAATATCATACCACGGGCTAATCGGACCAATCACGTCACATATTCACAGTTACCACGCTTACCACGCTTCCGAGCGTGGTAAGCAAATAGTTTTTTTTTTTTTTAGAAGAGTGGAACACGCTCTCTATCTATTATGTTATGTGTCATTACTGATATGAAGGAAGTAATAAGAACGTGTTCCATCCTACAGACCATAGTTACTACGCATGACCTCACACATACTCTTAATGACTAACTCTCCTCGCCGATGCAAAACCGCCGTGCACCTAGCGGAAGAGCAGGAAGTGGCTCTACAGCTATCTCCATCGATCGTCATGATTGACTGACACAGGATCTGAGTTGTTGTGTTTGAGTCATTAGTGAGACGTTTTCTCGTTCTTCCTGAGGATCACTGGCGTGTTCTGACTTCTTGGCGTCAAGGTTGGAACGCATTTTTCTATTTAACCAAAATATCGTGCCACGGGCTAGTCGGCCGATTTTTCGTCAAAGCTGTTGATTTTTTCATGAAAACAGTCGGTTTTTGGAAGATCAGTTGATTTTTTGTCAAAACAGTCGGTTTTTCTGAAAATCAGTCGACTTTTTTAAAACTGTTTATCTTTTTCTAGAACACAAAGGTTCGTAGTTACCACGCTTACTATGCTCCCGAGCGTAGTAAGCAAAGTTACTATTTCGAGAAGGTTGGGACGGTCAGCGCAGTAACTTTTCACGAGGTTGGACTAATAGTTACTATTGTTAGAAGGGTGGAACACGCTCTAAGTAAGTAATTTATTTCTGACCTGCCATTTCAAAAGCGGAGTATACTGTAAAAAGTTTCTCCGAGACAGGATTAAAGTTAACATCAGTATTTGCTACTGGGATTAATCTTATGTCCACTGGGATAAGATTAATCCGAATTAGAAATAATCTTATCTCAGTAGAGACAATATTAATCCCAGTAGCAAATACTGCAAGATTTTTTTACAGTGTATGTAAAATAAAATAAAGCAGTTAAATAAAGCACAACAAAAACAAATACAACATACAATTTTTCATTGTGGATACGGTAGCCTACTACACTGTAAAAAAAAATCTTGCAGTATTTGCTACTGGGAACAATCTTGTCTGTAATGAAATCAGATTATCTCTAATTCGGATTAATCTTATCCCAGTAGAAATAAGATTAATCCCAGCAGTTAACTTTAATCCTTACTCATAGAGACTTTTTACGGTGTAGCGAATCGGTCCTTTGAACATTTCAAGTTTTCTGTCTGTATCTGTAGCCTTGATTTCTGTTTGTTTGCCTTTGTTTAGCAGTTTGGACATAAAGTGCAAAAAACTTGAATCGCGGAAGTGATCACCGCAGGGGAAAATACCACAACAGTCAAAACCGACAGGCACACGACAGTGAAACCGCTGTGGAAATGTCTCAGCTATGCATCGCGCAGTTATCGTTTACCCTTGAGCCCAAGCTGACTTTGAAACATTTATTCAAATAATGTATACAACGGATACGTCAGCTTCGATGCTTCATCAGCGATATTTCGGCCCTTCTTGGCAAGGGCGGCCCTCAGGCCTTGAAGATTGACAGCCTGACGAGGACCCTTGCCAAGAAGGGCTGAAATATCACTGATGAAGCATAGTAGCTGACGTATCCGTTGTTTACATATTGGAATAAATATCGTTTACACGTTCTTGTTGTCGCGGTTATTGTAGAGCGCGGTTTTTGCTTTGGCGGTTTTTCAGCTCTCGCGTTTGTCGTCACAGTTTTCTCTTCCAGTCATCCTGGTCGGTTCTAACTTCTGGATGTCGCGGTATTGGCTTTCGTCAAGATTTTGTCTCTAAATTTAATTGATGTGTTTTGTGATATGTCTCAAATGATACTGTTAAAGGGCCCCTCTTGCTTATTCTGCCTTTTGCAAATATACCTAGCTCCCTTACGCAATTATAAACCTCTAAAATCCCCACCTTTCTCCACTGTTTCATTTTGTCCTTACGAATTTTTAGCGGCCTTAGGCCGTGCCGAGTTTTGCCGTCACAAACGGGAAGTTTTCCGAAATCTTCAGCGAACTCTTTCACGCATAAGAACATGAGAATCTTCTGTTTTGACTTCTTTTATTCGCTTAGTTTTCCCACTTGTTAACCACGGCGTTCAGTTTTTAAATGTTTTGTGCCCACACTGTCAGAAGTTTCATAACAGATTGCGCATAACACTTTCAAGAATAACACCTTTTCACTTGGAAATAAAGTGTTATGACCAATTAATTTTACACTATTTCGTGCCTAGATCTCCAACAACACCTTCAGTTGGTAAAAATACTAACGGGAATGAAAGAAACATAACATATAACATCCCAAAGTGTTATCTGTTGAAACCGCGCTAAGTGAAAAGGTGTTATTCTTGAAAGTGTTATGCGCAATCTGTTATGAAACTTCTGACAGTGCAGCCGCCGCGTCGAAGAGCAGTAAGGCTGGATAGTATTCGACAAGCGCTAACAAAAATCATTTCTAGTAAGAGTTGGGCTTTAAAAGACCTGTCTTACCCTCGCATCTTATCTATATTACTGCCCCTCTCTTCTTCCTTAACCGTTCCACCCATTGTCATGTCCAAGATACTGAATATACCGTCGTATGGGCACTACGCCGATTTTTGCATTCTCTCTGTTTGACTCTATTGTAGGCTAGTTCAGGCTCCCTCTCGTTGCTTTCGAAGAGCTCAATTCAGAAAACCCGAATATGCAAGTTCCACGTTTTCGACTTATGTTTTAAACGACCTAGAACTTCCAATGGTCATTAGAACCCAAGACAAGACAGATTCTACTGTCTGTTTTGGCGGAAACGGTGAGTAACTGAAGCAGCTCTACAAACACTATTTTTTCTTCCGACGAAGTTATTTTACCTCGGTCATGATTTTAGTTTTGGTTTTAGTTTAGTACTCTTTATTATACAAACCAACTTTTACATGTAACTACATGAACACACCTTTCGTTCCATGTGTGGAACGTAAATCCCGAATGGAAGGATGTTTTGCTGCTTCACTTATTTCTGCGATAACTACTGAGTCTAAATACCTTTTATTTATTTAGAAGACTTAAAAGAGAAATTGTAAAGCTTGATCCTGATTTATTAAGCATTATTTAACATTATTATGCTCTTAGCATCCTTCATACTTGTGGCTGATACTTCTGACTGCAGGAAAGCCCGAATGGGCCTGTAGGGGCAGTCAGAAACAAAAACTTCACTTGACATTATTTTTCACATTCTTTTTCAAAAAAGAGAAGAAAACTGAAAGAGGAAGAACAAAAAGAAATGAAGGAAAAAAGCAAAGAAAAAACAGCAACAACAACAAACAATAATACAGAGATGGCACTTTAAAGAAGGGACTTGGACCGTGATCAATAAACCATAAACATTTTTTTTAGAAGTCTAGGACTCCATTGTCGGAGCCACGTAGACATACCAGGACCCACAAGACGGTGTCTCATGGTGAAAACCAGATAAAATCAAATATATAATTTTTAATGGGGAAGACGCCCTTTAGATGGAAACATTTTATAAAATACATTTTATAAAATGTTATTTAAAATAATATACATTTTTATAAAACGTTTCCATCTCAAGGGTGTCTTCCCCATTAAAAATTATGTATTTGGTTTTATCTGGTTTTCACCACGAGACCCCGTCTTGTGGGTCCTGGTATGTCTACGTGGCTCCGACAATGGAGTCCTAGACTTCTTAATTATATTCGAAAAAACGTGTATGGTTTATTGGTCACGGTACAAGTCCCTTGTCTAAAGTGCCATCTATGTATTATTATAAATTTCTGTGACATGGGGATGTGAACCGGTTAGATGAATTTGCCTTCGGGCGGGGTCACTGTTCGTATGGCCGGCTTATACCCGACTATATAAATATTCCTTCAGCCCAAGCTGACTGCGAATCATATTTGATGGTGGAAAACGGATACGTCAGTTGAATTTTACTGGAGCTATATTTCGGCCCTTCTTGGCAAGGGTCCTCTTCAGGCTCAAAACCGCTCAAGTTGGAAAGACGAACTTGTGGGAAACACCCACAAGGTGTTTTGGTGTTTCCCACAAGTTCGTCTTTCCAACTTGAGCGGTTTTGAGCCTGAAGAGGACCCTTGCCAAGAAGGGCCGAAATATAGCTCCAATAAAATTCAGCTGACGTATCCGTTTTCCACCATCAAATATTACATGACTATAGTAGTAGTTTGCGAACTCTGTTCACAAGCCCCTCGGTAGCTCAGTTGGTAGAGTGAATGCTTTGTAAGCAGAGTGACCTGGGTTCAAATCCCGGCTGAGGAGCATCTTTGTCTATCAGTTCACTACTTATATAGAAAAAAAGAAAAAAAAGTGGGAAACCATGCCGTTGTACGAAAATCAACCAATCAACGAAACAAATAGAGTAAAATTTTATCAACGGGGGTCTGTCAAGAAATGCTTCTTTAGTCGGTCTTTGAACTGCGTCTGAAGACCGAGGCGAACTACCAAACCTACACTGTCAGAAGTTTCATAACAGATAACACTAGGATGCGAGGTTTCAACAGATAATGCGTAACAGATAACACTTCGCATGTTGTCTGTTGTGTTTCAAATTGTTATGCATTATGAGCGTTACCAGGAAGAGCCGAAAAACCGCCAATAGCATCTACTGAGTTTTCCGACATCATGACGATAAAGAATAAAGTCAGTAGATGTTTTTTGGCTGTCTTTTTGCTCTTCCTAGCAAAGCTTATTATGCAGAACATTTCATGCATAAAGTTTTCAAACACAACAGATAACATCCCAAGTGTTATCTGTTACACAATGTCTGTTGAAACCGCGCATCCTTCTGTTATCTGTTATGAAACTTCTGACAGAGTATGCTTCGGGACGTTTTGCCACGGGGTTTCCCCATGCAACAAGTTTCCCCATGCAACGTTTTGTCATGCGGGCATTTTCAGGGGACGTCTCGCCGTATATACGTTTTGTCAGTGGGACGTTTTCGCTTCTCTGCGAAAGTTTTTTGGCGGGGACGTTTCGCAAGCAAGCCACTACGCATGACCAGCTAATGGGACCCCGGAATCATAAAAGCGTAGTCAGTGGACGTTAACGATACCAATGAGCCCATCGCTCATACCCGCTCGAACAAGACGTTTCGGGATAAACATGTACGAAATCGAATATATTTTATTTTCAAAGCACATAAGACGGAATTAGTCGCATACGTACCAAATACGCCAATTTAGAAAAGATGCCTGTTAAACTCTAGTAATTACGTAGTGTTTTTGTTGATCAGAACGTCGTTCGCTTTCACTGGTTTTGCTCCTGAAAAAAAAAAGGATTTTGAGTTTAAATGTTCCCGTTCTCCTTGATACAGTTAGAGACGAGAAAATGTGGTTGAGATCTGAACTGTATGAAGAACGTATGAATAGTGGTGGCCTACGTGTTCATTTATTTATTTTTTTCCACCATTTTGGAAAGTGGAGGATAGAAAATAAAAAAAAGAAATAGGCAAAACATATTAGATAACACAATTTTAATCTTCGACCAGCAGACAGTATAAAAGGTCATGCGCTGGTTGGGTTCATTTTCGAGCCCTCCTCCGTATGGTGAACGCAAGCAAAATCAATGCGATTTTTGACACGTTTTATAATATGGTATAGTAGCCCAAACTTTGTCTAAAACGGTCAGCGAGACTGCCCGTGACGACATAATGTTTCGGTTGTAGGAAATGAAACTGCAATCCTTAGCGGTTTCATCCGTTTTGTTTTATATGATTCGCAGTAAGCTTGGGCTAAAGGAGTATTCATGAAAACATAGCTCATTGTTACACAGAAAAGCATAAAAACAATCTTCTTAAAGAAAGAAACGAAAAAAAAACGTCAAGAAAAAACGAAAAGAAACGTCATGTCCCGATCGCCGCCAAAGGCCAAATCAGGATCGGAGAACAGGACAAACCAAAAAGAGGATACGGAAAAAGAAAAGAAGGAAATTAGAAAGAAACCGTCCGAAACAAATAAATATCAAATATACCCCGGGAATCAAACCAATCACAGCAAACAAACCCGACGGGCGGAGTGCCCAAAGAACAGCGGAAGAAACCCCAAAAAGACAGTTAAGCCAAACATCCCTAGATTCAGTCGAGATAAGATCCGAAAAAACGATCGGGACACGTAAGAAAGCAAAAAATAAGTAAATTAGTGAGATTAAGTTTTTTTAAACAAATTAAATGCTGATTGGAACATTAAATGTTAAAGGACAGCTGAATGAAAAGTATCAAGTATCATTCAAGTATCATGTATGACTTCCGTTAACATTGCCTGCAGAAAACCCAATCCAAATACGAAATAGTGTTTCCAAGCTATGATTTTTGCTCCATTTTGCATCTGTCTTTAATTCAGTACCGAACAATTTAAGTTAAGCCCAGTTAAGCCCAAACGTATATCTAGAAGAAATTCCAATACGATCCGGCCAGCGCTGTACAAGATTTGAATGAATTGCGCTTTTTGTCTTGGAGTCTGCACGTGCAAACCTCCAGAAATGAACATCAGTATTTTGAAAACGTCACGCTCAGGAGAAGAATGCTCTCCGTGGCCATGTCTGTAAATGCATTCTCCATGGTGTGTTCAAGTATGGTTTCGTTGTTCAGGTGTCCTTGAACGGTTTGAAGCAAAGAAAACGACAAAAGATGCTGCAAGATTTTATTCAAAAAAGTAAAGTAGACATTCTATGCCTCCAAGAGGTAGACACGAACAAAATCGATTTTTGGCTGAAATCGGTTATGTTTTTGTTTCTGGTGGAATAAACCCAGATACTGGCTTTGCAGTAAGAGCAAGGTTGGAGTTGGATAAGAACACGCTACGCTTCGAAGAAAAAGACGATATAAACAGCCTTTTCTTTAAAGGAATTGTGGTAGTAAAGACGCACCTACCATCTGGAACAAACAGTTTCAGGAAACGACAGGAAGTGCTTCAGAAAAAGATACCAAAGTTTCTAAATGGAAGAAAGATCATTCTGCTGGGAGACTTTAACTGCGCTACAGACCAGAAAGACATTTTAAACCCCAAGAAAACAAATTTGAAATACAGATTTAGCGACGACTTACAGGAAGTGATCAGAGTGTGGAGCATGAAAGATGTTTTGGAAGAAAAAAATAAAAAAACAGGCTTTACGAGAGTGGATAAAAGAGGAGCGAGCAGGATAGACCGCATATACTGCGTTGATTGCATGGTAAAAGATGTCCAGGAGATCACAACATTCAGCGTCGTATTTTCTGACCATATGGCGGTAGTGATGTCCCTAAATGAACAACATGATACCTGCACTCCAAAGTCAGCAATTAAAAAAAAGGGGTTTTGGAGAATGAACCCAAGTTTACTTAAAAAAAAGACATTAAATAACTTATTAGAATTAAAATTCAGGAATATCTGGGCGAAGACAAAGCAGAATATGATACAAGGAATGTTTGGCTAAATTTTAGAAGGAAGATAAAAGCTTTCATACTAACCCTAGAAAATGAGGAAGAACGAAAGGAAAAGGCTTTCAAAAGGTATATGTATAGAGTTTTGAGTGATCTAAAGGAAGAAATTGATAAAGGTCAGCACGTTTGGCAGGAATACAATGAAGTCAAGCAGGAGATAAAGAAGATTGAAGAAGCTGATTTCGAACATTTTAAACTCAAAAATAGAATACACGAAGTATTTGGGTCGGAACAAGTAAATTTATCCACGAAGCTGAAAGCTAAACAGCATAGAGAAGAAAATCTCATCAGGAAACTAAAAAGAGAGAATAATGAGCTAGTATGTGACCAGGATGAAATTCTAGAAGAAGTTGCCAGTTTCTACGAAAAAAAAAAAAAAAAATCTTTTCTGTTCCATCTAAAAAGCTTAATTTTTTCATGTTTTTAGTGGAGTGTTCCTTTGAACAATCCACTATTGCGAGCGCTGTAGCAGCTTTCGGTTTCCGGTTTTCACCGTATTTTGTGGAGCTCATAACTCGTGAACCAGTGCAAGTATCAAGTTCAAACTTGGTACTCTAGTGAGTATTGGGGTCTAATTGTGCCTTTTGGGGTCCCGCCCCAATCCGGTTCAGGGGCAAATGGGCCCAGATTGCCCAGTGAATAGTGTTCATAACCTGAGCAGAACTGGACACAGGAGGATGCAATTCCTTGTACGTGTAGATCATAGGGTTGGGAAATTGCTTTTGAAGTTGCACCTCTCCCACCCACCCCGTTCATGGGCAACTCGGCCCAGATTGCCCAGGAGTAAAGTTCGTTACCCGTGACAGAAATCAACAGGCATCAAGTTGAAACTTGGTAGGTTTGTGAGCATTGGGGTCTCTTTTTTCTTTTTGCGGGTCCCAAACCCCACCCCCACTTGATACAGGGCCAAATGGTCCCAGATTGCCCCTTTGTGCTTTTGGATCATAGGGCTTGGGGATATATATGTGGAGTTGACCCCCCCCCCCCTCCCACCCTCCCCGTTGATGGGCAAGTGGGCCCAAAATTGCCCATGAAAAAAGTTTTTTTACCGGTGACTGGAATCAAATTGTAAGCTGGTATACTTGAGGGAAAAGAGGTGTAAATACGCATTTTGATGGGTTCCCCCCCCCTCCTTGGTACAGAGGCAGCTGGGCCCAGATTTCCCATGAGTTTAGTTCGTCTATGACAGGTCTCAAGTCCTCTTGTACATTTGGGGATATAAATCTATGGATGAGGATTAGACAGCAACACATAAGATGACGCGACGTACATTTTTAATGAACAGTTGGAAACTGGACTGTTTTGTCATATGATCGATAACATGCCGTTCTTAATGAATTGTTACAAAGGGGGTATTAGAGTGCTACGATTTGGTTTATTGCACTTGTTATTACCTTGCTAATGGAAAAGAGGCTTAAAGGGTCGGACTGGCTGGCAGACCATAGTTGGAACTGAAGCTATTCGTGCAAAATCTTCAACATTTCTTTGGAATTATACTTGCGGTTTGTTTACATTTAAAGCTTTTAAAGTGGGATGATTACAAATTTGGTTATTTCAATACTTGCTTGGTTATTGGGGATGTGAAACGTCTTGGTTCTAAAGCTGTTTATATATAATATGTGGTAAACATTTTACTATCACAATCCACGTCTGAGCGCTTGCGTACTTGTTATTGTCAAAGGACCCCTCTTGCTTGTTCTGCCTTTTATAAGATACCTAGCTCCCTTATGGAATTATTAGCTTTTGAAATCCCCATCTTTCTCCATTGTTCCGTTTTGTGCATACGAATTTTTAGTGCCTTTTCGGCCGTGCCGAGTTTTGCCCATTACATAATGCTAAGTTTGCCAGAATCTTCCACCGACGCTGACAACTCTTTCAGACACAAGGATATGAGAATCTTCTGTTTTTGACTAATTTTATTTGCCTAGTTTTCGTACTGTTTAGACACTTCGCGTTCAGTTTTCAAATGTTTTGCGCCCAGCCTCCGCGTCGGAGAGTAGGTAGGCTGTGCAAAGTCGTCAAGCGCTAACAGGAAAATTGCTAAATTCAGATGGAAAGTAATGGTATTTTCGAGAAAGTTTTATTCTGATCCATTTCACAGTGAAAAGATCATTTCTAGTAGGAGTTGTGCTTTAAGATCCATTTTGAGCTTTCACTGAAAGGGTGCTTCCAGGTCACTCCACTAGATGTTACGTCACTAGTCTGAACTCGCGAATTGGTGATATTGACATTATCAAGTCCAAGGACGAAGAAGAAGTGCTCAAATGCTTAAGGGTTTAACCCCTTTAGAGCAGCCGTGTCAGTAACTATGTCTATGCTTTCTTTGTCTCCACTCTGTTTGTGTGCATACAGTTGCTAAATTCTCATTTCCACGTAATTTTTTTCCTACTCGGAATCGCAGTCTTTCCTATTACCGTGCACATTTTATTTGCAAACTTTGCTGTCCTGGTCAGGATGCGAACGATGGATGTTTGAAAATCTGGAAGCCAAGGACGTCAAAGGTGACGTCAGAAGACCAACATTTTCTTATAAAAGCCATACGCCTAAACTAAAAATTAAATATTTGGGTGTTCGGATATTAAGAAAGAAGTGGAAAATAATACTCTTGATGACTAACTCTTCATGTTGATGAAAAATCACCATGTGCCTAGCGAAGAGCCAGAAACGTCACTGGCACGACATGCATCAAACGATGTTGATTGGCCCGATGAAAAATTTATCTCAAAATAGTAGTATGAAGTTGTACGAAAAAGCAGCATGCAGTACTAACCGATGCTACTACATGCTTCTACTTCGAGGCTACTTGTGTTACTGCATTCTACTGCATGCTACTATTAGCAAGACTGGATGGCCACTGCTTAAAATTGGCCCAGTCTGAGGCAAATCAAATAATAGTATTATTTACTATTACATTTCAATACATGCAACTTTTTCGTACAACTATCATACAACTAAGCAGGCTACAAATTTTTCACCGGGGGTTGACGCAAGATTTGAGTCGAGTTTGAGGATTCATTTGGGTGACGTTCCGATTTCCTCAACAAGATTTTTAGCCAAGTAAACAGAAACGGACATGCTCTGGTCAGTTACTTATTGTCTAATATAATATAGGTAGTGCAAAAAGTTGCTGTCTTGAGGCGTACTCTCGCCGTTCCCCGAGGAGTCCTCGGGGAATCGAAGGGAACGGCGAGAATAGAAGAAGTCACTCGACGCGGACTCCGCGTACAGAAACAGCGAGAACACAGGGAATGCTTCCAAAATGGATTTTGTTCGAAATAAAAATATGCAGCTGACTAAATTAGTCTGGATCCACTTTATTTTTGGTTTTGTTTATTCTGAGTCTTTTTTATTATTTTTACATTGCACCAACACCAGCAAAAATTGATTCCCCCCCGAATCTGGAAGGGAGTCCTTTATGATGATGGTGATGATTGTCGGAGCATTCCCCGTCCGTGGGGACTCGCGAGAATACGGGGAGTGAGTCCCCGGGACAAACAAAAACGCGGGGACTCTTCAAGTGGAGTCCTCGGGGAACGGCGAGAATACGCCTTTGATCTCGTATATTTGAAATTCCCGCCAAAGAGTCCCACTAAAGAGCTTGGTCACACTGGGCTCATTTCCTGGCTTTTTGGGTTGCAAAAGCAGAAAAACGAAAAAGAACAAGATACAACTAATTCTGAATGTTGTCGTTTTATATTCAGGGGATCGATTAGACCAAAACCGCGTGCATAATTATGATACAGGAGCCCTAATTGATCCCCTATTGCAGTCTGCTCATTATCCCCAAGCTCCCGCAAAGGCCATCAAATCTCATGTCCCCTAGGGATTTCAGTTGTTTGTGGAATAGGCTGGTTTTTGAGCCCAGTGTGACCAAGGAGAGTCATCGGACCGACCGGTAAGCCCCAGACCAAAAGAACACTAGGAAGTAGTGCCAACACTTGAGAAAAGTGACACACTCGCATAGCAGCGACACTAGCACCACTAGCGATAGACAACTTCCCTACTGGAACTCAATCAGTCGTTCACCGGTGCTGGCTCCGATATATCATTCTTCCGAACACAGCAAAAAAAAGATACAACCTCCCCTGTCTCCATGATGTGTGCTTATCGCATCTTAGCTGTCGTAGAATTTTCTAAACCCGCAAATTTGACGCTTTGAATGCCGCGAGCGAAGTAGGTGGCGCGATTGACAAATTTGACGCTTGGAATGCCGCGAGCGTAGTAGGTGGCGTTACGGGTAAAGCCTGTGTACGGCGCATGGAAAGCATAGGTGTTGACGTTACTTTATAGTGGTATTTTTCTCTGGTAAGCCATCTACTTCGTTTACTAGAAAATACTTTATGTGGGTTAAACAGCAACTACCATCTGAAGATAAGCCAAAGGCAAAGTTTAAATCAGCTGAAGGATACAAAATGATGCTATGTGTGCTTTAGATAAGCGGGGACATTGAAACTAGTGTTGGATTTTTCGATATATCGAAATTCGATAAACGGTATATCTATTTTTCGGGACTATGTTTCGCTCTCACATGCGTCACGTCTCGCTAAAACCTGAGAACGAACAATGTCACCAAATAGCATTTTGCATCATCTTTTCTTCGAAGCTTTGAAAAACTGAATCACGAAAACTTATTGCTCCAACTTCAGACAGCTATGTTAAATTTTTTTACAATAATTATAAAATGTACAAATATCGTTTTAGATATCGTATTTACGTTTCGTCGAATATCGCCCAACACTAATTGACACTTGCCTTCTTCCTTTTCGCCTTAGCCTCAGCCAACCGTTCATCGATGCTCTTCTGCGGGCCAGCTGCAGCAGCTTGCGCTTGTTTCTTGGCTACGACGGCTTTTAGTTCATCTTGAATTTCTTTCGGGAGTGTTGGGCGCTTTTGAACTTCTGGTGCTACCCTTGATTCCTTTGCCTTAGCCACGACGACATCTTCAACCTTGGCGACGGCGGCTACATCTGCTGATACTTGAAATTTGAAAAGTGCAGATTTTAAAGTTTAATTGGAAAGGGCAGAGATGGGACAGTCTTGTTATCCCTCACTTATTCACTTAAAGAGGCTTGAAGACACGATGAAAATGCGTTACTTCGTTGCTCCGCTATTCACGAATAATCGGTTTTCAAATAGTGGAATTTCCCTGTAAGATTTGTGCTACTACCTGTGTCGTATGCTTGACGAAAAAGATTTCTAAAATTTTTGCTAAGGGACTAAGCGATCTTCACCAAGCTTATCACTGCCCACTGAAAAGCCGCGTTTGTGTTCGGATTCAAATATTCCGCGTCATAGTAGAATTTGCGCTGTGGGGACAGCCGTAGATATTCTGAACCTCAGTACTAGAGCAGATAGTGGAAAATAAGACAATCTCTTAGCGGAATCAAATAACTCAGTGTATTCAACTAAATGATACAAAAACGAGTTTGTTTTTCAGTCAAACTTTAATTTTCTGTTCTTAATTTGTTTTCTCTGGGTTGCACAGAGCAAAATAACACTAAGAAGTAGTGCCAAGACCTATGCTTTCCATGCTTTGCAAACGGGACGCCCACTACGCTTGCGGCATTTAAAGCGAGACAAACTTGCGGATTTAGAAATTTCTAGTAAAGCAAAAGTGCAGTCTGCACACACCAAGGAAACAATGGAGGCTGTATCATTTTTTTGCTATTTTCAGACTATGAAGTTATTGGAGCCAGCGCCGGTGAATGGCTGAATGAGTTTAAGTAGGGACGTTCTCTATCGCTAGTTTTGCTAGTGTCGCTGCTATTCGACTGTGTGTCACTTTTTTAAAGTCTTGGCACTTCTCTCTAGTGTTATTTGCACTGGGGCTGCAAATGCTGATGTGGCTGTGAATATGACCCCCCCCCCACCTATTTTAGTCTTGCCTTAAAACAGTCATGTTCAGTTGTACAAATATATACACTTATATTTCCTTCAGCCCAAGCTGACTGCGAAACATATTTGACAATGCAAACCAGATAGACAGGCGATAACATCACCAAAATGCGACAAAATATCTAGCCTACCCTCTTAATGACCCAATCGAGCAGCAAACAGTCGTGTTCAAAATGAAATTGCAGCACCAGCTTTAACTCCAAGCGATGTTCACGAAGAAATTCACAAAATCAGATACTCAAGCTAGAATCTTTCGTTGTTTTTCCGCGAGTTAATTTTCCAGCTTAAACATTAGGAGGACCCTTAACAAAAAGGGCCGAAATATAGCTCTAGTAAAATGCAGCTCACGTATTCGTTTTGCACTGTCAGAGATATTCAGTTGATACCAATTTTAAGTTCAATTCCATCAGAATTTAGTTTGAGTTGCTATCAGACATTTACTTTAGCTAAGAGAAACGCTTACGCTAAGAGAAACGTTAGAATAATTAAAATATTAATTATTAATTTGTATAAATGATTATTTGTATGATAATTTGATTTCAACCCATAGTTGGCTATTATCAGAAATATAAAAATGTAGTATATCCAATTCGTGATTTTAGCTTTCTCAGACATTAAAGCTAGAGTAGGCCCAAGACTAAATGCCCCATTGTCTTGGCTTTAAAAACGTCTACGCCAAATAGATTTCAAATTTTCAGTTAGAATTGACGTAAAACATTTAGTTGGAATTGGCGTCGACAATAAAAGAAATGACATTTCCTGGAATTGGTGATTCTAGCACTGCAGCAACCGAAAATCAAACAGGATCTTAAGCTCTGAGAAGAAAACAAGAATAAATAAAATCATATAACAGACCTTACGATATCTCATAAAACAGACCTTACGAGGGCAGGGGAATAAGGAAATGGTTTCGTGTAAAGATACACTTTTTGAAAGAAAATGAAGACTACAAAAGATAAAGAACAGAATTAAAAAAGAAACAAGAAAAGCGGCAGCTAATTTCTACTATACTTGGCGAATAAATATTTCCTTCACTCCAAGCTGACTGCGAATCATATTTGACGGTGCAAAACGGATACGTCAGCTGCATTTACGTAGAGCTATATTTCGGCACCTCTTGGCAAGGGTTCTCTTTACGCTCAAGTCGCTCATGCTGGAGAATGAACTTGTGGAAAAACAAAGAAACTAGCTTAAGTATCTGATTTTGTGAATTTGTTCCTGAATATTGCTTGGAGTGCTGCGATTTCATTCTGGACACGGCTGGTATTTTTGCTGCTCGATTGTAAACTCACCAAAATCAGATCCTAGAATCTTTCGTTGTTTTTCATTAGCATTATCCAGCTTGAGACTGAAGAGGACCCTTACCAAGAAGGGCCCAAATATAGTTCGACTAAAATACCGATGACATATCCGTTTTGCACTGTCAAATACTATTGCTGGTTAGTAGGAAACAAAGGGTATAATAATTATTTACCTGAACTTGTTCCATCAGTTGGCCTGGTTTGCACGTAAGCTACCGCACACGATAGAGCTACTATGGCCAGTAAAAGCTTCATTCTCTATTATTCTACTAAACAAAAACCTAATATGCTTCACTCTGGTTGTTTTGCGCGTGGGATTAGAATAGACCTTGACGTGTAGCTTGTTTGAGCGCTTGCCAATTTAGCAAGAGAGCTTTTAATGCTTCTGGACAGATGGTTTTCATTTCACGACATAGCTACCTTGTCTTTCAACTTTTTTCTCAAGATTGATGACGTTACTGGAAGGGTCAACGCTCTAGTAGTGTGTCAGTAGTCGAACAAGCATAACGGTACTGCCATAAAATCAAGAATCTGTATTCAAACACTGTCAGAAGTTTCATAACAGATTGCGCATAACACTTTCAAGAATAACACCTTTTCACTTAGAAAAAAAGTGATATGACCAATTAAGTTTACACTATTTCGTGCCTAGAATTGGTAAAAATACTAACGGGAACGAAAGAAACATAACATATAACATCCCAAAGTGTTATCTGTTGAAACCGCGCAACCTGCTGTTGTCGTAATGTAACTTCTAACAGTGTAGCATTTTTACCTATTGAAGGTGTTGTTGGAGATCTGGGCATGAAATAGTATAAACTTAATTGGTCATAACACTTTTTTTCTAAGTGAAAAGGTGTTATTCTTGAAAGTGTTATGCACAATCTGTTATGAAACTTCTGACAGTGAATAATGCATAAAAGGGATATGTCAGCTATGATGCTTTGGCAGCGATGTTTCGGCCCTTCTTGGCAAGGGTCCTCGTCAGGCTGTCAATCTTCAGGGTCAACTACGGTGAAGGAAACAAACCTGCAATAAATAATCAAAGAATCTGTAGTAGTTTGTGACAAACCTCTATTTCCTGACACCTGTCACATTTCCTTCCAGAACAGTACTTGAGTATGATGACAAGACTTCTATACATTCACGCCCTTCATTTGTTAAACGCAAAGCAGTAACCACCATGCTCAAAGGTTGCCACTCATTTTGAACGACCAAGTGATGTCGAGATTCTTAAATTCCCTCCATGAACATTAAAAGTCATCTGTGAATAATAACCATAGCATATTGATGATATTTTGATATGAATGTTTTCTTCCATTTGCTTCAACGAAATGGGTTACAAGTGAGGACAGAAATGCTTGAAACCTGAAAACTTGACTCGCCCTGCTGGTGACCAACAACAGACAGTAGATTTGAGTGAAGCGAGAGCCGAAGAATAGATTGGAATTTAGGAGTCCATGCTTGTGTAACACCTCGGATCTACTTATTGATCCCGGGTGTTACCTCGGATGCTTGATACACTGTCAGAAGTTTCATAACAGATAACACGAGGATGCGCGGTTTCAACAGATCATGGGTAACAGATAACACTTCGGATGTTATCTGTTGTGTTTAAAAATGTTACGTGTAATAAGCGTTACCACCAGGAGGAACCGAAAAACCGCCAAAAAAGTATCTGCTGAGTTTTACGACATCATGACGATAAGAATAAAGTCACTAGATGCTTTTTTGGCTCTTCCTAACAAAGCTTGATATGCATAACATTACATGCATAACGTTTTCAAACACGACAGATAACATCCGAAGTGTTTTATGTTACGCATTATCTGTTGAAACCGCGCATCCTCGTGTTATCTGTTATGAAACTCCTGACAGTGTACAAGCGAGCCACAATTACCCTTGGTCCCGGTGACGGGAGTTTACCCGGACCTAGGTTCCCTGATCCAACGATCAAACAAGTAAGAAAGAAGCTAAGGTTGTTTCTGATAAAGAGAGGATCAAGAGTGAGCCCTCTCGTGGTTTATTTAGATGGATGGTGATTAATAATCAACTTACGGATCAGTCAAAATAGCACTACACAAAACGAAATGTATAACAGAATCAACGCCCGTGTGGAAATAATTAAATCGTAAACAATTGTTTACGATCGTTAACAACTGGAAACATTGTTAACAACTGTAAACAATTGTTAACGATTGGAAACAGTTGTTTCCGATCGTAATTTTACGATCTTTTTTTCGTACCGACTCAAAACGATCGTTTTCAATTGTTTCCAACCGTTTTCAATTGTTTCCAATCGTTTTCAGTTGTTTCCAATCTTTTTCAATTGTTTCCAATAGTTTTCAATTGTTTTCGATCGGAAACACTTGGTTTTGTTTTCAGATAATGAAATACAGACCTGATTTTTAACAACGGTAATAGGGAAGTTTATTTTTTTTAGTTTGAAAATAGTTGAAGTGAAACGGTGAACCTGAAATCCCAATCGTAAACGATTAGAAACAGTTGCTTCCGATCTTAATTTTACGATCGCTTTTTTTTGTACCGATTCAAAACGATCGTTTTCAATGTTTCCAATCGTTTTCAATTGTTTCCAATCGTTTTTAGTTGTTTTCGATCGGAAACACTTGGTTTTGTTTTCAAATCATGTAGGACAGACGTGATTTTTACCAACGGTAAAAGGGAAGTTCATTTTTTTTTAGTTTTACAGAATGAAATAGTTCAAGTGAAACGGTGAATCTGAAATTCCAATCGTAATTTTACAACTGTTTACGATCGTTTTTTTCATGTGTCATTTAACAACTGTTTACGATCGTTTTCAGTTGTTTTCGATCGGAAACAGTTGGTTCGGTTTTAAATTCGTGATTTTTAATAACGGTAGTAGGGCAGGTGAATGATTTAGTTGTAAACGACCAAAATAGTTTAACTGAATCGTGTGAATCTGAATCCCAATCGCAAACGATTGGAAACAACTGTTTCAAACCCTAATTTAACAACTGTTTACGATCGATTGGAAACAACTGTTTCCAACCGTAATTTAACAACTGTTTACGATCGTTTTCAGTTGTTTTTCATCGGAAACAGTTAGTGCGATTTTCAGTTCCTGAAACAAGACCTGATTTTTAACAACGGTAGTAGGGAAGTTGATTTTTTTTTTATTGTGAAGGATCAAAACAGTTTAACTGAAATGGCGAATCTGAAATCTCAATAGTAAACGATTAGAAACAACTTTCGTAGCTTTACAACTGTTTACGATTGTTTTTTTTTCAAGTGCAGTTGAACAACTTTTTACGATCGTATTCAGTTGTTTTCGATCGGAAACAGTTTGTTCGGTTTTCAAGTCCTGAAACATGACCTGATTTTTAGCAGCGGTAGTAGGGAGGTTGATTTTTTTTTTAGTTGTAAAGATCAAAACAGTTCAACTGAAATGGCGAATCTGGAATCTCAATCGTAAACGATTGGAAACAACTGTCGTAACTTTACAACTGTTTACGATTGTTTTTTTTTCAAGTGCAATTAAACAACTGTTTACGATTGTTTTCAGTTGTTTTCGATCGGAAACAGTTGGTTCGGTTTTCAAGTCCGAAACAAGACCTGATTTTTAACAGCGGTAGTCGGGAGGTTGATTTTTTTTAATTAAAGATCAAAATAGTCTAACTGAAGTGGTGAATTTAAAATCCCAATCGTAGACGATTCGGAAACACCGTTTCCAATCGTAATATTACAACTGTTTCCGATTATTTTTTCAAGTGCAATTAAACAAATGTTTACGATAGTTTTCCGTTGTTTCCGATCGGAAACAGTTGGTTAGGTTTTCAAGTCCTGAAACAAGACCTGATTTTCAGCAGCGGTGGTAGGGAAGTTGATTTTTTTTTTGGTTGACGTTCAACATACTTCAACTGTACCGGCGAATCTGAAATCCCAATGGTAGTTTTACAACTGTTTACGATCGTTTTCAGTTGTATTCGATCGAAAACAGTTGGTTCGGTTTTCAAGTCCCGAAACAAGACCTGATTTTTAACAGTGGTAGTAGGAAAGTTGATTTTTTTTTATTTTTTTTTAAGTTGAAAACGATCAACATAATTTAATCTGAAACGGCGAACCCGAAATTTCAGTCGTTCAACTGAAAACAATCGTTTTCAGTCGTTTTCGATCGGAAACAATTGGTTCGGTTTTCAAGTACCAAACAAGACCTGCAACAGTGCTATTAAAGAATTTTATTATTTTTTAGTTTAAACGATCAAGATAGTTTAACTGAAACGGCGAATCTGAAATACCAATCGTAAACGGTTGGAAACAACTGTTCCTAATCGTAATCTTGCAACTGTTTACGATCTTTTTCAGTTGTTTTCGACCGAAAACAGTTGGTTCGGTTTTCAAGTACCAAAACAAGACCTGATTTTTAACTGTGGTAGTAAGGAAGTTGATTTTTTTTTTTGTTGAAAACGATCAACATAGTATAACTGTAAACATTTTTTGACAGCTGTTAACAATTGTTAACCCTTTCCTCTGAAACGGGTGCGGCTTGGTGGGAATGAAATCGTGTTCATACGTAATTTTACTTATTTGGGGTACACCCTTCGGGATGACTGTCGGGATGACGACCATGTTACCGCGCTTTTACGAGGTTTGTTTAAGCGAGGTAACATGATCGTCCCAATGTTGGGCACTGCTCGGATGCAGTGAAAACTCGATTGTCCCAGTGCTATTGTTACCAGCTTTTTGGGATATCTATAGTGGCCAATATTTCACTCAAACCGGCCAGACTACTCAAAACAGGCTACAATCGAGTTGCCCGTTGCCTATCTAAACTACCGAAGATTTGTAGCGTTAGCCATGAACTTGTCTCCCGAAGGTGCTGTACACTGAATGAGGTAGTGAGGCGATCTAAAGCGTCCTTTCATCAGTGAATTTTCTGGTCTTAGAATTTTCTCGTCAGGAATGCCGCTGATCCCCTTTTCAGCTGCCTTCCTGTGAGGAGAGCGATCGTTTTCAACTGTTTCCAATCGTTTTCAGTTGTTTGCAATCGTTTTCAATTGTTTTCGACCGGAAACAGTTGGTTTTGTTTTCAAGTCGTGAAATACAGACCTGGGAAGTTGATTTTTTTTTAGTTGTAAACGATCAAAATAGTTTAATTAAAACGGTGAATCTGAAATCCCAATCGCAAACGATTGGAAATTACTGTTTACGATCGTTTTCAGTTGTTTCCGATCGTTTTCAGTTGTTTCCGATCGTTTTCAGTTGTTTCCGATCGGAAACGGTTGGTTTGGTTTTCAAGTAATGAAATAAGACCTGATTTCTAACAACGGTAGTAGAGAAGTTGAATTCTGTTGAGTTATAAACGATCAAAATATAAGTGAAACGGTGAATCTAAAATCCCAATCGTAAACGATTGGAAACAACTGTTTCCAATCGTAATTTTACAACTGTTTACGATTGTTTTTTTTTCGAAAAGTTTAAAAGACGTGGAAATGCTTGAAGTTGAGAGCTTTCATTCGTGTTTTTGCGATCCCAAAACGTAAGTGGAGGGATACCTATGACATCGCAAAAGTTGTCCGTCTGTCTGTCCATCTGTCCGCACGATAACTCTCGAGGGGATTGAGATATTTTGATGAAACGTGGCGAGAGGATCCTTTGGGTCAAAGTACAGGTCAAGCTCGAAGATGGGCTCTGTAGCCCTGTATTTGAGGGTGGGGGAGGGGTTTCAAATTAAGGGACAAACAAAATATTTTTAAACAGCTAATGTGATAGTCGATTATGGGTTAAGAAGACATTTTGAGTACGATGGTGAAAACCATTTTCTTGTCGGACAAGTAGTTCGTCCGGAATTCGGCAAAAACCGGAAAGTTGGGTAAAAGTAAAAGTTTCATTTGAAGTTGATTAAATGTTCGATTTAGTGGTAAGGAGACATGCTGAACACGATGGTCAAAACCATTTTCTTGCCGGACAAGTAGTTCGTTCGGAATCCGGCAAAAATCGGAAAGTTGGTTAAAAGTAAAAGTTTCATTTGAAGTTGATGAAATGTTTCATTTGGGAGTAAGGAGACATGCTGAACACGATGGTGAAAACCATTTTCTCACCAGACAACTCGTTCGCCAGGAATCCGGCCAAAACCGGAAAGTTTGTTAAAAGCGAAAGTTTTATCTGAAGTTGATGAGATGACAGATTTAAGGGCAAGAAGAGACGCTGAGTCTGTATATGACAATCATTTTTTACCCGGACATATAATTAGTCCGGAATCCGGTTTTAACCGGAATTTTTTTTTAAGTCAAAGTTTTATTTAAAGTTGATTAGATGTTCTTTATAGGGATAAAGAGATCCGCTTCGGACGAAACCGGAAATTTGGCAGAAGTAAAGCAGGAAGTTTCGGTGAGTATCGTCAAAATAGATATGGCTTATACAGGTATATGATATGATGATATGATATGCTATGATCTCATATCAACTGGCCATAGCAACTACCACAAAAAATCACGTACAGTAAAACAAAACAACAAGAACAAAGAATGAAAATCCTAGAAATATCTTAGTAACACTTACATTAGATCCTCCCGATGCCCTGAACTTGGTTTTCTCTGATGATTAGCCTGGCAAAGACAGGATCTGGCGAAGACAAGACCCAATTGTCTGGATCAAATATTAGATTTTTGGGATCCCATCGAAACCTTTGGTCTTGTTGCTATTTTAACTTTTCTTTGAAGCGCAAAATAATTCGAAAGTAGCTTTCGCGTCGATGCCCCCTCTATACTGCTAAAGCGTCTTCTGGTAATTTGTTTAGAGAGCTGCCGTTCAATCGATAATCCTGAAGAAAAACTTTGCCTCTATATAACACAATACGAATATCGCTCCATAATATTGTTGAGTTGACTGACTGAATGACAGAAAATTAAGCATTACTTGAAGTTGGAGATAAGTAGAAGACCTTCCAGTTATCGACAATCTACAGTTTAGGGCATAGGGGTGGGGCCAGGGTTGCCAAGTGTGACACTTTTGGTGCTTTTTGACACTTTTTGTCTCTGGGTGACACCGTGACACTTTTCCTCTGAAATTGACACCTTTTCTTATTAGATTAGATTAGATTGTATATGGGGTTTATTGGAAAAAATACTAGGAACTACAAAACCCTCCAGAAGTTTACAATTGTTAAGAGGTTTAACAAACCCTCTTTGACAGATTAACCTACATAACACTGTAATAGACAGAGAAATAAGAAAAAAGAGAGGAAGGGAAAAGAAAAAAATAAACAAAATTATGCACTTACTTGGTTCCTGGTCAACCACCCAACAACAAAAAAACTATACACTCCAAAATCCCGTCTCCAAAAACAAACAAAACCAAACAAATAAATAAAGTATAAATGGATAAATAAACATATCGGAATCTGGGCCAACCTGAGAACGACTCAAATCAAGATAACGACAATTTAAAACTTATTATTGGTGGAGACAAAGGGTTTTAAGATCTCGACGGAACTCACACAGATTCTCTGACCTTCTCAATGATTCTGGCAATTTATTCCAGACACTCGGCCCAGCATGACGTAGTGAAAATAGTGACCTTGTGCTAAACAACCTGTGGCATTCGTGTGTCACTAGCGTTACGCGTTGGATAATTATGTACCGCTCCTCCAGAAATAAACTTATTCAAGAAACAATTGGGAACCTGGTTCGAAAAATACTTAAACATTAATAATGCACGGTAAAATTTTCCAAGCTCCCTGACAAAGGAATAATATTTAACTGCACATATCGTGATCTTTCCGACGTTATATTTCCATCCCCAGACAAAACGCGTAGTGTCATATTTTGCATCACACGTAACTGTTGCAAATGAATAGAGAAAGTACTGGACCAAACACTCACACAATACACCAAGTAAGGGTGAACTAACATTTCTAGCTATCTTACTGCTTATAAACGAAATATGGTCTTAAAAATCAAGGCATTCATCCAAAATAACTCCGAGGTATCGTATAGTATTAGTACGTTTAACAACATAGCTATCCATTTGTACATCTGAAATCCAAGGGTAAAAGTTAGAAGATCTACCATACAGAACAAAACCTGACTTACGATGATTTAAAAAAAAGTTTATTTTCTCTCATCCACTTATCTATACACATACCATACCCTTTTTCATTGTTGCTATCCGATCCGAAACAGAAAAACGTAAATCTGACAATAACACTTTTTGGGTCAGACAAGCACTTTTTCATCTACTTTACTAAAGTGACGGATTACCGCCCCCAAAAACTGTACTTTACATTGAATTCATACACAAATACAGTTTGAAGCATTAAATAAAGCTCATTTCCGATTAAATTTTGCTACGAAAATATTTTGAAAAATCTCGTTATAAATTCAGTTATTACCAATTTCGCGCGTTGTGCAGCGGAATGCAGCGGAATGCCAAAATTTGAGGTGTCAAAAGCACCTTTTGTAAGCAGTTGTGACACTTTTAGGAGTCGAGCTCTTGGCAACCCTGGGTGGGGCGGAGGGTGTGTTGAAAAAGAATCTGCAGTCGGAAATTCCGATCGTAAAAATACCAGCCGAAACAATTGTGTTCGATCGTAAAAATACAATTGGAACAGCTGTTTTCGATCGTAAAATAACGATTGGAAACAATTGGAAACAGTTGTTTTCAATCTTAAAATAACGATTGGAAACAGTAGGTTTCGATCGTAAACAATTGTTTCCGATCGTAAAAATACGATTGGAAACAACTGGTTTTGATCGGAAAAATACGATCGTTAACAACTGGTTACAATCGTAAACGATCGTTAACAACTGTTTACAATCGTAAAAAAAACAATTGTTTACAACTGTTTACGATTGGAAAAATGTCCCATAATACAATTGAAAAAAAAGATCGTTGATCGTTTACGACTTGAATTATTTCCATACGGGCGAATCAGACGAACAAACCGTTCCAGTGAATCAAGGCGCACTGATTTCTCTGTAGCTACATCTAGTATATATATATCTATTCCCGATTTCACAGTCAGAAATGTCATAACTTAGTCACATCCTGGATACGTGCAGAAGCCCAAGACCACGTTTATATTTTCAGGTGGTCATGTGATACTTTCTGTTTTCCGTTTTCCCCTGATTAGGCATTCCATGCCCAATCAGGGAAACCTGGTCAATCAGGTATACACTTGTATGTAAACTCTAAAATAGAGCCACGCAAGTGCTTTGTTTGAAGATTCTGGTGAACTTTATCCAGGGGCGTCACGTATGCGGAGGACATACCAATGTTGTCGGCCAGTCAGTAAAAAATAACCGAATCGGCGCGAAGTGCCGCTGTTTTTCATTTTTTCGTAAAAATTATCGATTTTTTTCACGAAATCGTTCTGTTTTTCTGAAAAATCAGCCAACTTTTCATCAAATAGTAGACATTTTCTTAAAAACAGTCCAGTTTTCTGAAAATGAGTCGTTTTCTGCATAAAAAGTCGGTAAAATGACAAGCCAGTTGGTAAATACCTAGCCCCCTCCCCCAAACATTTTGGCTAGTAACGCCATCAGGTACACGTGACAGTAAAGTTTTATGCCAAGGTTGACACGTAATGCGGTTCACAGCCTCCAGTTAAAGGAATAAAGTCGGGATTATTCTAGCATTCGTACTATCTAGAATCTAGATCACCTCTACCCGAGCCGCGTGTTTAAAGGCACAGAAAACTTGACTACGCAACTTTCGGCCATCAAACCTACCTGGGGGCTTAGATAAACATACAGGGACTTATTGTCGACAGGACCCCCCTCCTTTGTTATCTCGAACCCCCTCCTTAGTTTTCCCAAAGCTAGCTGGCAGGCCCTAACCCTTGCTCCTTATGCACTGTAAAAGTTCGCCTTTGGCCGTGTTGACTAACATATCGGGATAGTAGTCAAGAGGTCGTGAGTTCGATTCCTACTCCCGGCACACGAACCTTTTGCTTTTTGTTTCTACTAACCCAAAAGTCGAATTCTCGGAAACTGCCCGGAAACTGCAATGGTCGTAACGAGAATTTTTCTTACTCTCAGTATCGACTCAGGGTACATTCTTGATATGTCAGCTAGCTCCCCGAGTCAAGTTTGAGTCAAGTTTTCTGTTCCTTTAAACCTGGACTAAGTACGACCGCGGACCCATCTGGTGGCGCGATCCGGAAGCTTGCACAGGGACAAGCTCAAAATAGACATTGACAAGAAATCAGACAAAAAGACCCGTCGATCCAGATAGTCGTGGCATCCCGTCGATCCAGATAGTCGGATCTTCTCGGTGTCTTGTCTTGCAACTAACTGACCGCTTAAAATGAAAAAAAATGATAGTCGTGTCTTTGGACCATTACAGCCAAACGACCAAACGACTCATCCGCTCAGAAAACGAAGAAGGATGCATCTCTAGTCCCGTTTCAAAGTTCTATTTGACCAAATTCTACCAGAACTTTCGTTGTTTGCCCTAGTTCGGGAGAATTACTTGTCCGATGAAAAATAAACTTCAAATACGGATTGATCATGTACATTTACGACAAATCGATCTTTAGAAAACTCGTTTACTTTGGCCAAGTTTCCGCTTTGGCCGGATTCCGGGCGAAATACTTGTTCGGCAACAGAATAAAACACTAAAACGGATTCAGCATGTTTTTTACTCGAATAGTCACTGAAAAAGTAAAGTTCAGATGTGGATTAAGCATGTACCTTTACCCATAAACCGAACTGTAATTGACTTTTAGAAAAAAATTCTTTACTTTTTACCAAATATCCTGTTCTGGATGGATCTCAGGCGAACTACTTGTCCGGCAAGAAAAGAAAATTCAGATATGGACTCGGAACGTATTTTTAGCGCTATATAGCGCTTGAGAGAACTTTTATCTTACCTAATTCAAGCTACAGAAGTCTGCGCCATTCTGTGTTGTTTCGTTTCGCTCCTGTAGCTTTTTAGCGCTTTTGCGGCGAAGGCGAGTTTGCCAGTCAGATAAGGTAAGGTACAATTTTAATGGCAAATATAAATAAGCCCGGTGTTTCTCAAAAGCATCAGACATGCTAATGGCATAAAAAACGACGCTTCACTGATTCTGATGGGTTTGTAAAAAATTATTAATACAATTCTAGCCTAAGGCATTATAAAGGAAAAACAACGAACAACTATCACACATCAACACTAAAATTTAAGGACAACACCAGAATTTACGGCAACACACATATGACTAAAAAAAATGAAAAAAAAATGAAAAAAATAATAAGAAAGGTTTGCGACATGGGTCTGATCTTCCTCCGAGCACAAACAAAAATGAATCAATTAGATCAGACTGAAGAAATATAATTTCTAGATAATAAATCTTTTTAGAGCTCTTTTAAAAACTTTCCTATCTTCGGACACTAACAGTTTCAGGCAATGAATTCCATACGTTTACACCTGTATGACGAATAGAAAAGCTAGACCTTGTAGAAGGATAACAAATGGTAGAAAGATTGGACCGCCGTTTTGTGTTACAGTCATGAAATTGACTGTTAAGGCAAAAAAGGTTTTTAAAATCAGCAGGTAGTGAATCTTCTAGAAGATAACGCTAAACAAGTGGTGCAATATTCCAGTCTCTCATCTGACGGAAATTTAAAATAAAAAGACGAGGCAGAATATGAGAAACTGATGAAGAAAATGGAAGACCGTAAATTGCTCTAATTGATTTGTTTTGTAGGATTTGAATCTGATTAATATGTTTCGAAAAAGTAGAAGCCCAAGTTGAAGTACAATATGAAAGATAAGAATGGACCAGGGAGAAATAAATCAATCGAAGTATGAATTGTGGAAGACAATGTTTGAGGCAGGATAGCATACCAACGTTTCGGATAGATAGGGCACACTTCGTCGAAAGCTTCAAGGTGCGCCGACAGCTCTTTCAAAAATAAGGACAGAGAAGCTTCAAAATTTCGTTCATTTTGGACGACTGTAGACCAACAGGTCTATTAATCCAGTTGTATTTCTCCTATGTTGTGCTTGGCAATTCCCAAATTTCCAACAACAGCTTGCAAAGTTATCAAATATTTTGCGTAGAACCTCCCATTGGGAGAGTGTGAAGTCCGGACGGAAGTGACAAGCACCGACTAGAAAATGTCTAATTTCACGGGTGCTATTTTGACAAAATGATATTGCTTGACCATTTCATCGTGAAAAGATCATTTCTAGTAAGAGCTGTGCTATTAAAGCACACCTCGCACTATTTACTGTTTTTGTTCCAATATATGAAACTAGTTAAATACTGTAGAACTAGGCTCTGCTTTTAACGAATCATACACGGCTTTGGCTGTTATAAGCATTCTTTCAGGCCCATCGACTTCTAGCAAGAACACGGCAGAATTCAGATAACCGGTTTTATTGCGTCAATAGTATGGCCCGGAAACTCGTCGGGAACGTGGTGACGTGACGGGTGACGTGATGCAGTATGAAAATCAATGAGGTGTCGTTAGCCGGTTAGAATGTAACAGACGAAAGTCGGGTCTCCGGACTTAAGAATTACACTGTCAGAAGTTTCATAGCAGATAACACGAGGATGCGCGGTTTCAACAGATGATGCGTAACACATAACACTTCGGATGTTATCTGTTGTGTTTCAAAATGTTATGCATAATAAGTGTCACCATCAGGAAGAACCGAAAAACCGCCAAAAAGTATCTGCTGAGTTTTTCGACATCATGACGATAAGGAATAGTCATTAGATGCTTTTTTGGCTCTTCCTAACAAAGCTTGTTATGCATGAGATTTCATGCATAACGTTTTCAAACACAACAGATAACATCCGAAGTGTTATCTGTTACGCATTATCTGTGGAAACCGCGCATCCTCGTGTTATCTGTAATGAAACTTCTGACAGTGTAATAGATGCAATTACAGTAGTAGGTTGCATTTGAATTATAGACACGACGGGTCCTTTAAGGAATCTCCCAAAAAAAACTGAGCAAATCTGCAGTAGGCTTCTGTGTCGTGGTAAAGATTTGTTGGGAAACAGGGGAATTCAAAAGAGTACTTTGATGAAAATTGCGAATAATTTTATTCAATAAATTAAACAGTAGCTCTTTAGCAGGCCGGGGAGAAAGTCTGACCAGCAAATGCTTGGCAGCTTACGGGTACGGTGGACTTGACTGTTATAGTTGGTGTGGTTACAGTAGTCGAGACGGTCGTAATGGTCGTGGTCTTGAGGAAGGTCAGAAGTCCTCGGGGAAGGTTGTCACGTCCGGCATTGAAGCAACCAGTTGGGAGTCCAAGGAGGGATCCTTCGATGATGTCGTCGGCAACCGCAACAGCTGCAACGGTTTCAGGTCCAGTTTCGATTTTCTCAACACTACAAAAAAAAAGGCAATATTAATTGCGGTAGAGGATTCCTGATAAGCCAAACATGCCAAGCTCCTTGAAGTTCGATTTGTCGATATTGTTAAAATATTCTGATTAGAACTACAGACTAATGCTGGATTGGAGAAAAGTCCATTAATACCGTTCTGAAGTTCAGAATCTTTTGAAGTAAACGCATAAAGGACTTGTCCTATACTTACGATACTGCTTCTTTCTGAGTCCCTAATCATTTTATCCACTTTCATTTCAAAGATTTTAAACCTCCCATGTCAGTTTTGAAATGAAAGTATGATTTAATCCGTAATATCTTTAAATACATAAAAATGTCTTTGGATATGTCAATACAAATAAAGACACTACCCACGGCACTGGCCCCCCTTAACCGTACTTTGCTGATGTTTAGATTTTCCGTGTTCATCTCATTCTTAGGTGGAGCAAACTCCCGCCTGTTGCTACCTATGAGCTTTTTCGTCAGGAATATCGGTTATGAAAGTTTGTACATGTCTCTCATTAAACCAAAGGGGCCAGGAGGGGATGAAAGCAGCTTGGATTGGTTTGTGGTCTTTGAGAAACCCAACACAAGTTTAAAGGAATCACGTCCCTATGAAAAATGTGTAGCCTGCGTAGTTGTATGATAGTTGTACGAAAAAGTTGCATGTATTGATGTGAATAAGATATATATTAAAAGATATATAAGATATAGATATATACAAGATATATATTGATGTGTAAGAATACTATCATTTAATGTATCTCGGACTGGGCAAATCTTAAGCAGTAGTATCCAGTAGCATCTTGTCTTGCTATAATTTCATCCAGTCTTGCTAATAGTAGCATGGAATAGAATGCAGTAACACGGTAAGTAATGACATAGAAGCATGTAGTAGCATCAGTTCGTACTGCATGCTACTTGTTCGTACAACTTCATACTGCTAACTTTGAGATAATTTTTCATCGGGGTACTTTAGTGCATTGGGATATAAGTTGTACCTACCGCGAAGTGAGATTTGAAGGAGATTCCTAGCTATTGCAGACGAGCATATGAGTACATTTTGCATTCCACCAAGAACAAATAAGCACACGAACCTCCATCTCCCTATCTCTGTAATAAGACCATGCGAAGTTGAATATATTCCCGATACCCTGCCGACGCAAACGAGCGGAGGGTAAAAGCTACGCTGAACATTACAATTCGTTACCTTTCCAAACAGCTATATCGCAGTAGAGCCCTGGAGAAGAAATTTCGAAAGACCAGCCGATTGGTTGTCTACAATTGTGACGTCACATGTGATTAGCCGCAGAGTGGGTCTTTCGCGGGACCAAAGACAGAGATTCTGTTGGATTATTTGTTCTCGATCCATCAGATCTTCTCCAGAAGCAGTTCAATGCTGAGAAGGTTCACTACCTGCTATTTTTAATCATGGGTGGATAAAGTGAAAAGTTTGAACAAGATTGACTTGGAACTTACGGAACAACTTCTTCTTTCTTTTCCAACAGTTCTTCGACGCTTCGCCTCCTTCTGCCCCCACAAACAGCAATGGCAGCAGGGGTTGAGAAGCATACTGTTGATACTGTTGACGTAGCAGCTGTTGAGGTGGTTGTAGAAGAGAAGGAAGTTACAGTAACGGTGCTGTAAAACAAAACAAATTAGATCGTGATGTGGTTTCGAGGATGGTGGATAAGGCTAGGTCTTGAATAGGGTCACTGGGACCTTATCAATAGCGTGGAAATCGGAAGACCGGCGGGCCTGACCTTAGGTTCCACTCTCAAAACCAATCAACAAAAAGGGTGGTAGGGATGTCCTAGTTAGCCAAGGGCTCAGACGCACTGTTCTCGTAGCTCGTATGCATATGCAGGTGTTTCTACACTTACTGCAGATCCGATTGTATTAATCCTTGTTTTTTTCTCGTTAGATTTCGTGACTTCGGCTAATCTGTTAATTGTGGTCGTTTTTGTTCGGTTTATAATCGTTTTCTGTCCATTTTGATTCGGCCAGTAACAATGTACAATTGCGGAGGAGAAAATCTCTTTTTCGAAGCAAGCTCCTACTAGAAATGATCTTTTCACGATAAAGTAGCCCAGGAATATTGTTTTCCGAAAATACCAATACTTGCTCCGTAAAATTAGCGATTTCCTTTTTAGCGCTTGTGGACTCTCTCCAGACGTTCTATGAAGTGGAGGCTCGAAGCAAAATATTTAAAAACTATAGGCACCATGGTTAGAAAGTGTGAAAAAGACAGGTAAAACGAAAATTAGTCCGAATCAAAAGATATCTGTAAGGGTTGTCAATGTAAGTTTTGCACTACTCGACTTTCAAACTCTTCTAGACCAAAAAAGCGCTAAAAACGCCAAAAACGAAAGAACGTCAAAGAGGAAGTTGACGGCTGCAGGTAATATTCGGTAGGTTAAAAGAATTATACTCCTGAATAGCAACACATTTTGAGCAAGAACATACAATAAAGACGTTGAAAGAATTTGCAAGGATGAACGTATCCCATGCTGACATCTAAAACTCATGGATATTACATTCATAATTGTTCAATCACCTGTTGATGGAACTATTTAAAATTTTGGGATATTTTACAAATCAGACAATTTTGTCAAAGACCCAAGGAGAAATCACAGAAAAACAGTAGTAGATTAATATTTCCTATCTGTTCCTTTAAATCGGCATTCCCTTTATTCTTTGAGAGTAGCCAGAGAAATAGAAACCATTCGGGACTAAACCATATGGCACCTCTAATTTGGTAAAGGAAAACGCGCTTTGAAGAATGAGGTAGAGCTGACAAACGTTCAGTACAGGTCGTTACATTGACATTGGCGTACATGACGTACATGACGTTACATGACATTGACGTACCTTTGGGTAAAGAAGAATCTAGGGGCACCATCCACCTCTTCCTGGTTCACCTCGGCGGCAGCATAGGCGACAAGGCACACAATCAAGAAAGCACGCATTTTCTGTTTTTTTTTCGAGGAACGAAATAGATGTGATCTTTGGGCCGAAGCGGCACGCTATATATAGTCGCGTCAGCCGGTAGCACTGGCAGCAGTGTTGCCAGGTGTGACGCTTTTGGTGTTTTTTTTACACTTTTTGCCTCTGGGTGACACAATGACACTTTTTCTCTAAAACCGACACCTTTTCATACAAATGACACTTTTTAGTCGCGTCAGCCGGTAGCACTCGCAGCAGTGTTGCCAAGTGTGACACTTTTGGTGTTTTTTGACACTTTTTGCCTCTGGGTGACACAATGACACTTTTTCTCTAAAACCGACACCTTTTCATACAAATGACACTTTTTAGATAAAAATAAAACAGAACGCCTTTTCATTTACTTTACTAAAGTAACGGATTATCGCCCCAAAAAATATGTACTTCACCTTTGATTCAGTACACAAACAGCTAAGCATTATTTAAAACTCATTTCCGATTATACTTGTTGCAAAACTGTCATCTAAGGCGTATTCTCGGCGTTCCCCGAGGACTCCACTTGAGGAGTCCCCGCGTTTTTGTTTGTCCCGGGGACTCACTCCCCGTATTGTCGCGAGTCCCCACGGACGGGAAATGCTCCGATCGCCATCACCGTCATCAAAAAGGACTCCCTTTCAGATTCGGAGGGGAATCAATTTTTGCTGGTGTTGTTGCAATATAAAACTAATTAAAAACAATCAGAATAAACAAAACCAAAAATAAAGTGGATCGAGACTATTTTCGTCAACTGCATATTTTTGTTTTCGAACAAATCCATTTCTAAGCATTCCCCGTGTTCTCGCTGTTTCTGTACATGGAGTCCGCATGGAGTGATTCCCTCTATTCTCGCCGTTCCCTTCGATTCCCCGAGGAGTCCTCGGGGAACGGCTAGAATACGCCTCTAACAATTAAGACATTTTTGAAAAATGTTCTTACAAATTCAGAATAATTACCAATTACTGTTCGCATTTTGCGCATTTGACAGCAAAATGCGCAAAGAAATTTTGAGGTGTCAAAAAGCACCATTTTACCAGGAATCTCTTGGCAACCCTGGCTGGCAGTCGCAGAAAGCAAAACCTGGTTTTACTGGTTACGGAGAACTTTTAAAGTCTGCAGAGGCCTGTGAGATCGTAAAGCCGGGTATTGTATAACTTAGTCGCTAAGGCTCATTAACATGACCCGAGGTTTCCATGATTCTTGTAACCGTAACGAACCGTTATTCACACAATGTGGTTCTTTCACTCTGAACAGTGGTTCTTTCAAACTCGTAAGTTTTTGGATCCCAAAGCGTAAGTGAGTGCACATAACCACATCTACACAGGCTTAGGAAGGAGACCTTGGAATCTTTCCCGAGGGAAGCATAGGCTAGTCCAGATTATAAGGTTTTGAATGGAACAAGCTAGTTCAGTTACACGATGATAGGCTGCTAAAAGGTGCGTATTCAGTCTTGTTACAAGAAAGGAGAACAAGATAATGGCCAATTCAAGTAAAAGCTTTCCTAGACGACGCAGGACTAACGTATGCATAGAATGAGCGCTTCGCCCGACACAAGGTCAGGGAGACATTTTAAGGAATTGGAGCACTGTCAGAAGTTTCATAACAGATAACACGAGGGTGCGCGGTTTCAACAGACAATGCGTAACAGATATCACTTCGGATGTTATCTGTTGTGTTTGAAAACGTTATGCATGAAACGTTACGCGTAGCAAACTTTGTTAGGAAGAGCCGAAAAAGCATCTACTGACTTTATTTCTTATCGTCATGATGTGGGAAAACTCAGCAGATGCTTTTTGGCGGTTTTTCGGTTCTTCCTGATGGTAACGCTTATTAGGCATAACATTTTGAAACACAGCAGATAACATCCGAAGTGTTATCTGTTACACATTATCTGTTGAATCCGCGCATCCTAGTGTTATCTGTTATGAAACTTCTGACAGTGAGGGAGGAATTAAGGCCGAAGATTGGCAAATAAAACTCCGAACTTCAGAAACTCTTAAGTTGTATAATAAAATAAGAGATGTGTCTGGGTTTGATTATTATTTTAAGCTAGGACTAGATCCTATTTCATTGAAAGCCGATCCTCAGTAAAAAAGAAATATGGCCTGACGAGGACCCTTGCCAAGAAAGGCCAAAATATCGCTGATGAAGCACCGTAGCTGACGTATCCGTTGTATACATTATTTAAAAATATGTTTCAAAGTCAGCTTACGCTCAAGGAATATTCATAGTAAAAATAAACTTTTTAATAAGACGAAAGCTGGCACGGGAGAGACTTACCTTGCCCTCTTTGCAAGTTGCAGGAGTAGGATTTGAACCACTTCCTCTTAGAGTGCCAAGCGCTTTCGCACTTAGAGGGTAACATTTTTTGGGGGTGGTGCTTCCCTGTATCCTGAAATCTGCGAACCCCAACTTCATCGAGAAGTATATAAATATGTGATTAAAAACCGTTCAGGTATAAACCGAGAAACAGGCGAGTAGGCCTATACCCACTACCAGAAACATGGAACGGCATCATTGCTGAAAAAAAAATTCAGACCCCCAGCTCTTCTCTACAACAAAACCAAAGTCAACCCAAATGCAGAAATACCTCTACCCGATCAACGACCCTATCGAGCAACGAAAACAGCAGTCGTGTTCAAATTAAATCACTGCAGCCGTGTTCAAATTAAATCACAGGACCCATTTTAACTCCAAGTAATTTCAACGAAAGAATTCGCCAAGTCAGATGTTGAGGCTAAGCTAGAATCTTTAGCAGAGCAAAGTAAGACTAGGGAGTAGCGACTAGATCTTATGCTTTCCATGCTTCGCAAACAGGCCATAGTTGTTGCCGTCCAGTACACTTGCGGCATTAAAGCGAAACATAGTTTACAAATCGTGGAAACATGAAAGGTTGTATCTTTTTTAGGCTGTGTTCAGAATATTAAGTTATTGGAGCTGGTGCACGACTGATTGTTCTCTATCGATGTTCTCTATCGCTCTTGGGGCTACTGTTGCTGCTATTCGAGTGTGTGTCCCTTTCTTCAAGTCTTGGCGCTACACCCTAGTGTTATTTTGCTCTGTTTTTTTTCTAAGGGTTCGTTTTTGGGATCCCAAAACGTAAGTGGAGGGATACCTATGACATCGCAAAAGTTGTCCGTCCGTCCGTCCGTCTGTCAGCACGATAACTCTCGAAGGGAATGAGATATTTTGATGAAACTTGGTGTGAAGGTTCTTTGGGTCAAGTGTTAGGTCAAGTTTGTAGATGGGCTCTGTAGCCCTATATTTAGGGGTGGGGAGGGGGTTCAGATTAAGGGACAAACAAAATATTTTTAAACAGCTAATGTGATAGTCGATAATGGTGTAAGAAGACATGCTGAACACGAATATGCAAAACATTTTATCGTCCGACAAGTAGTTCGCCCGGAATCCGGCAAAAGCCGGAAAGTTGGTGGAAAGTAAAAGTTTCATTTGAAGTTGATTAAATGTTCGATTCAGGGGTAAGAAGACATGCTGACCACGATGGTGAAAACTGTTTCCTCGCCGGACAAGTAGTTCGTCCGGAATCCGGCAAAAACCGGAAAGTTGGTTAAAAGTAAAAGTGTTATTTGAAGTTTATTAGATATTTGATTTAGGGGTAAGAAGACATGCTGAACACGATGATAGAAATCATTTTCTCGCCAGACAAGCCGCTCGTCCGGAATCCGGCAAAAAACGGAAAGTTGACTAAAATTACAAGTTTCATCTGTAGTTGATTAGATGACAGATTTAGGAGTAAGAAGGCATGCTGAACACTTATATGAAAAGCATTTTCTACCCGGACGAATAGTTCGCCCGGAATCTGGCCAAAACCGGAAAGCAAAAGTTTTATTTGAAGTTGATTAGATGACAGATTTCGGGCTAAGGAGACGCTGAGTCTGTATGTGACAGTAATTTTTCACCCGGTCATATAACTCATCCGGAATCCGGTTGAAACCGGAAATTTCTTTGTAAGTTTAAGTTTTATTTGAAGTTGATTAAATATATCCTTTATAGGGATAAGGAGATACGCTGAATTCGTTTCTAAGTTTTCTTTTTTGCTGGACAAGTAGTTCGCTTGAAGTTCAGCCGAAACCGGAAATTTGGCAGAAGTAAAGCTGGAAGTTTCGGTCAGTATCGTCAAAATAGATATGGCTGATAGAGGTATATCTGAACTATCTGAACTTGGTTTTCTCAGATGATTAGCCTGCGAATACTGGATCTGGTGAAGACAAGACCCATTTGTCTGGATCAAATACTAGATTTTTGGGATCCCATCGTAACCTTAGGTCTTGTTCCAACTTGAGCGGCTTTGAGTACCCTTGCCAAGAAGGGCCGAAAGGGCAGTGTCAAGTATGATTCACAGTCAGCTTGGGCTGAAGGAATATTTATTCAGGCACTGTGCGGGGAGTTGAGGGGGGGTCTGGACTTCCGGTGATGGTGAGTGTTAAGGCACTTCGAGATGCGCTAGGACGATGAAACTTGCTGGCACAAGAATGACGCAAGATTGACATGGAAATAGTCACTTCCCGATGCGAACATCCTGGAGGGGGGGGGGGGGAGAATGGAGGGGAGAGAAATTCAGAAGCTTGACGTATACATAACTTTCGAACCGGTGATCGGATCTTGATGAAACTTGATAATTGGGAAGAGTCCATGCCTCTGATATTTTTCGTTTCTGCCTCAAGGGTTTCGTGAAATAAAAATTGGTTGGGTCAAAAGATACATTTTCACGATCTTCAAGGGCTCATGATCATCTTTACCTCAAGGGTTTTGCTTGCAAATGAATTCCTTAAAGTACTCATCTTAACTGCGAACTAAAAAAAAGTACTAATGAGTAACCGATGCATTTTAATGATCCCCAAGGGCCCATGATCATTTCTTCCTTAAAGCTTAAACGAAAAGGGCCTAGATAGGTCAGTCTGGTTACCCGTCACTTACTCACTTAAATAGGCTTGAAGACCCGATAAAAATGCGTTACTTCGTTGCTAGGCTATTCACGAATAATCGACTTTCGAATAGTGGAATTTCCCTGTCGGATTTGTGGTACCTCTGTGCGCTGTACCTGTGTCGTATGCTTGGCGAAAAAGAATTACGAAAAATTCGTGTCCAGGCACTAAGCAGTCTTCACCACGCTTACCAATGGCCATTGAAAAGCCGCAATTGTGTTGAGATTCAAATTTTCCGCGTCATAGTAGAATTTGCGTTATAGTGACGTCACTTCTAGAGCACATAGTGGAAAATTAAAAAATACATTAGCAGAATCCAGATAAGTCATTGTGTTCGTTAAATGATACAAAAATAAGTTGGCTTTTCAGTTAAACTTTAATGGTTTTGTCTACAAATGAATTTCTAGCCACCTTTTAAGTGCGCATCATTACCGCTAAGTGCAAAAAAACTTTCAACTAAACGATACATTTTCATAATCACCAACGGCCTGTGAACATTCGCACCTCAAGGGATTTGTTTACAAAGGGTTACAATGAACCACGAGTTGACAAATTCCCACAGTCATCCTCCAGCCACACTTGGACACAGTGAGGGGTTAGTGAGGGTGCGAGTTATTCTCTTGAAATTTCGAGATTCGAATTAAACTTTCTGGTTGGTGTGGGCAGATGCCCTGTCTCCTTTTAGGTCCAAAAGGCATCCGGTGAAGGCAGGGGCGTTAGAGGACAGCCTCACCCACTTTTGCACCACCTATTCATAACACGTTCCTCATAAGCTCGTAGATATTGTTGCGCTTTAAATTCTCGGACAAATCGTCTCAGCGGTTATCTCCTGATGACTAACTCTTCTTGCTGAGGAATCGCCTAATGATGAGCCGGAAATATCACCGCAACAAACGTTGTTGATTGGCTTACGCTTGATTTGAGTCAATTTTGAGGACTCATTTGGGTAACGTTTCTCGCTCTTCCCTGGGATCACTAGCGCGTTTCGGACTTAGACTCACTGTCAGAAGTTTCATAACAGATAACACGAGGATGCGCGGTTTCAACAGATATTGAGTAACAGATAACACTTCGGATGTTATCTGTTGTGTTTCAAAATGTTATGCAAATGTGTTACCATCAGGAAGAACCGAAAAACCGCCAAAAAGTATCTGCTGAGTTTACCGACATCATGACGATAAGGAATAAAGTCAGTAGATGCTTTTTTTGGCTCTCCCTAACAAAGCTTGTTATGCATAACATTTCATGAATAACGTTTTCAAACACAACAGATAACACCCGAAGCGTTATCTGTTACGCATTATCTGTTGAAACCATGAATCCTCATGTTATCTGTTATGAAACTTCTGACAGTGTATTGAGACCCGTTAACTTGCTAAAACGGATCTCACCCAAATGTCACGTGTTACAGAGATTTCTCACCGGACGAAAAGTGTACAGAGAAAATTCAATGAGTATTGCAAATAATATAATTGAATAAATTATACAACAACTGTCTAACAGATCGGGGAGAAAGTCTGGCCAACGCTTTTTAGGCAGCTTACGGCTACGGTGAACTTGACTGTCGAAACTGGGGTTGTCGTGGTTGTCGAAAGTGTGGTAATGGTTGAGGTCTTGACGAAAGTGAGGACTCCACGGGCAAGCATGTTGTCACGTCCAGTATTAAAGCAGCCAGTAGGGAGTCCAAGTAGGGATCCTTCGATGAGATCTTCGGCAACTTCAACGGCAGCAGCGGCTGCAGGCTCAGGTTCGATTTTCTCAACACTGTAATGAAAGAATACGGATTGTACTACAGGAATTCCACAAGAAATAGGAAAACTAGCGAATTGTCTCGTACGTTGTAGCAGAAGTCAGGATATCTCGATTTCCCGAATACCATACTAAGTTTTGAATCGAATTACAAGACCAAAGACCTCACTGATTAGATTTTTTGCGACTTACTTAAATTACTAATTCACCCTATAGTCCTAATCATTTATTTTATAAGTTTCTGCTGATTATTGCATTTGCCGTGTTTAGCTCGTTTAGAGACATCCAGATGAAAAATATGTAGCCTGCGTAGTAGTATGGTCGTTGTACGAAAAAGTTGCATGTAATACTATGTAATATCAAAAAATACTATCATTTAATGTGCCTCAGACGGGTCCAATCTTAAGTAGTAGTATCCAGTAGCATCCTGTCTTGCCATAGTAGCATCCAGTCTTGCTAACAGTAGCACGGTAGCCTTGAAGTAGAAGCATGTAGCATCAGTTAGTACTGCATGCTACTTTTTCGCACAACTTCATACTACTATTTTGAGATAAATTTTTCATCGGGATGTCTGGCTCATGTTAATTGCTTCGGCTTCGGAGGATACCATTGATTACAAATATCGCTTACGCAAGTTTTCCGGGTTTTAGGAATCCCAACACAAAGAGCGTTGTCCACCCTTCTAACAATAGTTGCTCTTAGTTACTATTTTCGTCCCAGCCTCGGGAAATGTAACAACACTGACTGTTCTAGCTTTCTCGAAATAGTAACTAATAGCAACTATTTGCTTACTACGCTCGGGATCGTAGTAAGCGTGGTCAATATCAATATCTTTGACGTGATTGGTACAATTAGCCTGTGGGACGATATTTTGCTGAAAATATAAAAGTATGTTCCAGCCTCGACGTCAAGAAGCAAAAATCCATGACGTCATGCGTAGTAACTACGGTAAGTAGGGTGGAACGCCTTCTAAGTTGCGGGATATGCCTGACCGTCCATCTGTCTCTCTCTCTCTCTCTTAGCATGATAACTCTCAAAGGGTTTGAGATATTTTGTTTAAACTTCGTATGGAGATTCGTTGGGTCAAACTACAGGTCAAGTTCCTAGATATGCTTCTTTACTGGAATGTGTAAGGGTGGGTGAGGGAGTTTAAAAAGATGATTTAGGGATGATCAGACATGCTGAGTCTTTATCTGAAACTTCTTTTGTCGCCCGCCTAAATAGTTCCCCCGGAGTACAGTCCAAACCGGCAAAAGTAGAAGTTTTCTCTGAATTTGATTTAGATAGAGGTGAATGGACGCGCTGGGTCCTTTTTTTGTTATTTTCTTTTCTCGACGGACGAAGCCAACCCGATGAAAAATTTATCGCAAAATAGTACTATGAAGTAGTACGAAAAAGTTGCATGCAGTACTAGCGATGCTACTACACGCTTCTACTTCAAGGCTACCGTGTTACTGCATACTACTATATGCTACTATTACAAGACTGGATTCTACTATGGCAAAAGACGATGCTACTGGATACTACTACATAAGATTGGACCAGTCTGATGCACATTAAATGATAGTATTCTTTGCAATTACATAGTATTACGTGCAACGTTTTCGTACTACTACGCAGGCTACAAATTTTTCATCGGGAAACTAAGAATTCTGCGGGTAGTAGTTGAATTTTGCGAGAAAAAAGGGAAATCTGAAAAATTCCGGTTAACATCGGAAAATTGACATAACCAAAACGCTGAACTAGAATAGAGATTCGACATAGGAGTAGAAAGAGATACAAAAAGAAAGAGATACTGAATCTATATCTGATTTTGAAGTTTTCCCGTCGGACAAGTATTTTGTCTGCTGCCTACATTTTAAGTAAAACTATTGTTCAAAATCAGTTCTTGTTTCAAAGTAAAGATCAAGGGCATGTTTCACCAAGAACCAGAAAGTAACGACACAAAGAAGCTACTTCATGGATCTGCATAATGCATAAGATGCATACGGTTTCTGGTAAAAGACCGAAGATTTCGAATTCTCATCACCATGGTTACAATATGGAGTGAATGGAAGGGGAATGGATGAAGAATGGATGTGTGGTGTAATGGGGAATAACTGTTTTGGAAATATAAAACAGCTGGTGAGATTCCTCAGGGTAGCCCTAGCCCATAGGGTTAGGTGCCTATAGGAGTCTACCATTTTTTGTGTGTGGTGTTGTTTTTTCTGTTGTATAAATATTTGCCATGGCCGTTGGCTCTTAGCGCAACTAAAATCTTATCTTATCTTATCTTATGAGGAACATAGACAGGCTAGCTAGTTCGTCACTTAAAGCAGAGTCAGTGGCATCAAGTATGGGGGGGGGACACCCCCCCCCCCCAGATGTTGTCGGCCATGCAGTCAGTAAAAAAAATAACCGAGTCGGCGCAAAGCGCAGTGGTTTTTCGTAAATAGAGTCCATTTTTATTTGAAAACAGTCTGTTTTTCTGAAAATCAGTCGAACTGTTTTTTTTTTTCTTGAGAACAGTAGTTTTTCTGCAAAAACCGGTAAAAATGACCAGCCAGTCGGTAAATACCATCCCCCCCCCCCCCCCAAACATTTTGTCTAGTAACGGCTCTGAGCAAAGTAATTAGAAATAGTGGTGTGATTGTTCAGTAGGGAGTATGAGAACCACTTACGGTTTAAGAATAAGTTTAAAAATGTGTGTTAGGTAATTTAGTTGTCAGTGGAAGAAGGAGGATCGAAAAGGGTAAGGGGCTTGGGAATTGGGGAGGAAAGTAGATTGAGCGTATTTGAGTATTTGAGAAAGCTGACACTGAGCGGGTTGAACTAAATTTTCGATTTCAAATAAAAAAAAGTGTTTTTCAGAATTATAGTTTTTGAAGGTAATCTGTTGCCCGCCTTGCAGAGGTGACTTGTCGTCCCACATTTAAGACGGCCTATTGGCATTTGAATATGCTGGTTGTGTATAACTGAATTGAGTTGAAATCGACAGGACCCGATAGTCTGAATGAAGAAATATTGGCCTCTGGGACCCCATCGAAAACATTGATTTTCTTCATTGAAGCCAGGGGGTTCAAGTGACGCTGACAACAGCTGGGAAGCGTTTGTTATCTTTGAAGAAACCTGGTAGAGTTTCAAAGAGTTCACGTATTTCAGACTATACACTACTGCTACTTGTGCTTTCAGGGTGGTTCCAGTCGTTGCAGGCGGTGGTATAACTAAGTCATATAACCGATCTTCTTGTGCGTCACTTCATCCGACAGACGATTTACTACATGGTATTTGCCAGTGCCTGGAATCCGATCAACACCGCAAAATTCTACTAAATTTTAAACCGAACTGTACATATGAAGTTAAGACAAGACGTACTTACAATTCTGTGCAAAAATTTGACGAGCCTCATGCCCATTCATCTGAGCGATTTTTAAAAACATGTTTGGCGTATTTTACTATGTTTTATAACAAGCCATGAATTTCAAATTTTTCTTGGTCGCCTTGTATTGTAATGTCAACTTGTCAACGTTATGAATGAATGAATGAATCTTTTTACTAACCCAGTTCTATAAAATAGAAATAGTGGAGCACATAGAAAAAAGAAAGAAATACAACTTAAATTAAGATAAAATTTTTATTACATCAAAACAAACGGACAGGACCGTGATGCGGAGAAAACGCGACGACCGACAGATTCCTATGCAGCTTGTCAGGTTACTGAAAACTTTATTTATCATCTTTCGATTTTTATACCAAATTGGCAAGTAGAGGAGGAATTTACAGTAGCGGAAGTATGCTATTCGAATAGCTGCTACATCCTTTTTTTCAGCAAGGGGTAAAGTCCAGAATTTTTGCATTTATATTATGGTGAACAAATCTGAACTGATTTGAATTAAATGATAAAAATGGGTTTGCAACTTACGCAACAACTTCCTCTTTCTTCTCCAAAAGTTCTTCAATGTCTCGCCTCCTTCTGGCTGGGCAGGCAGCAATTGCAGCAGGGGTTGAGAAGCATGTTGCTGTTGTTGTCAAAGTACCGGCTGCTACGGTGGTGGTAGATGAGAAGACAGTTGCTGTTACAGTGCTGCAAATCAGAATAAATTAGTATTTTCGCTGACACAAGACGGGGTTACAAAAAAGGAAAAAAAAACATGATAAAAACAAAGTACACAAAACACAATGATTCACGACTAGCCTAGATACACTTACTCACTAGAACATTAGGCGGGTCAACGTAAACTCGGCCAGATACTTCAAGGCCCGTGAAGCAGCTTGCCTTTCTACTCCCTCACACTTTATGTTTGGGTCAATAATTCCGAAATCGCGCGTGAATTCGGGATTTGGATGCCAATATGGAAGATCTTGTTGTTGTTGTTTTTCAGAGTCACTTTAAATATCTTCAGATCGTTGAGAATTTGCATTTCTCTACTATAGCTGTGCCCTTACCACAAGAAATAGTTATGGGTATTCTTCTTTTCTTTTTGAGACATAGGGTAGTTAAATGCCCGGATTTTGACGTGAAATGCCGAGCCATTCAGTTGAGATTTAAAATGCAACGTTGATGTTTCCGCATTTGAAGGAAGAATGGAATGACCTCCTTTACTTTTTGTTGGATGGAAGTTGTTCAGGTTTTCCAAAAATTGAAAGCAGAACTACAGTAGAGGTGGGCTTCTTTTGACGTTAGTTAACTTTGAACGTCTCATTTCCGTCTACTTGTTGTGAACAGTCAACTACCAGTCAGGCAAAATTACTAACCAAGGCCTCTTAAAAATACCTGAATGGGTACTTTCGGTCGCGATTATACCATTTATGCCAAAACTGAACTATTCACACCTCGCACTATTTACTGTTTCCGTTCCCATATTTAAAACTATCTGAATACTATGAAAGAAGGCTCTGCTTTTAAAAAAGTGTTTTAACAGCCGTTGGCTGTTTTCCCAGGCTCATCGACTTCTAGCAAAATTTCGGCAAAATTCAGGTACCTGGTTTTGCGCATCAATACCGTGATACACGAACACTCGTTGGGAGCATAATGCGCATGGACATAGTTAGCTGTGGCAAGCGCAGAGATTAGTGAGGTTTCGTGAGCGGGTTTAGAATGGAGCAAACGAAATTCGGGTCCCGGGTTTTAACGGAAGTCTGACGAATGAAACTAAAAACAGTTGCACTGAGCTTTCGATTATAAGACGGAAAAGTCCGAAACACGCCAGTGAACCTTGAGAAGAACAAGAAATGTCACCCGAACGAATCATTAAAATTGTTTCATACCATGTGTAAACCAATCAAAAATGTTTGTTTTGGTCAGTTATGGTGAGGTCTCTGGCTCTTCGCTAGGCACACGGCGATTCTTCATCGGCCCGAACTGTTAGTTATCAATGAGTATTTATATAAAGCTTGTTCCACCCTTCTAACAATAGTAATTATTATTTACTCTTTTCGTTCCAACCTCGTAGAAAGTTACTGCGCCGACTGTTCCAACCACAATATTTTGCCGAAACTAGAAACTACGAACTAACTACGGTAAGTAGGGTGGAACACGCTCATACAATTGGCGATTCTAGTAGGCGGGGATTTATATATATATTGATATAGCGCCCGTATGCAGACTCTAGTTTCAGTTTCGGGGATTGACCGTACCGGTTGGTTCTATGCAATCGGGAGATCCAGTAGGATAAGAAGTAAAGAAACGAACGAAGTTTTATTTAAGATTCTGTCATAACGTGTTGAGTTTGAAGAAATTAGACTCATATGAGAGTAATTGGCTAGACTAGTACATAGTCTGCCTTTTTTTTAAGTCTTTTTCAGACAAAACTAGAATGGCCGTGCTGAGTTTCTTGAATATTTTTACGACCATTCTAAGTTTGATAAAAGAAATTCAGAAATTAGTCTCACAAATAGGCAATTGGTTAATTTAGACGTTTTTAAATCTTTAATTAAACAGAATAAGAAAAGCGCTGTTGAAAGATTGTGAAATGACCTAACAAATATTACTTCAGTCCAAGCTTACTGCTATGGGACGTTTTCGCGTTGATGGCTGTAGAACGGGTGAACCCTATCTACCCAAAAATGAGAAAATCGGCCGGACGTTGACCAGCTGAGGAAGATGGGTTAATCCTTCCACGCGGAAATGCCCACTCGGCTGAGTGGGAGCATATGAGTGGGAAGTCCACATTTTTTCTGTTTTCAGTCTGTGCAGACCTTTTTTCTATCCATGTTCACGTCTACGCTGACCTCGGAGCGGTGTTGAACGGGAGGCGTCCATCGAGCTGGATGGCCCGTTCACCTGTTCATCCGTACACGCGAAAATGACAAAAAGATCGACGGCATCCACGCGAAAATTTCCGTCGAGCTCGACGGGACCAGAGCCATCCACGCGAAAATGTCCCACTCATCAGGATTGAATACGCTAAACGGATACGTCAGTTGACTTTATTAGAGCGATATTTTGACCTTTCTTGGCACGGATCCTCTTCAGCCTACAAGCTAGAAACATTATATGCTCACTTTTTTGTTGTGAGCCGAAAGAGGGCTTATGCCAAGAAGGGTCGACAGATCAATCGAGTAAAATTAGTTGACGTAACATCAGCCGTTCAACACAGTCGACCATAAAAGGATCGAAGATTCTTGACGATTCTGATTTAACTGATTTGAGCTTGATTAAAGAAATTCAGAAATCAGTCTCGGTCAGCTGAGGTCATGCTTTTTTACTTACTAGTAAGTAGGCTAAGTAAAGTAAACTTCATAAAGGTTCAAATCAGGTAAGGTTCGGCCATCAAGGTTCAAAAGGACGGAGAGTTCACAGAGTGTACAAGGACAAAAAATACGAAAGAAAGAAAAGAATTCTGTGTTTTTTCAGTTACAGAGTCTGCTGCTATTTCATCCGAAGATTCATGATGAGATTTCGACAAAACCGAATTCTATTACGGTCCATGACTTTTATGGAGGTTACCTCCCCCCCCCCCACTACGGTGAGATGGACAAACTAACTGGTTTATTAGCCCGATGAAAAATTTGTAGCCTGCGTAGTAGTATGGTAGTAGTACGAAAAAGTTGCATGTAATAAATACTATGTAATAGCAAAGAATACTATCATTTAATGTGCCTCAGACTGGTCCAATCTTATGTAGTAGTATGTAATAGTATCCTGTCTTGCCATAGGAGCATCCAGTCTTGCTAATAGTAGCATATAGTAGTATGCAGTAACACGGTAGCCTTGAAGTAGAAGCATGTAGTAGCATCATTAGTACTGCATGCTACTTTTTCGTACTACTTCATAGTACTATTTTGAGATAAATTTTTCATCGGGAGCCTCTTCCAACTTTAAGCTATTTGGAAAATAAACTTGATTGATTAAATTAACACTGTCCTACCTTTGGGAGAAGAAAAATCGAGGAGCAGCGTCCACTTCTTCCTGAGGGATATCGGCGGCAGCGTAGGCGACAAGGCACAAGATCAAGAAAGCACGCATGTTTATTTTCGAGGGCCGAAAAACGATCTGATCCATAGACCTTAGTCGTCTACTATATATAGTCGTAACAACGGCAGTTGAACAATGCAGAATCCGGTTTTAAGGGTAACAAATGGAGAATTATGTGATGTAGCCACCAAAGCGGGTTTTGTGTGAATTTGCTGTTAGAGCTCTTTGAGTTGATCTGTCTACTAGTTTTAGCGTGATCGCACCACACCATTTTTGGGATCCCAAAACGTAAGTGGAGGGATTCCTGTGACATCGCAAAAGTTGTTCGTCTGTCCAGGGACCCATAAATTTCCTGTAATACCTCGCCATTCAGGGGGCTTGTCAATAAGATGTCTCTGATGTGCTCTTGACCAAGCGTCAGATAGTTCGAGAAATACCCACGGGGATAAAATACCCGACTATCCAGATAGACAAAATTGTTCGCAGCTGTTCTAGTGAACTAGGAATATTTCTCTGTAATGGAAGAGTATCCTGGATCTTTTGTCCTAGCTTAGGTACCTGGTGGCATGCTGAACAGTCCCAACAAATTTTGTCTATCTGAGCAAGAACGCCGATTCGACCCAAGCGGAATTTTTGGAAACTAGGTGAGGCTCGGGCAACATTGAAGCATAGGAAATGACAAGCCCCCTGAATGGCCAGTCATTACAGGAAATTTATGGGTCCCTGGTCTGTCCGTCCGTCTGTGAGCACGATAACTCTCGAAGGGAAGGAGATATTTTGATGAAACTTGGTGTGAGGGTTCTTAGGTCAAGGGAAAAGTCGAGTTCGTAGATGGGCTCTGTAGCTCTATATTTCTTGACAACAAGTGCTTCAGATGCTCAGTTTCAAATCCTGACCAGATTCGATAACTGGGGGGGGGGGGGGGGGTGTCACGAACAGCGCCCACTAGCGACTGTACGGACGGGTTTTACAGCTGGCAACCCTTTGCCGACTCAAAGACAGGGTTGCCACATCAGAAAAATTTGGAGAGTGACTTTTGGCTGAGACAGAGAGTGAATTGGGAGTGAAATTCTATTTTCATGAAAAAACGTGAAATGGTCATTTTTGGTCGGAATCACTGTTGCAAAAATGCTTTTCGGCGGAATCTCAATCGGTTCATAATCCTCCGAGCATGACTAGCACGGAAAAAGTCCCAAAAAGTCCCCTTCTTCACTCCCACCGAAAACAAAAACTAACTTTTTATGTAGTACAGACAGAGTGGAATGCCTTAAATCACTTGCATTGAGTTGAATTCCGCGTTTATTTTTGTGTTTTCTGTTGTCACACTATTGTGCGACAAATCTGGATGTTTACATAAATAGAGTGAATTTTATGTCCTACGTAGGACAAGACTAAAGAGTGACAAAAAAAAAATAGTGACAAGTGACAATTCACACTATTGTGCGATATATCAAGGACTGTTCTAAGGTCGCCCGAACCTCCAAAAATAGGCCCTAAACAGATATTGGTTTAAACACTTACTCTATTCAACATAGAGCTTCTTTACAACTGTACACACTTCTGGAGTGTATACTTGTCGCAGAACTCGAAAAGAAGACCCGCATTAGCTTCGAACTAATGTAACAATTTATCTATTACACTTAAATAAGAAAAGACTTCAATTACTGATAATAATATAAGAGAAGATAATTTCGCACCAAATACTTTTCTACAAAATACTATATTAAACAAATAATAAGTTTAATTCCTAATATAACTTTGATAATTCGAGTTCTGTGACATACCTTCCTTTTCAAGGGAAAACAACGAGAAAAAAAATCTCACATAAATAATCACAAAATTTGATCCACAGGTACTGAATCATCACTTCAACGTCACCTATTCACTGATAATTTCACTTCTTCTGTAACTTATTAAAAACTAAAAATGTCCTTGACTGATCTTCCTCTGTAGCTTCTTCAGCCCCAACGGGAGGCTGTCCCCTACTCTTGGCGGGCACAAGCTTCCTGGTGCCATCGTGGCCACCAGCGTTGGGGACACACCCTTAATCGCGTTTTTGTTTTCGTTTTTGCGAGTAAGGCATCGCCCTAAATGCGCGCGGTTGCTTGTTCTCGTCGGACTCTGCAATCCGAGATCCAGCTTCTGATGCGTCATTTGCAACGGGAGAAGCTGCTGCTGCTGCTGGTGCAGGCCGTGAGTACGGTAGTACTCTATATTCAAGCGGTCGCTCATTCTCGTCTGATTTCCTCGTCCGGGAACCAGTCTCTGATGGGTCCTTACGACCAGAAGAAGGCCTATTGCTCTCTTTCGTCGTCTGGTTTGACCGGTCTACTGATGCAGTTGGTCGTGAGGATCGCGGCTCTTCTCGTGACAATCTAGGCCTGTGCGGCTGTTGGTCTTTTGGCCGATCCACTGCTGCAGCTGGTCGTCGTGAAGATCGCGACTCTTCTCGTGAAAATCCAGGCCTGTGGGGCTTTTGGTCGTTTCGCCTGAATGGGGGTCTTGGCCCCGTCTGCGGCCTCCTATAGCAGTGGTTCCCAACCTTTTCCGTCTCCCGTACCCCCAATTAAGGTCCGAAAAGGTTGCGTACCCCTTTTTGAAGAATCATTATTCTATTATTCTTCTAAGATCTGTCAAGATCAGAACACCAAAAAGAAGTCATTTATTGTCATAAATGATAGGGGTTTACTGTGTAAAAATATACAAATAAATTGGATACTAGAGGCTGCATGGTTGTCAATTTCAATATGTTCCGTAAACTGGTCAAAGATTCATTTTCGAATTCGGAATTTGGGACCTTCGCCCGCGTACCCCTTTGGGTACGCGTACCCCCGTTTGGGAACCACTGTCCTATAGGGCTGTGGCCTGTGCGCTGGTTTAGTAGGATTCGACAAGCGAGGGTGGGAAGGTATAGGGTTGGGTTTTGCCGGCTCTGCTGGCGGCACGTGATTTTGGCTTGCCAGCTCAGCAACTGCTGGCGGCACAGGAGAGGGTGATGACTCGCAATATGTAATTTCGTCACCTATCTGTGAAAAGAGAGAAAAAATAATAATTGTATTTACATATGTACATTTCCCCCCGCAGTCCCATTTACAAATAACAAGTTTAATTCCGTTAATTAATATAACTTTGATAATTCGAGTTCTGTGACAGGGGTGCTGGAGGTGGGCACCGGAAATCTCGTAAAACGCTTCAACATAAGCTAGGACGACGAAACTTGAAAGGCGTATCAGGAAACCGACCAGATTAACTTGGAAATAATCACTTCCCCGATCCGGCCATCGTGGGGGGAGTGAAGGGATGGGAAATCCGGAAACTAGTAACGTGCATAACTTTAGAACGGGTAATCGGACATGCATGAAACTTGACAGTTGTCAAGAACAAGTGCTTCAGATGCTCAGTTTCAGATCCGGACCAGATCCGATAACTGGGGGGGGGGGCGCTGGAGGGGGAAACCCGAAAATCTCGTGAAAAGCTTCCACATAAGCTAGCACTATAAAACTTAGCAGGCATATGAGGGAACCAACCAGATTAACTTGGAAATAATCACTTCCTCGATCCAGCCATCGCGGGGGGAGTGTAGGGATGGGGAATCCGGAAACTAGGAACATGCTTAGCTTTGGAACGGATAATCGGACATGAATGAAACTTAACTATTGTGAAGAACAACTGTATCAGATTTTCAATTTCAAATCTGGGCCGAATCCGAAAACTGAGGGGGGGGTAGAGGGGGGGACCGGAAATCTCGTGAAATGCTTAGGGTCGATGGATCGGGATGGAACTTGAAGGGTACAAAGCATTACCCCTAGATCCTTTATTGACAAAACAAGACCGGATTGTGTCACAGTAGAGGGGGTTTTCCCGGATTTCCGGTGATAACGAGTTAGGGTGGACCACGAAACTTGGCAGACATATTAGGTACTCGGCCAGGTCTACTCGAAAATAGTTCCTTTCCCGATCCGATGATCGTGGGGGGAGTGGAAGGATGGGGAGTCTGGATTCTAGTGACATGCATAACTTGGGAACGGGTGATCGGACGAGCATGAAACTTGGCAAGTGTCAAGAACAAGTGTTTCAGATGACCAATTTATAGTCTGGAACGGATCCGATAACTTGGAGGGGGGGGGGGGGGGGAACTGGAGTGGGGGTGCCGGAAATCTCGTGAAACGCTTAGAGTCGAGAGATCGGGATGGGACTTGGAGGGAAAAACAAGCATAAGCCGTAGATACATCATTGACAAAACAGGACCGGATCGTGTCACAGTGGGGGAGTTGTAGGGGGTTTTCCACAATCCCGATGATCACGAGTTAGTGTATTTCCAGATGTGCTATGACCGTGAAACTTAGCAGGCATGTTAGGGACTCTATCAGATTGGCTTAAAAATAGTCCCTCCCCCGATCCGATCATCGTTTGGAGGAAGAAACAATTGTCAATGAGTGGTATAACCATTTCAGATTTACTAGATCAAGCCCATTTTCTGATGAAATGAAATCGGGCGAGAGATCCAGCTTTGAAAACTGCAAACCGTATCTAACAAACATGCTAACTGTTCTTACAAGTACCATATGAGCTCTTGTTTTTTTGTCGGACTTGTAGTTCCGGATTCGTCCGAAACCGGAAATTTGGCAGAAGTAAGGCAGGAAGTTTCGATCCGTTCAGATGATTAGCTGTTTGGCCTGGACCTGTTTTAATAGTAAGAATGTCTGGCGATGACTGGATCTGGCGAAGACAAGACCCAATTGTCTGGATCAAATATTAAATTTGTAGGGATCCCATCTAAACCTTTGGTCTTGTTCATAGCGGCGGTTGAGAGGGGGTGTGAGGTTGAACTCCTCCCACGCCTCTGTGAACCGTCCGTTCAGTCGTATGTTTTGAGCTTGTCCGAATTTTCAGAACAACAGACGTATCTTCTGAGCTTCTCAGAATGGCATTCACATGCTTGAGCTTGCGAACCTCGGAGAACCTTACTCTCAATCATACCTGTCGACCTTACCAGAATGACATAAAGGGGCGTAAAAAAGAGGTTAAATCCTGTAAGCTTTTTCGGGCGAACCCCGAAAGTTTAAGTCTAAGATTTGGTAAACGTATGTTTTCAGTTTGTTAGAATGACAGTCGTATCTTTTGTGGCCGATGCTGCTCGCTTGAATGAAATAAGGCTATTCGAATTTCGGGTATCTAACGGTAGTAGATTCCAAACAGTCGGCGCCACAAATCTAATAAAAAAATTAGCTCTTTTTGGGATCGCAAAATGTAAGTGGAGGGATACCTATGACATCGCGAAAGTTATTCACTTAAAGAGAGTATAAGATCCGATCAAAATGCGTTACTTCGTTGCTCAGCTACTTACGAATAATCAGTTTTCATATAGTGGAATTTCCCTGTCGGATTTGTGGTACCTCTATGCGCTTGTACCTATGTTGTATGCTTTACGAAAACCATTTACCAAAAATGAGTGTTAACGACAAAGATAAGTCGCGTTTCTATTGAGATTCAAATTTTCCGTGTCATAGAAGAATTTTGCGTTGTGAGGACGACCATATATATTCTGAACGTCATACTTGGGCGAGTAGTGAAAAATCCCTAAAAACTATCCAAATAATGCAGTGTATTTAGGTAGATGATACAAAACAAAAGTTGGTTAACAAATAAACTGTACATTTGTACGGGCCTCATTTGCACAGACAGGCGGTGAAAACAATAAATACGGCGAGCTTTTGGAACGAATCGCTCTAGCCTACTACCTAACAGACAACCGTAAAAAAAGAATATGTTGAGCTATTTTACTCTTTATTTTGGCTAGTGTTTGACGAATTCGGAATCGCGGATGAAGATTGTGGATCTCGGTGATTTAATGTTTTGTCTGGAACAAAGAGTTGACGGGACATTCTCAGCTTACTGTGTGAGAAATCCGGGTTGCGTTCCAGGAACTGAACAATTGTTAACAATCATCAACTTTCTTTCGGGTCGGAGCTATCTGAAGCTTTAACAATTGTATACTTTTCTCGATTCTTCAGTTGAGAACTTTTCCTACTGATGCTTACCAACTATCGTTGCAAAATAGTTAAGGGACATGTCGTACTTAATGGTAGTAATTCATTCTACTTCAGTAGTATTTCCATCCATTCTCAATCTCCAGATTCTCCACTTCATTAGTGTATGCTATCTCCTCTATTAGCATCACACTGATTATCATGCTTGTCACGTTTGTTCTCCTTACGTGAGTGTCAAGTTCCCGATCATTGTTTCCCAAAAGCCTATTGGTCTGAAGACCGGTTCGTGCAAATTTTGCCAAGATTTCATCTAAGGCAAAGGAATATGGAAAGAGGCTAAAAACTGGAAGTATAGCCAAGTTCTAAAGTGCTCAACCATCTCAGAATATCTCAGCAGAAACTCTTTTATCCTTCTCACTATAGTAACTTTTGGTTACTATTTTCGTTCCAACCTCGTGAAAAGGTACTACGCTGACTGTTCCAACCTTCTCACAATAGGAAGTAATAGTCACGATTTGCTGACAACGCTCGTGAGCGTATTCGGCGTGACATGATTACCTCGATCAGCCCGCGGCAAGATATTTTGACGAAAATAGGAAAATGCGTTCCAGCCTTGTCGTCAAGAAGCCAGGATCCGTGACGTCATGTGCAGTAACTACGGCAAGTAGGATGGAACACGCTCTATGTAGTAGGAACGGAAATCGCAGGTTGGCGGGACTTGAATTTCACAGAGCGTGTTCCGCCCTACTTACCATAGCTACCTCGCATGACGTCACGAATTCTGGCTCTTTGCCGTCAAGGCTGGAACAATTTTTCTATTTTCCAGCAGAATATCATGCCACGGGTGAATCTGACCAATCATGCTACAGAGATGCGTAGTTACCAGGTTACGAGGTTGGAACGAAAATAGTAACTAATAGGTACTATTCTCAGAAGGGTGGAACACCCTCACAATCAGGATCCTGGAACGCGAAAACTTAACAATTGTCAACAATCGCCAAGTTCTGGAATGCAACCTCGGAATCGCGAATGAAGAGAGACAACTTTCATGCGGTTTATCTTGAGTAAAGTGTCGAGAGGTGATTACAAAATGTGTTTATTTGTACAAACAGGAGGCGAAAATAATAAATATGGCTCGCTTTGGGAACGAATGAGTTTGCTCCCTAACAGGCTGGGTAGCTTGCGCCAACAGTGGTGCAAAGCGGCCTGATGGTGTTCTTAGATGTCACTGTGGTAGTAGTTGAGGAAGTGGAGACTCCAACTGAGGTGGTGGAGAAAAGGAGAGTGATGAAGCGGGCTGAGGCAAGATCGAGATTGCGACCTGAGTAGCAGTCATTGCCAAGACCAAGGATGGAAACCTCATCGTGAGAGCTCTCGATCGATGGGGCGGCGGCGTCTTGGGTGGGAGATTCTTCTGGCCTAAAAAGCAAATGAAAATTAAAGAACAGCAATCTTCTGATTTTATTTGTAATCTTAAAGCTTACCTTAAAAGGCAGCTTATTTTTACATCTGACGTTTGAATAATCAACTCTTTCAAACAAATTTGGAGCTAAGATAATGTGTTGTCCCCAGATGGCCCATCTATTCACCCCTCCCCTCCCGTCTTCCGTGCGTCGGTCCGAGAGGAATACTGGCAATCAGTTTTCACCATATCCTGCTAACTCTTCTGCCCAGTTTTTACGTAGTTTCATCCCATCATTTATTTCTGGTCATATCTAGGTAAGTGTATTAGTTAATTTGTTTCGTGTCTGTGTATTTCGTAAATTTGTATTCCTCTTCTAGCTTTTAGCTATTTGGATTAAACTTGATTGATTGATTGAATACAGTGAAATATTTTTACTCATCTAAAGGATTTTGTATTTCTTCACCTGGGGCTTTCACCGAGCTTTCACCTAATGTCCAGAGTTTGTGCTGCCTGCACGACAACCGAAAATTCATCCAGACGCGGAGGATTTGAATTTTAACAAAGGCCTGCTACAGTGCTACTGGTGGCGACATCGGAGAAGCTACGGCCGTAGAAAGGTAGGACAATATTTAGGATACGTCTTGCAAGGAATCTGGCATTTTTCTTTAATTTTTCGGCAATGGCTTACATTTGTAGCTGTTAAAAATTTCAAGCATAGAGGACAAGCACATAGAGGTCTGTTCACTCTTGCATTGGTACTCTCTACGACCTGGCTCGCAGAAAAGCCACATTGAAGAGCAGGTCTTTCAGACTGAGTACGCAAGTCTTGCCTTGTTGTAAATAAAAAATAATATAATAAGAATAGCCGCATTAAGAATGTTATTCAGGCATACAGCCAAGTTTTTGCGATGACAACAATGTTTGTTGTTTTTGAAGTCACTGAACTTGAAAGCCACCAGCAGGACGCGAGAGCAATCACATGAGCTAAAGCAATGTCTTAGCAAGAAACGGGAGCGATACAACGTCTTTGCATGTGATACAATTGAGCTGACGCATTCGTTTAGCATAGTCAACAACGATTCGAAGCCAGACTGGAATAGAGGAATAATCTTCCCAAACTTGGTTTTCACCCTGTAGAACTCCATTTAGCGAGGAGACACTGATTGCAGAGAAAACAGATCAAGAGAAGGATAAACAGTGACTGGAAATACGTGACCTGGAAAACTAATTACAGGGGTCCAGTATCGACTTTCGACCATATGCCTGCACTGTCAGAAGTTAACTTATAATACGAGGATGCGCGGTTTCAACAGATAATGCGTAACATATAACACTTCGGAAGTTATCTGTTGTGTTTGAAAACATTATGCATGAAATGTTCTGCATAACAAGCTGGAAGACCCAAAAAAGCATCTACTGATTTTACTCCTTATCGTCATGATTTTTGGCAGATTTTCGGTTCTTCCTGATGGTAATGCTTACTATGCATAACATTTTGAAACCCACAGATAACATCCGAAGTTTTATCTGTTACGCATTATCTGTTGAAACCGCGCATCCTCGTGTTATCTGTTATGAAACTTCTGACAGTGTGGGCGACGTCAGGCTACAGAGCCTTGTCACAAGGAAGCATTTGAGGTATTTAAGGTAACATACTTAATTTCAGCAGCCTGGCTTACACCATCGTCCTCAACCAATCGTCTTCTTCTGGCGCAAGTAGTAAGGCCGGTTATCGAGAAGCAGTCTGTCTTGACAGTAACGGATTGTGTGGTGGTGGTGGTCGATGAGAAGGAGGTGAGTGTAGTGGTTCTGCAATGAGAAAATACGTCAGTTCTATGGAATTCCTGAAGCTAGATCACAATTTAACCCCTCCCCGAAGGGGGTGTCGGACGCAAAATGTTTGAAAACCGTGCGGGTCGTGGTTAATAACTGTGGAAAGCCAAGAAGAAGAGAAGGAAGTCAGAAACAAAAGATAGACCTGTTGGCTTACCAAGTCTTCCCAAATGAAAACAAACGAAAATCCCGAGGCGACGGTCAATGTTCAAAGGAAAATGCGCAGTAATGTTAATAATAATACCAAAAATTCGACACCGATTCGAGGTTACCCAAAACGCTAGCATCATTTGAACTAGTTTTTTTCTGGTCCAAACCCGAACAAGTTTGCACTTCTTACTGCTCTTACTGCTAGGACGATGAAACTTGGCAGGCGTATCAGGGACCCGACCAGACGAACTTGGAAATAATCAGTTTTTCGATCCGACCGTCTGGGGGGAGTGGAGGGAGGGAAATCCGTAACATTGAGTCGTGTGTACTTTTGAACGGGTGATCGGATTCGAATGAAACTTAATAACTGAATCGAAGACATGTCTCTGATGTCCTACAGACTCCGATACAGACTCTTCAAAACCGGGCTCTTCGAATTTTACAAAAATATTTACCGTCCCCTTCTTCTTATCCTAACAAAACTACAACTGAAACTCTATATTTGTTAACTAATATTTTGCCTGTTTCAGAATTATTCACTCTTCATTCTTTTTTATTTAAGGTAAAATATGACCGGTCGGAACTACCTTCGTACTTTCGTTCGAGTAATTTTTTCCCTGAGCAACCTGACCATTCTTATGAAACCCGTCATAAATGGAAAATGCAGCACCTTAAAGTAACCACCGAGAGATCGCGGTTCTCACCATATTTTTCGATCACGGGCTCATGGCATCTGTATCTACCACATATTGATTGCAGCAAATCTCTTCCAAATATAAAAAAGCAACTTCATTCTATACTTATAAATAAATTCAAGAATCATCGATAAAAAAAATAAAATATATAAAGTAAATTCTTATTTGTATGATGTTGATATGTTTTGGTTTGGGTCTACATGAGTTGCCGGCCATCGGTAGCCCTCGCTTGCGCATTGTTTTTTTTTGTGGGATTTCGGGTTGATCCTACCGAGTGTCGGTGGGTTTGTGGGGCGGGTTCCCCTCTGGTGGTGAGTCATGGAATTATTAACATTTATTTATATAATTAGTTATATATAAAATATGTGTGTTATATATTGTACCGGGTTTTTGTCAATCGACCTTGTGTCCCCGGCTTGACCCTCTATTTATTTTGATTTTATAAAGAAGTGTAAATTAAACCTTGAACCTTGAACCTCTTTAAGGTCTGGAACGGATTCGACAGCTGTAGGGAAGGGGGGGGGGAGAGATCGGAAATCTTGTGAAATGGTTAGATTGGAGGGATCTGAGTGGAACTTGCTGGGAAGAACAAAGCATCTGCTCTAGACAAATCGCCAACATAATCGGAATGGATCCGGATACTTGGGGGGTGGGGTGGAGGGGGGTTTCCTGGAATTCCTGTGATGGCGGTTTTGGAGATTTTCACAAAGAAACTTGGCGGACCCGACCAAACAATATCAGGGACCCGACGACCAAACTGACTTGGAAATAATAATTTTCTCGATTCAATCATCGTGGAGGGAGTGGAGGGAAGGGGAATCCCGAATATTGAGCCATGCGTAACTTTGGAACGGGTGATCGGATTCCAGCGAAATTTGATAATTGAACAGAGTACATGTCTCGTGTCTTCTTATCTCTGTTTGGTGTCAACCTTATCTGCGTTGAGATAAGAGTAATCCGAGTAGCAAATACTGCAGTTAACTTTAATCTTAATGCGGAAAAACTTTTTACAGTGTAGCTTTGTCTGTGCCTGACAGCCAACTTCACTGTAAAATGTTTCTCCGAGTAAGGATTAAAGTTAACTGCAGTATTTGCTACTGCGATTCATCTTATCTCTACTGGGATAAGATTAATCCGAATTAGAGATAATTTTATCTCAGTAGGGACAAGAATAATCCTAGTAGCAAATACTGCAAGTTTTTTTTTTACAGTGTTGAGGAACTTTGTCAAATTCTTAAAATTTCCGCTGTTACCTATTAAGCGGGTCATAAGAAAGAAAATGGTTGTTTTCAGAGAAAACCTTACCTGGATGCTAAGAAGAACCGAAGCGCAGCTTCATCAGCGCTGGCGGCGGCAATGACACAGACACAGATAAGAGCAATACGCATCATCTTGAAGCTTTTGGAAAGCACTGATAGTTACGTCGACATGAGGGTCAGTTATATAGACTGGTTGAGGTCCATCGCCGGAGGTATAGGCCGTCAAAGCTTTTGAAACAAGTTTTAAGCCAGAAAATGAAGATTTAAGAGATTATGAGATGTGGTATTGTAGTTTGACCGATCCGTGGCAAATCTTTTCTGCTAACTGTCATCGCTGTGGGTGAGATTAGAGAAGTCTCAAAACAGAATGGTAATTATTAACACTGTATACCCAGCACATAGTTACAACAAGAACGAAAAATAAAAAACAAAAGCTAAACACAACTGTTCAATATTAAGCTTAAGTCCATTTATTGGCGAATTAGCATATACGAAGCCAAAAGAATCAGAATCATTTATTTACACAAGCTATCATAGTCAAGAAGAGAACTCAATTATGGCCCTTGGGCTTACAAACTAAAAAACGACACAAATTAAGAACAGAAACTTAAGCACTTGTTAGACACTGATGGAACGAACGCTTCTAAAAACCGATTTGTTCGTGTGATAGGCGGTACCAGTTTTTCTTTGTTTTTAGACCTAGTGTCAACTCGATTCGACACGACTGGTGGTAGTAGAGCCCTATGTTTGTCACTTCTTAGAAGGAATTGGCCAAATTTGCATATTAAATTTAACCGACGGTCGTAAAGGGGTGGTAGTTGTAAGGTTGATAATGCTGATTATGTCAAGTTACAACCTGAGGCATTGCCTGAGGCACTTGGCTTCGTATTCAGTTTAGTACTTAACTGCACTATAGCTTATTGAATAGGAGGTCGGTTGGCTATTTTTAAGATCATCAGTACAACATTTATTAGTTAACCAAATTAAAAAAAAGAACATTAGTTTCAAAATAGGCAAAGTAGGTTACACAGTTCAACGTCGATTTACTAGCTTGGAGACCAGTGGAATATTAGCTGTGGCTTTTACTTATTTAGAACTAGTTATTAGTCATGTTTCGCTTTAATGTCCTTCTTTTCAGTTCTGTTTCGGAAACGTGACAGACTAACCAAACAGAACTGTTAACTACCAAACCAAGTAAGGATTTTCCAGCAACAGTATACGGATGAACCTTAGAGAATGCTGATAGGCAGAGCTGCTTGACATGCTAGTGAAGAAAGACTGAAAGTGACCCACTTTTAAAGGCAATTCGCGAGAATGCAGAATGCCGCTCCGGCCATTTCTACCGCCTTTTCCGTCGACTGTGCTATTGCCCGAGCCACCGAAGGGATGAATTGATTGTATATATATAGTAAAGAATAGTCCTGTATAAGTGTAATTTTGATATGTGATGTATAGTATCGCGAATTGAATAAATTGATTGATTGATTGATTGTTTCGCTGTGTTGTCAAATGAGGGAGGGATCAGCCCTGACCAAAACCGGCCTTAGAAAATTAGTTGATAGGCCCAATTCAGAAGCAGAGATGCACTATTGGGGGGGGGGGCAGATCAAATTTTGGACCGCCATCCCACGGTTTTTACTCAGACTCAAAGCTTAATTGTTCTTCTTTTGGTAGCTTTAAACTGTTTTTCGAATGCCCTTTGAATGTTATTTAGGGTAAAAAAAATGGTACCAAGGGGGTGGCATGCCCCCATTCCCCCCGACAAATGCTGCCACTGCTATGAGGAGCATCCACTCCTTTTTGAGTCGCATTGAATGAGCTGAATTTAAAGTTTAGCCGAAAAGGACTGGGATAGGACAATCTAATTACCCATCACTTATTCACTTAAATTGGCTTGAAGACCCGCTGAAAATGCGAAACTTCGTTGTTCCGCTATTCGCGAATAGTCGATTTTCAGATCGTGGAATTTCCGTGTGATTTGTGGTACTCTATGCGCTTGTATTTTTGTTGTATGCCTTACGAGAAAGATTTATGATTTTTTTTTCTCCAGGCAGTAAGCAATCTTCACCCAGATCCCTACTGCCCACTGAAAAGCCGCGTTTGTTGTGAGATTAAAATTTCGCGCGTCATAGTAGAATTTACGCTGCGGGGATGGCCGCAGATAAACTGGACGTCATAACTAGAGCAGATAGTGGAAATTAAGAAAATCCCTTTGCAGAATCCAAATAATTGTGTGTATTCAATTAAATGACACAATCATATATTGGCTTTTCAGTTAAACTTTAAATAACCTGTGCTCTTTATGTGTACTGTAATAAGACTGTAATATTGACAAAATTTTATACTCGACCATGTTCGCCAATTTTGTTACCACAAAAGTATGGATGGATAAACTACCATAGAAGATACCATGGTATCTGTTACCACGGTAACTGGAACTGCAATTAGTCGTTTTTGCAGTTACCGTGGTATCTGATTCTATGGTTGCTCTTCAAAAATGAAAATAATCTTGATGACTAACTCTCCTTGCCGATGAAAAATCGCCGTGTACCTAGCGGAAGAGCCGGAAGCGGCACCACAGCTGTCCCCTGCGATCGCCGTGATTGACTGACACAGGATTTGAGTTGTTGTGTTTGAGACATTATTGAGACGTTTTTCGTTCTTCCTAACCTTTTTTCGTTGCTAACCTGGTCAAATTGACCGAATCGGTACCTGATTTCGACCGATTTTTCTTCTTCTAAAAACAAAGCGAGCTGCCTTCAGGAAGCTACAGTGTTGGGGTTCTTAACCAGGTGCGTCCCGAGCCTTTCTTCAATGGGGGGGGGGGCTAACCTGGTCAAATTGACCGAATCGGTACCTGATTTCGACCGATTTTTCTTCTTCTAAAAACAAAGCGAGCTGCCTTCAGGAAGCTACAGTGTAAAAGTTGCATAATATGGACAACATCAAGCCTATAAAGAGCAAATTTCACTGATGGGTTTTGGACTTAGTCATATAGAGTAAGCTATTGCCGAAATTGTACTTTTTGAAGTCATCCCAAAAGAAAAACTGATATCCAGATTAAAGTCACAGCACTAAGTGCTAAACTTCTTTCCCACCAATTTGACAAAATGACAAAAGGTGTCTGAATATCAGTTATCAGGGTGACTGGCCATATACCGCGATAACTGCGAAAACGACTTTAAACCGTGGTATCAGATACCATGGTATCTGCAAAACGCAGCTCATCTTCCGTTCTAATAAAGAAATTTTTTCCATTTCGCCAAACGCTGGTAGTAAAAATGTCTCCGAACAATGGCGTGACGAAGCCGCACTAGGCACAATGCTCTGATGACCGACTCTTCGTGCCAAAGAAAAATCGCCGTGTGCCTCAATGTTGCCACTTATATATCTGAGGGAAATACCGCATAAAATTTTGATTATACCGCATGTCGCGAAACCGCATTCGTCTTTGTTGCCGATAAAGCGGGAATTTCGAAGCCGCTTTCGATTTGATTCGCTGAAGTCAACTACGGACCTTAATTATTAACCTAGGTCCCGTTGGAGACGGTTTCAGCTCATCTGATGACATCTGTTAGCCGAGATAGTCCACTTCCACTAGATAGTTGTTCTGTAGTTAACAATAAGGACCTGGCTTGTCTTACGTGACAGCATTCCTTGATGGTAACTATATTTAAGTATACATCATCAGGTCAGAGAGAGTTTACTGGACAATCATATATACTACATCCTCAAAAAGTACTAGCCTATCCCAGGGGGGGGGGGGGATTCTGCTTTTATGGTCTGTTTGTTTACCGAAACAACACGTTTAACTTGAAACCAACTTCTAACTTGTTGCCAGTACAGGAGGGCGCTGTGCGAGGCTTTTAAGTCCTCCAGTCCGACAAACTAGCCACACCCAGACCGTCTGTGGCAGGGTTGCCACATGTCGCACGATAGTGTGAATTGTCACTCTATTTTTTGTGTCACTCTTGTCCTACATAGGACATAAAATTCACCCTATTTCTGAAAATGTCCAGATTTGTCGTACAATAGTGTGACAATTCCAGAAAGTACAAAAACAAACGGGGAATTCAACTCAATGCAAGTAATTTTAAAGCATTCCACTCTGTCTGTGCTACATAAAGAGTTAGTTTTTACTTTCGGTGGGAGTGAAGAAGGGGAATTTTTGGGATTTCCTTCGTGCTCGTCATGCTCGGAGGATTCTGAACCGATTGAGATTCCGCCAAAAAGCAGTTTTACAGCAGTGGTTCCGACCAAAAATGACCATTTCACGTTTTTTCATGAAATTAGAATTTGACTCCCAATTCACTCTCTGTCTCAGCCAAAAGCCACTCTCTAAATTTTTCTGATGTGGCAACCCTGGTCTGTGGTGGTCAATACAATCTGGCTACATTGCCTAGCCCTTGTGGTGTAGTATTCTCGGAAAATGGGTATGTATCGCTGTAGCCGGTTGTGTTTACTCGTGGGGGGGGGGGGGGGGTGCTCATGGTCTTTTAACTATGCCTGTTAACAAGAGGGGCATAGCTCATAGGTTTGTGTAGGTGGTACAGGGCATAGGGGATAAATATTTTCTGCAGGTATCGGTTTAGTGCAGAAGCTGTAGTCCACAAGTGAAAATTAGAAATGGTATCTTACGAGTGGATTTGATGGGGTGGTACAAATGTGCGGAAGGGGCGGTCAGATTGAAGGTGCTGTGTGTTATAATATAGCCTACTATGGGATGGTATAGAGATAAATATTTTCGGCGAATATAGGTGTAGGCTATTGCTTTAATTATAATTTAGTGAAAATAATAACGTATTGGTGGATACGGTGTGTTGGTATACAACGTACGAAGGGGTAGTATGGCTCAGGTGAAGTCATCAGGTGATAACCACTGCTTGGATATTGGTATTTATTGGGTGTATAGAGCGGCGGCGCGGTCTCAAATTTCTTTGAGACCGGGAATATATATAGAGGGTAGATTCTCTAAACCTCTAAATCTTCTAAACCTTTTGCGATGGATTGTCAAGTTAATAGAAGCTTAGACTAAAAAAAAAAAGGTACCGTCCGGGGGGGGGGGGGGGAAAGCCAGCACATTTTTTCTCTCATTTATGGCAGATTTTCACCAAAGAAAAGTTTTTGACCCTTTCTCTCCCCGAAATACTAAAAAATCGCCGCTTTTTGAAAATTTTGGGCATGCCACGAATTTTACCGCATTTTTGGTTGAAGGGTACTGCGGAAATGCCGCCTTTTACGAGGCCGGCAATGCGAAGCGGTGCCGGTCGAGTGACAACACTGGTGTGCCTAGCGAATAGCCGATAAAGTCACCACAGCTGTCTAAAACAAGAGCTACGAGCTCATATGGCACTTGTTACGAGTAGGTGGTACAAGATAGTAAAAGAGAACTTCACAAAACACCCCGCCATCCAGAAATGCGGTTGGGACCTAAAATTAGGATATCTAGTTTCACTCAAGTCTGAAAATTTCCGACATTGCATACAATCCATTGCCAACCTTCCAAGTTTCAACCCAAGAAATCCACTCGCCATGTCCCTAGACGTGCCCAAGATTTCCGGTACCCCCTTCCAATTCCCCATATACCGCGGCCGAACATGGTTTGGACTCCTAACTGGATCATCTGAAGCATTTTCTCTTACCCCGTATCTTTCAGTCGAATCTGAGCGTTTTTGGGAAACTTCCGGGAAATCTCCTTCCCCTCCCACCCCATCGTGGTCGGATCAGGTTCGAACCTTGAAATATGTCATCTAGGTTTATCTCTTTATCTTCCAAGTTTCATTCAAATTACTCTACTTGTTTGACCCTTATGCGAGCCACAAAATTTCCGGGACTCCCCTTCGACCTCCGCCCGCCGTGGCTGAATATGACTCGGAAACATAAATGTCGCATCTATGGTTTATCCTCTTCCCGTCCATCAAGTTTGACTGCCCATGATGGTCGGATCGGGTAAACAACTATTCTCAAGTCAGTCTTTTCGGGTCCCTGATACGTCTTCCAAGTTTTATCGTCTTACCATAAGGCCATAAGGAGATTCCGAACTTGCGGGACCGAAAGAATACCCCCCCCCCCCCAACTCCCCCACAGTGTTCGAATCTGGTCCGGTTATGTCAACGATGTGTCTAGGACTTGCGCTGGTTGTTCCCACCAAGTTTCATCCCGATTCCTCCACTCTAAGCGTTTCCCAAGATTTCCGGTTCCCCCCTCCGGCTCCCGCCAGAGTCACCGGATGCGATCTGGATTTGAACTGGGTCGTATCCGATCACCCGTTGGAAAGTTATAAGTACCTCAAGATTCCGGATTCCCCCCTCATCCACTCCTCCCCGCACCTGACATGGAACATCTGAGACGAAGCTCTTTCCACTTGCCAAATTTCATTCAAATCCAATCACCCGTTAAAAAACTGCCCGTGCCACTAGATTGCGTATTCCCAATCCCTCCACTCCTCCCACGATGGTCGGATCTAAGAAACGACGATTCTCAAGTCAATCTATTCGGGTCCCCGACACGCCTACCAAGTTTTATCGTCCTAGCACATCAGGAAGTACCGAACTCGCGCGCTTACTAGAGATCCGCCCCCCCCCCCCCAACTCCCCCACAATGCCCGAATCCCGTCCTATTATGTCAGTGACGTACCTGGAACTTGTGCTTGTTCTTCCCACCAAGTTTCATCCAGATTCCTCCACTCTAAGTGTTTCCAAAGATTTCCGGTTCCCCCCCCCCAATATCACCGAATCCGGTCCGGATTCTAAAATGGGGCGTCTGAGACACGAGGTATTTCTATATTCCAAGCTTCATTAAGATCCGATCACCCGTTCGCAAGTTAAAAATACCTCACTTTCCGGACCCTTCCCCCCCCCCCCAGATGGTCGGATCGGGGAAAGGACTATTCTCAGGTCAACCTGTTCGGGTCCCTCACACACCTGCCAAGTTTCATCGTCCTAGCACATCAGGATGTACCGAACTCGCGGGATCACTTATAGAAATTCGGATCCCCCCCCCCCCTGAACTCCCCCACAGTGGACGGATCCGGTCCGGTTATTTCAATCACGTATCTAGTTTTTTTTCTTGTTCTTGCCACCAAGTTTCATCCCGATCTCTCCACTCTTAAGCGTTTACCAAGATTTCTGGTTCCCCCGTCCAACTCCCCCCAATGTCACCGGATCGGGTCCGGATTTAAACTGGGATGTCTGACACACGAGATCTTCCTATATATCAAGTTTCATCGAGATCCGATCGCCCATTCGCAAGTTAAAAATACCTAATTTTTCCGGATTTCCCCTCCCTCCAGACCCCCCCCCCCCCAGATGGTCGGATGGGGGAAACGACTATTCTCAAGTCAATTTGTTCGGGTCCCTAACATACCCGCCAATTTTCATCTTCCTAGCACATAAGGAAGCACCGAACTAGCGGGATCACTAGAAACTCGATACCCCCCCCCCCCCCAAACACCCCTAAAGTGAGCGGATCCGGTCCGGTTATGTCAACCACGTATCTAGGACTTGTGCGTGTTCTTCCCACCAAGTTTCATCTCGATCTCTCCACTCTAAGTGTTTTCCAAGATTTCCGGTTCCCCCCTCCAGCTCCCCCCAGTGTCACCGGATCCGGTCTGGACTTAGTAGGGGACGTCTGAGACACGAGGTCCTTCCGCATATCAAGTTTCATTAAGATCCGATCACCTGTTCGTCAGTTAAAAATACCTCATTTTACCTATTTTTTCGGATTCTCCCTCCCTCCACCCCCCCCCCCAGGTGGTCTGATCAGGGAAGCGACTATTTTTAATTTAATCTGGTCCAGTCCCTGATATGCCTGCCAAGTTTCATCGTCCTAGCTTATCTGGAAGTGCCCGAACTAGCAAAACCGGGACAGACAGACCGTCTGACGGACAGAAATTGCTATCGCATCGCAACAATCGTTCTGGTGACGTTTCTCCTTCTTCACGGGGTCCCGTCAGTACCGCAACACGTCAGTTGACATAAACGTCAGTTCGCCACAGAATTCCGTCAGTACGCCAACATTTTCCGACAGTTTGCCTACACGTCAGTTGACACTAAAAAATCCGTCAGTAGACCAACACGTCAGTTGACCAACACGTCAGTAGACCAACACGTCAGTTGACCAACACGTCAGTAGACCAACACGTCAGTTGACCAACACGTCAGTAGCCAAACACGTCAGTAGACCTATACGTCAGTTCACCTAATCCTAAAATCCGACAGTTCACCTACACGTCAGTACGTCAACCGTCAGTTCGCCTACCGTCACTTCACAAAAGTGTCAGTTGGCAAAAACGTCAGTAGACATAAACGTCAGTTGGCATAAACGTCAGTTGGCAAAAACGTCAGTTGGCATAAACGTCAGTTCGCATAAACATCAGTTCACTGAGATTTTCCGACAGTTCGGTCACATATTGTTCTCGATGGGATAATTACGGAAGCTCGCCCAGGGGATTGATAAGAGGAGCCGACAATTTCCATTTCAATGAGGGCAAGAATTAAGTCAGGAGTCTCTCGTCAGATCTGATAGTTTTGATTTGCGTTACGAAAGAAAGAAGATGGTTGGAAGGCACCAGGGAAGTGAATGAAGACACTCGGATTTTGATAAATGTATTTTGAAGAGAGCTAGTTTACAACTTCAAGAGAAAAATACTAATTGCTGGGCAACTAAAACACAATAATATATTAAAAAATGCTTCGGTTATTTATAGTCAGGTATGAGTACTCCACATTTCCAAATAGCAAACGAATACAAATTTTCAAATATATTTATATGGACCATCGATGACTAGAAATTTATGAACATGGAAAATAAAGACACGGAACACAATCATCTTCAAAGAACGGAGGAATTAAGGATACGCACTAATTACTATAGGTGCAAAAAGGGTTTCTTCCGATCAAGTGTGGCCAGGCAGAGTGGGTTTCAGACCCACGTCTTTGAAGGGCATCGGCACATCCAGCGCATAGTCTATGCCCGCAAATGAAAGAATGATTCGACGATGAGAGGGTAGTTGACGCCAAGGACGAGATCGACACTGAAGAAGATGACTAGATGACTAGACTGACTAGATGCTGGTGTCAATGCGACGAATGGTACTTCAGACGGAGTTTCTGGTACATGAACCCTCTACGCATAATCCATGCACCACATTTTAATCGGCTTTGAGGTTACAGTCTCGAAAAGGGCTTACATTTTTACTATGATTCGCGACCGCGTAAGTCCCAAGAGGTTTCTTTCCGCCATCCCGTGTGGATTACACTTATAGCTGAGGCCTATCGCCGCTAACTTTGTTTTATCTGTCCCAGCTTCTGTATTTTCGTCTTCCTCGACTCACAAAACTATATGATAGATAGTATTTCATTCAGGTGGGCTCTAAGCTTCAGGGATTCGGTGAAATAGAAAGCTAAATATTTCCTTGTGATGTTGTCTGACATGACCTAGCGATCCTTCTTACAGATCTGTTGCCAGAATGTTCATCAATTTTACACAATACAGGGAAGAACAAGCATAAGCATTAGATACCTTCTTGACAGAACCAGATCATATCAGGGCTCTTTGGAGGGAGTTGGGGGGGGGGAGTCCCGGAATTCCGGTGATCGCGAGTTCGCGATCACCCATTACAAATTGTCTTAAAGAACCCCTCTTGCTTATTCTGCCTTTTGTAATATACCTAGCTCCCATACAGAATTATAAGCTTCTAAAATCCCACCTTTCTCCATTGTTTCGTTTTGTGTCTACGAAATTTAGCGCTTCTTTGGGCTTGCCGAGTTTTGACCGGACCACAACGAAACGTTTGCCGGGATCTTCAACCTCTGCTGACAACTCTTTCACACATAAGGATCTGAGAAGCTCTTGTTTCTTGCTTTTTTATTTGCTTAGTTTTCACACTTTTTAACCACGGCGCGATCAGTTTTCAAATGTTTTGCGCCCAGCCGCCGCGTCGGAGGCCAGGAAGGCTGGACATAGTCGACAAGCGCTAACAAGAAAATCGGTAATTTCAGGTGGAAAGTAAGAGTACATTCGAAAATATTCTTTTCTGGTCCATTTCATAGGAAAAAAATCATTTCTAGTAAGAGTTGTACTTTAAGAACCCGAAGTAATGCTCTAGGAAGACTTCGGTCCATTTTTCGGGGAGTTGAGGGAGGGGGAATTCGGAAATGACTTCCGTCGGTTGCGAACGGATGGTCCGATTCAATTGAAACTTTATGGGTGATACGAACCTAGATATGCAAAGAATGTGTCCGAACCTCATGCGGCCATGGTTGGGGGGGGGGGGGGCGGAAACTTTGTGACATGCACAAAAACTAAACGTATGGGCCGAATGGAATGCAAGCTTGGACATGCAGTACCAAGTTTATGCGGACTAGATTTGTCATTTGGCGTCCGAACCGGATCCGACCAAGATAGGAGGAGGATGAAGCTGGAACTGGAAATTTGCAGATATGCTCCGATTCGAGCTAAACTTGATGGACGGGAAGAGGAGATGTTAAAGATGCGAAGTTTATGGGTCCAAGTCGTATTCGGCCACAGTGGGGGACTTGGGGAGGGAGCCCCGGAAATGTTGTGGCTCGCATAGGGGTTAAACGAGTGGAGTGATTTGAATTAAACTTGGGAAGTAGAGAGATCGTATGCCTTACATAAAATATTTTAGGGTCCGGACCGGATCCGAGCAAGGTGAGGAGGGTTAGCGGAATATCCGGAAAAAACGGTAAAGAGTTTTTTTCTCGTTTCTCACACCACCTATTCGTAACAAGTGCCATATGAGCTCATAGCTCTTGTTTTAAGAGGATCTAGTGGGAGCACCGGCCAAGAGAGAAGTAATTCGTCCCTCACTGTTTCCGGTACCCTTTCGACAAAGATCGAGATTCACTGGCACTTTTTGGTCCTTCCCCTTGGGATGGTTGTTAAGCCCTTAAATGCGTTTAACTATACGTTTCACCTTCCATTTTTCAGTTTCCGTATGACTAGCCCCGGTAAAAACCTTCGCAAAAGCTTGTACTGATGCGATTACTTTGCATCTGTTCTTTCTTTAGTGACTTTACCTGCCGCGTCTGATTGCGAGCTCCCGGCCATTCTGAACTAATTTTATATGCCCAAATGTCGGCTTCCTTTTACTAATCCCCTGTGTTTTCGTCCCTCTGCTTAATTGCTTTAGGTGCCCTAGTCGGCATTGAACAATAGCCCGATATGAATCTTTAGGCTGAGTGACGGATTATGTAGGCGAACTGACGTTTATGTCAACTGACGTTTATGTCAACTGACGTTTATGCCAGCTGACGTTTATGTCAACTGACGTTTATGTCAACTGACGGTAGGCGAACTCACGTGTAGGGGAACTGACGTGTAGGTGAACTGACGTGTAGATGAACTGTCGGATTTTAGGATTAGGTGAACTGACGTATAGGTTTACTGACGTGTAGGTCTACTGACTTGTTGGTCTACTGACTTGTTGGTCAACTGACGTGTTGGTCTACTGACGTGTTGATCAACTGACGTGTTGGTCTACTGACGTGTAGGGGAACTGACGTGTAGCGCAACTGACGTGTGGACGAACTGTCGGATTTTTGGTTTATGCGAACTGACGTTTATGCGAACTGACGTGTTGCGGTAGTGACAGCGACCCTTCTTCACTAGGTTCACCGGCGTGTTGGATTGTTTCATGTAGAGTGGGAGTGACCCACAACCGCAGCCGATAATCGAGATCCAGATCATGATGTTGCACTTTGTGCTATGTTCCCAAAGGGAGGGGGTCATCCCCGACAAGAACCGGTTTGAGAAGTTTAGTAGACTGATTCATTCCTAAGGGGCACAGCATGCGGCAGTGTGCAGCGTTTTACCCGACAGGCGGATAGATAGACAGACTTTCAAATAATGTATACAACGGAAACGAAAGCTACGATTCTTCATAATGTATCCGACGTATCCGTTGTATACATTATTTGAATATATGTTTCAAAATCAGCTGGGCTCAAAGAATATTTAGATAGATAGACGAATACCCTTTCAAATAAAGTAATCGCTTTGGTTTGCACGCTGAAAGCTGAAATTCGGTGAGATTGCCAGAACAATCAAGAAGACTGCCAGTGCCTTTATGCGCTCGGAGGTGTTGCGATTTGTGTGCATGATAGGTATGTATATCGTATTGTTAGAAAAAAGCCAGTGGTCCACGTGAAAATAAACCTAAAAACAATCCCAAACGAAATCAAACAGCCAAAATGATCATAGTATACACAATCAATTTACTAACAGCTTTGTTTGTGCCTGAAGGCTAAAACTTGAGGAACTTCGTCAAATTCCTTAAAGGACCCCTCTTGCTTATTCTGCCTATTATAATATACTTAGCTCCCATATGAAATTATAAGCTAACAAAATCCCCACCTTTCTCCATTGTTTCGCTTCGTAACTACGAATTGTTAGCGCTTTTTCGGCCTTGCCGAGTTTTCCCGTCACCCAACGAAAAGTTTGCCGGAATCTTCATTGTCCGCTGATAGCTCTTTCACACATAAGGATATGATAATCTTCTGTTTATTACTTCTTTTATTTGCTTAGTTTTCCTACTTTTTAACCAAGGTACGTTCAGTTTTTAAATCTATTGCGCCCAGCCGCCGCGTTTAAGAACAGGAAGGCTGGATGTAATCGACAAGCGCTAACAAGAGAATCGCTAGTTTCAGGTGGGAAGTAATGGTGTTTTCGAAAACGTTTTTTGTGATCCATTTTATTGGGAAAAGATCATTTCTATTAAGAGTTGTGCTTTAAATCTGAGACAACAAGACCAAAGGTTTCTATGGGATCCCAAAAACCTAACATTTGATTCAAACAATTGGGTCATGTCTTCGCCATTCAGTCTTCATCAGATTCCTTGAATATTTTTACTGTTAAAATAAAGTTCAAAAATGAATTCAGCATGTCTCCTTTCCCCGATACCGAATCTATAATCGATTTCAGAAACAACTTTGAACTTCAACCAAATTTCCAGTTTCAGCCAAATTCCTGATTTACCATTTGTCCAGCAAGAAAACTAAGTTCAGATATGGATTCAGCGGACCTACTTACCCCCTCATTAAATATCTTATTATCTTATAATACACACATGTTTTTAGCGTGAATTCGAAACTCCTCCTCTGCCTCTAAAGATAGGACTGGAGGACCCATCTACGAACTTGACCTGTACTTTACCAGTGAATCCTCATTGAACAACATCCTCCATGAACAACGTATTTCCTCGTTTGAACATTATATATCAACCATTTCGACCTTCGATTACACTAGATCTCTCCGACGTCCATATGATAAACGAATGAATGTCGTCATCCACGCGCAGAGCTATACTGGTTTGAGAATAAAGGGACAGGGCCTGCTATAGCCGAAAACTGGTCGACAAAATTTTGTGTCCGGTTTTCGCCGGATTCCGAGTGACTACTTGTTCGGCAGGAAAATAACTTTCGTATTCGGATTCAGCATGTCTCCTTACCCCTAAATCAACTATCTCAGTATCTTTAAAAAAAAAAGGTTTTGCCCCTTAATTTGAAACCCCCTCCCCCACCCCTAAATATAGGGCTACAAAGCCCTTCTACAAACTCGACCTTAATCTTGACCCAAAGAATCCTCACACCAAGTTTCATCAAAATATGTCATTCCCTTCGAGAGTTATCGGGCTTACAGACGGATAGACAGACGCCGGACAGACGGACAACTTTTGCGATGGCCTAGGTCCTAACTTACGTTTTGGGATCCCAAGAACTACTTTTCAATTTTACTCCCATCCAATTCCCTCTCAAGAAATTCACCATACTCTTCCTTCTACTCCCGACCATCCTTCGCATTCACACATCAGACGGTGCTTATTAGACGGTGCAATCTTAAACGATGAGCAGGCTTGCCACCCTGACCAAACTTCAGTAAAAAAAAATACATTACGACATGTTGATGCTTCGTTGCGTAAAACTACTCAAATTAGCGGCACTGTTCGTCTAATAATTAATGCCGTGCTTTGAAAGCAAAAAGCAGTTAGAACGAAAAGTATTCTTTTGAAGAGCTTTAATAGTGCCGCGTTTTCAAGCAGTTGGAACAAAAAAGTGTTATTTTTAAGTGCTGCGCGTTCAAACAGTTGGAACAAAAAAAAAAATTTCAGTTGCTTCAACATTTACTTGAAGTGCTACTGTTAGATAAATAGTGTGAAAAGTAGCACCTTCTTGATATCCGTGGCAACCCTGCCGAGGGGTAACCCACCCTCAATATTCCTTCTCTTTCTAGTCTCGTCTTCCAGTAAACCTCCTTATCCCATCCCTACTTTACCTTTCCGTGAAGCTCCAGGGATGGCATACGTTTTATCTGGTTTAGGGGTCAAAGTCCAGCATTCGCAGCATCAAATCCTTGAACTTCAGATGGTCCTGAACCCCCATGTCCCGGTTTCCCCTGCCTCCTTCCCCCAGGGCCCCCCGTTTCAACACCATTAACTTAACTGGTGCCACGCTTGGATTTCCCGGTCATGAAGGAATCTCAGCCGAAGTTCCTGTGCAACCTTCTTCCCATCCTCATTCCATAAACAACATAACCTGCACTTTTCCATTATTGATTTGCCCACGCGTACATCTTCTGTCCGAAACGGATTCCCTATATGCCGATACCAAAGTACGTATTGGCACCTAACATGTTGCACGTGCAGTCTCTTGGATTTAGAAACTGATATAATATAACGAAGAGACGTCTCTATAATTTTGCTTCTGTATAATGACGTTTGACTGCGAGAGTAGAACGTGCCATGCGCTCAGACTGCACTTCATTTGAGGCAGATTTGAGGTCGGAAAGTCATTATCCATGAGCGACAAAGTTTAAATGCAAAGCCTAAAATCTGCTTGGAAATTTATTTTCGTTTTATTATTTTAATTTGTATGTTTAAGGATTATGTTCAAGGTGGATGTTCAATGTCCTTTAAGTTTGGCAAAGTTGCCGTAGGCTACAGGGATAAATAAAATTAAAAATCGATTCTTAATAATTATTCTCAAGATATTTAGATATATAGAGAGTTAAAAAAAAATGGAAAGAATCAGACAAAGCCAAGAGTAGTGAACCAAAGATTATGTAAATAAATGCTCATGGTACGGGCCAATCTAAGGGTTGTAGTCTTTTTCGAGCTCTTTCCATTTGTCTTTTGGTGTCTATACTGGAAGCGCGCCATAAATGCAACGGTAAGGTCGTCAGTTCAAATCCCGTTCGAGGACAGTTTTTAGCTGCGTTCGTTTTCTTCGTTCGGTTCGCCATTCCAGCCGTCGTTTTATTATAAGTGTTTTCTTTTGTAATGTCATTCGTGAACGGCGTTGGACTGCCGAGAAAAAGGAGTTTTCTTTGTTTCAGTGAACCGTCGTTTCATTGGTTGTTCCTGAAACGGCGAACGGAAGCGGAAAGTCAGTTTCAACATCTCGGTTTGGTAATGAGAAAAACAAATTGAACTTGTAAACCGAGTATTAAAACAGTTCCATTTTTGTAGCTTGCTGTGACTGCTGTTGCAAATATTAAGTTAGTTCGACTTTTAACGTTTTCGTATCTAGTTTGTTCGTGAAACGACGGTTATACAAAGATTCGGTTATACGTAAAGAAAACCCTGATAAGAAAAAAATAAATGACGTTTTTCGTACCGACAACGACGAAACGAATGCGGCTCATGACTGACGGATATCCTAAGGCGTCTTTCCGCGATCCCACGATTACCAATCTGTGATCTGCTGCATTTCATTTGTTTCGTATTTTCTTTAGGTGGATAGAAGACCCCCTGTTGAAAGCTGGAAAAGAGAGACTAAAAATGGCCAGTGACTCACAAGAATGGAGAAGAAAACATCTGCAGTTTGGGTTAAACTACACTGTAAAAAGTTTCTCCGAGTAAGGATTAAAGTTAACTGCAGTATTTGCTACTGGGATTAACCTTATCTCTACTGGGACAAGACTAATCCAAAGTAGAGATAATCTTATCTAGTAGAGACAAGATTAATCCTAGTAGCAAATATTGCAAGATTTACAGTGTAGGCAGTGAAACGATTTTCTTTGAACCAAGTTAGTCTGGCCACTTGAAAAAACATAGATCTCTGTGCACGACTTGTGAGATCTGAAGTGTTTGTGGCTTGTTTGTGGTTTGTGGCTTGTTTGTGTTTGTGGCTTATTTCCGCGGTTGCTTGTGTGGCCAACCAGTGTGTTTCCACGGCCAACAAGATTTGTGTGGCTCGAAATCGACAAACAACCGTCGAGGTGATTTTGGATTTTGTGGCTGGAATTTGCCGGGAAATTCAAATATAGCAACACAATGAAGTCTAAACATCAAGCATATCCCAATCAAAAATGTGTAGCCTAGTTGTATGAAAAAGTTGCATGTATAGATATGTAGTAGTATGGAATACTTTCAGTTAATGAATGTGCCTGGGACTTGGCCAAACTGAACCAGTAGTATCCAGTAGCATCCAGTCCGGCTATAGTAGCATCCACTTTTGCTATAGTAGCATGAAGTGCAACAACTGCTACTGTATGCTACTGAAACTTAAAACTTCATTTAGGCTAACTAATTCTAAAAAAAAAATTTCATCGGGATAGTCATAAAAGGATCCTTTTTCTGCAGAATGGCAAGACGTAAGCCTGAAGTTCTATTTATTGAGATTTTATTTTTATACTTTCAGACATTTGAAATCACCGCCAAATGCAAACAAAACGACGTTTCCGCACATTTCAACTCGTGGCTGGACTGCGTGGCACGTGATCCTCTTTCCGTCACAAACACTCAGGTGTATGGCCCACAAATGCGCCGAGAAAAAATGTCTCTAGAGGTATCACTCCAAAGATCCCGTCAAGACATTCTTCCGTTCGAATTTTTATTATATTTCAACATATTCTTTACAAAGTAACTAATCTTGGCAGTGTATCAGACAGGCAAACATTCTAGCATTCATTAAAGCTACACTGGCAATTTTCCAAGAGTTAAAGCATGAAGTACCGCTGGTTCACCGGTTACAAACTGAAAGCCAATAACTAAGTCTTCTCGTTTTTTCATTACAAAAAATCACGACTGTCTGAAGGCTGGTTTTATTTAAAACACACTGAACCCACTTCGAACCCAAATGCTTGGTGCGGCAAGCCGTAGTCCACTGGGAAGAAGTCGACGATCGGAAGCTGGTGCACCTTGTTCGTTCGGACTTCAAAGATGGTCTTGCTCGTGCTCTTGCGGTTCTGAAAAAAAACGTAGGTATTATTTTTATTTATTTTTAGCAGTAAAAGGCAGCAAAAGACAAAAGTGGTCTTCATGCAGGATTTGAACCCACAACCTGCGGCTTACAAGGCTACTGCTTTAACATTGACCTAAAGAAGGGCTTGTTAAAATAGTTCGCATATCCCAGATAGAATGAGTTTGGCCTAGATTCCCTTGCAAGCCGTCGACAAAAGCTGTCGCTTGCTTTTGGTACAGGGTTGCTGAATAGTACATCCCATCGATCCATACTGCCCCCTGATTTCAAGCCACATCGAAAAAGACCCGCAAGAACAGTGGCAGAAGCTGTACCTCTCATACAGCCTATTCAGGTGTCCCGAAACCGATATCTGAAAAGCTTTGCTCCCTCCTTTGTCAAGTTTTTTAACGCCAGTGCTACTAAGTAATTGTGTACCTGAGGTATCAAATGTAATTTTGTTTTAAATTAATTCATAAGTGTTGACTGTGAATTGTATATATATTTTTAATGACGACCAAACGGATATTCGGCTTGTCCGCTTCACGTTTTAGAAATAAGCTGAATTGAAAATTGAAGTGAATTGAAAGAAGCAGCCAAAATTATCTAAGCAGTTTACATCCCCTTGTCACTGGAACAGAATTCAGATCCCCATGTCACGGGACTTTTTAATAACTTCCTTCCTTTTGTTTTTCACACTGAAAAAAAAATCAGGTGAGAAGAAAACATGCAAAAATAAAAATCTAACGCAATGGAAACAATTTCGTTTGTCGTGCTCTGAGCTTTTCTTGAAGTCAGTGCATGTCAATTTTCACAATGGTTACGTTTTAGATTAATCGTGTGGGTACCAGAGGCATTACTAGCCAAAAGATTTTTTTTTTTTTGGGGGGGGGGGCAAGGTATTTACCGACTGGCTGGTCATTTTTACCGACTGCTATTGCAGAAAAACGACTGTTTTGACGGAAAATTGGCCGATTTTAAGAAAAACCGACTGTTTTTAAGAGAGAATCTAGTATTTTTACGAAAACCCAATCGTTTTGAAGAAAAATCGACTGCTTCCAAGAAAAAAATCGACTCTTTTTACGAAAAATCGCTGAGCTTCGCTCCGACTCGGCTACTTTTTACCGACTGGCTGACTATATTGGGGGGGGGGGGGTCCCCCCTCCACCTCCCCATACATGACGCCCCTGGTGGGTACGGCTTATCGTGATCATTTCCTCTGATAATTATCGTGTTATGTTTTTGCTAACAGATTTGTGTTTACCGTAGGCTACTTTGTCTTTGGGCAATGAACCGGAGGGTTTTTCTGTGAACAAAGATCATATCATATGCCACTCGTAACTTGATAATTCATACCAACATACCAACATTTCGCGTAATGCAGAAAGTGTATGTCTGGGTTGTGAAAGTTCCGTACTCGTAGTTAAAACACAAGTGACCAGACATGTAAGTCTAGTCAAGGAAATAAAGAGGAACAACGGAAATAAAACTGGATAGACCATGTCAACACAAAATTAATCAGTGTCATATATAATTATGGTAATTACAGTGACCAGGAATTAGGCACAGTTGGCTAAAAAAAACTAAAGCTGTAAAAATATTTCAAATATTGAAGCTCAATAGGTGATTTTCAGGCTACAGGGTCCATAATTTCAAATTGTAAAACTATTGCAAATACTCAGTAACCGATTTTGATTCTATAGTCATAATTTCAAACTGCACAATTCTTTTCAAATAATGGAGCTAAATAAGTGATTTTGGGACCTTTTTATTCATCTCCCTCGCTGGAACCGTAATCTATGCGAATTACAAAGTAACTGAACCGCTAACATCAGCTGAACAGAGTGCACAGAGTTTTATTGTAACAACGAGATAACGACGTCGTAGTGAATTTGTTTGATCTTCTTACAGCAGTGTTTTCTCCTCTTTTTTTTTCTTTTACTCTAACTACGCTAATACTAGTGGACAGGTCAGAAATACAATTAGTTTCCTTATTATTAACTGAATATGTGATCTTTGACATCGGGCGTGTTATGTGCTATGGAATGACTGAGGATTACTTGTGAAAACAGATCAACTCGAACGCAAATCCGAATCATTTACGAAGCAAAACTGGTTCTTGTATACTAAGCACAAAGTTGTGACCCAGAAATCCACTTCAGCTTCTGACCCACCGGGTCAATCGAAACCGTTGTGGCACGACTACTACGATGAGCCATAAACAAGGGTTTCACCTTTTAGACTTCAAACCGGTTCAGTTGCTAATGGTACAATCTAAACAATAAAAAGAGCAAGTCAAAAGTTTCGGGTACGATACTCGTTGATTTATTACCGTTTATTAACAAGCGGCTCACGTTGTAAATGAGGGCTTATACGGGATACTCTTTTTTTGTTTATTTGTTTATTCCTCCGGCCAGACCACTGGTTGGCAATATGTCTAGGCTGGGGTATGTCGGCTCCCTTCATCAAATTAGACGGATCTTAAAAGTTTTTCTCGGAATTCGTGAATAGCGGAGGAACGAAGTAACGTATTTTATTCGGGTCTACAAACCTACTTAAGTGAATAAGTGATGGGTAACTATATTTTCCTATCTCAGCCCTTTTTGGTTAAATTTTAAGTGCTTTCGTCCTTTTTCTAACTTTCCGGATCCTATTCCACGTAGACGAAGGGACCAATTGCAGGCCCCTGGTACAGCCTTATCAAGCTTCTGTCTGGCTCAGACAGGGTTGCCACTTGTCGCACGATGGTGTGAATTATGTCACTCTATTTTGTTTTTGTCACTCTTGTTCTATGTAGGGTAGGACATAATAATCACTCTATTTCAGAAAATGACCAAATGTGTCATTTTTGCAGCAGGGATTCCGACCATAAGTAACTATTTCAAATTTTTTTTTCATGAAAGTAAAATAAAGATGTGTCATTTTTACAGAGGTGTTTCCGACCAAAAGTGACCGACTCCCAATTCACTCTCTGTTTTGGGCAAAAAGTCACTCTCCAAATATTTTTGAAGTGGCAACCCTGGGCTCAGAACTCAGAAGATGTTAAGAGGAGACAGCGCCAGCCACGAAAATCAGTGGTCAATTTATCCCTCGACCACAAAAAAGTGCCTGCAACCAATGCTTTTCTTCCTCAGGCCTGTCAGGCTGTCACAGGACGTGTTTTGGGAGCAATTTTATCCCCATTTTACTGGACAGAGGTGAGATGGGACTTGTCTCTCTTAATGCTGGGGAAGAAATAAGATGAATCCAAGTGGAAGCGCAAAGAAAGGATGGATAAAAGATATAAACCAAGCAGGTATCTCGATTTATCTACCACCGCTTCCGATTCCAGTACTTTTCTAAGAGGGGGGGGGGCAATTAGAGGGGTTTCACTATTGCATACTAATTGGCTTAGGCGCTGAAGGAGCATGCCTCACTCGTATATGAGATCGACGATGGGACTATCGATAACGATATATCGATACATCGGACCAAATATCGAATACCGAAATGAAATATCGATAGTGAAAACGATATTTGTACATTTATAATTACTGTAAATAATCCAACATAAGCTACATTTATATATCCGAAACTGGAGCAATATGCTTTTCGTAATTAAGTTTTTATTTATTCACAGTTTGAGATGATGCAAGATGCTTTTTAACGACAATTTTGTTCCTAAGATTTGGCGGAACGAGACGTATATACAGCGAAACGTAGTAACCTACCGAAATATCGATATCGACATATCGACTATCGTAAGTGAAAATATCGATGTATCGAAAAACCCCAATATCGCCCAACACTAGACTATTGTTGAGAGTGGCCTACTCGGCCTTCCAACGGCTTTATTTGTTCATTGGCGTAATTTTCCAACAGCGACGGGTGGACAATATGTGTTAAGCCCAAAGCTGGTCTTTCTCAACAACTTGGGAAATCAGGTCTCGTCCATTCGAATACAAAGTCTTGTTTATTGCTATTGTGTCGCTTAAAGTCTTAAACGACCGAACGAAGAGATTTCTAGATGAATCTACAGGGTTAGGGTAGTTTTAGGGATCCCAAAACGTAAGTGACGGGATACCTATGATGATCATGATGATTTTTTTTTAGACGTCAAAATAAAAACAAGGCACAAAGACGGAGTAAATATGATTTCGTAAAAGTTGTCCGTCTGTCCGCCTGTCAGCACGATGGCTCTCGAAGGGGTTGAGATATTTTATTCAAACATGGCACGAGGACTCTTTGGGTCAAAGTACAGGTCAAGTTTTTAGATGACCCTGTAATGCCATATGTAGGGGTGGGGGAGGGGTTTCAAATTAAGGGACGATTTTTTTTTGTTAAGCCAACGAGATAGTCGATCTAGAGGTAAGGAGACATGCTGAATCCATATCTGAAACTAATTTTCTCGCTGGACAATTAGCTCGTCCGAAATCCGGCCAAAACCGGAAAATTTGTTAAAAGTAAAAGTTTTATGTGAAGTTGATTAAATGTTAGATTCGGGGGAACAAAGACATGCTGAAACCGTAAATGACAATCATTTTCTACCCGGAAAAGTAGTTCGCCCGGAATCCCGTGAAAATCGGAAAATTTGTAAAAAGTAAAAGCTTTGTTTCAAGCTGATTTAATGTTCGATTAAGGGGTAAGAAAATATGCTGAATCCATATATGTCAATCATTTTCTACCCGGACATATAGTTCGCCCGGAATCAGGCCGAAACCGGAAAATCTCGATAAGCTTTGTCTGTAGTTGATTAGAGATTTGATGTAGTGGTTTAGGGTGACATGCTGAATCCGTATCTGCAAATTATTTTCTCGCCGGAAAAATAGTTCGCCCGGCCAAACCTGAAATGTGTCAAAAGTTACAGTTTATCTGAAGTTGATTAGAGGTTCGACATAGAGGTACCAGACAAGTAGTTCATCCGGAATCCGGCCGGAACCGGATATTTGGCAGGAGTAAGTCGATCAATTTCGTCAAAGTAGATTCTACGTATAGGGGTAAAGACACATGGTGAATCCATACCTGAACTTGGTTTTCTCAGATGACTAAAAAATGTTAGTTAAAAGTAAAATTTGCAGGTTTACAAATTTCTAGTACAGCTAAGATGCGGCCTGCACACATCGAGGAAACAGGGGAGGTTGTATCTTTTTTTTTGCTGTGTTTGGAATATGGAGTTACCGGATCCCGCGCTGGCGCACGACTGATTGAGTTTTAGTAGGGCCGTTTTCTATCGCTAGTGGTGCTAGTGTCACTGCTATACGATTGCATGTCAATTTTTAAAAGTCTTGGCGCTACTCCCTATTGTTATTTTGCTCTGCTATGTCGCGACCGATGGCTAAGAAATGAGGGGACCTTCATACAGATAAGAACAATTATACTGCATATGGACTCACACAGAGAATCGCGCGTGACAATTAGTCTTAATAATAATAATATAAAAAAAGGCATTGGCCTCTACAGAAATTTTCGCCGTTTTGTAGCAGCTACAAAATCGCAACTTTTTCGCACACTACTCTTGATGACAAACTCTTCGTGCCGATGAAGAATCGCCGTGTCCCCAGCGAAGAGCCAGCAAAGTCAACACAACATTGTTGATTGGTTTACAGGGTCTGAATCATTTCAGACTTAGTACTTAGTCATATAGAATATTGGGTTCAGCTGCAAAGGTGTCAAAAAGATTATTTAAATAACACAAATTTTTCTACAAAAGATCGCAGCAAATTTGTCGCTCTCTGGCACTATTTTTGTAACGAAAGAAAAACGGTTTACTTCCCGAATATTCACGTCAGTGCACTGTCAAAATTTGCATAACAGATAACACGAGGATGCGCGATTTAACAGATAATGCGTAACAGATAACACTTCGGATGTTATCTGTTGTGTTTGAAAACGTTATGCATGAAATGTTATGAATAACAAGCTTTGCTAGGAAGAGCCAAAAAAGCATCTACTGCCTTTATTCCTTATTGTGATGATGTCGGAAAACTCAGCAGATACTTTTTGGCGTTTTTTCAGTTCTTCCTGACGGTAACGCTTATTATGCATAGGATTTTGAAACACAACAGATAGCATCCGAAGTGTTATCTGTTACACATTATCTGTTGAAACAGCGGATCCTCGTGTTATCTGTTATGAAACTTCTGTCAGTGTGTCAAGCCGATTAATCGAGGCGGGTGACTTCACACGAGAAATCAATATTTTCCATTTACTAACGGAACTGATTGTCCCTAGAAAGGTTTATAAATGTAAACGTGTCAGGCGCCTCGCTGGCCGCTCGGCTCTTTATATACAAATCAAGCATTTATTCTACAACATTAATTTACTCAAAATTCCTTATTTCTTTCATGACGTCACAACAACGTCGCGGGCCTCGGATAATAAGCGGAGATTTACTTTGGACCGTGTGAACACACAACTATTCAGTTTATGTGAATGTCTTAATTCATTCTCACCTTGCATCCATCCATTATGACATTCGGTCTTATACCCTTCGTGCTAAACTCTTGATCGTTATCTCCCAACAGCTTTATGGAGTGATCATAGTTGAACGTTCGCAGGTTATACCAGGCTGCTGCGTTCATACAGGTGTAAGTGAAGTTCTGGTACGCCTCACTGCTCAGTAGTCGTAAGAACGTTAGCTGGACGCTGCTGGCACTTTCATATGTGATCTGGAAATCAATTCTTACTTTAGTCATTATCAGAAAAATATGAAAAAATATGTACCCTAAGCAAAAGAACTTTGAAAGCCCTCCAAACACACAAGGTGTACTCATTCATTCATATGTAAACAACGTAAGAGGTTAATAATATTAACTTGCCTGGAAATCAATTCTTACATTAGTCATTATCAGAAAAATATGAAAAAATAAGTAGCCGAAGTGCAAAAGAACTTTGAAAGCCCTCCAAACACACAAGGTATACCCATCCATTCACACGTAAATAATGTAAGAGGTTAATAATATTAATTTTGTTTTTGTTTTTTTAGACAATGTGTACTCAGTTGATTTGGGTACAGTTTTCTTGATATTATATTGTGTCACTCCTCAGGTTTGAAGAAAATAAATAAATGCAGTTCGAATGAATGATAACTGACATGAAGTATGTCTGTTATATCATGCAATAAAAACGACTCTAATACACAATTCTAGCTTTTCAAATCACTTCACGTACAACATACACATCCTCTCAATCACTTCACGTACACTATCTTTCCATCAAAAGAAATTTCTCCGGTCTTTGAAAGCTGACTTGAGAAACTTCGCAGAATTTCTTACTTGTTTCATACCCTTCCTCCTCGCCATTTTAATAATCCATTTCTTATCCTCCGACCCCAAAAATCTCCCCATTGGTCCCTGTAACTCTTTAAATTTACACCAAAGGTGCCGTACATCATCATTTATCAGTACCATCTGACATGCCCAAGTTAGGGTCAACGAAGTTTATAAATCAATCCGTAGCGCCTATGGGCGCATCGTCCCCAACCGGGGGCGCTATTCGTAAAGCTTTGGTAAATTTGTACAGCACCTTCTGCGCTCTTTCTATACTATTTCACTCTGGTGTCACTCATGTTCTGCGAAAGAAGGAGATTAAAAAGATGAGATCATGTTATTTTAAATATGCAAAGCACCTGCTCCACTTGTCGAAATTATGTCATAACCATACATTGACGGAGAAGTTCAAAATTCAAGATGCAAGTGTTACCCTTTTGGATGTATCCTCATCACTTTAAAAAATCATGGACAACAGGGCGCAACCAGCGCACGACGTTATCCACTGCTTCCTGGCCGAAGATTGAAAATTAAGTGTCTGTTTCTGTGTGTTTATGTGTTTTATTAATTTTCTTCATTTACTCCGCTTTTTCAAAATGGCGGGTCATAAATAAATGACTATTACTAGTACGATCTACTAATAAGGTACTAGACGACCCCACTCATCGGCACATACTTCCCCCCTCCCCATACCCCGATCGTATAAGACCCATGAGACTGGCAGCGCAGCCAGTTCCTAAGATTCATAAGTTTCAATCCACGAATTTTCAGTCCATAAAGCCACTTTCACACTGACGCGTTGAGGCTTTCACACTGAGCTACGCAACCTCTGCGTCGCGCTTGCGGTGACGCAACGCAGAGCTTACGCAGACAAATAAAACGCAACGCATCAGATTTTTTAGTGAAAAATGAAAGTTTCTGAAGACAAACTGGAGAAAACCTACTAACGATGAAGAAAAACTTAGTAATAATGAAAGAAATGAAAATTCAGCATAAGAAACCGAGAAAGGAAAACGTAAATGTACATCCAGCATGAAAGCGGGTCGCGCAGGTGTCAAAGATACGCTACGCAACCTGTAAGATAAACGCACACGCACCGCAACGATGCGTCAATGTTAAAGAGGCTTAAGTTTCTTTCCTCATTAGTGAAATTTTCCAATACGAATCTTTAAATACGGGATTCCAATCCTTAATGACGGATTTCCATCGTTGTTCAAAAACTCTCCATCATTGTTGTTGCCAGTTATGTTCTTTTTATTTCTTTCTTTCTTTGTTCTTTTTGCACTATGATGGACAATAAATTCGTTTTCGGGTATTTCGTAAATATTTTATTCCTCTTCTAGCTTTGAGCTATTTGGAAATACATCTGGTTTAATTAACGAGACAGTTGATTTTGGAGGGCCTGTATGGATCGACAACGCTACATCCCCAAACTAATTAGTTGCGTTTTCGCAGATACCATGGTATCTGATACCACGGTCTAAAGTCGTTTTTGCAGTTATCGTGGTATCTGATACCACGGTCAAAAGGCGTTTTTGCAGTTATCGTGGTATCCGGCCAGTTCACGTGGTATCAGATTTTCAGATACTACGGTCCGACCGTGGTAACTGGTCGTGGTATCTGAAAAGTCATCTCACTTTAATCAAATTTTGTCAGATTGGTGAGAAAGAAGTTTAGCACTTAGTGATGTAACTGGATATCTGTTTTTCTTTTGGGATGACTTCGAAAAGTGCAATTTCGGCAATAGTCGTTTTTGCAGAGCACCGTGTATCAGATACCACGATAACTGCAAAAACGACTAATTGCAGATCCAGTTACCGTGGTAACAGATACCATGGTATCAGCAAAAACGCAACTATTGTGTTTCAGTACAAAACCAGGACTGAGCAATTGACCTGAGATACGTTTACGGATTCAATGTTCCACGATTTTTGGTGTATGAAAGGGTATGCCTCACCTTAAACCCTCCGCGCAGGTTGGAATACCAGTCCTCCTTCCCACCGTCTTTTTTCCATGGGATGTTGGGCATCTTAGCCACGTGAGCATCGGGGTTGATGCACGTTTCGCCTCCACCTGTCATGTTACAGAAGACTTGGATTGCATCATCAGACATGCCCAAGTTCGGGTCAATGTAGTACGAGCCTGAGGAAAGGTAGGGGTTAATTTTACGGAAATCTTAAAACACTGACGAATGAAGGACACATATTTGTTTTTGGGATCCCAAAACGTCACTGACGGGAAACGACAGGACGTCGAGCTAGTCTGTCCGTCTGTCGATTACAGATTCACTATGGGGGTAAAGATAGATGCTGAATCCGCTCCTGAACTTTATTCCTTGACGGATAAGCAGTTTATCTGGCACAAACTAGAAATTTCGAAGAAGTAAAATCTGTTTCCGATTTTGGGGAGAGCTCGGGTGAGAGATCCGGTATAAGAGTAAAAATACATACTAATCTACGATGGGGGGGGGGGGGAGCAAGAAAGCAGGAAGACAGCTGCAATCGTCAATGGTAACAATCTTTGTCGCAGAAAACAGTGTAGGCTACTTCCGAAACGCACCAGGACAGCCCAACGACTGAAGTCAACATCGGCCAAACGCCTCCAATCGTTATCCAGACCTGAGACAGATCACTGTTCGGAACTCGACTGTCCCAAATCTGCTACTTCCATATTTTTTCTTTCTGACACGATTATCGATTTATTTCCTTTTCAGACACGAGAAAATTCACCAGATCTCCCAAGACTCTTCTGTCAACCTCATTCCACATCAATCTGGCGTCTCTCGAGACAATGCTACAGTTTTCTATTCAAAAGAGAGAACAGCTTTTATTTCCCAGCTGAAACAATCTCAATTTTTCCGCGTAAGCTACCTTGTTTCAACATGGTGGTTTTCTTTTGCCCCAGATTTGAAAATATACGGTTCTAAGAAGATTGTCGAAAATTATGAAATTTGAAAAGGAACAAGTGCATTAGAAAAGAGCTACTGCACTGTCAGAAGCTTGATGTCAGATAGTTCCGGATCCTTCTGTCAAAGTTACGTTGGATGCCAAGGAAATAGCCAAGACAAAATTTGTAGCCTGCGTAGTTGTTTGGTAGTTGTACGAAAAAGTTGCATGTAACACTATGTAATAGCTAAGAATACTATCATTTAATGTGCCTCAGACTGGTCCAATCTTATGTAGTAGTATCCAGTAGCATCCTGTCTTGTCATAGTAGCATCCAGTCTTGCTAATAGTGTCATGCACTAGTGTGTAACTAGTGCATGCCCGGAAGGTTCCATTCCCTTGCAAAGGTCCACAGGATTGAAAAGTTGGAGGTGCGAGTCTGGTCTGGTGAATGTGGTATTTTGTTATTTATTTTGTATTTATGGTATTGCGGATGATTACTCGTGATTTATTTAAGTTAAACTGTTTTTTTTTTTCATTGTATGTTGTTCCCGAGCATTCGAGATGCCTCTCTGCCGGGAAAGAAGTGTAATTTATTTTATAAATTTTTACGTAAATATATAAACTTGAACCTGAACCCGAACCTGTAGTAACATGGTAGCCTTGAAGTAGAAGCATGTAGTAGCATCAGTTAGCACTGCATGCTACTTTTTCGTACAACTTCGTACTACTATTTTGAGATAAATTTTTCATAGCCAAGACAAAATTTCTGCTAGAATCCTTTTAAATGATATTTTTCGCGAAAACGTAAGATTTAAAAGGGACATAAGAGATACATTGTCATAATGTTTAAAGGACCCCTTCTGCTTATTCTGCCTTCTTTATTTTCCCTTGCTCCCTTATGGAATTGCGCTTCTGAAACCCCAATTTTCACCGTTCTTTCGTTTAGCCTCACGGCTTTTTTCAGCCTAGCCTTTTTTTTGCCCGTCACTCAACACAAACCCCACCGAAAGCTTCAAGGTCCACCGACAACTCGTTAACACATGAGAATATGAGAAGGTTCAAAGCAAATTTTTCATTTTTGAAGCCATGGCCAACCACCAGTTCTATCTTCTGTTTTGGACTTAGTTTTATTTATTATTACATTTGGCGTTAAGCTTTTAGCTTGTCGCATTACAACATAAGTACAAACGGATTAGATACACTTTACACACAGAAACTGACTCACTACAAAAGTAAACAAATTTTCAAACTACAAAAACAACTGAGTAAAATGCGGTGTCGACTATACCACGTTTAAACGTTTGGAAACTGCCTGAATCAACAACTTCTGCTGGCAAACTGTTCCACGGTTCGATTACCGTATTAACGAATGAACACTGACCAATTTTCTTATGTGGTTTCGGAGGGTACAGTTTATAAGGGTGTTCGCGGGTTGTATGGTAGTGATTGAACTTGAAAAATGAATTGGGGTCAAGATCATCTACTCCTTTAATTATCCGAAATGCGTTAAATGCGTTTGCTTGGTTTTCTCATTCGGAAATGCGTTTGCTTGTTTTTCTCACTTTTAAACCACGGGGCGTTCATTTTTCAATTAAACTTCTGTCTAGAAAGAGTGCCCTTTGTTGTTCGCATGGGCAATAGCCTTGTTCATTTTCTTTAAGGTCACGTCTTAAGAAAATATACAGTATGGGGCAGGGAGTAATTAATTAGGGTTGGTGGGAACGATGGAAAATTGGCAATTGGAAACTTAAAAGTTCGAAGAAAAAAGAGCTAGAAACTCATATGGCACTTGCAAGGCTGGATCAGAGGATGAAAACTGGAATTTGTCAATTCGTGGGTTTGTTCTGATAACCCGTTCCAAAGTTGTACATGCCTCAAGATTCCGGATTCCCCCCTCCCTCTCCCCACGAAGTGACTATTTCCAAGTTAGTTTGATCGGGTCCTCATATGCCTGACAAGTCTCATCGTCCTAGCACATCTGGAAGTACCCTAACTCGCGATCTCCCGACTGACCGACTGACGGAAAAGTGATCGGTATATGGCACTTGGCCGGAAGGCAAGTGCCATAAAAAATCATACCGGGTTTGTTATTTGCTGAACCTACAAATTGGTTAGAAAGGACAACTGATAACTGTTTTGGGATAGACAATGTCTATTGCCACAGGTCCTTGAAGTGAATCAAATAAAACTAAAAGCTGTTCTGTCTACTGTTCTTCCCCGCGGGAGCCGGTTGTCAGTATACCTCCATTCTAAAGCTATACTGCCCGTAATATCGGACAGTTCTATCTATACAGTCTTGATTTAGTAAGTCTGAATGCATTTATTCATGGCTTTGAGAACATAACGATAGGAGTAAATCTTAGTAGCGAGGACACTCGCAGAATATACATTCCTTTTTCAATAACAGTCGCTGGACCAAAGAAGAAATAAATCGGCTATTATACAGGTTATTGTCACAAGTCCGTGATGTTTTGTTCCCCAGAGTAAATATTTAAAGGACCCGTCGCACCTATAATGCCAAAATGACAATGCAACCTACTTGCGTAGTTGCATTCATTAATTCTTAAGCCCGGAGACACGAATTTCATATGTTATAATTTAAAACCGCTAACAATACCCCAATCTTGCCACGATTCTCTATTTTCCATTCGCATTATGCTCCCGATGAGTACCTGCGTATCATGCTATCGATGGGTAAAACCGGCCATCTGAGTTTTGCCGATTTTTGCTAGAGGTCAATGGGCCTGGGAAAAGGCTTAAAACAGCCAAAGCAGTGTATAATTTGTTGAAAGCAGATCCTTGTTTTACAGTATTCAAATAGTTCTGAATATTGGAACATAGACGGTAATTAGTGCGACGTGTGCTTTAAGCTTTAAAGCACAATTACCCATGCTAGAAAATGATATTTCTGCAATAAAGAGGTTCAGAAATACCGCTTTTTCGAAACTACCAAAAGTCATCCATGAAATTAGGGATTTTTTGTTGGCGCTTGTCGTCTCCACTTTCCTCTCTTCTAAGCGGAGGTTCGAGGCAAAATATTCGAAAACTGTGCACACCGAAAAAGATATCAGAAACACGAGATAGAATTGTTGCCCTACCGAGTTTTTCCAACATGAAACAAAACCTGAAGCTTGGCATGTGTCCTTATTTTCTAAAGAGTTATTCAAAGACCTTGAAGCATTCGGAGAAATTCACGCTTATTGACTGGCAAACTCGGCTCGGCCGAAAAAGGGCTTAAAAGTCTTAGGTGCAAAACAGAAAAACGGCGAAGAGCTTCTTTTAGAGCTTATAATTCCATGATGGAACTAGGGGGAGGTTAAACCGGATAGCAACACGTATGTATGAATGAATGAAACTGTCCTACATCTGATAGATGATTGCCAAGAATTAAATGGGTAACACGTGGACATTTTTGGCGTGCTGATTGGATGAACAGTCGTTTTTGCAAATTACAGAAGTAATGTGTTTTTTCAATCATGATGAACCAAGACGTCAATTAAACGAACATAAACGCCAAGCGGAACCAATAAACTATAGGATATCATGTGTTATCTTTACATACCATTAAAGGACCCCGCTTGCTAATTCTGCCGTTTAGAAGATACCTAGCTCCCTTGTGGAATTATAAGCTTTTAAAATCCGCATCTTTCTCCATTGCTTCGTTTTGTGCCTACGAGTTTTTAGTGCCTTTTCGGCCGTGCCGAGTTTTGTCCACTACACAACGCAAAGTTTGCCAGAATCTTCACCGTCCGCTGTCAACTCTTTCACATACAAGGATATGAGAATCTTCTGTTTTTGACTAATTTTATTTGGTTAGTTTTCGTACTTTTTATCCACGCCGCGTTCAGTTTTCAAATGTTTTGCGCCCAGCCGCCGCGTCAGAAAGCAGGAAGCTGTGCAGAGTCGTCAAGCGCAAACAAGAAAATCGCTAAATTCAGATGGAAAGTAATGGTATTTTCGAGAAAGTTTTTTCTAATCCATTTCATAGTGGAAAGACCATTTCTAGTAGGAGTTGTGCTTTAAGGGCAGGTTCGATTAGATAATTCCTGATTCGGTTCCGCGCAGCATTGTAAAACCAATCAATCAATTTCCGTTAGCAAGAACTTTAGCCGATACCTTCTTTATCGTCATAATAAAAGTTCAAAATCAGAACAAATCCACAACAAAAAAGGAAGATAAGATGACCGCCCCTTACAATCATCTTGGCCACCGTTTGGGCCTAGTCTAGGTCTTCTCAATTTCTCGTCGCTTGCCCTGTTTTGAAATTTGTTTTCGTCATTATTTGTATTTTACTATTATTTTATTTATTTCATTTATCACGTATGAGCTTTCATTTTTCAATGTTACAGATCGTTTTTTTAAGATCAGGATATTGTCAAAATCCTAAATGTAAATGGATAACCTTTCTATCTTTTCCTTTGTGTCTAGCCTTATTATACCAACATAGAACTGTTCCGAAGCTCACACAAAAACTAAACAACTTTTACTAAGAAGAGTCGCTATGTGGATGGTACTGAAGATTGTGTCTAGTTCTTATTATAAATCTTCTCGGAAAAAATACTCCCTTCACGATCTTTCTTTTTCAAACTCAATTTTTACCAAAATCATTGAATAACAAATTCCTTTAACCATTTTTCTCTATTTCATCTTAATTTTCCCTCATTTACCTCGGCAAAATAGTAGACTTTCCAAGATCCCAAAATCCCCTTCCAAAAATCCAAACCCTCTCTAAATATAGGTTTCTATCTATTATATCGGTTTCCTGCTGATTTATATCCCTCGAGCTCCTTCCCTCCGACCCTCCTCCCTCCCAATTTATTTTCAGCCTTGTGTAATCTCACAAAGGAAACACATCTACTTTAGCGGTTGTATAGAAAGCGTACCGAAAACAATTTCAACCAATAAGAACTGCGATTTGTTGCTACGTGAAATGAAAACTCTGAAGCTGAAAACTCCAAAACTCTGTTACTATGCAGAATACATCTGCGAAATGACACGACACCCTGCAGTGTAGACTTTCAGGTATTACACTATGACATAAGATGTGAGAACGATTACACACGCTGAGCAGGAAATGGGTCTGAAGGGTTCCTGGATCCATCAAGTAAGACGTACACCGTCCAAACTAGACCTTTATCTCTCGCTCGAAGCAAGGTGTTTAGTAATCTAAGGAAGCACATAACCTCGGATACGAGGGAGTCAGTATCGCTCGATAACTTAGGTATATAAAAATGACTAAAAACAGAAAATTTGGTTAGGACACAGTCTTGCCACTCGACTTTTGAAAACGCAGTATTTACGCGACATCCTTTAAAGTACAACTCTTACTAGAAATGATTTTTCCCTATGAAACGGATCGGAAAAAACGTTTTTCGAAAATACCATTACTTTACACCTGAAATTAGCGATTTTCTTGTTAGCGCTTTTCGACTCTACCCAGCCTTCCTGCTCTCCGACGTGGAGGCTGGGCGCAGAACATTTGAAAACTGAACGCGCCGTGGTTAAAAAGTTGGAAGACTAAGCAAATAAAAGAAGTCAAAAACAGAAGATTTGCATATCCTTACGTATGAAAGAATTGTGAGCGGACATTGAAGACTCCGGGGAACTTTGCGTTTTGTGACGGGCAAAACTCGGCACGGACGAAAAGTTGCTACAAATTCGTAGACACAAAACGAAACAATGGAGAAAGGTCGGGAATTTTAGAAGCTTATAATTCCATAAGGGAGCTAGGCATATTATAAAAGGCGTAGAATAAGCAAGAGGGGTCCTTTAACATAACTGCGGTGAATTTGCTGTAGGCTATGCCCGAAATACGCGATTATTTGTATTTCTAGAGAGCAGGTGTTAAAAATGTCTCTTCAATATGAATCTGACTTTTCTGGAGCAGCAGGCTTAATGGATTTATTAATTTTAAAGCGGTAAAATTTGCCGTAAATGCGAGAAAACACGTGCTAGCTTTCAACTTCGGCATTCATAGCAGTAAGGTTTAGAAGAACAGCTACATCCTGGTGAAAACGGATCTATAATCAAAATAGTATGCGGTATTTCCCTCAGAATCGCGGTATTATCCCGCGAAATGCGGTGCAAGTAGCAACACTGCTAGGAAACTCTTCAGGGATATTTCGGCCTTTCTTGGCAAGGGAAGAAATACCAGGCAAGGGAACCTGAAAGAATTACCACTGAAGAATGTCTTAGCTCAGTTTTTCATTTTGAGTAACTTGTATATATGATTCCCAGTCAGCTTGGACTGAAACAGTATTTTCGAGGGGGTTACGGGTATTTGAAGTATTGAGTATAATTTATTTAAAGTTTAGCCGAATGGGGCTGAGATCCAACCGTCTAGTTACACTTCACTTATTTACTTCAATAGGCCTGAAACCTTGTTAACAGTTATTTGAGAATGGTTGTATCTCATATTAGTTTTTATGGCACTTGTAGCCTCTGGCTCAAGTGCCATATACCGATCACAATTCCGTCTGTCGGTCTGTCCGAATTTTTTGGCACACTTTTTCGAGTTAGGGTACTTCCAGATGTGCTAGGACAACGAAACTTGGCAGGCATATTAGGAACCCGACCAAACTAACCCGGAAATAATCAGTTTCCCTATCCGACCATATGCGGGGGAGTGGAGGGGGCTGGAAACTTAATTGAGTGGAATGTAACTTTCGAACGGGTGATCGGATTGTAATGAAACTTAATAACTGAATAGATTATATATCTGTGATGTCCCGTTTAAAGTCTTGACCGGATTCGGTAGCCAGGGGGGAGCTGAGGGGGTTTAATTTCAAGAAACGGTGAGAATGGAGGGATCGGAGTGAAACTTGCTGGGAAGAACATGCATCTGCTCTAGATAAATCCTTTAGACAATTGTACTGGATCCGGACACTTAGGGGGGGGGGGGAGGGGGTTTCCCGGAATTTCGGTGATGGCGGTTTTGGGGATTTTCACGACGAAACTTCGCAGGCCCGACCTGCAGGACCCGGAAAAACTGACTTCAAAATAAAAGTTTTGTCGATCTGATAATGGTGGGGGAGTTGAGGGAGGGGAATCCGGAATATTCAGTCACGCGTAACTTTAGAACGGGTGATTGGATTCGAGTGAAATTTAAGAATTGAACAGATGACATTTCTCTGGTGATTTTTTCATATCCGGACCGGATCCGGCAACTATTGGGTGGCGGAAAATACGTGACCCGCTTAGAATGGGGAGATCGGGATGGAAATTTGTGGGAAGAACAAACAGATGCTCTAGGTAAATCATTTATTGAATCGGATTGACTACGGCCACCGTAGGGGAGTTGGGGGGGGGTGCGGCGGAAAGCTCAAGAAACGGTTAGAATGGAGGGATCGGAGCGAAACTTGCTGGGAAGAACAAAAATCTGGTCCATGTAAATCTTTTACACAATTTGACTGGATCCGGACACTTGAGGGGGGGGGGGGAGGGGGTTTCCCAGAATTCCGGTATTTGGGATTTTTACGACGAAACTTGGCAGGCATATCAGGGAACCGGTCAAACTGACTTGGAATAAAAAAAAGTCCTCGAAATGATAATCTTGGGGGGGGGGGTGAGGGAGGGGAATCCGGAATATTTAGTCAGTCGTAACTTTGGAACGGGTGATCGGATTCGAGTGAAATTTAATAATTGAACAGAGGACATTTCTCTCTGGTGATCTTTTTCATTTCCGGACCGAATCCGACAATTATTGGGGGGGGGGGGGAATACTTGACCCGCTAGGGCTGGTGTGATCGGAATCGAACTTTGTTGGAATCGCAAACAGATGCTCTGGATTAATCATTTACAGAACCGGATTGGCTCCGGGTATTGTGGGTGGAGTTGGAGGGGGGAGAGGGGGTCTGGGAGTCCAGTGATCGCGAGTTAAGGTACTTTCAGATGTGCTAGGACGATGAAACTTTGCTGGAATATTTGAGATTCAACAACATTTGGTTACAAATTGCTACTTCCCAAATCCGATTATTCCTTAAAGTACCAATCTTGACCGCAAAGTAAGAAAAAGACTTTTAAGCAATATATGCATTTCCTGTTGCCCATCGGCCCATTATCATTCTTGCCTCAAGGGTTTTCCTTACAAATGAAGTTCTAGCTCCCTTAGAGTGGGCATCTCAACCGCAAAGTCGTAACTTACTTTTGATCAATCAAAACATCTTAACCCATGCAAGTGCCATATGAGCTTACAGCTCTTGTTAATATATTTTCCTCCAGTGATGCTGGTTTTCGTTACCCTTCCCACTTTTTCCGGGTTGATGTTTGGAGTGATATCACTTCGGTGTCGGCGGTTTTGTGTGGCGATAGTTCTACTCAGCGTTGGGTCGACTTTGTTTATTGATTGTTTTTAAGGGTTTGAACCATTCGATGTTTTTTGTTCTCCGGTTCAAACCCTGAAATAAATACAATATTGTGTTAGTAACGGGTTGTGTATTAGTTTAGCGTTAACAATAAAACAGAAAAACAAGAGCTAGAAGCTCATATGGCACTTGCAAGGCTGGGTCAGAGGATGAAAGTGGGTTTGTTCTGATACTTCTGATCACTGTAAGCAGAACCCTTGAGATAAGAACGACCATGGACCTTTGGAAATTCCGAGAATGTGTCGTTTGGTAGGAAGCAATTTGCTTTTGCACTTGGCTTTGTATGTTTGCACTTGGGCACTAGAAATTCATCTGTAAGCAAAACCCCTAAGGCAAAAATGATGATGGGATCAACGGGGTAATGAAAATGTAAATGTGTAAAATGGCCCTTGGGGATCCTTAATATATATTGTTTGGTCAAAAAGATTTTTTCTTTCGCTTTCCGGTTACGACGCGCACTTTCATAGAGATCGATGTTCATTTCTAAGCAAATCCTTTGAGGCAAAAATGGTCATGGGGTGACGAAGGTAATGAAAATTTATATTTTGCTTAAAAGTCCCTCTACGCTTGAAATATTCAGCAACTACAAAGGTAAGCCATTGCCGAAATCTGGATGAATTTTGGGTTGTTGTCATGCAAGCATCGCACTATCTGAACGTTGTTGCTAGAAAACCGGGTAACAAAAAAAAAATACAATTCCGTTCACAAATAATTCCCTATGTTCAAATTCGCCTTAGGCTAGGATTTAAATCAGAACTAGTCAAGCGTCCTTTTCTTATACCACTAGCATGTCTGACGCTTTTAAGAAAAATGAGGTTTATTTATATTTATCAATAAAACTGTACCTTACCTTACCTTAAATAACAGGTGTTAAAATAAGCTGCCTTTTCAGTTAAACTTTAAGAGATGGGACTAGCCTACTCTTTCGCACTTCGTCACTTAGGCGTTACGAAGAGTAAAGTATATCAATATTCTTGACTATAGGTTAAACGTCTAGGTCAGCTGAGCTTAATTCTAGCGACATTTTGGCCCTTCTTGGCAAGGATCCTCTACAGCCTCAAGCTGAAAAGGCGAACCGGTGATACAATACAAATTCTAGCAACGCCATTCATCTGCTTTTAGCGAGTTTTCTTCCTAAAAAGTGATTGGGAGTTAAAGCTGGTACTAAGACTGAATCTTGGACACGGCTACTTTTTTGCTGCTCCATTGGGTCATTGACATTGTCGAGATTTTTCCGTATTCTGCAATGACTTTGGTTTGGCTTGTGGTTTGAATTTTCTTTTACTAATAAACAGATTAGGCTTCTGTTTAGTATTCATTGTTAGTAAAATGATACGGAAGTGTTTTCGGTCAAGCCCCTCCTCCAGCCCGGTTATGGTTTATGGGTCAATCCGGCCATTTAAAAGTTCACTGATATTTTCCAGTTCTCAGTAATACATTTGTATGCTTCTTATGTAAAAACGGCAAAATAGTTATTTTCAAATGAGAATCATTGAGTATTATTATTTTGTACATGTACTTAAAACATGATTTTCCTTTTTATGATTGTTCTGAAAAGAGGTATTATCAATGAGCTCATTATATTTGTATCTTCGCTCCCAGAGGCCGTACGGCTTTTTCATGCGGCTATGCTGTTCGTTTCAAGAATTAGATTATTTTCTTTTGTAAAGGACCCCTCGCACTATTTACTCTTCAACTTACGGTATTTTAAAATATCTGAATACTTAAACTGTGCTGGGCTTTCAAGAAATAACCGACGTTTTGGCTGCTTTAAGCCTTTTCCGAGACCCGTTGACGTGTAGCGAAAACAGGGAAACAATTTACATAACCGGTTTTTCTGATGAAGAAACTTGTCGTGGCCAACCGTCGACAGAGTGATCACATCGAAGGTAGCAAAACACGGCAAGTGAGGAAATCAGCGTGGTTTTGCTAGAAGGGTTAGAATGTACCGTACGGAATTGGGGTCTCCTGGTTTAGAAATATATGGAGTGATTATGGAAGTAGGTTCCACTAGTATTATAAGTAAGACATGCCCTTTAACAAACAATCAGAATCGGAATCTTTCGTACTGAGGGAATTTAAATATTTGGCTTTAACCATTACAAATAGACCTGAAACAATTCTAAAAAAAAAAAAAAATCGACGGCGGACATGCGACCTGAATCATATGACAGAATTACATCTTATTGACACCTGCAAAATCTGGCCATCGCATTTTTCTCCCTGCGCGACTGGGTCTTCTAGAAATACAACAGTAAAAAAAAAAAAACGGCTTGGAACGCCTGGAAGGATAGACCTGATATATGCACCATCTAAACGTGTTAATGCCCCCTCATACTAGACACCTTCCCTAGTTTCAGGATTACACCTCACGAGAATGATACTGTAATTTCACAAAGTGGACCCTTGACACTGAATCTGCAAACAAAATGAAATTGAATGCATAAGACCGGAGACGTAAAATTCCGAACTAATGAAAGTGGAAGGAACAGGAATGAGACAGAAAACTCATAAGACAGGGAGGAAAGCAAATGCAGACAGGTAAGAAACCAAGCCCCGGAAATGGGGTCTGGTATACTCTTGATGACTATCTCTCCCTGCCGATGCAGAATCTCCGGGTAGCTGCGGAAGAAAGCAAGAAGCGGTGTCACAGCTGCTCCCAAAGATCGCCGTGATTGTTTGACACAGGATTTAGTCGTTGAGTTTGAGTCGTTACGGACACGTTTACTCCTTCTTCCTGATGAGCATTGGCGTGTTTCGGACTGAGTCATATAGAGTACTGTTCGTCAGCACACCCGCTTTTCATAGGACGAAGGGTTTAGCGCAGAAACACAGTTCATGTCGAGGGCCAGTCAGGGATCTAACCGGCTGAGGCGCCATTTCAGTACACATTGCAGGAGGAGGGAGGGAGTACACATTACTCAGACTACTTTTTTTTTAAGGTTAAACTAAAAGGAGTTTTCGAATATACCTCAAAGTAACGTCTTTGCTTTATGAATTCTGAAACCTATGTAGGGACAAAAAAATAGTACCAAGACGGAAGATTTTGTGCCACTAGAGGCCCCCCCCCCCCAACGGCACCTTTGAGTACTGGTTATCATGGGCGTCCTGATAGGGGGCGGAGGGGGTTATAAGTTTTATAAAATCGTTTGTCCCACATTTCCAAATTGTGGGATTTAACGTGTTGGCTGGTTCCCATTCTTTATCGAATTTGGAAATTCATCCAACTTCTGTTTAGACCGCACCAATTTCACCGCATTTGGTCCGTCCCTTCGTAAATTCGGTTATTTAACGTGTTTATTTGGTCTCATTCGTTCCCGAATTCGGTAATTCACCGGACTTTTCTTAAGTCCGTATCTGTTCTATCGCCTTCGGTCAGTCCATTTCACAATTCGGTGATTAATCATATTCATTTGGTTCTGACTCGTTACCGAATTCGGTAATTCACCGGATTTGTGTTTAGTCCGTACCGGTTACCAAACTTGCCACATTCGGTTGTTTTAGGTGGTTCTAACAAGAGTTTTGTTCCATTATTTATTTAAAAAAAAAAATTGAATTCTTTTATTTTACTTTACATACTCCGCTTTTCAAATGGGGGATCAGAAATAAATTAATTACTTACTTAGTTATTACGAAATTCGGTTGTTACACCGCTCCCAATCTGTTCCTTATTTTTTTAGTTAGTTTTTGGTGGTACAAATTCATTATTTGGTTCACACAAGTTACTGAGTTTGGTAATTTAAGTGGCATTTATTTAGCTTTGGTTCTTTACCATTTAACGGTAGCGTCAGCTGGTTGCCATTCATTACTCAACTTTTACTTCTAACAATTGCGTATTTCAGAAATAAGCTCGTCTATTGACGTGAAAACTAGACTACTTTTGTTTGCTGTAAATTCAGAATAAATGTACTTTGTATCTACTTTACCCTGGCTTGGATGGCCAGACAGCTCTGTGGTTTCATAGGTGGTCATTGGATCGCAAAAAAATCACCACATAAAAAGCTAGAATTTGCATGGAAAGTAGTTAAATGTTGCCAGAAAAAAAGAAGGATTGAACAAATCGATTCAATCATTAGTTCAGAGTTATCAGATTATTCAAATATTAGATCTAAAAATAAGCTGCCTTGTCCAGTGAAACTTTAAATTACTATTTGCACTAGGTATTGCGCGTGATGTTTACTTTTTGTTTGATATTTTCAGTGTTAATATGGACTACAACCACAAAATCGGCTTGACCGTTGTTGTTGGTTATGAGAATACATTAAGTCAAAGTGAACTTAATTGAATATTTGTTAGGTTTCAATTATATCATATTCTTCGATGTCATTTAAAGTTAGGGGACGTTCAAAGAAACATACCTCTACTACTTTATTTTCACAAATGACCGCGGTCACGAGTGTCCCAGGTCGCTTAGTCCCAGCGGAACAGAAACTAGTATAAGGAATACACGTTGCGTAATTGGAAATCATTCCAGCAGACATAATTTCTGAAAACTCTAATGCGATTCACCCAAGACTTTTTGCATTACTTTTAATGAGAACAAATACAAAAAATTGAAGAATAAAGAAAGGTCTCCCCGAAAAAAAACATTCCAAAACTGAAACAAGTAAACCAATAACCGAGCTGCAAAGCTCGCACGCATTTCAATCTACTATAAATAAAGTAACGTGCGTAGATACTGAGTTGAACGACCTATAACAAAGAACCATACCCAAAATGAAGAAGACCTGTTGTAATGGCTAAAAAAAAGCAAGGATCGGCTTGTTTTATGACATAGCGGTACTTCGACGAACCGGTCCAGCGGCGTCGGCTTAATCCGACCCTATAGCCTGTCCGTAGCCTGTACACGTGACTACAGATGCGACATTGAAACACGAGGCATGAAAGCCTTTATCAGCATTATATTTATCGATTAATTCACGACGGATTAATGAACTTGGCACAACTCTATACTGAATAGTTTTCCCGAGTTTTCCACGAAACTCGGAACACTCGAATAACAATAGTTTCTATAACAATCAAAGTAATCAAGTTAAAAACAGAAAAGAAACAGGGAAAATTAAAAAAGAAACTCGCTGTTTTAATACTAGCCACTGCACATGTTTCTGGCGTTGTAAGGTACTCAGGGCAGTGTTGCCACGCCAGATTTGATAGTGCAAAACAGATACTAATATGATTCGCAGTCAGCTTGGGCTGAAGGAATATTTATCCTGCCACGCCAGGCAGGTCTACGCCAGTCTGGCATGCCAGATTTTACAAGAAAGTCACGAAACGAAGAAATTGCTCAGAAATAACTGGAAATTCTTCAGATTTTTTGAAAAAATTGGCGATTTTTATGACATTTGCTTCCGAAAATCACCAACACAGAGTAATAAAACCAGAAAAGAAATTCATAAAATTTGATGAAAAATCGCCACCAGTGGCAACCCTGGCGGTATGCCGAAACCCAACCCATCCGCTCTACCCTTACTACTCCCTCTTTACAACGGCTAATCAATAACACATAGATGGCACTTTACACAAGGGACTTGTACCGTGACCAATAAACCATAAACGGTTTTTTCGAAAAAATTTAGAAGTCTAGGACTCCACTGTCGGAGCCACGTAGACAGACCAGGACCCACAAGACGGGGTCTCATGGTGAAAACCAAATAAAACCAAATATATAGTTTTAATGGGGAAGACGCCCTTGAGATGGAAACATTGTATAAGTAGTGAACTGATAGACAAAAATGCTCCTCAGCCGGGATGATCTGAGCGGGATCCCGGCTGAGGAGCATTTTTGTCTATCAGTTCACTACTTATACAATGGCTAATCAATACTATTTCAATTATTGAATAGGAAGAAAGCTGTCCAAGAGGATGTGGGATCAGACGATATGATATAGCGTCCATAATTCCCCCTCCACAAGCTTACAGTATGCTGACAAAATCTTGCTAACGACGGCTCTCGCTCACCCCCCCCCCCCCCCCGTTCCATCAAGCCCCCGTTCCATCAAGACAGTGTTGCAAACTTGCAGCTTCAGTTAGGTTCATATACAGCTACCATCTGGGATCAGAACAAAAGTGACGGATAACCTTTGACATCCCATTTTTGCTCTATTTTCTCATTGGGCCATCAGTTGAACCAAAATCCGGCGAAAGCCCGAAGTTTTGGTAGAGCTACACTTGTCTCACACAATCAGACGTCCACAATTCCCCTTCTATAAGCTTATAATGATATACTGATAAACTCTTGCTCCCTACAGCTCTCACTTCCACATGCCCCCTCCCGTCATTTCCACCTAGAAATTATACATACGGCTATTGTTTAGGATCCAGAAAAAAGGGAGGGATAGCCTGTGACAGCCTATATCCACACCATTTATATTGGATGGTATACCATTTTTTTTTGTTTTTGGCAAGCCTGATATCCGATTCCTACGGGACGAAGGGCACTTGATATTCCTGTGCTGATTTGACACAGCCCGCATAACTGTTAAGGTACTTAGAAACTGAAAAAAAAAGCTTTTACCGAGCGGCCGTTACGTCACTATAAAAAGCTTATGCAACGTCCAGATTCTGCATAAATCATGAGTCTACTTTTTCGAGTTAACTAACGAAGCATAAAGCAGCGTAAAAAGAAATCAGATAAAATATATAATTTACCAAATTTTTCTAGGAGGGACCTTGGATTTATGAGAAAAAAACAACAACAAGTTTCCGTCGATGAAGGCGATGAAAAGCTGAAGAGGAAAAAAAGATTACGGAGTACGGAGGCGTAACGTTAGTCTTGACTTGTCGGTGTGGAAGCAGACCTTCAAGGCATTTTTTCGCAGCCCAACAAAGAGGCTGTGGCTCGGTTGTGACAAAAAAAGGGTACCCAAGATCGTTCGTGTGGCCGATGGGTATGTTTTCGCGACCAAAAAGATTTTTGTTTGGCTCGCACTGTGCCTCAAAGACAAGCAAGCAACTCTCGAGGTGATTTTCGGTTTTGCGGCTCAAATCTGACAGGAAAAATGCAAATTTGGTGACGAATCTGAGTCCAAATGGTAAAATTAGCTACAGAAGGGGTTGCCAACCTCGAACTACATGACCTCAAAATTGCCCTAAAACTGTGAAAAGAATATTTCTCTACAGTCCTGCTAGGCCATCGGTCATCAGAATTTTTTTATTGACAGTTAGGACAACGAACAAATTTCCTTGTAACAATTTTTAGGCCAATTTTGAATTTATGTAATTCGAGGTTCAGTACCTTTGCTGTACTTTATCGAGCAGATTTACACAAAACCGAGGATCCTTTTAGTACAGAATGGTTAGGGCAAATGCCAGATGTTCTGTTAGTGCGAATTTATTGGGATTTCATTCTTACTTTCAGGCACTTGAAACTAAAGCATAAAAAAAAACAGGATGGCACGACGTTTCCGCGATTTTCAATTTCACTGTAAAAAATTAAACTCTTCGCTTTCAGATAACTTACTCTGCAGTATGTTGCACTCCAGCGTTTTAATCCTCCATCTGATTTCAACTCAACAAATTCGGAATAAAAATCTTCGAATTCGGTAATGCACAGTTATTAAAGTCCGATGTACACTGTAAAACAAAATCTTGCAGTATTTGCTTCTGGGATTAATCTTGTCTCTAAAAAGATAATCTTATCTCTAATTCGGATTAATCTTATCTCAGTAGAGATAAGAATAATCCCAGTAGCAAATAATGCAGTTAAGTTTAATCCTTACTCGGACAAACTTTTTACATTGTAAGAGAGACTTTTTACAGTATTGTAGACTGAGCGTGTGGCACACAATTCTTTTTCCCTGACACACACTAAGAAACTTGTGGGGTTCAAGGTGTGCCGCAGAAAAACAGCTTTAATGCTGAATGTGGCGTTTCTTGGCCCCATCACTCAACCGCCATTGTTTTATCTGGCAAGCTCATTACCGGTCTAAAAAAACAAAGAAAAACGGGTGAAAATGGGTATTTTAAAGGCCAACGAAAATACTGAAATCGAAAGGAAATATTTTGGGAGGACAACCGCCTCCCTTCTTCAGCGCAGACGGACAATTTCGAGGAAAAACGCCAAAACGTGGATGAAGATCGACAAACGAGAAAACCAAAACAAAGCGGGAAACCAACAATCAAACGAAAATGAAAACCAAAACTTGAAGAATTCAAAAACCTAAATTAAACAACGAGCCACTCATCAATACCTGCGAAGAAAAATTATAAGACTGTTCTCGCTCGGTACTAGCTTCCGGTTCATCGGTCTCTTTCTTTCTTTCCGGTTCAGACGACGCAGATTTGCCGGAATATTACTGGGAAGGAACCTGTTGCAGAAGGATTTCTAGACGGTGGAGTTATTCATGAAGTTCGAATCTCGGAACTAAGGAGACCAAAGAACTTTATATACAGGGGTCTCCCACGAAGGAGATAAAGCAGTAGGAGTTAAAGCTTAACTGAAGGGTTTCTTCGCTAGAAAGAAGCCATTATACACAGTCCGCTGATTCTGATGCTTAGGATCTCCGGACACAGAACCATTATTATTAATTTTTTTCCGGTGCAAATAAATACATCAGCAGTCTGGACGCAGTAGTATTGGAACAAAGGAGACCAAAGAACTTTATGTACAGGGGGCTTCCACGAAGGAGATAAAGCAGTAGGAGTTAAAGCTTAACTGAAGGGTTTCTTCTCTAAAAAAAAAACAGTCAACACAGTAGTGTCCGTTGATCCTGATGCCTTAGGATCTTCGATTATTTATCTTTTCTTATCCGTGCAAATGAACACATCAGCAGTTTGGACGCAAGCGTAACAGTAGTATTGGTCGATTTCGATATCGATAATGATCTATCGACAGACCGAACCAAATATCGACATCAAAAATAATAATTGAAAGTTACCTAATTATTGCAAAGAAATCACAAGAAAACCAATTATTATATATCCCAATATGTATTTCGTTAACAAGTTTTTATATTTTTTAATTTTTTAACGAAAAATTACTCAAAATGATATTTGACGATAATTTTCTTTCCCAAATTTTAGAAAGACGAGACGTATATGAGAGCTAGAAATGGTACAAAAGTATCGATATCGATCCATCAAGTATCGAAAGTTAGAATATCGATATATCGAAAAATTCAAATATCGCCCAACACTAAGTAAGAGCACACACAGACAGTGGCGTCACGACGGGGGGGGGGGGGGATGGGTTGACGCCCCCCCAAAATGTTGTCGGCCAGTCGGTAAAAAATGCCCGAGTCGGCGCGAAGCGCCGCGACTTTTCGTCAAAACAACTGATTTTTTCATGAAACCAGTCGGTTTTTCTGAAAATTAGTCGTTTTTTCGTCAAAACAGTTGTTTTTTCTGAAAATCAGCCGATTTTTTTTCAAATTTTTTGGTGAAAATAGCCGTTTTTTCTGCAAAAACAGTCGGTAAAAATTACCAGCCAGTCGGTAACGTCCCAAACGTTTTGGCTAGTAACGCCTCTGCACACAGACATCTATCTTTGGATGACGCAAATGTTTCATCTGGACAAGGTAGTGCCAGTGTTCACTAGGCGTTGTCGTTTAGCCACAGGGCCAGACATACCCAACTGTTCAAATCACAGTAGGCTTAGGTAAACGGAAGGACCAAAGGATTTTTCACAGATTCTACACTGCTAATTATTTAACTATGATTCAAGTCATGAAAAAAAAAGAATTGCGGCGTCACCGAGTCCGAGTCGAGTCGAGTTCACATGTATGTACGTTTTTTTTCAGTATTTATAGTATTTTCGTAAAGTAAAAGGTTGCTGGCATCACAGCATAGGATACATAAAGGAGTTGGTTTAGAGTTTCATTGAAAAGCCAACTTATTTGTGTGTCATTTATACATAAAGGAGTTGTTTAACTGAAAAGCTAACTTATTTGTGTGTCATTTAATATAATACACTGAACTATTTGCATTCTGCAAAGGGATTTTTTTTAATTTTCCACTACCTGCTCTAGTTATGACGTTCAAAATATCTGCAGCAGTGTAAATTCTACTCTGACGCGGGAAATTTTAATTTCAGAACAAACGCGGCTTTTCAGTGGGCAGTGGTGAGACTGGTGAAGGTTGCTTAGTGGCTGAACAAAGAAAAAATCATAAATCATAACAAAAATGCAAGCGCATAAAGGTACGACAAATTACACGGAAATTCCACGATTTGAAAATCGATTATTAGTGAATAGCGGAACAACGAAGCAACGCATTTTCAGCGGGTCATGAAGCCAATTTTAGTGAATAAGTGATAGGTAACTAGATTGTCCTATCCCAGCCCTATTCGCTTAAACTTTAAATAGTTGACAAACAATCGGAGACCCAGAAGCCTGCAGATTTGGAAGAATCCCTACACCTACGTCACCTACACCACAGGTTTTCGCCCCGGACCCCTCATAGTTACTCTCCTTTTTGCCGGTAAATTACCGCTAACACAAAGGGGAACAATGAAAGTCCCTACGGATTTTACTTTCGCATTTCACGAAATGAAACTTTCCCACGAGTATACCTGCTTCTCTCAGACTAATTAGGCTAGGATTAAAATCCAAACTTCAAACAATGATTAAGGGCTTCTCGCAAAAGATATTTTTCCTTCATCACTTACCGTGTGATCAACAAGTCTAATCTGGTGATTTCAAATTTCCAGGCGAAATTGAACCATCCCTGGCTTAACACAGTTCTATACTTCTTGAGTGTGTGACCGTTCTGTATAATGTACATGTGTATAATATATATATGCTGTGCCATAGATTATTTTCCTTTCATTTTTCTTTACTCCGTTTTGTTCTGAGTGAAGAATGCGGGTAATAAATACACTACTTACATACTTCCTTACATGTATCAGATGTAGCGTTTTCTAATTATTTTGAATGTTTTTTCTTTCGGTAAATTTACTCCACTGTTTTTATCTTACAGAACTGGGCAATAAACGTGGTCATTCATTCATTCAGGAGAGGGTGATAGGAAATGAAAGAGTTTCTTACGTGACAAAGCTACCTAAAACGGAGAAATTCCCGAGGCTTTTCTAACGCTATTTCTAAGGATTTGGATCCAGGGGCGGGACGACTGTTTATTGTGTTTGTTTCGAAGGGGAAAATTCCCGATCCCCCGCTTGGCCCGTGAACTAGCCCATGTGTGGCATTGTTCGAAAGGAAGGTCCCGGACACGACAAGCGAACTACCCTTTTGTAGGGAGCCTAATTGCAGAGTATCCAACCCCTTTGCTCGCCCCCCGTCACTCTATTCCGTAGCTCTGCAAGGCCGAGATTCTCAAATCCTTCTTAATGTGCTGAACAATATTTAGTAAGGCATATTTACCAGTCTTTTATACACTTTCTACACCAAAATTTTGGATTTCTTTCATTTTTAGTTGCTCGAAACTGGTTTAAAACTGGGTTGAAAGGGTAATGTCTGATGCCTGAAATTTTGTCTGGTCGTGACCGCGTACCACAACAGAGGGTGGGTTGGTAGGAAACAGAGGTTTATGACGGGACAAAAGATCAAGAACACAACGTTTGGTACAGATTTTAAGGTCCAATGGATCGGTGTTGCTCCGTGTTGTAGATACTATTTAGACCTAAATACGAGTTTGTCTTTATTGCTAACCAGAAAATGCATTCCTTATCATATTATGGTCGCGTTTATCTATTAATTTATACAACTCTCCCTAGATGCCATTTTATTCAACCACCGGGTAGCGCTGTTTACCGTTTTATTTAAAAGCTTTAGTAGTAGTCGTATAACCGTCGAACAAATTTCCCTAATTCACGAAGGAATCTTTTCGTTTTGGGATTTCTTTCGAGATAGAGCGAACGGAATGAAAAACATTCGTATATTGTTACTCGAGTCGCTCCCCGTTCCCCGAGGACTCCACTTGAGGAGTCCCGGCGTTTTTATTTGTCCCGGGGACTCACTCCCCGTATTCTCTCGAGTCCCCACGGACGGGGAATGCTGCCATTAACATCACCATCATCAAAAAGGACCTCCTTTCAGATTCGGAGGGGAATCAATTTTTGCTGGTGTTGGTGCAATGTAAAATTAATTAAAAACAATCAGAATAAACAAAACCAAAAAAAGTGGATTCAGACTAATTTCGTCAACTGCGTATTTTTTTCCGAACAAAGTCCATTTTGGAAGCATTACCCGTGTTCCCGCTATTTCTGTAGGCGGAGTCCGCGTGGAGTGACTCCCTCTATTCTCGCCGTTCCCTTCGATTCCCCGAGGAGTCCTCGGGGAACGGCGAGAATACGCCTATAATGTAATTCCATGACTGTAGCTGAACTGAACGCGGCTCCGGTTTAATAATTAACAAGCACTTGAAGAACTGAAATGCCAATCATTCAAAACCTTTATGGTATCAATAAATTACGCTAAGTGACGGCAATACTAACGCTAAGTTGCACTGCCAAATGCAAATTTCCACCACACCGAAAATCGGTCACGCAATCTGTAACATACCGGTTTGTACAGCTATTTTCAGACAACTCGCACAAAGTGATTACCATCCAGACATCATTCGATGGGATGTTAGCTCATTAAAAGACTAACGTGAATAAATATTCTTTCAGCCCAATCTGACTGCGAATCATAACTAGCAAAGCTGAACGGATACGTCTGACGTATCCATTCAGCACAGACAATTAGGACTAACCTGACCTCTTTTAATCCTGACATTCGTTGAGTAGACATGGTTGTTTTGGGGGGCCTAAATTACACTGTAAGAAGTCTGACATCATTTAACGCATTGGTGCACATTCGTGGGTCAAGGTTCAAGGTTTGAATTACATTTCTGTATAAAATGATAATGAATAGAGGATCAAGCCGGGGACACAAGGTCGATTGACAAAAACCCGGTACAAAACAGAACACACCTATTTAACTTATGACCTATGTGGACCCCAACCAAAATTTATAACCAACAAAACAACATCAAACAAATAACAATTTACAAAAAAATAGTAATTTATCGTTGATTCTTGGATTTATTTATAAGTATAGGATGATGTTGCTTTTTATGGCACTTGCCCTCCGGCCTAGTGCCATTTAGCGATCGCAATTTCTGTCCGTCCGTCGGTCTGTCGGTTAGGCGGTCGGTCCAGGTTTTTCTAGTTCGGGCACTTCCACACAAGCTAGGACGATGAAACTTCGCAGGCATATCAGGGACGCGACCAGATTAACTTACAAATAATAACTTCCCCGATCCGACTTTCCCCGGATCCGGGAGTTCGATAACTAGGAACAACGGCAGCAAAAGGGGAGCAAAAGAGCCAAATGTCCAAAGGCGGTATCGATTCAACGATCTCTGTGGTAGAGGCTTAGCGCTCTACCGCTGAGCTACGCTCGGTTGTATGTATAAGCGAATGTGGGAACATATACGGTTTAAAGATTAAAGTAAGACCAAGTGCTAACCAGAGCAAAATAACTGAGCAATTTTGCTCTGATGCTAACTAAACTTAAACTCAACAAATCTCGTGAAATGCTTCCACATAAGCGAGGACAATGAAACTTGGCAGGCATATCAGGGAACCGACCAGATTAACTTGGAAATAACCACTTTCCAGATCCGATCATAGTGGGGGGAGTGGAGGGATAGGGAATCCGGAAACTATTAACATGCATAACATGCGTGAAACTTGACGTGTGTCAAGAACAAGTGTTCAGGATATTCAGTTTCAAATCCGGACCAGATTCGATACCTGTGGGGGGGGGGGGGCTGGAGGGGGACTCCGGAAATCTCCTGAAATCCAGTCTTCACGGGGGAATGGAGGGATGGGGAATCCGGAAACCAGAAACATACATAGCTTCCTTCTCCGATACTATGATTGGGGGGAGTGGAGGATGGGGAATCCAGGATCTAGTGACATACATTACTTTAGAACGGGTGATCGGACGTGAATGAAACTTGACAAGTGTCAAGAACAAGTGCCTCAGATGTTCGAGAGATCGGGATGGGACTTGGAGGAAAGAACAAGCATAAGCCGTAGAGACAATACTGACAAAACAGGACCGGATCATGTCACTGTTGGGGGAGTCTGAGAGGGTTTTCCACAATTCTGATCATCGTGAGCTGGGGTACTTCCAAATGGGCTACGACCATGAAACTTGGCAGGCTGTGCTATGACCATGAAACTTTTCAGGCATGTTAGGGACTCAATCAGATTGGCTTAAAAATAGTCCCTCCCCCGATCCGATCATCGTTGTGGGAGAAACAGTTATCAGTGAGTGGAATAACCATTTCAGATTTAGTAGATCAAGCCGATTTTCTGATGAAATGAGTATCGGGAGAGAGATGCAGCCTTGACAACTGCAAACGGTATCTGACAAACATGCTAATTGTTCTTACAAGTGCCAAGTGCCATATGAGCTTTCAGCTCTTGTTTATATTTGGAAGAGATTGTTACAATTTGTATTATTACTATTTTTATAATCTTTAGGCTACTTCCAGAAATTTCTATAATTGTCAGTTTTTATTATATAAAATATTTATTATGTTGTTGTTTGAAGATTTATATAGCCCTTGTTGGCCGTTGATTTAGTTAAATAAATATATGCCTGCCGAGAATTATGTTATGATGATGATTATGATGAAATTTTCCTTCCGCAGTAGATAAAAAGGAAAGAAAAAATTACATTGAGCTTTCAATTATGGAATAAATACATTTTATCAAAAAATAAACATAAAAAAGCGACTAATAGAAGTCCAAAACAGACGGTAGCCCTGATGGTCTGCCATGTCTCCCGAAATAGAAAATAATACTTTGACGCTTCGCACGTCCTTATTTGTGAAAGAGTTGTTGACGGACCTTGAAGCTTCCGGCGAACTTTCGTAGCGCGACTTTCGAAACTCGGCTATACCCAAAAGCGCTAAAAGTCGTAGTTACAAAACGAAACAATGGCAAAAGGCGGGGATTTTATAATCTTATAATTCCGTAAGGGAGGTAGGGATAAGACGAAAAGCAGAATAAGCAAGATCCGATGAAAGATGTGTAGCCTGTGTAGTTGTATGGTAGTTGTACGAAAAAGCTGAATGTATTGATATGTAGTAGTACATAATACTTTAATTCAATGTGCCTCACACTGGGCTAATCTTAAGCAGTAGTATTCAGTAGCATCCCGCCTTGCTCCAGTAGCATCCAGTCTTGCTATAGTAGCATGTAGTAGCATCAGTTGGTACTACATGCTACTTTTTCGTACAACTTCATGCTACTATTTGAGATCATTTTTCATCGGGGAGGGGTGCTTTAACAACTAAGTTCAATCAGACCCAAAGAGCAATAAGCGAAAAGTGAAGGAGAAAACCTGAAGAAGTTCAATTAAGATCAGAAGTAGTAGAGGAGCATGCGAAAAAAATGTTTACCGTCTGGTAATTTCGGGTGTCCGAAGTAAAGATCCTTGCACGACCTGGCAGGGTTGTCCTTCGTTCCGATTGGCTTCTTCAGTCGGTCGAGGTTGCTCCTCATTGAATAAATTTCCTTGTAGACCTCCTCCAGTTTCTCATCTATCTGCTCCTTGTCCATACTCGGCAATGTGCCAGCATCCCTAGAAGAAAAAAAAGGTCATTACGTAATGCAGGTGGTGGCAATGAACCTATGCTAGGCACTGTCGGGTAGAACCCATATCTAAAACGGCTCATCTCTCCTTCACATTAGCACGGTCATAAAATAGTTCTCCTAAGATTCACATCGCTCTTGCTAATGACCAGAGGCATAGGCTTAGCCAAATGGCAAGGTTTCTGATTTTCATGATATTGTGCTCCGTTCATCTCCCTCCTAAGTGCCCAAGTAGGGTTCTTGACAGTAAAATATTCCGAGTGGTTTGAACGCTCATTCCTGAAAAAAAATGGCGACATACAAGGGGGTCACAAAATATTTATAAAATCTGCACAAGCTTACCACGAGTAAACGGCATATTATTTAACGTTCTAAGCAACATACCTCAAATTTAAAATAGCATCCAGCAAGGCAGAACACTGAAAAGTTGAGTTCACTTTAATTAACTACTTATCGCAGAAACGAATATCAGTTGTTAACTCGTCCATCAAATACACAGTCAGCTTGGGCTGAAGTAATGACTATGTACTCATTAGCCTACTTTTTTTTTAAATAGTAATAAGAACGATTTTAATCCATAATATCTTTAAAATATGGTAAAAAGGCTTCAGATAGCGCTCCGACCAATGTATTGGACGGTGTAATGTTGAGTCCCCTCAGTTCGTCCACAGGTCAATTCCCACAATTGTCATAATTCCCCTGCAAAAACCGTCACTATGCCCAATTTTTCCGACAGTTCGCCCACACGTCAGTTGAGCCATGAAAATCCGTCTGTTCACACAAACGTCAGTAGACACAAACGTCATAGGCCCAAATTCTGGAAATAAGGATATATTTTTGTGAAAAGTGTGTATAGAGGCGAGCAGCAAGCGTTTGTGTCCATTGACGTTTGTGTCAACTGACGTTTGCGTCAACTGATATTTGCGTCAACTGATGTTTGTGTCAACTGATGTTTGCGTCAACTGATGTTTGCGTCAACTGACGTTTGCGTCAACTGGCATTTGCGTCAACTGATGTTTGCGTCAACTGACGTATGGACGAACTGTCGGATTTTTGGTATGGGCGAACTCACGATGTGTAGAACTGACGTCAGATGAACTGACGTGTGGATGAACTGACGGATGTCGGAAGTGGGTGAATTGACGGTGATTCAACTGAAAGTGGACGGACTGTCGTGTTAACTATAATACTTGAAATATTTAGCAACCGCAACGGTAAACGATTGCCCAAAACTGCCGGGGTCACATAGCGGGCTTTCTTCAGATGTAACTTACATCCTGGAACTGAACATTTCCTGTGCTTCGCTTCATTAGCCATTAAAATAGACGTTTTTGTTGAAATTCAATTCTCCGCGTCGGTGTGAACCTTGTCAGGTCAGCACAAGCTCAGTTTCAGTTTAGTTCAGCTTTATTCATAAAAAAGTAAAAAAAATAATATAACTCTTTATGGCCCCACCATAAGGCCTAACATACATTAATTTTAGCATTAGAGTAAAAGAGGAGAAATCCTGAAATCATGAGTTTATCATTGAATTTCAATCTAATTTATGGACTCTTTGTTCTTAAATGCTTCAATGTACAACTACTTTTATGCTGACATGAAAATAAATATATGCTTGACTAGATATGAAGTTATCGGAGCCAGCGCTGGTGAAAGTGAAAGGTGAAAGAGTTTCACTAGGGACGTTCACTATCGCTAATGGTGCTAGTGTCGCTGCTATTCGAGTGCGTGTCAATTTTGTCAAATCTTGGCGCTAGTCTCTATAGTTGCGTTTTTGATCGCATGTGTTAGGTCCCCTATGAGTTCGCCGTTGAAGCTTAATTTCTGTTTTTACACTCAGTTCGCCTGATGCCTTCGCCGTTTCAAGACGCAGGTGAATAAAAACGGATTGGCAATGGGCGGGGCTTATTCTTTATTCGTATCGACTTAAGGGAAACAAACCAAACAAATAAAAAAAGAGAAAAAAAGTGACGAAATAATAAACAAAAACATTAGCAGAGTAAAATAATTCAGTGTATTCAAATCCAACATTAAACTAAGCTGGCTTTCAGTTAAGCTTTAATAACGCGAGCTTTAGTTTTTCCAAGCTTTTTCGTTTCATTTAATAGCCCAAATTCTTACTGCACATCCTCTGTGCAGTTAAATTGTTATTCCAGGTACAAAATCCAGAAGAAAATGTGTCACATTTATGATTCCAGCTCTACTATGGTTTTCAACACTTTATGTGTTATGACGAAAGTAACTACGAGTATTAATTTTTTTATAGCAAGTCCATTTCACGAGAAAGCCAGGGTAATAAAACATTACAGGCAAGTAAAATTTAACTTCACTGTTCATACTAATTTACGACTAGACAACAAAGGAAGATAATTAATAATGAGGGCAAAATACGCTGTAATAAACGGAATTTATTACAAAGAGCAGAAATATAGCTGTAGCTGGTATTACGGCCGTAGACTGAAATTTGTGCATAATTTATCCGTTTGTTACCGAAGGGGCGTCAGAATTTGGTATTTGCCTAGCAGACCCAGTACCACTTTTAGCCCATTTTCGCAATCCCAAGTTCAAGTAATTTTTTTCAAGTACAAGTTCATGTTTTAAACAATCCAAATAATTACAGAAGGGACTAATTTGGCAAAGAGGACTCGATGGTACAAGGGTCCGATGGCTAGATGGCAAAGCAGACTCGATGGCAAAATGGCAAGAGTCGTGGTAATGAATGCTGCGACAAATGGCCAAGAAAAGTGGTTTCCGCACCCGTAATGAAAGCGTCCCCAGAAACATATTCGGAAGATCTAGGGAAAGTTGAAAGTTTGAGTAAAAAAAATAAGAAACATAGCAAATTTTGTTAAGGATGACTATGTTGGAAAATATTAATCTGTAATGCAAACCAACTGGTGTAGGTCTCTCAAAACACAAATTTACACAATCTCAAATTTCCATGGGTTTTCATAGTAGGTGGAAATGTAGATAGGCAAGCTTTTCGCGGAGTAGTTCGAGCAAGGTAGGCCCAAAATATCGCTGAACAAATAGTGATGATTTCGACAGTACAACGACGCCAAAAATGGTATACAGTAGGTTTAGACAAGGTCTTAAAAGGTCAGGCGAATTGCTCGTCAGTTCCATTTTGCGGTTGGGACCATGATTAAGCAAACAGTCTAGAAACTCCTACCGAAAGAATTCCATTCGCTTCCTCTCCCACCAATACGAGTATTTTTTTCTTCGAGTGAGTAATTATCAAAGAAGTCTAGAGACTGAATCTACCGTCTAAAAAGGGAGCGAAAAAAAACTATTTTGCGGATCGGCTCGATCCAGCTTTCTCATCACTCAATCAATCATTTGTTATAACAAGAGCTAAGAGATTATATGCACATGCTGCGAGTAGATAAGAGCGTCACAACCGCCGTCACGCGGTTCGGACCTAGAAATAGAATATGTTGTTTCACGCAAGTCTGAGCATTTCCGGTATTGGCTCGGATCATCTGGGGCAAATGACCATTCTAACTTCCAAGTTTCAGCCCGATATATCCACTCGTTTGATCCCTAGACGTGCCACACGATTTCCGGTACCTCCTTCTAACCGCGACCGAATCTGGTTCGGACTCGTGAAAGGATCGTCTAAAGCATCTTCTCTTACAACCTATCAAGTTTCACTCGAATCTGAGCATTTTTGGAAAGGTCCGGTACCTCCCGCCCCCCCCCTTACCGTGGCTAGATCCGGTCAGGACATCAAGTACCAAATCTAGGTCGCGATGACCCCATGGGTTTTTTGTGCAATAAATTCATTCATTCATTCATTCATAAACTCAGTACTGTCCAACTTGCATCCTGTTCAGTCAATCCGTTTGGTTTTTGTGCATGCAAAAGTTTCCTCCCCCCCCCCCCCCCCTCAAACTCTACCAACCGTGGTCGCACGTGGATCGAACGCATGTTTTGCATGTCTATGTCATCAGTTTACTATCAGCCATTAAGTTTCACTAGAATCGCACCACCTGTTCGCAACTTACGGAAGTACATTTCCGTATTCCCTTTCCCTCACTCCCCCAAAAATCGTCGGATCCAGGAACGGAACTTTTCCTGGGCATTGTGTCGGGTTCTCAAGTCAATTTGGTCAGGTCAATAACATGCCATCGTCCGTAGCAATCTGGACCTATTCTAATTCGCGATAACCGGAATTCCGGGAAACCCCCTCCAACTCCTCCCACAGAGCCCCGAAACGGATCCCTCGACTCTAAGCGTTTCATGATTTTCCGATTCCCCCCTCCATGCCCCCCCCCCACAAGTACTGGATCCGATCCGGACTTGACATGGAACATCTGAGGCGATAGTTCTTTCTACTTGCCAAGTTTCATTCAAACCCGACCACCCGACCACGACCATGAACTAATAGTTACTACTGTAAGAAAGGCGGAACACGCTCAAGGTCTCGGGTATAGCCACCCGGTAAGTATTAAAGGACCCCTCTCGCTTTTTCTGCCTTTTATAATATACCTAGCTCCCTATGGGATTGTAAGCTTCTAAAATTCCCACCTTTCTCCATTGTTCCGTTTTTTGCCTAGGAATTTTTAGGGCTTTTTCGTCTGTGCCGAGTTTTGCCCGTTGCGTAACCAAACGTTTGCCAGAATCTTCAACGTCCCCTGACAACTCTTTCAAACACAAGGATATGAGAATCTTCTGTTTTTAACTTATTTTATTTGCTTAATTTTCGTACTTTTTAACAACGGCCCGTTTAGTTTTCAAACCTTTTGCGCCCAGCCGCCGCGTCGGAGAGCAGGAAGGATGGATAGAACCGACAAGCGCTAACAATAAAATCGCTAAATTCAGATGGAAAGTTTTGGTATTTTCGAGAAACATTTTTCTGATCCGTTTCATAGTGAGAAGATCGTTTCTAGTATGAGTTGTGCTTTAACGGAACTCGATCGCGAGTTTGTGTTCGACATAAGGCCGAGCGACAAAAGTTTCTTAGCAATATTCACTTCTTAATCCTCTACAGCTGCATGCGTAACAACCTAGAAACTCGTCAGACGTTTCCAACAGCCAAGAGCATGGGAATATCATAAGCTTACTGTAGAAATGAGCATTGGTTCCCCCTTTCCCATATCTCTACGTAACCAACTACGCTGAGCAGTCATTATGAGAAAGACGAGGGATTCCACTCTTCATTAGGAGAAAAACAATCCTTAATCACAGTGACATCTTTGCAGAAAGCTGACGCCGTAGCTGTCTACGACCCCCCCCCCCCCCCCACCCACTTTATCGAGAATGCAAGCAAACTTGGCGAACAGGACCTTTAAGTTGACCTTATCTGTTTTGCCAAGGCAAAACAAAGATAGGGATCCATATTGTTGTCTACTGGATTATACTGGAGTGAATGGAAGGGGGAATGGATGGAGAATGGATGTGTGGTGTGATGGAGGACTACTCTTTTGGAAATATAAAACAGCTGGTGAGGTTCCTCAGGGTAGCCCTAGCTCATAGGGATAGGTGCCTACAGAAGTTTAATATTTTTTGTGTGTGGTGTTTTTTTTGTTCTATATGTATTTGCCATGTCCGTTGGCTCTTAGCGCAAATAAAATCTTATCTTATCTTATCTTACCCTATATGAATGAACGAATCGACTAACAAAATGGTGTTTAGGGTATGGAGACCACGGTGCATGTGTCAGTCATAATCTATTTTTCTTTATTTTTTTTATTTTTTTTACCGTAACATGTCCTTCATTCGGTATGTTAGGTCTGTCATCTCGTTCGTTCTGTTCATATTCCACCTTTTAAGCATCGGCCTGTAACGGGTCATAAAAAAAATATTTCGTCGAAATAAAATGGATAAAAATGGTATGATATGGGTAGCGCAGTGGCTCAGCTTCTACTGGCCAGTCAAGCATAGGCAGCACTGACTGGTAGGGACACCGGTGGATATTCTCTACATCTACTTATAAGGCGTTTTTCCGTGCTCCGACGAACAGTTTGTGGGTCGATTGTGGCTCGAAAAGAGCGTTTCCCTGGTCTTTTCTGCGGCCCACAAGCGTGTTTCCACGACCAACAAGATTTGTGTGGCTCGCTTTGTGGCTCGAATTCGATTAATAACTGCCGAGGTGATTGTCGATTTTGTGGCTCGATTCTGGCGGGAAATTAAAATTTAGCAGCAAAATAATGTCAAAACAATAGAATTTAAAACTTTCTGAAGCATGTAGACATAAAACTGAGGGTCCTTTTAGCACGGAATGGTAAGGACGAAAGCCTGGAGTTATATTTATTGAGATTTTATATGAATTTTATTTTTATTTTAAGTTTATTACCGGCAAAAAGTAGACAAAATGGCGTTTCCGCGAGTTTCAACTTTGTGGCTCGACTGTGTGGCACACAATCAGAGCAAAACAGCATTAGGGAGTAGCGCTAAGACCTAGGCTTTCCATGCTTCGCAAACGGGACATAATCGTAGCGCCGCCGACTACGCTGGCGGCATTTAAAACGAGACAAACTTGCGGGTTTACAAATTTCTAGTAAAGCTAAGATGCGGTCTGCACACATCTTGGAAACAGGGGAAGTTGTATTTTTTTGTTGCTATGTTCAGAATATGAAGTTATTCGATACTGAGTTTCAGTGGAGACGTTCTCGATCGCTATTGATGCTAGTGCCGCAGCTATTCGAGTGTGTGTCACTTTTTCGAGTCTTGACGCTACTCCCTAGTGTTATTTTGCTCTGCACACAATCGTGTTTCCGGGACAAACACTCAAAAGCGTGTGGCCCACAATTGTGTCGCGGAAAAACACATATAGGCAAAGCCTTTGCTCGGTACCAAACTAAAGACAACTTCTTAAACTAAAACGCTTGTGAGTGAATGGAAAAATCCGGCTTGATGGAATATTTTACTTCCTGAACACAGCGGATAAGAGTGGGTGGCCAACTCAGCGCCTGTTGTTAGGAAGCGCTCTAGGCCCCTTCTTTCTAGCATTTATATAAATTACCTTACCGAAGGTATCAATTATACCTACCATTATCTTAAACGCAGACGACAGCAATAAGTTCAGCATGTATGATGCAAAGATTGAAGGACCTATGGTTACTTCTGACAAAATACCTAGCATTTCTACTTTCTACTTTATTTACAAAGATACTATATTTGGCGTCGTATTATTATTTATCCGTCTACGACTGACGGGTTAAAAATACAATTTCTATATCATTTTAAATCCGCGACGATGACCGGATCTTGGCCTTGGGTTCCCCCAAGAACCTCAAAACAAAATCAAACCGCAACTTACCCAACGGCACGTTTGGATCTAGGTGGGCCCTTAATAGTAGATGGTTCTCGCTGGAACAGCAGCTCGGGTGGCAGAAGCGGAAGTTCACCCGGTGGTCCGGGTGGTCCAGGTAGACCCTGTGGACCAGACTCTCCTCTTGGACCTGTCTGACCTTCTGATCCCTTCGGTCCGGTCGGTCCTTCCAAGCCGGGAAGACCTGATGGACCCTCGGTACCCTTAGGTCCTGAGTAGCCGAGAGGACCCTAAAAAGAAAATCATATTAAAGGAAAAGCGACACTAAACTACTATTTTATTTTTCTTATACCCCGCAGAGAAAAATCTCGAAACCCTCCTGTCGAGTATTCTGCTTCACTTACACTTTCTTCTAATTTTCAGTTCGTAGCAACTGGTCACCCACGCTCGAATCCCAGAGTTGCGTTTTCACACAACAATGAGTTTAATACGGAGTTTAACACCAACGTGCAAATACCCATTTTCATCCCACCGTGTTTACTGGGAGAGTTGCATGTTCTGGATAATCGGCGTTAAACCCGCGCATAACACGGAGGCTTAAAACGCTTTTAAACATAAACACAGAAACACGGTCTTTGACTCTGGCAATTGAAAACACTTTTTGCTAAATTCAGGGAAAACACAAGTGTCTGAAAACGCAACTCAGGAATCTCTACGCTATTTCATCTTGTCATAAACAAGAACCTGTTGTTGGTGCAATCGTAGCAGAACAGAAGCACTGTTTCATTAAAGCCTGGGGGGGGGGGAGGCAAAGGTCAATTTTGGGCCCCCATCCAGTTTTATTGCTCAGACCTGGAGTTGAATTACGCTTTCTCGGGTAAATTTAAAGTAGACCTGAAAGTAAAGCCGTTATTTTGCATTTCGCATTTGGAGACCTATTATCAGGATCAAAGACCTTGTGCCACTCTGAAATTTGGGAGGGCCTTGACCCCCCCCCCCCCCCCCCCAAATGGAACCTCTGGTAGCCGTCAAGCTACACTCCTAACCAGTGATCAATGATATTGTGTGATTTATAGATTCAGGCACAGGCAGATATCAACAGCAAGCCCACACCTGGCTACGTTCTCAAGAGGAATACAACCTGACCCCCCCACCCCTGTGTAACGCTGAACTAAAATCAAATTCAGAACAAAAGGGTGGGGATGATGTCCGTGCGGAATAAAAAAAAGTTTCACAGTAAGTAAGTAAGTAAGTAAGTAATTTACTTCTGACCCGCCATTTGAAAAGCGGACTATATGTGAAACAAAATAAAAGAATTAAATAAAATTGCTTCAGAGCCGAGTTTGCTATCTACAGTAGAGGAATGCTTATGTGAACGTCTACTAACAGTGAATGATTGCCGAAGAAATAAGACCAAAGGTTTCGATGGGATCCCAAAATTTTAATATTTGCTCCAGACAATTCGGTCTTGTAGATATTCGGTCTTCAGCAGGCTTCTTAAACATTTTTACTTTTAAAACTTAGAAACAGATTAAGCCCAATGGTAATAATCGGAGAAGACCAAGTTGGTATTTGACAGTGCAAAACGGATACGCCAGCAGGAATATTCAGATATCCATTTGCGCTGTCAAATATTTAGATATTGTTTCAGCGTATGGTTTACCCTATAGCCTACGTCGTATCTCTGTCCTTCCTTACTTCTGCCCAACTTCCGGTTTCGGTCGGATTCCGGACAAACTACTTTTCTGGCAAAAAACTAAAGCTCAAAAACGAATTCAGCGTGTCTCCTTTCCCCTATATCGAACCTCTAATCAACTTCAAATCAAACTTTTACATTTAACAAATTTTCCGGTTTCCGTCGGATTCCGAGCGGTTTCAGCCCGATTCCAATACGTCCGTTGAGAAAATGGTTGTCGTATACGAATTCAGCATGTCTTCTTACCCGCAGATCGAACATCTTATCAAATTTAAATAAGACTTTTACTTTAAACAGATTCTCCGGTTTTGGCCAGATTCCGGCCGAACTAATTGTCCGGCGGAAAAATAATTTTCATATTCGGGTCAGCCCGTCTCCTTGCTCCTAAAATGAACTCCAGGTTAAACTTTTACTTTTCACAAATTTTCCGGTTTTACCGGATTCCGGGTGAACTATTTATCCGGCGAGAAAATAAATCTCATATTCGGATTCAGCATGTCTCCTTACCCTTGATTCGACTATTTGTCTTTTAAAAAAGATTTTTTGTTCCCCTTAATTTCAAACCCCTCCCCCACCCTAAATATAGGGCTACATACAGGGCCCCTCTTCGAACTTGACCTGTAAGTCAGATGTCTGTTAACTGCCAACTGCTGTTCCTTTTACAGTTTGAACCTTCAACAGAGAAGCTGGCGGTCTAAATTAATAGACCCCTCAGATAGAAAGATGAGCACATTTGTAAATTCTAAATAAATTTATTTTTCTCAATTTCAGACTTAACGTTTTCTTGCAATTCGACTATTTTAGAAACAAGTGACAAAACGAGGGTCCTGAAACAGTCAGAGAAGAGTTCAAATATGCATTCCTCTACTGTAGCTCACGATTACACATGCCTAAGAACATCCCTCCAAAGTGCTGCCGCCCCCCCCCCACACTTAAGAATGAAAGAGACAACTTCAAAAGAGAAAGAACAGAAGGACCCGTCAAAGAAATCAATAATTTTCTGGGAACTAAGAAAGCCAAAAGGCAAATTCCAGGCGAAATCCTAGGGACGTTGGCAGATGGCTGGGATTCGAAAACTTTGAACCATCGTTTCCAGTCTCCTCTAGGGGATGACAGAAAGCTGGCGGGGAGAGGAGGAGTCAATCTGCTTCCTTATAATAGTTAAAGAAAACAAAAACGGACGGAGATGTTAGCCCCTGGACGAGACCATTAAAAACCCCATGCTGTTCCAATTTCAAAGCAGCGAGACAAGAAGAATGGGGAGGTGGTACTGGTGTAGAACAAGAGTCAGTCTTTCTGATTGTAACAGTTATACAAATCGGAACGGACCGAAAAGTAAACAGATAGATGGGACCAGATTCCCCACCCCAGTTTCTAGACCCCTCTAGGGGATCACGGAAAAGCTGGAGGGGGGGGGGGGGGGTAGATTTATTACTGGCGTAGAACAGGAGTCAACCTGCTTACTTATAACAGAGACATTAGCAACTGGATGGGACCAGCGAAAGTCCCATGCTTTTTTGACAATTTCGAAGCAGCGAGGTTAGAAAGGGGGGTGGGGGCTACTGGGGTAGAACAAGAGTCAATCTGTCTGCTTACTGCAGTGATAAAAATGAAATCGACTGAGACGTAAACAGGTGGATGGGACCAGTAAAAATCCCATGTTTTTTTTACAATTTTAAAACAGCGTTGCCAGGCCCCTTTAAGAGATTTAAAGAGAAGCTCGAGGAGTAGGTGGGGCTTATTTTCATTCAAAATCTATATTTACGTAAAATTAACCATAAAAACTTCCTAAGAAGGATAAAAAATAATTGTAAGAAAAACAAAACGAACGAGCTGCGTTCACCGTCAGTCGCCAGGTTGCATGTTTGGCGTCAAAAGTGCACTATTTAACACTGATCGATGTCCACTTCTGCCGATTTCAATCAATCAATTTTAGTACCAAAAATAGCTTAAAGCTAGAAGAGGTCACCGAAGCAGTTAAGAAAGCGAAACATTACAAAAGACATTAAAACAATAACAAAAAAATAACTAATACACTTTACGAGAAATGACCTGAACCAAATCTATAGAGCCGAAAGCCTGTTTGGTGCAGTTCTACTATTATTATTATTATTAAATGCGGGAATAAATTTAATAATAATGATAACAGTAGAACTGCACCAAACAGGCTTTCGGCTCTATAAATTTGCATTTAATAATAATGATAATAGTAGAACTGCACAAACAGGCTTTCGGCTATTTGGTTCAGGTCATTTCTTGTAATGTATTAGTTAATTTTTTGTTTATTGTTTTAATGTCTTTTTTAATGTTTCGCTTTCTTAATAAAGCTGTCAGAAAATTGGGTTGACGAACGGGTAGAATGGTGGGTTTAGATAGGGAGGAATCGAAATTATTAATTAGTATACCTTTAGGATAAAGGTGGGGGTACATTGGTAGGGCGATTGGGAGAACTGGTCCGTACATTTACCCTATGTGTGGAGATGTGAATGAGCGAATTTGGGGAACTAAATGACTTGCGACTGGAAATATTTGGAGTAAATGAGTGCAAACAGAAATGGATTAGGCAAGTGTTAAAAAGTGAGTGTTATAGTTCATTAAAGTTTAACTGAAAAGCCAACTTATTTTTGTGTCATTTAACTGAATGTACACTGAATAATTTGGATGCTGCTGAAGTTTTTTTTTATTTTCCACTATCTGCTCTAGTTATGACGTTCAGAATATCTGCGGCCGTCCCCATAACGTAAATTCTAATAAGGCGAGGGAAAATTCATCTCAACACAAACGCGGCTTTTCAGTGGGCAGTGGTGAGCTTGGTGAAGACTACTTAGAGTCTGAACAAAACAAAAATTCATAAATCTTTCTGGTAAGGCATAAAAAACAGATACAAGCGCATAGAGTTACCACAAATCACACGGAAATTCCACTATTTGAAAATCGATTATTCGTGTATAGCAGAACAACGAAGTATCGCATTTTCAGCGGATCTTCAAGCCAATTTAACTGAATAAGTGATGGGTAACTAGATTGTCCTATCCCATCACTTTTTCAGTTAAGCTTTAAAGAAAGTGGGTAGATTCCTCAAGCTGTCAACGAAACACAGATAAGTATTGTTTGCAGTTTCGAGTGGTACGCTATTTTGCCACTTTTTCCTTGTTTGTATCGCCATGGCCCTTGGGATTTTAGTGTAAGAAATATCATTTCATATGGCAAATAATGATTACCAGTGTTCCTGTCGGACGACGCTACCAACTCAAAATATACTTACGGGTTCACCCTTGGGTCCAAATGCTCCTTCGATACCTCGGTCTCCTTTTTCTCCCTTCTCACCAACATCACCTTTCCGGCCAGCTGCGCCGAGTTCACCTCGATGGCCCTTGAGACCTCGACGACCTCGCACGCCCTTTTCTCCCTTAGCTCCAGCCTCGCCGGTAGTACCCGGGTTACCGGCTTTGCCTGCTTTTCCAGGGGGTCCGACGTCTCCCTGTAACACAACATGACATTCAAACAGATCAGCAGAACTTACAACAACTTTGAAGCGAGCAATACCACAAAAACTACACGTCATATGCTGGATTTTCGGGCCATAAATCCGTACTGCATTGAGTGTTGAGTTTTCTTTAGTAAATATGTTCTGTAACGCAAATTCTGAAAAATATCCCGAAAAAGGCCCTGTAATGATTGTTCCGGACCTCCCTCTAACTCCCCCCACAGTGCCCAAATCAGGGCGGGTTCTGTCAGAGATGTTTCTAGGGCTTGTGCCTGTTCTTTCCACCAAGTTTCCTCCCAGTCGCTCAACTCTAAGCGCGTCACAAGATTTCCGGTCCCCTCTCCGACCCCCCCACCCCCCACATTCATCGGATCCGGTTCCGACCTGAAATGGGACATCCGAGACACGGAGTCTTTCCAAATATCAAGTTTCATTAACATCTGTTCACCCGTTCCAAAGTTACACATTCCTCAAGATTCCGGATTCCCCTTACCTCCACTCCCCCCATGGTGGTCGGATCGGGGAAGTGACTATTTCCAAATAAGTTTGGTCGGGTCCCTGATATGCCTGCCAAGTTTCATCGTCCTAGCTCTTCCTAACTCGAGAACAGCGGACCGACCGACCGAAAAGTGATCGGTATATGGCACTCTAGCGGAGCTGCAAGTACCATAAAAACACAGAAGGGTAATTTAATATGTTGTAAAAACAACAAACAACATCTACATCAGTTATGGCCTCAAGTCTGCACGCATACGTTACTCACTCACTTCTTATCGGAACTAACTGAGAGTCAGAAGTCTGTACAAGTTGAAGTTTTTTTTTGTCTGTACAGACAATATTCTTGTTCTTTGTGTTACTTTTCCGCTTTCTTGCCTAAAAACAAGGCAAAAAAGAAAAACGGTGCTGGAACAAATGGGGCTTAGCTTCAAGCGTCTGTCATTCCGCTCCATACGACACCTAAACCCAGCAAGGAAGAGTCTTTCTCAGGGAAAATTGAGAACGCTCCCGGGACAGACGAGATCGAATTCTTATAAGCCAGATAGTTCTTCTTAAAGGACACCTGAATGAAGAGTACCAAATATCATCCCTATCTGTATGACTTCCGTTAACATTGCCTGCAGAAAACCCAATCCAAATACGAAATAGTGTTTCCAAGCTATGATTTTTGCTCCATTTGCATCTGTCCTTATTTCAGTACCGAACAATTTTAGAAATGAACAAATGTCTCCAATCAAGCCTTCTTCTGGAATATTTTTTAACCAGTTAAGCCCAAACGTATATCTAGAAGAAATTCCAATACGGTCCGGCCAGCGCTCTACAAGATTTGAATGAATTGCGCTTTTTGTCTTGGAGTCTGCATGTGCAAAGCTCCAGAAACGAACATCCCTATTTTGAAAACGTCACGCGCAGGAGAAGAATCTACTGGAGCATGCTTGTCCAGTGTGGCATTTTTGGCTTACTTCTGAGCATGTTTATAAGACTGAAAACATTCAAAAACGAGTGCTTAGGATCATTAATGGGGAAGGGAAGCTTCCTTACCATTATCTACTTGGTAAATTCAAGCCAACCAACTTGGACGCGAGAAGAAACCTTCTATGCCTTAACTTCGGCACCAAGACCCTGTCTGTTCCCAGATTGCGTCCCATTCTCCCCGAACTCTACACACCCATCCGCAACAGACCACAGCGCGACAAGGCTCAGAAAGTACCCAAATTAAATCCAGTCCCCACAAAACATGAAAGGTACCGAAGGAGTTTTGTTCCAAGTTTTGTTGAATTGTACAACAGCCAGTAAACATAGTCACTATCTTCGTTGAATTGTTAGTTTTAGCTTTTGACCCTTTTAGTATGTTTTATTTTGTTTTATATATGTATTTCAGTGAAACTACTTTTGTCGTGATGATTAAAAAACTGAGTTTGATTGAATTTGGAAAAAAATTAAATCATTTCATTAAAGCGATTTTTATTTGTTTTAGAAGTTTTTGGCAAAATGTTCGCCGAATGAGTCTATTGTGTAAATTGTGGTAGATAAGTTTTGTATCGACTGATGAATCTCTTTACAAAATGACAAACTGATTCGAGTGTTTAGTTATGTTTGGACGGAGAAGTTAAATTCGGCGTTCACGCTGTGAAAGTTACTTTTTAGAATTAAAAATCTACTCTACTCTACTCTACTCTGGCCATGTCTGTAAATGCATTCTCCATGTTGTGCTCAAGTATGGTTTCATTGTTCAGGTCTCCTTTAATCTAATCCTTCAATGAATGAACGAATCTTTTTATTTTTATTCTATAATAATAATTTATTCCTCACGCCTCTCAATACAAAATTTCTACATAACTGACAACTTGTTAAAAGGAAAATGACATGGCAGGGCGAAGAGCGGATCGACTGCGGCACGATTGCCATTTAAAGTCGTCCTACGTTGAAAGTCTCGAGATATGGTATGTTTATGTTTAGGCTATTGGAGAAGGCTTCCAGTGATTTCATCTTTTCGACTGAAAACGGCAGTTTGTTCCAGATCCTGATGACCCGGGGTATAAACGAATGATGGTAAGAATTAGATCTTGCAATCTTCATCTTCACAGGCTCCAACTGCAGACTATGCGATCTTCTGTTGCTTTGGGGAATTATTTGAACAAGCTTGTCTTTTATGTTCCCAAAATTCTCGTGAACTATCTTGAAGAGGGTTTTTAAGTCTAAGATCGTTCTTCTTGTCCCAAGTTTATGGAGAGTGAGCCTTCTTAGAGCTTCGTCATACGGAAGATTTCTGAATCCTCGAAGTCTTTTACAAAGCGTTTCTGGACTCGTTCTATTCTGTCAATATCCTTTTTGAGATATGGCGACCAGATGGCAGTGGCGTACTCAAGCTGTGGCCTGACGTAGGTTGTGTACGCTGAGATCTTTGAGTGAATCTCAAGGTATCGTAGGGAGTGAGTGAGTAGCCAAAGAGTATTTGATGCTTTACGCACAACCAGGCCGATATGCTTTTCTGGTTTGAGGTCCGACCTCAGTATTACACCTAGGTCCTTTTCGCAGGTAGATTTTGTCAGGTCGATACCTTTCATTTTGTACGAGTTCTTCGGATTTTGGCGGCCAAGATGGACGACAGGGCATTTTGCTACATTTGGTGAAAGTTGCCATTCTTCGAGCTTCTCTGTCAGGGCGTCCAAGTCGCTTTGGATTTGTGATGATGCACTAGCTTCTCCCAGGAGCTTCGTATCGTCTGCAAACAGGCCGAAATCGGTTTGGGAAATGGCATTTATGCAAATGTCTATGTACATGACGAACAAGACAGGGCCGAGAACGCTACCTTGTGGGACGCCACTGGTTGCATCTATCCATGTGGATAGTGTGTCTGCAACCTTGACTGCAATTTTCCTGTCATTCAAGTATGCTGAGAGCCAATTTTTCAGCTGCCCCTTGATTCCATAGACCTCTAGGCAGTGGATGAGTTTTCGCCGGATATTCGGTCGAAGGCCTTAAGTAGATCGATTAGGATAATATCTATTGGAATCCCACGGTCCAGGGCAGACTGGATGTAGTCGTGTATCACTACTAGCTGGGAAACAGTAGAACGATTTTTACGGAATCCATGTTGATGATCTGAGATGAGATTGTTCAGTTCGAGGTGCGAGTTTAACTTTTCCACTATGACCCTTTCCATGATTTTCAGAAATGGTGAAGTAAGGCTGATCGGGCGATAATTCTCCGGGTCACTCCGTTTCCCTTTTCCTTTGAAAATAGGTGTTACGTGGGATAGCTTCCAGGAAGAAGGAAACTTGCATTGCTCGAATGAGATTTGGAAAAGTATTGCCAGGGGTTCACATAGCTCGTCTCGCAGTTCTTTCAAGATAAAGGACGGGATGCCATCAGGATTGAGTGCTTTTGACGCTCTCATGCCCTTCATTGCTCCTAGAACACTTCCTGGCGTGAAGCCAATGCTGTGGAGCTCGCTTCCTGTGTGTGAGTCTGGGAGTTGAGGTAAATAGCCATCGTCAACAGTGAACGTACTGGCGAAGAATTCTACAAGAGCATTCGCCTTATCTAAGCTAGTGCTATGGACCACATCACTTCGATCTATTAGTGTTGGTAGTTTCTGTTGCTCACCTAGCTTGCGTTTGCACAGGTTGTAGAAATCGCTTTTTGTTCTTATTTTCAGGAATTCTTCCCGTTCGCAATCCTTGTTTTAGTTTCTGATTGCTTTTCTACATTTTGAGCTGAGTTTCTGAAGCTTGGCGAGTCTACCTATGCTTCCAGATGCTTTGTAATCCCTGTATGACTTCTTCCGGTCCCTGATGAGCTTTCTTATGTGCCTGGGAATGTATATCCTTTTGCCAATGTGTTTGTTGTTCCTGAATGGTGTGGTTTCAATGACGGCTCGATGAAGTATGCCATAGAAAACTTCCCAGGCTTCGGCAATTGGTAGGTTGTACACCAGGTTGTCCCAGTCGGTATCCTGCAGTATTATTTTGACAGAAATGGCATTCAAAGCCCCGAAAGGGAAAAAGAAGATGAAAATCGAATTTTCAGATAGATTCCTGCAGTTACTAACGTGGAAGCATTCAAAAAACATAATATAAAACAGAAATGGTTCAAAAAACAGAATATAAAACAGAAATGGTTGATTACATGTAGAAAGGAAAGGGCCGAACTTAAATTAGAACAAAATATTTACACTTCAAACAAATGGACAAGACCTTGGTACGGATAAAACGCTCCAACCGATAGCTTTCTAAGCAGTTCGTCAAGCTTAACGGTTATATTTCTTACTGAAAATTTATTGATAATTTTTCGGCCTTCTTACCAAATTGTCAAGTCGATGAGGAATTTGCAATATGAATGAATGAATGAATGAATTTATTACATGCAGCCTAGTAATACGGCATTTGCACATTACATACAGAAAAGCAAACGATGAATGAACGCAAAACAAGAAATATGAAATTCGAATCGGAAGTATGAAATTCGAATAGCAGCTACATGCTGTTTCCAGAGAGGGTCCAGTCCAGAGGTCCAGAGTCCAGAGAGGTAAAGGACCGAGTGTTCGCAGCAAGTGGGACAGAGCTAAACGGGATTCTAATCCCGTTTAGCGTAAATTATGTTTAAAGAATGTTTAATGTTTAATTTTGTTCTTTTTAATGTTTTGTTCGTATGGTTTCTAAATTCTCTGTGTTACTCCGCAGTAGTAAGTAATATTTGATAGTGCAAAACTGATACGTCAGCTGAATTTTATTAGAGCTATATTTCGGCCCTTCTTGGCAAGGGTCCTCTTCAGGCTCAACAAATTTTTCCACAAGTTCGTTTTTCCAACTTGAGCGGCTTTGCGCCTGAAGAGGACCCTTGCCAAAGAAGGGCCGAAATATCGTTGATGAAGCATCGTAGCTGACGTATCCGTTGTATACATTATTTGAATAAAGGCCGAAATATAGCTCTAATAAAATTCAGCTGATGTATCCGTTTTGCACTATCAAATACGATTCGCAGTCAGCTTGGGCTGAAGGAATATTTAGTATTAAGTAAGTCGGTTAGAAACAAATATAAATATTAACTGTAATTAATCTGGCTCCTATTCCGCCATTTCTGAGGATTTGAAATGATTCACCTCCCAAGTGACATGCACAGGTGTATCGAATGTTACAGGTTCGTAGCCTTACAGTCTTTCTACCAATATGAAGGAGGAGCCAAGATGCTTGCTACTGCAACTGTACCGGAGCCTAGTTTTTGTTTCAATAGCGCTGTCGCAACGCTGCTGCAGCACTTCGTTGCTTCTGCACAATATGCGTTTTTGGATTCACTTTCTTCTTGGTTGAAGCGGAAGCTGCAGCACCTTGCAGGGAAACACGGACTTGGTCGGTGAGCAAGGCCGTGATTCTCGAGAAGCGCTGCCGTCTTCCTCGGAAGCACTGCAGTGCAAAAACGGATCTACAACGAATCAGTCCGGAAGGGGCCGAGAAGTGGACCTGCAGTGTGCAACAAAGACGAGGCTCACATGTTCCCATATTTGTGACAAAATAGCGGGCCTGAATTTTTAATGTGCAAGTCCAAATCAGAAGTGGCCGGAATCCGGACCCAGCAGGAACCCGGATCCAGGCCGGATGCGAATCCGAGTTGGGGTTACCATTCACCCTCCCTGGTTAGAACTGAAGCTGTACCAATAAGATGTATAGGTGTATTAACCAACCTGAATCAATTGCGGGACTGGATTTGCAGGATAAACCATCATTTTTCTCCAAGCCGCAAAGTAAGGTAACTTAATATGGTAAACTGTACAGACAATTTTTATGAAAAAAGGTTGTTTGTCAAAGGGTAAGGAGGCCGAACTTTGTTTGATTTTTTTTTACAAAAGTTACAGTGGATTCCCCGGAATAATGGCTTCATTCCCCCTAACTGCGCCCCGCCAAAGAAAAAACAGTTAGGATGGCGGTGAAATAAGGCGAGACAAGAGAGAATCAATAAGACGCGGCTGTATTTTGTGTATTTCTTTGTATTGTTCTATATTTGGTTTTATCTTTTGTTTTTTCGTAGCTGGACAAATAAAAAGAAATGACCAAGATAACGTTTGAGTCCTAGCATTTATGTAAATCTTTGATTGCATATATGTCGACTATTATAATGGATAGCCGAGAAGATTGTGGCATAATCATGGCCTGTCAGAGGACACAGTCAGTGCACAGACAGTGGACCCAAACCCTGGAAATACGAGTGGGATGCCCGGAATCCTCTACCAGACACTAACCAAAAAGCCAGTCCCGACATCATGTGTGACTAACATCACTCAAACCAGCAACAACCAGAGGAGGACCATCCACTTTTGTTCCTGGACAATGCGATTTAAGGTAATTTTTAAGGTAATGAGTTTGTTGTTGGTAACTAACTCAAGTCGCTCACTAGGCCTTCAGACGAGAGGGAGTTTCAGGAACTGAAGAACGGTAGACGGCAGTTAATAATTAACTTCACTGGAAACTGAAGATCTGACTTACCGCCGGTCCCGGAGACCCTCTGAGACCTGGTGGTCCCTGAGGACCTGGAAGACCCTGTTCGCCGGGAGCACCTGATGGACCAGCAGGGCCTGCACCTCCCTTGTCTCCCTTCTCACCAGGCTGACCTGTGCTGCCTTGTGGACCTGGAGGTCCCTCTGGACCCTGGAAAGAAAAAAATGACGATCAACAGGGGGAAGGGCAAAAGAAGTTCCACTCCGGAGACTTATAAATCGGGGACTAAAACCACTGCCCCGGTAATTCAATTAATATTTACTGCTGATGATGATGAACAGACAAATAAAAGGAAAAAATACACTGAGCTTTCAATAATGTAGTACATGCACAAGATAAAAAAATAAACATTGAATTCTTCGTATTGTTTCTTCTTCGTTTATCAAAGGCTCTCGAAGTGGTGGTCATAGTAATTCACAAGGGCCTTAACACGAAATCTGGAAGTTCTTCGGAATTCATTAACCTCTGTTGAAACGTCGTAGAAACTTTTGTAACCGTTTTCAATTTTCAAAGTTATATTTTAATTTTGTTCGAACTTTCCAGGTTGGGTGCAGGAATTTTTTTTGGAAATTCGAAAGCGTCTGCTCAGTAACTTAGAGAACTTCATCAAAATTCTTTGGCGTTAATGAACTTCTTTGAAATTTTGAAGATTCGTTCAATGAATCCCACGAGCTGCAGTGCAATTTCTACTGAACTTCGCAAATTTTGTTTCCTCTTGAATTGTTAAGGTTTGTTTCCAGTACTCTCGAATTTCATGACTTTTGTTGTAAAGTCACATCAGCCTCCAGAGAGGATGATATGAAGTCATGTCAGCCTCCAGAGAGGATTTCTGTTCGGAAACGTTAGAACAGTTAACATACCTCCATCTCGGTTGATATCGGAATAACAACCTCGATGCCATTTCGATGCCATTTCCTGCCCTGGCAATTCAGCAGAAATTTAATAATTTTGTAGCTAAAGCTAATAATATTCTGACTGAAGAATCTGTTTCCGTTTTTCGATAAAAGTCAATAGTTAAGTAAGTACAGTGTGTTGTTTAATGTATAATATTTATTGTTTTGAAAGTTATCTGTGACAGTGTTTTTTTAATTTATTTTAGTACTCATCATTACATATTCTTTGAGGGAAATAAATAAATGAATAAATTAAAAATATCAACTTCGCCTTCGGCTTGGATAGTTTATTTTCAATGACCGTCTCGGTGTTATTTTCCGATATCAACCACGATGTCGGAAGTTAACCTTTCAACTTTTCTCGAACAGGTAGGTAATGCATATCCTGCTATGACCCACGATAATCTTCACACAGAAAGTTAGCGGTAGATATGAGAGGATGTTGTAAAGTCACATCAGCCTCCAGAGAGGATGATATGAAGTCATATCAGCCTCCAGAGAGGATTTCTGTTCGGAAAAGTTACAACAGTTAACATACCTCCATTTCGGTTGATATCGGAATAACAACCTCGATGCCATTCAGAAATACCATCCTCGCCTTCGGCTTGGATAGTTTATTTTCAATGACCCGTCTCGGTGTTATTTTCCGATATCAACCTCGAAGTCGGAAGTTAACCTTTAATAACTCGAGACAAAACTTCTGTTAGGACCATTTTAAGTGTTGCTCAGAAAAAGATGGCATTTGAAAGGGTCATAACAGATAATTCTCGTAACGGTTAACACCCGTTACCTGTTATCAAAATTCTGACAGTGTAGATGAGAAGCAACTACGACAAAAAGTAGACGACGCTCTGCACTTTTTATTTTGGGCAGATAGGAAAATAAATAAAAAATTAGATGACTGCGAAGATTTCTACGGAGATGCCAAACACTACTGACACGCTCATAGAAGAAAGATTAATTACTGACCAATAAAACAATAATACATTATAATATTAGTTCATTTCGTACCACAATTCCACAAAAGAAAACAAATGGAGTAAACACAGAAAAGGAAAGAAAGAAAATAGGTTGATCCTGCTTTCTATGTAGTTTAGTAGTAGGTAGTACAGTATAGTACTACAGTGCTTACACTGTCAGAAGTTTCATAATAGATAACACAAGGATGCGCGGTTTCAACAGACAACTCTTAGGATGTTAGCTATTATGTTTTTCAAACGTTAGATTAAAATGTTATGCAGAAACTTGCGGCACGTACTAATGAAGATGATAAAGCAATATTTCTCTAAGGCGCCAGAACGTCACAAGTCGTTGCGGCCAAAAGTCACAGGTTCCGTCAGAGAAAGGTGGCAACACTGGATACAAGAGAGAGGATTCTTTTTTCTTTCTTTTTTTAATGTCATGGATCAGAAGTTTTGTTCATTCATTTTTGCCGTGAGAAGAAAGCTCGGCACTAAATTTCCAGGATCTGCCTGTTGGAAAATCCGTGAAAGACAAGACAGATACTCGAATCATTTCCGCTTTCCTCGCTCATTGTCCCTACTTCTAAACTTTCCTCTGGAACTCCTTTAGGTACTTTTCCAAGGAGTCCCCGCGATCTGTGATGCAAAGCCGGAAACACTTTAATTTGCTTTTCGCGCTACTGGGGAAAGCTGCCGAGCTTTCGGCACTAATTTCCGGGCCACGAACCGGATTGGTGTAGGAAGCGGGATCCAAAATTTCATCTGGACCACAATGGATTTAAAATTTCAACTTGACACCTACCCAGATTACTACTGAAAATCAGAATTAAAGTAAAAACGATTAAGAAAATGTTTAATTGATAAACCGAAATATGGTTTGAAAAATGGAGCAAACTGAATGGAGATAATCAGGAAACACGAAAAGTATAAGAATCGGTGTGGTGTCCGAGTGTCCGAGGGTTAGGAAGTGTAGAATGGACGTAGCGGTTATGCAAGTCGGTTACATTAATATTATAGGCGTCAGTTAAATTAGTATTACATGCACGACGGGTCCTTTAAACCAGTGGTTCCCAACCGGTGGAACGCGTACCCAAAGGGGTACGAAAAACCCTCACAAGGGGTATGCGAAGGTCCCAAAATCAAGTTGGTCTATATTTTTAATACCTTCAGTCGTTTTTGAGCCCCGTAACTCAGATACCCCATCGTACACAATTCTAGATTTGCATGTCTGATCATTGATGACAATAAATATCGTCTTTTGACGTCCTGATCGTGGTAAAAATAGTAAAACAACAATTTGCCAAAAAATGGGTACGCCTGATCACTGATGACAATAAATATCGTCTTTCTGATCATGGTAAAAATAGTAAAACGACAATTTGCCAAAAAAGGGGTACGCCTGATCACTGATGACAATAAATATCATCTTTTGACGTTCTGGTATAACAACAATTTGCCAAAAAAGGGGTACGGAACCTGTTTGGACCTTCATTGGTGGTACGCAACCTTTTTGAACCTTGATTAGGCATAGGCGGTACGGAGAAGGTTGGGAACCACTGCTTTAAACGATCAACAGAAATTCGAATCAGTTCCGCCGAAAAACTCTTTAACCTACTTTTCTAGGTTTCTTGATGAGAGTTTCCGCGAACCGTTAGGCAAATCCGGAATCACTTAAGTTGGTTTTCCGGCTGCTAGGGAAAGTTGCCGAGGTTTACGCGTAGATATCCTTGCTCTATTTCAATGATTAATAAGGGTAAGAGGAAATAAGAAAGAATATTAAAACAAAATAAACGTAGAGATAGAGGAAAGTGTAGTAACGCCAAATATATAGGTCGGTCATTGAAAAAAAAAAGATAATTTAAAATATAGATGTTTTGACCGTTGGCGTCACCGAGGGAAAGTGGAAGCGTAGTGACCTGGCCAAATCATATTGGACAGGAAACGGAAAAGATACTAGGCGGCATTAAAAAAAAAAAAAACGACTTCAGCTTTCTCGGGAAGTCTTTCCTGAAAACCAGTGGAAAGCTCCAAGGAAAACTGAAGGTTAGGGCAAAGCAATCAAAAGGATTTAAGAGACCTGTTATTTCTAGTTACGAGTGACATAGTTCGAACAAAATATTCTGCAAAATGTTAATATTAAAACCAACTGGTTTAATTCCTTAACTGGAAATTTCGACTTCTCGAAACTTAATTTGGGTTTTCGCGTGGATGAAAATGAAAAGTCGGCCCTTAAAGTAACACGCTGGAGTAGGTACAGCTTCTGTTCTAATATTCTAAGGTTCCTGAATTTTTCGATAAATCGTGTGTTTTTAAAAAATTACAGACCCATCCCGTTTGATCTAGCCACGCAAGGGATCCTTAGCACTGATGGGAACCGGTCTTTCTACACTGTCAGAAGTGTCGTAACAGATAACGCGAGGATGCGCGGTTTGAAAAGATAATGCGTAACAGATAACACTTCGGATGTTATCTGTTGTATTTCAAATGTTATGCATAATAAGTGTTACCATCAGAGAACCGAAAAACCGCCAAAAAGTATCTGCTGAGTTTTCCGACATCATGACGATAATGAGTAGATGCTTTTTTGGCTCTTCCTAACAAAGCTTGTTACGCATAACATTTCATGCATAACGTTTTCAAACACAATAGATAACATCCGAAGTGTTATTTGTTACGCATTATCTGCTGAAAGCGCGCACCCTCGCGTTATATGTTATGAAACTTCTGACAGTGTAATCAATGAGATCCTCGCAGGCGAATAAATGGGGGCCTAGCCCGCTTTGAAAAGTGCCAGGCTCGCAGATACAAAAGTCGGTGTAATGCGGTTAGGGTTGATAGAAACTACATGGGAATGAATCTCAGCAATGAAAATTGACGGAACGATTAGGAACGCAGAGTAAATCAGTAATATTCAGTAATATAAATCAGTAATATTCTCGAAACTTTTCCACATATCTGATGTCAGAATTATTAGAAGTACATCTTACAAATATGCTAAATTCCTGCTTGGGCTGCCGCTGTGGTCTCGTAATCGACGGGTTACACGAAATCATGGGATTAAAGATCCATTGAGGCTGTTTTAGAGCGTCATGCTCGATTTCTGAAATCCCTCGACCCTCTAAACAGCCTCTATCCAGCAATTAAACAATAGTTACAGAAATACTGTATTATTCTTTCTTTTTCTCTTTTTTGAAATTGCCAAGTTAAAATTGTATCTTGTGTGCTGTTCATTGTTCCACTTTCTTTATTTCTTTTTTATACTCCATCAGTGACATTTTATGTAAAGATGGGTAATAAACATATTCATGAACTCATTCAGTATAGATGAGACCGGTGTTTTAAGAGGTACGGTGTTTCCGGATAAGAGTGTCTTTGTCAGAACAGAATGTTCTGCAGAATCCTAATATAAGCCAACTGGTTGAATCACTTAGGTAGGACCCAGAGAGAGTGGGCTGGAATGTCACTCTTCTATAGTCGAAGGCTGAGTGACAGCGAGTGAGGGCCCGCAAGAGCAAGAGCAGTGGCAGAAGCTGTACTCTCATGCAGCCTATTCAGGTGTCTCGAAACCGATATCTGAAAAGCTTTGTTCCCTCCTTTGTCAAGTTTTTTAACGCCAGTGCTACTAAGTAATTGTGTATCTGAGCTTAACTCTTTTTATTAAATGTATTGGACGATTAATTTTATTGTTGACTGTAAATTGTATATATATTTTTATTGACGACCAAACGAATATTCGGCTTGTCCGCTTCCCGTTTTAGAAATAAACTGAATTAAACTGAACTCAGGAGATTTTTTGCGAAGAACACAAAAAAGGAAGTGAAAATGAAGTTAAAAAAAGCTCAAGGAAAATCAGTTTGGTGGATTTAAATCCATTCTTCGATCATAGTCACTCTTACTGACCGCGAGCCCTTGCGGGAGTCCTCAGTTTGAACCGTGAAACCGGCATAATTTATCAAGTAGAAACTTGATTTCTCGAAACTTTAAGTTTAACCGAATATAGCTGAGATGCAGCAGTCTATTAACTATCACTCCTTCACTTAAATAGGCTAGAAGACCCGAGGAAAATGCGTTACTTCGTTGCTCCACTATTCATGTAATCAATTTTCACCGAATGAACTTTTTTTTCGGATCTGTGGTACCTTAATGTGCTTGTACCTCTACGCTTGAAATATTTAGCAACTACAACGGTAAAAGATTGCCGCAAAGTGGGGTCAGTGGGCTTTTTTCAGAAGTGACCTTACAATCTGGAATTGAACATTTCCTGAGCTTCGCTTCGTTAGCCATTGAATTGCACCCTTTTGTTGAAATTCGAATTCTCCGCGTCGGGTTGAACTTTGTTTTATCGGGCCAAAAGAGCATGAGCGTGTTCCACCCTTCTAACAACAGTTACTATTAGTTACTATTTCCGTTCCATCCTCACGAAAAGTTACTACGCTGACCGTTCCAACCTTCTCGAAATAGTAACTAATAGTTACTATTTGCTTACCATGCTCGGGAGCGTAGTAAGCGTAGTAACCACGCATCTCAGTAACGTGACTGGTCGGATTCGCCCGTGGCATGATATCCTGCTGGAAAATAGAAATATCGTTCCAACCTTGACGGCAAAAAGCCAGAATTCGTGACGTCATGCGTAGTAACTATGGTAAGTAGGATGGAACACGCTCCATATGAACATCACTACTAGAGACCAGGAGGAAAAATATAAAAGATTCTTCAGCAGAGTCAAAATAACTCAGTCTATTCAAATCCAAGATATAAAAATAAGCTGGCTTTTCAGTTAAACTTTAACTTGGGCTTTCGCGTAGGTGAAAATGGAAAGTAATCTCCTGTAGTAGAGACTGTTTACTTCTAGAATTTCATTTTCCCACGGGGCTGCCTAAATAACAAGACCAAAGGTGTCGATGGGATCCCAAGAATCTAATATTTGATTCAGACAATTGGGTCTTGTCTTCGCCAGGTTAATCATCAGAGAAAACCAAGTTCAGATATCCCTCTATAAGCCATATCTATTTTGACGATACTGACCAAGACTTCCTGCTTTACTTCTGCCAAGTTTCCGGTTTCGCCTGAATTCCGAGCGAACTACTGGTCCAGCAAAAAAAGAAAATCCAGAAACAAATCCAGCGTATCTCCTTATCCCTATCCAGAACATCTAATCAATTTTCATTAAAACTTTGACTTAAAAAAAAATTCCGATTACAACCGGATTCCGGACTAATTATATGTCCGGGTAAAAAACAATTGTCATATACAGACTCAGCCTCTTTTCTTACCCCTTAATCTGTCATCTAATCAAACTTTTGCTTTTAACAAATTCTCCGGTTTTGGCCGGATTCTGGTTGAACTAGTTGTTCGGCGAGAAAATATTTTTCACCATAGTGTTCAGCATGTCCTTTTACTCCCAAATCGAACATTTAATCAACTTCAAATGAAACTTTTACTTTTAACCAACTTTCGGGTTTTCGCCGGATTCCGGACGAACTACTTGTCCGGAGAAAAAATGGTTTTCATCATCGTGCTCAGAATGCCAACTAGCCCCATAATCGACTATCACATTAGCTGTTTAAAAGTATTTTGTTTGTCCCTTAATGTGAACCCCCTCCCCACCCCTAAATGTAGGGCTACAGAGCCCATCTACGAAATTGACCTTACCCTTGACCCAATCAATCCTCACACCAAGTTTCATCAAAATATCTCTTCCCTTCGAGAGTTATCGTGCTTACAGACAGACGGACATTTTTGCGATGTCATAGGTATCCCTCCACTTCTGTTTTGGGATCCCAAAAATGGAAAAGAGATTACCGCAAAATGATCCCTGCGGTTAGCGCGATGATGTTCGATCGCTGGAAGGTTACCCGGGAATCTCACTAAAACACTAGTTCAGTCGATGCAACTTTTGTTTTCTAACCCATTTTGCATGAAAGCGGCTGACATGCTCCGAAGAGATGATATCCAATCCCCGTCAAGTCTGTTTATCCATGGTGAAGTTCCAAAAACGTGTTTTTCTGAAGATTGTAAGGTACACACTGAGGTATGTAGCAATCATGGAGATAAGATTCGGGGCTCACAACTCTTTCAGTGGATGTACCGAAGGAACGAAAAGTAAGGGCAGTGGTTACAACAGTCAGCTCCGAGGAGATGATATCAAATCCCTGTCAAGTTTGTTTACCTATGGTCGAGGTTCCAAAAACGTGTTTTTCCGAAGACTGAAAGGTAAACACTGAGGTGTGTAGCAATCATGGCGATAAGATTCGGGGCTCAGAACTATTTAAGAGGATGTACTGAAGGAAGAAAACGCAAGGAAAATGGTAACCACAATTAAGAGATCATGTGTAGCGGGAAATTATTTAAGACACGCATTGCCAGAAAGAGCAGAAAAACAGCGGAAAAACATCACCTACTGACTTTCCGATAACATTTCCGATAACATAACATCCCGATAACTTTTCTGAAAACAAAAAAGTCAGCAGATGCTCTTCTCGTATGCCTAAAGTTTGAAGAAACATAACTTATCCGTTATGGAACTGCTGACGGTATATAAAATGGTTTATGCGAAAACTATATTTTATAAATTATTTATCTGCTTCACCCTTTCGCTTTTCTTTAGCTAACTCTGTGCCTTGATTTGAACCAATCAAATAAATCAGCCAACATATTATTCCTATAATTAAAAGGGGTCCACGTACCTGTTTTCCGGGGGAACCAGGTAGACCGGGACGACCAGGCGGACCAGCTTCACCAGGCGCACCAGAGTCACCCTGTTTGCCGTCAGCGCCATCTCTTCCAGCTTCTCCCTTTTCACCCTGTGTTCCGGGTTCACCGTTGGGTCCGGGGAAACCAGGATTTCCGGGGTTCCCTTTAGGTCCTTCAGGACCTGGTGGACCGCGGGGTCCTGCCCCTCCTTGGGGACCCTGCTTGCCATCGTCTCCCTTAGGACCAGGAGCACCACGTTTTCCCTAGAACAAGGAATTCTTTGTTAATATTAGAGAGATCGTAGGCGTTTTTTTTCCACGCGGTGTATGTGTGTGCCATACATGTCTTATTTCTACGTTTCACACTAGACTCAAAAGCTGAAACTCGCCCGATATCTCAAAATAGTATTATGAAGTTGTACGAAAAAGTAGCATGCAGTACCAACTGATGCGACTACTATAAAATAAAATCGTTTATTCATTCAAAATCTTACTTACGGCGTGTGCCGACTAACTGATTCCAACGTCAGCATACAAATACAAATCAATTTATATAAATAAGAAAATGCAAGCATAACTGCCGAGCCAACTGCTATTTCGGTTTGCATCGAAACAACAGAACAAAAAATATAAAATTAATTACACTCTACTAAACGGTCAAACATATTTACTTAAAAACCAACATAAAATCATGTGGGCTCTTTAATGGTGGATGAAGCGTTAAACAGTTTTGCTACTAGTACTGCGACTATAGCAAGACTGGATGCTACTAGAGCAAGGCGGGATGCTACTGAATACTACTGCTTAAGATTAGCCCAGTGTGAGGCACATTAAATTAAAGTATTCTCTACTACTACATATAAATACATGCAACTTTTTCATAGAACTACCATACAACTACACATACTACAAATGTTTCATCGGGCGCGGAATCGACATTTTGTCTGTTTTTTTGTTCGATGAGAAATTTGTAGACTGCGTAATTGTATGATAGTTGTACGTAGAAGTTGCGTGTACTGATATGTAATAGTAAAGAATACTATCATTTAATGTGCCTCAGATTGGCCCAATCTTAAGCAGTAGTATCCAGTAGCATCCTCTCTTGCTAGTAGCATCCCGTCTTGTTAATCGTAGCAAGCAGTAGAATGGTGTAACACGGTAGCCTTGACACAGAAGCATGTACTAGCATCAGTAGGTACTGCATGCTACTTTTTAGTAAAACTTACTATTTTGAGATAAATTTTTCATCGGGTGGTGGTAATTTCAAATGTCTGAACAAAAATAGAATCCCAACAAACAAATCACCATGCTTACGTCCTTATCCTTCTGTAGCCAACTAATAGTTGCATTTTTGCAGATACCATGGTATCTGATACCCCGGTAACTGGATCTGCATTTTGTCGTTTTTGCAGTTACCGTGGTATCTGACACCACGGTTGCTTTGCAAAAACGACCATTGCCGAATTTGCGCTTTTAGAAGCCATCCCAAAAGAAAGCTGATATCCACTCACATCACACGTGCCACACTTTTTTCCGACCAATTTGACAAAATCCTAGGCTCTTGTGTTGATGGTGATAAAAGAGAGATGACTTTTTTAGTTACCGCGATCAGTTACCACAGTCGGACCGTTGAATCTGAATACCAGTTACCACGATGACTGGCCAGATACAACGGTAACTGCAAAAACACCTTTTGACGGGGTATCAGATACCACGGTAACTGCAAAAACGACTTCAGACCGTGGTATCAGATACGATGGTATCTGCAAACACGCAACTAATGAAACTCGCGGAAACGCAGTTGTGTCTATGTTTTTGCCATACTTTCAAGTGTGTTTGATAGTGCAAAACGGATACGTCAGCTGAATTTTGTTAGAGCTATATTTCGGCCCTTCTTGGCAAGGGTCCCCTTCAGGCTCAAAGCCGCTCAAGCTGGAAAATGAAATTGTGAAACAGTTCGTTTTTTCCACAAGTAACTTTTTCCACAAGTTAGTTTTTCCAACTTCAGCGGGTTTGAGCCTGAAGAGGACCCTTGCCAAGAAGGGCCGAAATATGGTTCTAACAAAATTCAGCTGATGTGTCCGTTTTGCACTATCAAACATGATTCGAAGTCAGCTTGGGCTGAAGGAATATTTGATTTCAAATGCCTGAAAATAAAACATAATTCCAATAAACAGAGCACTCTGCTTACGCCCTTATCATTATGTATTAGAAGGATCCTCAGTTCTGTGTCTATCTTCTTAAAAACAGCTCATTCTATTATTTTTACTTTTGCCACTAAACTTCAATTTGCTACCAAATTTCGAGCCGCAAAACCGAATCACCTCGGGATTTCTTCGTCAACACTTTTAATCTTATCCCAGTAGAGATAAGATTAACCCCAGTAGCAAATACTGCAGCTAACTTTAATCCTTACTCGGAGAAGCTTTTTACAGTGAAGTTTCAGTGCGAGCCGCAAAAACCTTGTGCTTCAATCAAGTCCCTGCACGTTTGTTGACTGATACCCCCTAGATTGTAACCTTTCTCCCGGTGATTCAGGGACGATAGGGACTGATTTTCAAGCGTGGAGACGAACATAGGGTCCACTCGAGCGGAAACTTCCTTTGACCCCTAAACCTTGGTTAATTGTGTTGCTAATCACGAGAATGCTTAGTTGACACGTTCTCCTTTTCAAAGACAGCTTCCAAGGTCTTAGATAGCAATACGAGGATATCCCCTCCCCCCTCCTCGGTATCTTATAATTCAGTGGCGGCTAAAGACGATCATGATCAAGTCCTTTGTACCCTATTGCGTGCACCACTTCAATTCTATGTAGTAATTGATAAGGTAAATTGTATATCTTAAATGTCAACTGTGAATTTTTAAACTTATTATCAAAATGTCTTATAGTGTTATTATGTGTACTGGTGGAAAACTGTAAGAGAATCCGATGCTAGAGAAATGAAGTGTTACTTTAAGATAATGATAATGATTTCAATCTGCAAATGTCAACATCAGAGCCTCGTTTTTGTTGCAATTGGGCTGCCGCATCGCTGCTGCAGCACTTCTTTGCTTCTGCACAAGATGCGTTTTTAGGTTCGCTGCCTGCAAGATTTCTTCTCGATTGTGAAGCAGCACCTTGCAAGGAAGCACGGACTTGGTCGGTGAGCAAGTCCGCGAATCTCGAGAAACGCTGCCGTCTTCCTCGGAAGCAGTGTGGTGCAAAAACGCCATTTAGCAGAAGCGGGCCGAAAAGTGGACGTGCAGCGTGCAACAAAAACGAGGCTCAGGTGTTTGTAGTCATGTTCTAGTGCTGTGTCGTTGTTTTGTTTGGAGTTATTTACTTATATTTTTGTCTCTGACAGTGCAAAACGGATACGTCAGCTGAATATGATTAGAGCTATCTTTCGGACCTTCTTGGAAGAAGGGCCAAATTCTCGAAGACGGGCCGAAATATAGCTGTAATAAAATTCAGCTGACGTTTTCATTTCACACAAATTCAGCCGTTTTGCACTGTCAAATATAGTTTGCAGTCAGCTTGGACTGAAGGAATATTTATATCTTATTGTCATTGTTGTCGTTTTCTTCATCTCTTACTTTTGTAATAGCGTTAGGCTAAGCTATCTATATAGCCTACCGTTTTTGGAAAAAATAAAAAGAGCAAATAAAATACTGAGTATATTTCCAATCATAACTTAGTAAAGCGCACCAGAATCATTTACTCCGTTCGTGATCGAAGGAAGCACGACGGAACTTCAATCCATGCTCGGTTATCCGTTCGTGAGCTAACGAGGATGTCTAGAAAGGAGCGAAACAAAGCTTTGCAAAAACGACCATTGCCGAATTTGCGCTTTTAGAAGCCATCCCAAAAGAAAGCTGATATCCACTCACATCACACGTGCCACACTTTTTTCCGACCAATTTGACAAAATCCTAGGCTCTTGTGTTGATGGTGATAAAAGAGAGATGACTTTTTTAGTTACCGCGATCAGTTACCACAGTCGGACCGTTGAATCTGAATACCAGTTACCACGATGACTGGCCAGATACAACGGTAACTGCAAAAACACCTTTTGACGGGGTATCAGATACCACGGTAACTGCAAAAACGACTTCAGACCGTGGTATCAGATACGATGGTATCTGCAAACACGCAACTAATGAAACTCGCGGAAACGCAGTTGTGTCTATGTTTTTGCCATACTTTCAAGTGTGTTTGATAGTGCAAAACGGATACGTCAGCTGAATTTTGTTAGAGCTATATTTCGGCCCTTCTTGGCAAGGGTCCCCTTCAGGCTCAAAGCCGCTCAAGCTGGAAAATGAAATTGTGAAACAGTTCGTTTTTTCCACAAGTAACTTTTTCCACAAGTTAGTTTTTCCAACTTCAGCGGGTTTGAGCCTGAAGAGGACCCTTGCCAAGAAGGGCCGAAATATGGCTCTAACAAAATTCAGCTGATGTGTCCGTTTTGCACTACCAAACATGATTCGAAGTCAGCTTGGGCTGAAGGAATATTTGATTTCAAATGCCTGAAAATAAAACATAATTCCAATAAACAGAGCACTCTGCTTACGCCCTTATCATTATGTATTAGAAGGATCCTCAGTTCTGTGTCTATCTTCTTAAAAACAGCTCATTCTATTATTTTACTTTTGCCACTAAACTTCAATTTGCTACCAAATTTCGAGCCGCAAAACCGAATCACCTCGGGATTTCTTCGTCAACACTTTTAATCTTATCCCAGTAGAGATAAGATTAACCCCAGTAGCAAATACTGCAGCTAACTTTAATCCTTACTCGGAGAAGCTTTTTACAGTGAAGTTTCAGTGCGAGCCGCAAAAACCTTGTGCTTCAATCAAGTCCCTGCACGTTTGTTGACTGATACCCCCTAGATTGTAACCGAAATAGCTGAAAGAAGCTGTACCCAAATGTCAACATCAGAGCCTCGTTTTTGTTGCAATTGGGCTGCCGCATCGCTGCTGCAGCACTTCTTTGCTTCTGCACAAGATGCGTTTTTAGGTTCGCTGCCTGCAAGATTTCTTCTCGATTGTGAAGCAGCACCTTGCAAGGAAGCACGGACTTGGTCGGTGAGCAAGTCCGCGAATCTCGAGAAACGCTGCCGTCTTCCTCGGAAGCAGTGTGGTGCAAAAACGCCATTTAGCAGAAGCGGGCCGAAAAGTGGACGTGCAGCGTGCAACAAAAACGAGGCTCAGGTGTTTGTAGTCATGTTCTAGTGCTGTGTCGTTGTTTTGTTTGGAGTTATTTACTTATATTTTTGTCTCTGACAGTGCTAAACGGATACGTCAGCTGAATATGATTAGAGCTATCTTTCGGACCTTCTTGGAAGAAGGGCCAAATTCTCGAAGACGGGCCGAAATATAGCTGTAATAAAATTCAGCTGACGTTTTCATTTCACACAAATTCAGCCGTTTTGCACTGTCAAATATAGTTTGCAGTCAGCTTGGACTGAAGGAATATTTATATCTTATTGTCATTGTTGTCGTTTTCTTCATCTCTTACTTTTGTAATAGCGTTAGGCTAAGCTATCTATATAGCCTACCGTTTTTGGAAAAAATAAAAAGAGCAAATAAAATACTGAGTATATTTCCAATCATAACTTAGTAAAGCGCACCAGAATCATTTACTCCGTTCGTGATCGAAGGAAGCACGACGGAACTTCAATCCATGCTCGGTTATCCGTTCGTGAGCTAACGAGGATGTCTAGAAAGGAGCGAAACAAAGCTTTGCAAAAACGACCATTGCCGAATTTGCGCTTTTAGAAGCCATCCCAAAAGAAAGCTGATATCCACTCACATCACACGTGCCACACTTTTTTCCGACCAATTTGACAAAATCCTAGGCTCTTGTGTTGATGGTGATAAAAGAGAGATGACTTTTTTAGTTACCGCGATCAGTTACCACAGTCGGACCGTTGAATCTGAATACCAGTTACCACGATGACTGGCCAGATACAACGGTAACTGCAAAAACACCTTTTGACGGGGTATCAGATACCACGGTAACTGCAAAAACGACTTCAGACCGTGGTATCAGATACGATGGTATCTGCAAACACGCAACTAATGAAACTCGCGGAAACGCAGTTGTGTCTATGTTTTTGCCATACTTTCAAGTGTGTTTGATAGTGCAAAACGGATACGTCAGCTGAATTTTGTTAGAGCTATATTTCGGCCCTTCTTGGCAAGGGTCCCCTTCAGGCTCAAAGCCGCTCAAGCTGGAAAATGAAATTGTGAAACAGTTCGTTTTTTCCACAAGTAACTTTTTCCACAAGTTAGTTTTTCCAACTTCAGCGGGTTTGAGCCTGAAGAGGACCCTTGCCAAGAAGGGCCGAAATATGGCTCTAACAAAATTCAGCTGATGTGTCCGTTTTGCACTATCAAACATGATTCGAAGTCAGCTTGGGCTGAAGGAATATTTGATTTCAAATGCCTGAAAATAAAACATAATTCCAATAAACAGAGCACTCTGCTTACAGCACTCTTGCTTACAAGCACTCTGCTTACTAGCACTCTTGCTATCATTATGTATTAGAAGGATCCTCAGTTCTGTGTCTATCTTCTTAAAAACAGCTCATTCTATTATTTTTACTTTTGCCACTAAACTTCAATTTGCTACCAAATTTCGAGCCGCAAAACCGAATCACCTCGGGATTTCTTCGTCAACACTTTTAATCTTATCCCAGTAGAGATAAGATTAACCCCAGTAGCAAATACTGCAGCTAACTTTAATCCTTACTCGGAGAAGCTTTTTACAGTGAAGTTTCAGTGCGAGCCGCAAAAACCTTGTGCTTCAATCAAGTCCCTGCACGTTTGTTGACTGATACCCCCTAGATTGTAACCGAAATAGCTGAAAGAAGCTGTACCCAAATGTCAACATCAGAGCCTCGTTTTTGTTGCAATTGGGCTGCCGCATCGCTGCTGCAGCACTTCTTTGCTTCTGCACAAGATGCGTTTTTAGGTTCGCTGCCTGCAAGATTTCTTCTCGATTGTGAAGCAGCACCTTGCAAGGAAGCACGGACTTGGTCGGTGAGCAAGTCCGCGAATCTCGAGAAACGCTGCCGTCTTCCTCGGAAGCAGTGTGGTGCAAAAACGCCATTTAGCAGAAGCGGGCCGAAAAGTGGACGTGCAGCGTGCAACAAAAACGAGGCTCAGGTGTTTGTAGTCATGTTCTAGTGCTGTGTCGTTGTTTTGTTTGGAGTTATTTACTTATATTTTTGTCTCTGACAGTGCAAAACGGATACGTCAGCTGAATATGATTAGAGCTATCTTTCGGACCTTCTTGGAAGAAGGGCCAAATTCTCGAAGACGGGCCGAAATATAGCTGTAATAAAATTCAGCTGACGTTTTCATTTCACACAAATTCAGCCGTTTTGCACTGTCAAATATAGTTTGCAGTCAGCTTGGACTGAAGGAATATTTATATCTTATTGTCATTGTTGTCGTTTTCTTCATCTCTTACTTTTGTAATAGCGTTAGGCTAAGCTATCTATATAGCCTACCGTTTTTGGAAAAAATAAAAAGAGCAAATAAAATACTGAGTATATTTCCAATCATAACTTAGTAAAGCGCACCAGAATCATTTACTCCGTTCGTGATCGAAGGAAGCACGACGGAACTTCAATCCATGCTCGGTTATCCGTTCGTGAGCTAACGAGGATGTCTAGAAAGGAGCGAAACAAAGCTTTGCAAAAACGACCATTGCCGAATTTGCGCTTTTAGAAGCCATCCCAAAAGAAAGCTGATATCCACTCACATCACACGTGCCACACTTTTTTCCGACCAATTTGACAAAATCCTAGGCTCTTGTGTTGATGGTGATAAAAGAGAGATGACTTTTTTAGTTACCGCGATCAGTTACCACAGTCGGACCGTTGAATCTGAATACCAGTTACCACGATGACTGGCCAGATACAACGGTAACTGCAAAAACACCTTTTGACGGGGTATCAGATACCACGGTAACTGCAAAAACGACTTCAGACCGTGGTATCAGATACGATGGTATCTGCAAACACGCAACTAATGAAACTCGCGGAAACGCAGTTGTGTCTATGTTTTTGCCATACTTTCAAGTGTGTTTGATAGTGCAAAACGGATACGTCAGCTGAATTTTGTTAGAGCTATATTTCGGCCCTTCTTGGCAAGGGTCCCCTTCAGGCTCAAAGCCGCTCAAGCTGGAAAATGAAATTGTGAAACAGTTCGTTTTTTCCACAAGTAACTTTTTCCACAAGTTAGTTTTTCCAACTTCAGCGGGTTTGAGCCTGAAGAGGACCCTTGCCAAGAAGGGCCGAAATATGGCTCTAACAAAATTCAGCTGATGTGTCCGTTTTGCACTATCAAACATGATTCGAAGTCAGCTTGGGCTGAAGGAATATTTGATTTCAAATGCCTGAAAATAAAACATAATTCCAATAAACAGAGCACTCTGCTTACGCCCTTATCATTATGTATTAGAAGGATCCTCAGTTCTGTGTCTATCTTCTTAAAAACAGCTCATTCTATTATTTTTACTTTTGCCACTAAACTTCAATTTGCTACCAAATTTCGAGCCGCAAAACCGAATCACCTCGGGATTTCTTCGTCAACACTTTTAATCTTATCCCAGTAGAGATAAGATTAACCCCAGTAGCAAATACTGCAGCTAACTTTAATCCTTACTCGGAGAAGCTTTTTACAGTGAAGTTTCAGTGCGAGCCGCAAAAACCTTGTGCTTCAATCAAGTCCCTGCACGTTTGTTGACTGATACCCCCTAGATTGTAACCGAAATAGCTGAAAGAAGCTGTACCCAAATGTCAACATCAGAGCCTCGTTTTTGTTGCAATTGGGCTGCCGCATCGCTGCTGCAGCACTTCTTTGCTTCTGCACAAGATGCGTTTTTAGGTTCGCTGCCTGCAAGATTTCTTCTCGATTGTGAAGCAGCACCTTGCAAGGAAGCACGGACTTGGTCGGTGAGCAAGTCCGCGAATCTCGAGAAACGCTGCCGTCTTCCTCGGAAGCAGTGTGGTGCAAAAACGCCATTTAGCAGAAGCGGGCCGAAAAGTGGACGTGCAGCGTGCAACAAAAACGAGGCTCAGGTGTTTGTAGTCATGTTCTAGTGCTGTGTCGTTGTTTTGTTTGGAGTTATTTACTTATATTTTTGTCTCTGACAGTGCAAAACGGATACGTCAGCTGAATATGATTAGAGCTATCTTTCGGACCTTCTTGGAAGAAGGGCCAAATTCTCGAAGACGGGCCGAAATATAGCTGTAATAAAATTCAGCTGACGTTTTCATTTCACACAAATTCAGCCGTTTTGCACTGTCAAATATAGTTTGCAGTCAGCTTGGACTGAAGGAATATTTATATCTTATTGTCATTGTTGTCGTTTTCTTAATCTCTTACTTTTGTAATAGCGTTAGGCTAAGCTATCTATATAGCCTACCGTTTTTGGAAAAAATAAAAAGAGCAAATAAAATACTGAGTATATTTCCAATCATAACTTAGTAAAGCGCACCAGAATCATTTACTCCGTTCGTGATCGAAGGAAGCACGACGGAACTTCAATCCATGCTCGGTTATCCGTTCGTGAGCTAACGAGGATGTCTAGAAAGGAGCGAAACAAAGCTTTGCAAAAACGACCATTGCCGAATTTGCGCTTTTAGAAGCCATCCCAAAAGAAAGCTGATATCCACTCACATCACACGTGCCACACTTTTTTCCGACCAATTTGACAAAATCCTAGGCTCTTGTGTTGATGGTGATAAAAGAGAGATGACTTTTTTAGTTACCGCGATCAGTTACCACAGTCGGACCGTTGAATCTGAATACCAGTTACCACGATGACTGGCCAGATACAACGGTAACTGCAAAAACACCTTTTGACGGGGTATCAGATACCACGGTAACTGCAAAAACGACTTCAGACCGTGGTATCAGATACGATGGTATCTGCAAACACGCAACTAATGAAACTCGCGGAAACGCAGTTGTGTCTATGTTTTTGCCATACTTTCAAGTGTGTTTGATAGTGCAAAACGGATACGTCAGCTGAATTTTGTTAGAGCTATATTGATCGAAGTGTGATCGAAGGAAGCACGACGGAACTTCAATCCATGCTCGGTTATCCGTTCGTGAGCTAACGAGGATGTCTAGAAAGGAGCGAAACAAAGCCTCCCAAAGATACGGCTGCACTGTAAAAAGTTTCTCCGAGTAAGGATTTAAGTTAACCGCAGTATTTGCTACTGGGATTAATCTTATCTCTACTGGGATAAGATCAATCCGAATAAGAGATAATCTTTTCTTAGTAGAGACAAGATTAATCCCAGTAGCAAATAATGCAAGATTTTTTTTTAGTGTGCCTTCAAAATATGCAATGTTTCCATGAGAAAAAGATGCGAGCATTTTTATGTTTTATTCTATTTCTGTGAATTTTTCGTGCCGTTTTAGTCGCTACGGGTAAAGACAATATCCTACTATTGTTCAAGCTATTATTGATGAACTGTCTTAAGGTATAATAATTTTAAGGTGAATTGCTTTAAGGATAATCTTGATTGTTTTTTTAACGAAATTACTTAGTTCCGATTCTTTAGCAGATTATATACCACTTAAAGTTTAACTGAAGAGCAAACTTATTTTTGTGTCATTTAACTGAATACAATTGCTTTAAGGATAATCTTGATTGTTTTTAACGTAATTACTTAGTTCCGATTCTTTAGCAGATTATATACCACTTAAAGTTTAACTGAAGAGCAAACTTATTTTTGTGTCATTTAACTGAATACACTGAGTTATTTGGATTCTGCAAAAGGATTTTTTTATTTTCCACTATCAGCTCTAGTTATGACGTTCAGAACATCTGCGGCCGTCCCCACAGAGTAAATTCTACTATGACGCGGGAAATTCTAATCTCAACACAAACACGGCTTTTCAGTAGGCAGTGGTGAGATTGGTGAAGATTGCTTATTGCCGGAACAAAAAAAAAATCCTAAATCTTTTTCGTAAGGCATACAACAAAAATACAAACGCATAGAGGTACCACAAATCACAAGGAAATTGCACTATTTGAGAATCGATTATTCGTGAATAGCGGAACAACGAAGTAACGCATTTTCAGCAGGTCTTCAAGCCAATTTAAGTGAATAAGTGATGGGTAACTAGATTGTCCTATCCCAGCCCTTTTCAGTTAAACTTTAAGGTCCGGCCTTTTCGGGCTTTGCGCCCTGCCGGATTTGTGTAAATTTTATTTTTGTAGAAGTAAGAATATCAATAAATGAACATGAACCTGAACCGGAGAGAAATTACATAATAATCAGGAAAATGACTTACGTGAACACCGTCAATACCAGGTGTTCCCGGGGGTCCAGTGTTTCCAGTCTCGCCCTTGGGCCCTTGAGGGCCTTCTGGTCCCGTCGATCCTGGAATGCCCTGAGCACCTTTCACACCAGGAGATCCCTGTTCGCCCGGGACGCCTGTGGGACCAATTGGACCTGGAGAAAGAATTAGATAGGCGTCATTGAAAATTCTAAAAGAAGGATGGAAAAACACGGTCGAGGGAGAAATCAGCGTCAGGTTCGGCCCGGAGAATACAACCAGAGCCAAAACGGTCCTTCCCGATGAAAAATTTGTAGCCTGCGTAGTTGTATGATAGTTGTACGGAAAAGTTGCATGTATCGATATGTAATAGTAAAGAATACTATCATTTAATGTGCCTCAGATTGGGCCAATTTTAAGCAGTAGTATCCAGAAGCATCCTGTCTTGATACTGTAGCATCCAGTCCTGCTAATAGTAGCATGCAGTAGAATGCAGCAACACGGTAGCCTTGACATAGAAGCATGTAGTAGCAACAGGTGGTACTGCATGCTACATTTTCGTACAACTTCACACTCCTATTTTTAGATAAATTTTTCATCGGGTTTACTGACGTTAAATTTGCGAAAAAAAGGCTAGGATAGTCGAAAATTAAAAATACACAGAAAGAAGAAGAAGAAGTTTGCGATAACGGGTCCTTCCCTCTAGAAGCGTGATTCGAATTTCTGCCCAGTTAGAGCCATTCGGATCAAAAGTAAACTCACTAATTGCAAGGTTTTGAGGAAATCTTCGCATGGCAACATCCCTTAGAGAAAATGTTTTGACGCACGACTTCTAGTCGTGCTGTGTCCAAATGAAAGTAAACACTCGGGGGAGAATACAACACAACATAAGGTGTAGTAGTTTCTAGTAATTCATTTAGACTAGTATGCTCTTGGGAGGAGTATGTCAACGAGCATCCCCGGGTCGATCGAGCTACGTCGAGAGGAGAGAGGGGAGAGTATGTATTCCTCTGCATTTCTTTTTAAGCGTTTATTTATATTTTTCTATATACTGTGCAAATGCCTATTACTAGGCTGCAAGTAATAAATTCATTCATTAATTCCGTTTACGCATTTTGCTATTTTGCACAAAGGACACACAACTAATTCTTTCCTTCCTTTTACAAAGGTTTCAGAAACTATACCGGGGAACAAACAGTGGTCATACTTCGTAACGCCTTTGCAAATCGTTCCTGCAACGCATTATGGGAAAAAAGTGAAGTTTTCTCAAAATGTTCGGGAGAGGAAAAAATTTAAAATCTATTCACAACTTGAAACTGAGTGGTAAGAAATTCTGAAAAGACATCGGAAAATGGAGCTTTGGAAACCGAATAGTAGAATACTGCAATAATCTCCCAGAAAGTGTTTTATCAACCAATTCAAAGCAGGTGTCGACTACCACCTGGCTGAAATATCCCCCCGATAAATTTATAGAGGCGAAAGACTTATTATTGCAATTATACTATTCTTCAATCGATCTTGATGATTTTTATGTCAGACAACACCTTTATTTACAGTGGATAGAATTGTGTCCTTGTATCTGGTGTCACTTGTGACACAATGGGACTTAAAATAGGTTCCTTTCGCCACATTTCTGTATGTAGGTCTTGTGATAAAAACAAAACTTGTCCCTTAGCTCTTTCTGACCGTTCCCTTGCGGTAAGATCTTATGAGCAACTCATCACTGTCAGAAGTTTCATAACAGATTGCGCATAACACTTTCAAGAATAACACCTTTTCACTTAGAAAAAAAGTGTTATGACCAATTAAGTTTATACTATTTCGTGCCCAGATCTCCAACAACACCTTCAATAGGTAAAAATACTACACTGTCACAAGTTACATAACGACAACAGCAGGATGCGCGGTTTCAACAGATAACACTTTGGGATGTTATATGTTATGTTTCTTTCGTTCCCGTTAGTATTTTTACCAATTGAAGGTGTTGTTGGAGATCTAGGCACGAAATAGTGTAAACTTAATTGGTCATAACACTCTATTTCTAAGTGAAAAGGTGTTATGTTTCTTTCGTTCCCGTTAGTATTTTTACCAACTGAAGGTGTTGTTGGAGATCTAGGCACGAAATAGTGTAAACTTAATTGGTCATAACACTCTATTTCTAAGCGAAAAGGTGTTATTCTTGAAAGTGTTATGCGCAATCTGTTATGAAACTTCTGACAGTGATGTAAGGGCTCTGAAAAAAATACAGCAGATGCAGGAGCTAAGATCCATAGACCTCGGATTGGTGACTAATTTTCCCGGATGTCACTTGATCCCGACCGACAGCGACGAAATATCCGTTTCGGTAAATTTGGGCGTGGCTTAGTGCGGTTCCACTCACGATCGATGGTTCAGACAGACCGCGTGACGTCAGTACGATAACGGAGTTTATTAAAGCAGAAACTGGATCGAACCTGCTTCGAACACAAACAAGGATGAAGGAAACTTGAGGAAGAAGCGGTCCAAGTGTTGAGATTTCAAGGACTGTTGTCAGCAGGAAAGCGCAACTGTCGTCGCTGAAGCTATAAACAAAGCATTCAAAATTCTTTCATCACCCAACTTACAGCGATCGACAAACTCAGGAGAGCGCTGCGAGCAGCTGTTCATTCTTTGGTTCGTGTTTACAAGTTGAAGAATCGAGTGTTCGGAGAACGTGTGAGGGTGTTTGATGAAAAATGAATGAGTAGTATGATTGTTCGTCGTCAGTCCGAAGACTGTGACAAGGCTGGCAAGATCACCGAATCTTTTGTCTATATCAAGAAGGTCTGAAAGCATCGGCAGCAGTGGGATGAGTAAATACTTGTAAAGACCAGTGCGGAAAAGCTGGTAGAGGATATGGAATTACGAATGGAAATGAAAGCTCTTTCTAGGGTTTTCTTAATCTCTTTTCATTGAGTAAAAATGAATGGCTCATTTCCAAAGCGGATATTATCTGGATGAACCAAAAAAAGGAACGGAACGGCACGGTGCAGGCGGAACGAGCACTAAAAAGACGAACGCGGACTACACAAAAAATGACATTCTACAAAGAGGAAAACTGCAACAGGAGGCAAGCTACTAGCAAGAGGAAGGATGCACCGTCGCCTTCTTTGCTCGTAGTCAATCAATCAATAAAAAGGGAAGGACAGAATTGCTAGAACAGGGGTAGGAACGGGCAAGTTCTAGAGCGCGAGCCCAAACGATCAAATAAAAAAAAGAACAAGAGCTACGAGGTCGTATGGCACTTGATACGTGTAGGTGGTACAAAAAAGTAGATGAGACTGTCACAAAATACCACGCCATTCAAAATCCGGTTCGGACCTAAATACGATATCTAGTTTCACTCCAGTCTGAGCATTTCCGGCATCGCCTCGGATCACCTAGGGCAAATGACTCTCCTACCTTCCAAGTTTCAACCCAACAGATCCACTCGTTTGGTCCCTAGACGCGCCACGCGCTTTCCGGTATCACCCTCCAGCTTCTCCTACCGCGGCCAAATCTGGTTCGGACTACTAAATGGATCATCTGAAGCATTTTCTCTTACTACCTATCTATCAAGTTTCACTCAAATCTGAGCAGTTTTTGGGAACTTTCGGTAACTCTCCCCCCCCCCCCCTCCCCCAGCGTGGTTGGATCCAGTTCGAACCCTAAAATATGTCATCTAGGACATGTGATCTCTCTACATTCCAAGTTTTATTAAAATAGCTCCACTTGTTTGACCCCTATGCGAGCCACAACATTTCCGGGACTCCCCTTCAAACTCCCCCCACTTTGGATAAATAAGACTCGGAAACATAAACGTCGCATCTCTGACCTCCTATTCCCGTCCACCAATTTTGACTGGAATCGGAGAATAGCCTATCCGCAAATTTCCTATTCCCACTTCAACCCCCCCCCCTCCCCTACTGTGGCCAGATCCGATCCAGACATCAAATAACAAATCAAGGCCGCATTAGCTCGGAGCTGTCCAACTTGCATCCCATTCTGCCCCCCCCCCCCCCCTCATCCAACCGTGGCCGCATATGATTCGGACGCATGGTTTGCTTGTCTAGGTCATCAGTTCTTATCACATAAAGCTTCACTCGAATCGGACCACCAGTTTGCAACTTACGGAGCCAGTGATTTCCGGATTTCCCTTCCCTCAACTCCCCACAGATGGTAGGATCCAGGAACACAAGTTTTCCTAGGGCACTATGTCGGGTCCTTAAGTCATTTACACGCCTGCAAAGTTTCATCGTCTTTAGAATAGCCATCCTAACTGGCGATTACCGAAATTCCGGGAAACACCCGCCAACTCCTCCCACAGAGCCCCGATACGATCTGGTCCTGTCAATTACGTATCTAGGGATAATGCTTGTTCTTCCTACCAAGTTACATCCTAATCCAGTGGTTCCCAACCGGTGGTACGCGTACCCAAAGGGGTACGCGAGACCCTTGCAAGGGGTACGCGAAGGTACCAAAATCTGTTTAATCTGTATTTTCAAAATACCGCCTCACTAATTTTTGAGTTGAATTAAAAGCTTAATATTACCAGCAGAGGCATCACTAGCCAAAATTTTTTTTTGGGGCAAGATATTTTTACCGAGTGGCTGGTAATTTTTACCTACTGTTTTTTTTTTAAAAATATCTGTTTTTACGTAAAATCGAGGCGCTTCGCGCCGACCGGTTTCTTTTTACCGACTGGCCGACCACTTGGGAGGGGTGTCCCAAGCCCATGTGTGACGCCTCTGAATGCAAGCCCTAGTGAAATTCATAAAATAATATTGATTCCAGAACAGCTAGCCTACTGCTGTTAAACTATTCCTGTGTCAAACAATATTGTTCAAAAAGAAGCGAAGGCATTGCAAGTAATATTATTGTCATTCAGGTCTAGAACAAAATTAACGAAAATGTCAGCGATGCAGCTCGGTGAAAGCACGGATTTGCGGGATGTGTCACATGAAGTTATCGAGATTCCGACATATTCTGTTTTGCGAAAACCTCCAGTACCGAGGACAGCATGAAAAAAACTATCCGTGTCCCTGTTATTTATCAGTTTGCAGTGACAGGGTAGAACTTATGACTGGATTTAAAATCCGTTTAGTGGAAACGTGATGTAAGCTCCGAAAGATGTGATGACTGTAAAAATGTTGCCGTTAATTAATCAATCAATCAATTTATTTAATTTTTGAATTACAAATCACATATTCAAAATTACACTAACACAGGACTATTCCTTACTAAATCACAATCATTTCGTTCATTCGGTGGCTCGGGGCAATAGCACAGTCGACGGAAAAGGCGGTAGAAATGGCCAGAACGGCATTCTGCATTCTCACGAATTGCCTTTAAAAGTGGATTTTCAGAAACTTCTAACCTTGCAACAAAACTAACTATCGCTTTCCGTCTCATAATATCGAAAGATTCAGTTTCTATTTTCTAAAAACATGAGTAACGTCGATTGTATGAAAGGAGATGACGGAAAGCATTGTTAAAACAAACTTTTACTTTACGCACCGTTGTCTCAGGAGTGGGAGACATAGTTGTGTGCAATACATCTTAAATAGAAGAATTCTGACCGACACAGTACAAAACTTAAAATTACGAATTAAGTGGTTCGCACGCGCGCAAACGAGCCGAGATTTAACAAAAATTTTGCTACAACGCAGCCTCAAATGTCTCATTGATTTTGTACATATTTCTACACGTGTATGCCTTTTCATTTATGAAACAAATATCACCTTTTTCACCTTCTGAAAATAGGGGTACGCAACCTTTTGGAACCTTGTTTAGGGGTACGCGGTACGGAAAAGGTTGGGAACCACTGTCCTAATCCATCAACTCTAAGCGTTTCACGAGATTTCCGGTGCCCCCTTCAATCCCCCCCCCCCCCACAAGTATCGGATTCGATCAGGACTTGACACAGAACATCTGAGACGATAGCTCTTTCCACTTGCCAATTTTCATTCAATTCCGATCACCCGTTCAGAAGTTATGCATGCCACCAGATTCCGGGCTCCCCAGCCCTCCACTCCCCCCATGGGGATCGGATCGGGGAAACGACTATTATCAAAGTCAGTTTGTTCGGCTTCCTGATCCGCCTTCCAAGTTTCATCGTCCTAGCGCATCACGAAGTACCGAACTCGCGGGATCACCGGAATTCTGGACCCCCCCCCCCCAATCCCCCACAGTGCCCGAATCGTTCCGGTTATGTCAACGATCTATCTAGGGCTTGTGCTTGTTCTTCCGACCAAGTTTCACCCCGATACCTCCACTGTAAGCATTTCCCAATATTTCCAGTTCCCTCCTCCAGCTCCCCCCGAAGTCACCGGATCCGGTCCGGATTTGAAGTGGGTCGTCTGAGACACGGGGTCTTTCCAAATATCAAGTTTCATTAAAACTGATCACCCGTTCAAAAGTTAATTGCCTCCAGATTCCGGATTCCCCCGTCCCTCGACTCCCCCACGATGCTCGGATCGGGGAAGTGACTATTTCCAACTTAATCTTTTGGGGTCCCTGATATGCATGCCAAGTTTCATGGTCCTAGCTTATGTTGAAGTGCTCGAACTAGCAAAACCTGGACAGACCAACCGACAGACCGACGGACGGACAGAAATTGCGATCGCTATATGGCACTTGGCCGAAGGGCAAGTGCCATAAAAAGAAGGCAACAATGAATTGTTCCTCTTTTTAGTCCACCTTTTTTTCATATGCATTCCTCTTTTTAGCGCTCGTTCTGCCTGCCTCATGACCTTCCGTTCCGTTCCCTCGTTTACTCGATCCCGATAACATCTGCATTTGGAACGAACCTGTCATAGCCCCACAATTCTACTTGATTCAAGACGTTATGGAAAATGCAATTTCCGAAGTGTGTATGGAATGAAGAGTGGGTGGTGCGAATGTTGACGAATTAGTGTTTCGTCTATTATTACACTTTACAAGGTTGGGAAAAGACGGGATCGACTAAAACCAGGAAGGGAAGGGAACACGAGAAAAGCAGGAAGGCATACTAAAACCAGGAAGGGCATACTAAAACGGGGAAGTCTGTCGCCAGAATTCAATGCTGCGAAAAACTGGAAAGCCGCGCCTTTCCCTTCCTCTATTTAATATTCTTTGAGGGGTCGACAACTTTTCACATTCGGAGTTCACCATCCCTTCCTCGTTTTAGTATCCTGACATGGGAAGGCATTAAGTTCAGTGAGGGGTCGGCCACTATACAATATGGGCAGGGATTAAGTTCATTGAGGGGTTGGCAACTATATACTCTATAGTTACCGACCCCCCACTGAACTTAATGCCTACCAATGTCCGGATACTAAAACGAGGAAGGGATGGTGAACTTTGAGAAAAGTTGCCGACCCCTCGAAGACTACCAAACAGAGGAAGGGAACGGTACAGCTTTCCAGTTTTTCTCAGCCTTGAATTCTGGTGACGTCCTTCCTGGTTTTAGTATGCCTTCCTGCTTTTCTCGCGTTCCCTTCCCTTCCTGGTTTTAGTCGATCCCGGAAAAGACAACAGAACCAAGTTTCGAAATGGCGCGAAGCCATTTTTACCAGAATATGTTATTAGTGGAGCTTATGCTCGTGTCATGTCCGGAAAGTTGCGATTTAGTCTTGCCTACTTCTGCAATGCCACTGCTTTTTCACACGTTCTGTATCTTCCCCCTTTCTGGACCATCTTTTGTATCGGAAATCTTCGTCAGATTCGGTCCTTTTTCTTTCGGTTTTCCAAACATTTGCTACGCCTCCCCCCGCTGGACAAGGAACAGCCATCTCAAAAAGTTCTGTATAACTGATACACCTGTGGCTATCCTGATGAAACAAAATTGTAACCACCCATGGAGCTCAATGACCTTTCGGTTTACTGAACTTTAATTATTTTGGTTGTTGTTGTGTTGTTGTTCTTTCTTTTTAATTTTTTACCATGCTCCTTCTTTATCTAGGGTTATACATAAAATTTTACTTGATTAATGTGTGTAGGTTTCTTTCAATGTAGGATGTCCTCTTTTTTGTTGCTTGGACTTTTCATGGAATAAGCTGTCAATCTCTCAAATTCTGATCTTCATAGAACTGATTTACCAGATTTTGAGACTTTGGGCAAGACCTGACCAAATTAATAGACTAAGACAAACTAACTGATAAGCCACATCTTGCTTAACCTACCATAGGATCGACCGGAAAGTATGCATCTTCGGTCGTGTCGTTCCTCATTTTGATTGTACATAATTTTACCCAGAGTTAATGTTTTTCTGTTGATGATCCGCTGTTAGCAATTAATGGCTATACAAATAATATATAAATATAATGGTCATCAAGGCTTTTACGCATCTTATCGAGCACAGAACCAGGAGCCGTGTCAAAAATTAAATCTCAGGACTAGTTTTTTCCCTACAGCCGTATTTAAAAGTAATTTCCCTGAATAGGATATTTATAGTCGGTAGAAATTTCAGTTGTTTATTGCAGGTTCGTTCCTTCCAATATTGACCCTGAAGTTCGACAGCCTGACGAGGACCCTTCCCAAGAAGGGCCGAAGTATCGCTGCAAAAGCATCGTAGCTAACATATTCGTTTTATGTATTGTTTGAATATACGCATCTTACTGTTTATCTAGAACGAAGGCACGCATACTCACCCTTTTGGCCAGCATCTCCTCGTTCTCCTTTCTGTCCACTAGGTCCTGGCATGCCTTGGGGTCCCGGCGGCCCGACTGGACCAGTGATACCGGTTGGCCCATCTTCTCCCTTGATACCGCGCCGACCAATTTCTCCAGGTGGTCCCTTCTCACCCGGTGGGCCCATAGGGCCGATCTCACCCCGGACACCGGGTGGACCGATCGGTCCTGGTGGACCCTAAACAAAATGTATATTAATGTATGTTTCTAAAAAAGGACCGAACCGGCTATACATCGGCCGAAATATCGCTGCCAAAGCATCGTAGCTAACATATTCGTTTCATCGGCCGATACATGTCCTTCTAACGGTAAAGCACCGAACAGAAAAGATTAGCCTAATCCTTTCTATCGCGCAGTAAGTGTTATGACATAAAGCATTTATTTACCTATTTATTGTTACAATTGTCGTTCAGTTTTAGCTTGTCGACCAATTTGGGGATCGACTATAAAGAGGCACGGCACGGCTAAAAAGAGGAACGGCACGACATAGTGTAGGAGGCACGACAACTAAAAGGGCCCTTTTCAGGCTTCAGATTGAGGGGCAGGAATAATTTTCTAATGTGCCTTCTTTTAGGCTTTGGATTTACGAACTCTCACTTACTTGTTTACTTCTACCACTTGCTAATCTCTTTTTATTACTCGTGCCTCCTGCGCCATGCCGTGCCTCTTTTTAGTCGATCCCACAAATTTGTTTGTATCTGGCCGGTTGGCTGATAACACCTCCATTATCCACTTATCTATTTTCGCTAAGCAAGCAGCAACAAACACAGCTCAAACATTTTCGGGAAGTGCTGTACTGACAAAGACAATCAACTTGTTAACAATGAAGCTTCAAACTTGGTGTTGAATCCAATTCCTCCTACATTCTAACAAAATTCGAGCTTTCGAAAGCACCGTTGTTATTTGAATTAAGTCTGTAAGAGAGCTAGGCGAAACGAGATTATTTTCCTTAATAGTACGATTACGCGTTTCCACGAACTCGGTAAATAAGGGTGAAAGGAATGACTACCAAACTTAGGGAAGTGTCTCATTGTCGCAAGCAAACAACTACTCGTCCGGAAGTTAACGTGATTACTAAGATATATGAATCCAAAGTCTTTTTATCAGTCAATCTTGTCTTGTAATCAGTCAAAGCAATCAATCAATCAATCATTATAGGGTACACCGATGAAAAATTTATCTCAAAATAGTAGTACAAAGTTGTAAGAAAAAGTAGCATATAGTACTAACTGATGCTACTACATGCTTCTACTTCAAAGCTACCGTGTTACTGCATACTACTGCATGCTACTATTAGCAAGACTGGATGCTACTATGGCAAGACAGGATGCTAGTGGATACAACTACATAAGATTGGACCAGTCTGAGGCACATTAAATGATGGTTTCTTTGTTATTACATAGTATAACATGCAACTTTTTCGTACAACTACCATACAACTACGCAGGCTACAAAATTTTCATCGGGATGTCACGACTATGCCCAAACTTTTACTGCATTTTATACACTTCGTATTTATGTTCTGTCTATAAGTAAGTAAGTAAGTAATTAATTTATTTCTGACCCACCATTTGAAAAGCAGAGTATGTAAAATAAAACAAAAGAATTAAATGAAACACAACAAATACAATATACAATTTTTCATTCATCGGCCAGAAAAGAATGTAGAGTGTCATGTGCTGGCTGGGCCCTGTTGTCCATGATTTTTGGCAGAGCCGACGAAACTTCCAAAAGTGTGACGCTTGCATCTTTAACATGGAAACGCTCCGTTAGCATGTGGCAAAAAGTTGGTTTTATTTCTTCGCTATATGTTAAATGCTCAAGTTGTAAACCCTTCGAAGTTTTAAAAATGGTGTGTTCCAAGAAGATCTTTTTTTCTGACGGAATGTCATAAATCTATCTCCACGTATAGCCGATACTGAATAATTCAGTTTGTGTTTTTTACCTCGTAGTTTCTTGTCCCAGAATCCCAGAACTGACTGATGCTACAAAACGTGTAACGGCTTTTACAACAATGTTCCAACTGAGACACTTCTAAACTTCAATACCAATTGCTTCCGAGGGCATGATCTCATTCTATTCAATTTATTTTCAAACCATTCACGGACTAGCCAAATTTTCGGTTTTTTGTCAAAAAAATATATAATTTTGTCAACAAAAATCTCATGTTATGTTGTTGTGTTTTTAGTGGTATACATTTTGTTGGCGCTCCAAGCGTCTATTGTATGGCCGTATTCGGCTTTTTCCAATAAATTATTATTGTTATTATTATTATTATTATTATTATTATGGCCCCTCACCAAGGTCGACTTTACAGAACAGGCTTACGAATTGTTGGGACACAAAACGACTACGGCAATCATTGAAAAACTGGATCTGATATGTTATATGATGAGAAAGAATAAATGGCCATTAATGGGGCATAATAAGACATGTGACTCATAATATATATTTTATTTTTAATGCATGCATTGGGAAATATGATGAACTTGAACCGCCGTTTCAATGCTTTCAATGAATAAACTGAACGGGAAAACTGGATGACCAAACTTGGTGGACAACCTCTAGCCAGAAAAAGTATTTTTTGAATCATAACTATTCTTCTCGACAAGATGTTTGATATATCGTGCCTTGCTGGTGAATGCTAACCAGTACAGATATAAAACAAGTTCGTTCCATGTGTTTTCTTCTTTTCCAAATCCCTCCTCCGCCTTCCCTCGACTCGTAACAGAAAGATTCAAATAATAACATATTGTATGTTATTATGGACATATAGGTACTACTGCAAATAGTTTTAACATAAAAGAAAATCCCGAATGGACGCGAATTGTAGCATTTCCGCATTTCCTTTTTCTTTTATTCTATGCCCATACTTTCTGACGGCTCAGAAACAAAATTATTGTCACTATTATTATTATTATTGATAGGTCTATGACTAGTTGCATCGTATTATACTACAATCATCGGCTGAAAAGTTGCAGCCAATCAAATGTGGTTTGCAAAGGGTTTTGTCCATTTATTTCTAAAGTTGTATAAGGAAGGATAAGCTGAGCTGCTAGTTTAAATTTATAATATTATTTATGACCGTTGTAGCCCTAAATACATAGGCCTATTATGATTTATGTGTGTGCTCGTAAGTTGTATCCATGACTATCACAAAAAACAACGAAGAAACCAACGAAAATGGGGTTTGTATAGGCTAACGAATATACTGAAATAAAAGGCGAATATTTCGGGAGGACAACCGCCTCCCTTCTTCAGCGCAGCCAGAATATTTCGAGGCAAAAATGCCAAAACGACGATGAAGATCAACAAAAAAGAAAAAGAAAACAAAGCAGAAAAGATATGTCAGGCCAGTGTGGTTTACGAAATTATCTTCATCCATGACTACACTGTAAAAAGTTTCTCCGAATAAAGATGCAGTATTTGCTACTGGGATTAATCTTATCTCTATTGGGATAAAATTAATCCGAATTAGGGATAATCTTAATAAAGACAAGATTAATCCCAGTGGCAAATGTGTATACCAAACAAATTTGACGTGAGCCATGATAAGTTTTTGGTGAATGAAAAGATTTATCAATTGATCTTCCATTGGTCGTCGGTCAACTTCAGAACTGAGAAGAAAAGGACAGATGTAACAAAATTACTTACCGAGTCTCCTTCGCCTCCTTTGAAACCCTTCTCTCCCGGCTTTCCGGGTTCTCCCTTGTCACCATCCTCACCAGGGGGGCCCATAGGTCCTGGGGGGCCAGGCAATCCTCTCTGGCCTGGTAGGCCATCGCGACCAGTCGGTCCCGGAATACCTGATTCGCCCTAAATAAAAAAAATTAGGAAATAGTAGTATAGTAATCAACGTGGACATGGCATCGGCAGTTAATTGATTAATTCTTGCCTTTTCGGAAGCATTCCAAGAGCCTTGACAAAAATAAGAAAGACCTCTAGCCGGAGGCATTGCGAAGCATAGTTGAATGGCGGAATGGCGGTGAACTCTTTTTGACTATATTGTTGTTATTTGATCAGTTTTGACGTCACCAAGTAAGTGTTTGTTTTATTAATAGTGATTTCAGTGTGTTGTTTCTATGCGTAGTCATAAGTATTTGACCCGATGATCGAATATTATTCTAACACAAACAAATTGTATATAATAGACAGAGAGAGACAGATATTTACTAACACTGAAAGCCCTAAAGGGCCATGGTTAATACAAACTCCAAATACAAACAAACAAACAAATTCCAAATTAATCCACCAACAAATAATATTAGTAATGCTTTATTATGGACCAAATTAAGAAACCAAAACTGTATATTGCATGAAGTTTATGTAAAGTAATAGTGGATTATTTACTTGTATGCTAGTGAATTTTTATTGACATTTTCCTATGCTGCTTTTCGCAATGAAGAATTTTTGGATAAATAAAGTGAATTTGAATTTGAATCTGTCTCAATTAAAAACTCAACTTCGAAAACCGTTTAGAAAGCCTTATGCTTTATTTTACTTCCCAGAAGAGTTCTCACTTTTCATTCATTTTTTTTTCATTCATCATCATTTATTCATACTACACACACTACATAGCATGAATATAAGGCAAGAAACAAGACCCCCTGAAGCTATCTTGTTGGGGATCTCAATGACAACATTCGGCGGCGAAAGGCTGTGACATTCGAGCACCTACGAAACTCGATTCTTTTTACCAATTATCAACGAGAAATCTCGATTTTTCAGCTGAATAATCAAAAGGTCCTACTTTTTCTGGTCTGGCCGGAGGATTCTGTCTTGCTTTTTCGCAGACGTCGCAACCCTGTGACGAATCGCAGAATTCTACGACCAGTGGCAACACTGTGTGTAACTGCAGACTTAGTCTTATGGACTAAGTCTTATGGAGGTAACACATTAGTCGCGTTTTCGCAGATACCATGGTATTTGTTACCACGGTAACTGGATTTGCAATTAGTTGTTTTTGCAGTAACCTTGGTTTCTGATATACGGTTGCTCTGCAAAAACGACAATTGCCGAAATTGCGCTTTTCGAAGTCATCCCAAAAGAAAAAAACTGATAGAAGAAACTGATATTCAGTCACATCACTAAGTGCCAAATTTCTTTCGACCAATTTGACGAAAACAGAGTGAGATGACTTTTTCAGATACCACGATAAGTTACCACGGTCGGACCGTGGTATCTGAATATCACGATAAATGCAAAAAGGCTTTTTGACCGTGGTATCAGATACCACGATAACTGCAAAAACGACTTTAGACCGTGGTATCAGATACCATGGTATCTGCAAAAACGTGACTATTTGCAATACTAATACAAGCAGAAGTTGCAAGTCTACTTACAGTGTCTCCCTTCGCTCCAGAGGGACCGGGACCGCCTGGGAGACCCATACGACCCTCGGGACCCGGGGGTCCTTCCTTGCCACCTTCGCCCTGCTGTCCTTTGTCCCCAGGTGGTCCCATTGGACCTGCGGGACCGTGTTCTCCCTTCAAGCCTTGCATGCCCTGAAATAATATTCCTTCATTAAATGGGCATAATTCGTGATATTTTAAAGTCACACAATAGCCAGCTGTTTCTGTTACCAGTTCAATGGCTGGGACTATTTATCTCGATTTATATTGAGATTATCCGTTATTGCTGTTAGTGTTCTTATTTACCTTAATTCGCACTACGGAGCGAATTATATAATCAATCTTGATCTGTTGAATCGCTCCGACATTGATGATGTGATGATTTGTTAGGCATCAGGTCCATCCCAGTAGTACTTCGAGGGCACACCATTCCACTCTTCATCCGTCAGACTGTTCCACGTTCAATTCAATTCAATTTATTTTCAAACCATTCACGGACTAGCCGAATTTTCGTTTTTTTGTCAACAAAAATAACTGCAAAAATAACAACAAACAATAAAATAAGTACTTACAGGAAGGCCAGGGTGACCACGTTCACCAGGGAAACCGGGCAGACCCGGGGGACCAACAGTCCCCTGTTTTCCCTGAGGTCCTGGAAGACCTGGTGGTCCCTCTTTTCCAGCTTCTCCGGGCAGTCCATGCTCACCAGGCTGACCTGAACGAATTTAAAGGTAAAAATACGAAAAACCGGTTTCTGAAAATCGATAATTTCACTGAGAAAGTGTTGATATTTTGAAAAAAAAACGACTAACTTCTGTGAAAAATGATTTACCGGCCGGCCCTGGCAATCATGTTTTTTTTTTTTTTTTTTTTTTGTTATCGTAGATATTTCGTAGTTATAGTTCGTGTTTTAGGTATAGGTCTGCGTCTTTTACTGAATTAAAGGGATTTTCTCTTCCTCTCTTTTTTCTTCTTTCTTTCTTTACTATAGTGTTATATAGGTTAATCTGTCAAAGGCGGTTTGTTAAACCTCTTAACAAGTGTAAACTTCTGGAGGGTTTTGTAGTTTCTAGTATTTTTTCCAATAAACCTCATATTTAATCTAAAAATCTAAATCTAAAATCATTCATTCCTTTAAACCTAATATCGTGAAAATCATCTCAAGTAAGAGCCTTTGGCCTTGTTCCTTACAGCATTTGCGATATAAAGTCCAGCCATTTTGCAGGCCGCTAAAGGGTCTCCCAGGTCCTTTAATTTACATGTTCCTTCACCCCAAGCTGAATCGCCCATACATGCCGCCGACAAGTACCCATATTAGCTGAAAAGAAGAAGAAGAGACTCCTAAACCAAAATGCAGAAGAATCTGTACCCTTTCGACGACCCAATCAAACAGCAAAAACAGCAGAATGAAATCACAGGACCAGCTTTAACTCCAACCAATTTTCAAAGAATAAGTTCACAAAATCGGATATTTAAGGAAGAATCTTTAATTGTTTTTCACACGTTCATTTTTCAGCTTGAGCGGCTTGAGCCGGAAGAGGACCCTTGCCAGGAAGTGCCGAAATATAGTTCTAATAAAATGTAGCTGACTTATCCGTTTTGCACCGTCAAACCTTTAATTTAAAAATGTCCTTGTCTTGGTCTAACTATCGCTTTATTATGGGCCTCGGTATAATATAAAAAATATCACAAATCAAAAAAAAAATCATCGTGTATTATTATTAACATATGTTCGATCTCGGACCCCCTACCCCCATCCCATAAACACTTTGTTTTTTTTCTTGCATTGCATTGGCGAATTTCCTTTTACTAAAAAGCCCCCCGGGAAATTTCAAGTTGGGAAAACGGCGATAAACCGAAACGAGCCAATGAGGAGACTTTATTCGAAACACTACCTCGTTGGGATAGACGTGTAAAAATACCAAAATAACTCATAAGTTTATTATAGGCAAAATATGTAAATATACGCAGGTTCGTTTTCTAGCCAAGAAGGGCCGAAATAACGTCAGAATAAATCTCAGCTGACTTAACTGTTGGGCGCAGTCAGGTATGACTCGCAGTCAGCTTGGGCTGAAGGAATACTTAAAGGACCCCTCGCACTATTTACTCTTCGACTTCCAGTATTTTAAAATAACTGAATACTTTGAAACTTAGATATGCTTTCAACAAATTACCCACGGCTTCGGCTGTTTTAAGCCTTTTCCGAGACCCATTGAGTGGGAGCGAAAACAGGAAACCGTTTTTTCTGATGGAAAAACTTATCGCAGACAACCGTCGACAGCGGGATACGCGTAAGGTAGCAAAACACAGAAAGTGAGAAAATCAGCGAGGTAGTAGAGGGGTTAGAATGTATCGTACGGAATTCGGGTCTCCGGGTTTCGAAAAGGATGGAGTCACTACGGACGTAGGTTGCTTAGTACAGTGGTTCCCAACCTTTTCCGTCGCGCGTACCCCTAATCAAAGGTTCGAAAAGGTTGCGTACCCCCTTTTCCAAAACGTGAAAGAGACGATATTTAGGCTATTATCATAAATGATAAAGCATACATGTGTAGAAATATATACAAAATCAATGAGATACTTGAGACTGCTTTGTAGCTAAAATTTTGTCAAATCTCTGCTCGGCGTCTTTCATGGCAATCTTTTTTTACAGTCAGCCTGTTTCCGTTTTTGGTTTTGATGTTCTACGTGCTTTCATAAAGCTGCATCGCAAACATTTTCGTTAGCTAATTCGCAACCTGAATGACAACATCACTTGCAATGTCTTCGATTCTTCTTGAAACAATATTGATTGACAAAGGAACAGATTTTGCGACTTTAGGCTAGCTGTTTTGGAATCAACGTTATTTCATTGACTTTCACTAGGGCTTGTTATCAGAGGCGTCACGCATGGGTTGGCAACACCTTCCCCCCAAAGTGGTCGGCCAGACGGTTCAAAAGAAACGAGTCGGCGCGAAGCGCCAAAATTTTTCGTAAAAACAGTTTTCTTTTTTGAAAAATAGTCAGTAAAAATACCTTGCCCTCCAAAAAAAAAATCTAACTAGTGATGCCTCTGGTGGTAATATTATACTTATATATAAAAATGAGTGAGGCAAAATTTTGAAGCTTCAGAAACACTTTTGGTACCTTCGCGTACCCCTTGCAAGGGTCTCGCGTACCCCTTTGGGTACGCGTACCACCGGTTGGGAACCACTGGCTTAGTACTATAGGTAATACAGGTTCTTTAAAGGACCCGTCGTACCTATAATGCCAATGCATCCTGCTTCCCTAACTGCATCATACATTTTTAAACCCGGAGACCCAAATTTCACCTGTTTTATCCTGAACCCGCTAAGGACACATCAATAACTTAGCACTTGCCACGATCACTCTTTTCTATGAGATTTATACTCCCGACGAGTGTTCGAGTATCATCTGCAAAGTTTTAACTAGAAGTCAAGAGATTTAAAACAGCACAAGCCGTGAATAATTTTGTTAAAAGCAGAACTTTGTTTTACAGTATTCAGATAGGTCTGAACATTGGAACGTAAATGGTAAATAGTGCGAAGTATGCTTTCATACTTCGTTTGTGGAAAGTCGTTTCGTTTTTTCATACATTTACATATACATATACATTTCTTCGTTTTTTTTGCTTTATTTGTAAAAACGAAAAATAAAATCAACAGACGAATCCCGGAACTGCCAACATGCGAAAGGTATATGCATAATATTTGTATATTTATTAAAAGAAATATATATAATATAATGTCTAGGACCCCTCCACTCTACCGCATCGGAGGAATTTCTTTTATTTCATTTTTTTTCTTCCAATATATATTGAGGTTATGTCTTTTTCCTATGGCCCTTTGAGCCTTTGCTGAATAAAATTTTAATTCTTATTAAAGCTGCCCTGACGAATTTCAAGTCATAAACATAAACGATCCACTATGACACATTTACTCGAAATATGGTCAAAGGAACCCTCGCACTATTTACTCTTCAACTTACAGTGTTTTAAAATATTTGAATACTTTGAAACTAGGCTGTACTTTCAACAAGTATCCCACGGTTTTGGCTGTTTAAACAGTCAGAGCGGTTAGAATGCACCGTACGAAATTGGGGTCTCCGGGTTTATAAATATATTGAGTGATTATGAAAGTAAGTTGCATTAATATTATGTGTAAGATCGGTCCTTTAGCCTGGAAATTTACTATATGGCTCTCTGATTGTGTATTACAGCATCACGGATTCTCTGTGATTAACTCACACGAAGAAATTCACAAGGAGGCAAAAGTTTACACTCATTTTAGGACTAGGATGTCCCTCCACTGTTTGGTGTCGGCAAATTTCATTTTCTTCAAGCGGCCTGGGGAATTCCAAGCTGGGGAAAAGGCGATAAACTGCAACGAGCCATTAAGGAGAAACATGACCTCGTTGGGATCAACAAGCAAATTTACTTCGCAAGCCGGAACCCGACAAAGAAATATCAGCTTCGCTTTCTAAAAAGCGTTGAGGCATTCATTCACCATCAATTTCGGTAGGGGAGAAGCTTCGATTCTGTCAAAACCGGGAAAATAGACTGAGCCGACAAGATAAAGAAACAAATTATCCCCTACGCTAGGGTTGACAACATGCCTAAGCTCCAATTTGACGAAGCTCTGCAAGGCTATCGGCGGAAAGAAATGCGACTGCATTTCTGAGATAACTTATTACATTTTGATTTAGTATGGTGCTATATGATATTATTATACGAGTTTTCTGCGACACCGAACCACACAAATGCAGCATGGATGGGTAGTATAATAACAACAATAAAGCAAACAAAAGCAGAAACACACTTTTGATTTATATGAACAAAATATTTTCAATAGAATCTTATGAAAACTTGGTGATTGAATAATGTATTACAAATATTATAATTCAGATCGGTGCAAATAACATTATAGATAACTGACGAAAAAAATATAAACTAAACTGTTTTGCATAGCAAACACTGATACCTATATAACATAAACTGCATATTAAGTGACGTTAAATGGTAGGCTAAATTAAGATCTTCCAAAATTAAAAATCAATGAGAAAGCTTCCCAAACTCCTGGGTCAAATTAGCAGTGGCAGCGTTGGAAACATATGGGAGAAATAGGACTTACCTGGCAAGCCAGCTTCTCCTGGTTCACCAACCGGACCAGTTTCACCAGTTGGACCAGGTGGTCCGACAACACCAGGGGCACCAGGCGGTCCTTCCGGCCCAGGGGTTCCCTGAAAGAAGAGAAACAATAATGAGTAATTTATTTATGACCAGTCAGTTTGAAAAGCGGAGTAACAAAAGAAAACAAATACAGCACGTGACAAAATTAACTGATTGACTGTTAAGTGAGTCGAGACGCGCTCTCGCTGTTTTTCTCTACAAGAAGAAACCTGCGTCAAACAGTTTAGCTTGAAAAGTATTCGATCATAGCCATCTGGTTCCTATGAAATTCCCTCCAATCTCTCTATACCGAAGCGGACCAAGATGTCAATACACTGTCTGCAAAAGATACAATCTGAAACTGGAACACAAAAGGAAATATCCCAACTAAGCGGAGGGTCTTTCCTTTCTACAAATTAATCAACTACTGCTGGTATTGTGCAGAAAAATATCGTCCAAGAGATTACACAGAGATATACTGGTAGAGCAACATATTTATCCAACAAAAAGAAAAGTGTCCGACTCAAACGGATTGATGTCGGTATTACCAGGGACCCATAAATTTTCTATAATGACTCGCCATTCAGGGGGCTTGTCATTTCCTATGCTTCTATGTTGCTATGTTGCCCGAGCCTCACCTAGTTTCCAAAACTTCCGCTTGGGTCAAATCGGCGTTCTTGCTCAGATAGACAAAATTGACAGCACGCCACCATGTACCTAAGCTAGGACAAAAGATCCAGGATGCTCTTCCATTACAGAGAAATATTCCTAGTTCAGCAAAACAGCTGCGAAAAATTTTGTCTATCTGGATAGTCGGGTATTTTATCCCCGTGGGTATTTCTCGAACTATCTGACGCTCGGTCAAAGCGCATCAGAAATCTCTTATTGACAAGCCCCCTGAATGGCGAGTCATTACAGGAAATTTATGGGTCCCTGGTATTACTGAGACCTCACTTCCTTCAAGAATAAATAAGGGACATGAATTAACGTGACGATTTTTTTCTCGCAAAGTTTACCAGGGGTGGAGCCTACCCGGTGCTGGTCCGGACCACTCAGTAATTATCGGCGCTGGTTCTTCTGATCGCCGTTCTTTGCGTCAAAAAAGTACGCGGATTTCAAAATAAACAGAAAGAGCATTTTACCATCCTCCCAATAAATCACCATCCACCACCAGTTTGAAGAAACGACACGAAGAGCTACTATACGGCGAGATGATGAATTCTGCACTCTAACATTTAAGGATGACGAAAATAAAGGCAGAAATTCTAGTTGCTTAACTGCTCCCTGAGTCGTCAAATGTCACATTCCCTTGAGCTCTATTGCCTTTGTGAAAGGTCGTGATAACATAAGGTTCTTATTACAAATCTGACCCGACAATTAAAGTTCCATGTGTATAATCCGAGCAGAAATCAGCACTGTTTGAACGACCCGCCTTTTCTGGCTGCTTCATCACTTTTGCTCTAGAGGTAACACTTAATAATGTAAGAGGCCACAGGCGAAGCTCCACCCCTCGCAAATCCGAATCGCAAAAAGTACTCAGCTTGCTGACATCGAGGTTATGCAAATTCCCAATTCTCCCCTTATTTGTTCTTGCTTCCTTAAAGTGCGAACACACGAACAGGATTTCCCGGCCGGATTTCCTGCACTTTCATCATCAAGTTGAAAAAATGTCAAATTTTCCATATGGAAGTGATGATGGTGCCAAAAACCCGGGCAGGAATTCCAGTCCGGGAGCTCCCGATCCTGATCGTGTGTTCGCACTATTACTTGTATCTCTGTAAGTGCTCATGTGAAGTTCATTTTCTATTATTTTCAAGATAAAATGTTTATAGAGGTCAATGGCATATTTGATGGATCGAACAACTATATTATTATAAGTGCAAAATTACCAACAGCCTTTCCATGCACAGACAGCGATTTTCAGCTTGTGGCCCGACTGTGTGCCACACAGTCAGGGGCGTCACGACTAGGGGGTGGGGGGGACCCCCCCCCCCCTGAACTTTGTCGGACAGTCGGTAAAAAATAGACGAGTCGGTGCGAAACGCCGTGATTTTTCGTAAAAACAGTAGGTATTTCTTGGAAACAGTCAATTTTTTTTTAAAACAGTCGGTTTCTCGTAAAAATAGTCGATTTTTTCTTTAAAATAGTGTTTTTGTTAAAACCAGCCAATTTTTCGTCAACACAGTCGTTTTTTCTCAATAATAGTCGTTTTATCGGCAAAAACAGTCGGTAAAACTGACCAGACTGTCAGTAAATACCTTGCCCCCCTCCCCCAAACATGTTGGCTAGTAACGGCTCTGCACATAGTAGTCTTTCCGTGAAGAACAGTCAGAAATATGTGGCCTACAACTGAGCCGCAGATTATGCTGAGGGCGACGGTCAGGATTCCCCGACCGGATTATCTTCACTTTCATCATAAAGTTGAAAAGTATTTGATGGTGAAAATGGATACGTCAGCTGAATTTTTATTGGAGCTATATTTCGGCCCACAGTGTTTCCCACAAGTTCGTTTTTCCAACTTGAGCGGTATTGAGCCTGAAGAGGACCCTTGCCAAGAAGGGCCGAAATATAGCACCAATAAAAATTCAGCTGACGTATCCGTTTGCACCATCAAATATGATTCGCAGTCAGCTTGGGCTGAAGGAATATTTATTTAAGTTGATAAGTCTCAACTTTTCCGTATGGAATCGATGATGGTGCGGAAATCCTGGCATTGATTGCAGTCCACAAGCACCCGACCCGGACCGTTTGTCCAATTCGATGAAAAATTTTCGAGAATTAGTTGTATGGAGTTGTACGAAAAAGTAGCATGCAGTACTACTGCATGCTACCATTAGTAAACTGGATGCTACCACAGCAAGATTGGATGCTATCGGATACTACTACTTAAGATTAACCCAGACGGAGGCATGTTGAATCAAAGTATTCCTTACTACTACATATCAATACATGCACCCTTTTTCGTACAACTACCATAGAACTACACAGTCAAAGAATTTTTTCATCGGGAAGGCATTAGCTTCGATGCGAAAAGCGAGGCAATCTAAATAGTCGGTATTTTTCGTCCAATCGCCGTTCAGAAACATGGTGATCAGGGGTGGCGCATGTCGCACGATAGTGTGAATTGCTACTCTATGTTGTTTTTGTCACTCTTGTCCTACGTAGGACATAAAATTCACTCTATTTCAGAAAACGTCCAAATGCGTCATTTTCCATCAATGACTCCGACAATAAGGGACTATTTCACATTTTTTTCACGAAAATAAAAATTAAGATGCGTCAACTTTGCAGCAGCGATTTCAACCAAAAGTGACCATTTCATATTTTACAATTCAACATCTGTTTTCGACCAAAAGTTACTCTCTAAATTTTGGCGATCGGGGAGGAAAAATCAGTCAAATTGTTGGTGTTGGTGAGAATTATCGTACGGATTTTACGGAAATAGCGCGTAAGAATTACCGAACGGACACATAGATTATGCTGCTTCTACAACGTTTCTGCCCATGTTTCCCATTAGGTCCTTCTCTGGCAGTTTCGATCCTAATTCCCGTCTTTCTTCAATAGTCTTGCAATCGCTGGTTCCAGGAAATTAGAAACAGATCCATTCGGAGACAGGTCCGTAGGCCGCAAAACAAAATGTTTCCGATTCCCAATTCCAATCATTCCCGGAAATAAAATTAAAAACGACATGTCAGCCACGGGATACTTTTTTATCTAGTTTACTATATTCAAATTCATTATATTCTCCAAATATTCTTTTACAACGAATAGCGTAGGACGTCAACAAAAATAATAACCATTTTAATCAGGATATCAGGATCTCTTTCAAAAAGCAAAAGCAAATATTTGCATGCAAATCGGTAGAGTTCGCATAGCGCAGGTGCCGATCTCCTCATACTCCGCCCTCGGCCGGAATTGCGATGCGTGGGTTGGGGCAGATCATCCGACGCTTCCCGAAATGATGTCTCTTAAGATTCTTTTTTTTTTTACCAAATAAAGAGCTACGAGGTCATATGGTCATACTTTATGAGGCAGTGCACAAAACAGAAAAGCTGGACGAACACGACAGACGGACAGACATAGAGATGCGACTTGAGCCGAAGGTATAAGTGCCACAAAACGTCGAAACCCAAAATTTATTCCCATTTCTCTGAACGCAGAAATAAACGCATGAACTGAACGCATTTAACTGAACGCAGAAATACTCTTTCAAATAAGTTTGGAGCTAAGATAACGTGTTGTCCCCAGATGGCCCATCTATTCCCCCCTCCCCTCCCATCCCGTGCGTCGGTCTGAGAGGAATACTGGCAATCAGTTTTCTCCATATCCAACTAATTCTTCTGCCCAATTTTTACGTAATTTTATCCCATCATTTATTTCAGGTCGTATATTGTAAGTGTATTAGTTAATTTGTTTCGTGTCTGTATTTCGTAAATTTGTATCCCACTTCTAGCTTTTAGCTATTTGGATTAAACGTGATTGATTGATTGATTGATTTCTCCGGAAAAGATTAGCCTAAGATATTGATAATTTAGAAATCTAGCAATCCCATGTATACATTTATCAAGAGGAATTTTATGATAGACTTCAACTTTGAATGAATGAATGAAGGGTTTATGACGCACTGCCCAAGGGCGTAAGTGCAGTAGAAAAAAAAAATTGCAGTTAACAAAATTTTGAAACGAAACGAAAGGAAACGGAACTTTGCAGTTTCGTTCCCTCTGATTTGTTCGTTAAGATTTGATTTGAACTTGCCGAGGTATGTGCTTCCGGTTCAAGCCACTAGATCATCCCACCATCACACAGATTCCTGGTTTAAATTGGCGGCTCCGATGGGGATGATCTCGGCACTGAAGATGATACAATGCTTCCGACAACTCCGTCGACCAAATAAATGACCATGTAAGGTTCGGGGATGGATGTTGTCAAACTACATTTTTTGTTAATAGTCTTAAACATCTTTATTATTTACAGCATTATGACAATAGATAGCACGAACCTATCGGATAATGCTTGCTCTGTAAGTAATGAAGATGTTACAAATGTGATTTTGTTATTACTGTTACAAATGTAATTTTCATAGCAACGGACGGCCGGGAGGTTGCTTAAACGACCCCTCGCACTATTTACTGTTGATGTTCCAGCATTTTGAAATAGTTGAAAACTTTAAAAGTAGGCTCTCCTTTCAACAAATTACCCACGACTTTGGCTGTTTTAAGCCTTTTTCCAGACCCGTTGACTTTTAGCCAAAACAAGGAAAAATTTGCTTAACCAGTTTGTCTGATGAATAAATTCCTCGCAGACAACCGTCGACAGCATGAAACGCGCATCAAGATAGTGAAAGATCGCAAGTGAGAAAATCAGTGAGTTGTCAGGATATACGTTACAAAATTCGGGTCTCCGGGTTTAAGAATGGAGGGAGCGATTGCAGAAGTAGGTCGCATTTTTATTGCAGTTAAGACAGGTTCTTTAAAGGAAAGGTTCTTTAAAGGACCTGTTCTTTAAAAAGGTTCTTTAAAGGCCCTGTCTTACCTATAATACTAATGCAACCTACTTCCATGATCACTCCATATATTGCTAAACCCGGAGACCCCAATTTCATACTGTACATTCTAACCCCTCTAACAAAACCACACTGCTTTTCTCACTAGTCGTGTTTTGCTACCTTCGATGTGTATCACGCTGTCGACGGTTGTCTGCGAGAAGTTTTTCCATCAGAAAAACGTATTATGTAAATTGTTTCCCTGTTTTCGCTACAAGTCAACGGGGCTCGGAAAAGGCTTAAAACAGCCAAAAGCGTGGGTTATTTGCTGAAAGCAAAGCCTAGTTTTAAAGTATTCAAATATTTAAAGTTGAAGAGTAAATAGTGCGAGGGGTCCTTTAAGGAGGAAATACGGGGGAAACGAAAAAAGCTTACCGGCGCTCCTCTTTCACCGGGCGGTCCTGGAACTCCGTCCTTTCCGTTACCTCCTGGTGGTCCTTGCGAGCCGACAAGACCTCTCGGTCCATCTGATCCAGTTGGACCTCGCTCGCCCTGTGGTCCTGGAGGGCCAGGCTGGCCGGTGTCACCCTGGAAAGCGAAACAGTTTAAGTTCGGACAAGTACAATAGTTCTTACCACGCATTGTTCTTCTTTTCCGTCATTTACATACTTGCTTTCTTCTTCTTCAAATGATCCGTCTTTATTCAACTGTACAAGGATGATGCTCTTTTTTGATTCTTACAACAATATTAAAAACAGAATAAGAGAAAAAGATAGTACGTTTGTAGAAAACGTCACAAACCTACAACGCGTTTACAAGACAGACAAGCCTCAAAGACAACACATGTATTTTTTCCCTTCCAAATCGATATTCAATCTGGTACAAATCAGTGAAAACTGGTTGTCCAGAACAGATAGGATTATTGACGTTTGTGATACAAGCTGTCACAGCTAAAGAAATATCTATCCCTCTGTTGGACTGATTGGATGCAGCACGGGGATAGGGGGAAACTAAATTCTCTGATACACGGTGGGAGTAGAAGTCATCCACTTCTTCTAGTGAGCCGAAAGCATCTGAATGTCACGCCAACTGAGTGAAGAGGTCGCGTTTTATAACTATATAGTTACTTTTACCGTAATTACTGCGCCAGTTTTTGTTCAAAAATAGATTGAAAAATTATTTTTTGGATAGTTAGATAAATGTGGAATATTTATTTGGAATTTTATTTAAGGTGAATATTTCATTATTATTAGTGAATGAGGGTTGGGTGGGGGGGCGGGGTAAAGAAAAGGAAATGAGAAGGTTAAGACAAGAAATGTGCGTAGACAGTAAACAGGTGATTAAAAGTTGTGCACTCCCGCACAGGACACGGTTGTGCCCTTCTTGGGAGCGTTCTGTTTGTTGTTTTGTTTCAAGAATGTTTAAATTAAAATGAATTGAATATTGTCCATGACGTCACGAATCCTGGTTTCTTGGCGTCAAGGGTTGAAACTATTTATCTATTTTTGTCAAAATATCGTGCCGCGGGCTGATCGGGCCAATCACATCACAGAGATCGTAGTTACCACGCTAATTACGCTCCCGATCGTGGTAAGCAAATAGTTACTATTAGTTACCATTTTGAGAAGGCTGGAACAATCAGCATAGTAACTTTTCACGAGGTCGGGACGAATATAGTAACTAATAGTTACTATTCTAAGAAGGGTGGAACACGCTCTTTATCACCTTCTCTTTTAGATATTACGTAGGCGGAACGTTCCTACTGCGGAACGTTCCATCGATGTAATATCTAATTCATCCGTCACATAGGGTTGTGAACTGCTTAGTTGCCTTCGGGCGGGATCACTGTCCCAACGGCCGGCTTCTATCTGACTAGTATAGTGGTTTGCAAACTATCTTGACAATCCCATCTGTAGCTCAGTGGTAGAGCACTTGCCTAGAAAGTGGAGGGTCGTGGGTTCCAGCCCCGGCTGAGGAGCATTTATGTCTTCCAGTTCACTACTTACAAATGCTTTCCTTTTGTGGGAAGGGGGGACAGCTCGCCTATTTAAAATTCCCGAAACCTCCCTCTGGGTGACGCCTAGCACCAAATTTGGAGGGTCAACACTATTGCTGGTAATTTCACTGGCACGTCGACAACAGATCTCTGTGACCGGTCGTGCACTATGCCACGCCAACTTTTACCAGAACTTGTTGACATCTGACTTTTACTCCCGCGAGATATGCTACTTCGGACGTTATTAAACTTCCATCCGTTGCAGATTTCCTACATTATAAAATCATCCACCGAGATGTTTTAGGAGACCTTAAGAAACATCTGTAACCGAGGGGTTGCCCTCCCCCCTGTACATGGTGTACAGCCTTTCAGAGCACCGACCTGGCACCACCTTGTACCAGGCACTTGGTGCGCACTAAAATCGAGTGGTCAACCCCTCGTCTGTGACTAACCACTAGTTGACATCTATCAGAGTAAGTGCATGGACACAGCACTGTTTAGAGTTCAATGGCATACAAAGAGACATAGTGCCTTAGAAGAAGACTTACAGTATTGGAGTTTTACGGGTTTGGGAATGGTTTCAAAGGTTTAAGAATCTTGGTATATTATACAACGATCAATCGTGTTTTTGGTACTTTAGCGAATAAAAAAAGCTGATAGTTTTCTAAGCATCGGGAAAACGGAAATTATATAAAAGGAGCCCTCTTGCTTATTCTACGCCTTTTATAATATGCCTAGGTCCCATATGGAATCAGAAGCTTCTAAAATCCCCACCTTTCTCCATTGTTTCGTTTTGTGCCTACGAATTTGTAGTGATTTTTTGTCCGTGCCGAGTTTTGCCCGTCACACAGCGCAAAGTTCGCCGGAATCTTTAATGTCCGCTTACAACTCTTTCACACATAAGGGTATGAAAATCTTCTGTTTTTTATGGCACTTGCAGCCTCTGGCTCAAGTGCCATATACCGATCACAATTCCGTCTGTCGGTCTGTCGGTCTGTCGGTCGGTCCGAGTTTTTTGTCCCACATATCCGAGTTAGGGTACTTCCAGATGTGCTAGGACAATGAAACTTGGCAGGCATATCAGGGACCCGACCCGACCCGACCATATACCGATCACAATTCCGTTTCCCGATCCGACCATATGGGGGGGAGTGCGGGGCGCTGGAAACTTGCAAATTTAGGGCATTTTGTCACTGTTTTCTGAGTTAGGGTACTTCTAGATGAGCTAGGACAATGAAACTTGGCAGGAATATCAGGGACCCGACCAAACGAACCTGGAAATAATCAGTTTCCCGATCCGACCATATGCGGGGGAGTGGGGGCGCTCGAAACTTGAAAATTTAGGGCATTTTGTCACACTTTTTCGAGTTAGGGTACTTCCAGATGAGCTAGGACAATGAAACTTGGCAGGAATATCAGGGACCTGACCAAAGTAACCTGGAAATAATAAGTTTCCCGATCCGACCATATGCGGGGGAGTTGGGGCGCTGGAAACTTGAAAATTTAGGACATTTTGTCACACTTTTTCGAGTGAGGGTACTTCCAGATGAGCTAGGACAATGAAACTTGGCAGGAATATCACGAACCCGACAAAACTAACCTGGAAATAATCAGTTTCCCGATCCGACCATATGGGGGGGGGGGGGGGAGTGCGGGGCGCTGGAAACTTGAAAATTTAGGGCATTTTGTCACACTTTTTCGAGTTAGGGTACTTCCAGTTGTGCTAGGACCATGAAACTTGGCAGGCATATCAGAGACCCGACCAAACAAAATTAGGAATAACCAGTTTTCTGATCCGACCATTTTGGGGGGGGGGGGGTGGAGGGCAGGGGAATCCGGGAAACTGAGAAGTGTGTAACTTTCGAACGGATGATCGGATTGTAATGAAACTTCATAACTGAAGAGAATATATATCTGTAATGTCCCGTTTAAAGTCTTGACCGGATTCGGTAGCCAGGGGGGAGTTGGGGGGGGGGGGAGACCGGAAATTTCAAGAAACGGTTAGAATGGAGGGATCGGAGTGAAACTTGCTGGGAAGAACAAGCATCTGCTCTAGATAAGTCCTTTAGACCATTGTACTGGATCCGGACACTTATGGGGGGGGGGGGGGTCCCGGAATTCCGGTGATGGTGGTTTTTTGGATTTTCACGATGAAACTTGGCAGGCATATCAGGGACCCAATCAAACTGACTTCAAAATACAAATATTGTCGATCAGATAATGGTGGGGGAGTGGAGGGAGGGGAATCCGGGAAATTGAGAAGTGTGTAACTTTCGAACGGATGATCGGATTGTAATGAAACTTCATAACTGAACAGAATATATATCTGTAATGTCCCGTTTAAAGTCTTGACCGGATTTGGTAGCCAGGGGGGAGTTGGGGGGGGGGGGAGACCGGAAATTTCAAGAAACGGTTAGAATGGAGGGATCGGAGTGAAACTTGCTGGGAAGAACAAGCATCTGCTCTAGATAAGTCCTTTAGACCATTGTACTTGATCCGGACACTTATGGGGGGGGGGTCCCGGAATTCCGGTGATGGTGGTTTTGGGGATTTTCACGATGAAACTTGGCAGGCATATCAGGGACCCAATCAAACTGACTTCAAAATAAAAATTTTGTCGATCAGATAATGGTGGGGGTAAGTGGAGGGAGGGGAATCCGAAATTTTCAGTCATGCGTAATTTTGGAATGGGTGATCGGATTCGAGTGAAATTTAAGAATTCAACAGAGGACATTTCTCCGATGATTTTTTTCATATCCGGACCGGATCCGGCAACTATTGGGGGGGGGGGGGGCGGAAAATACGTGCCCCGTTTAGAATGGAGGGATCGGGATGGAACTTTGTGGGAAGAACAAACAGATGCTCTAGGTAAGTCATTTGCTGAATCGGATTGGCTAAGTTCACCGCGGGGGAGCTGGGTGGGGTGGGGGGGGGGTGGGGGGGTGGACCGGAAATCTCGAGAAACGGTTAGAATGATGGTATCGGAGTGAAACTTGCTGGGAAGAACAAACATCTGGTCCATGTAAATCTTTTACATAATTTGACTGGATCCGGACACTTGAGGGGGGGGGGAGGAGGGGTATCCCGGAATTCCGTTTTTGGGGGGATTTTCACGACGAAACTTGGAAGGCATATCAGGGACCCGGTCAAACTGACTTGGAATAAAAAAAAAATCCTCGATATGATAATCTTGGGGGGGGGGGGGAGTTGAGGGAGGGGAATCCGGAATATTGAGTCATGCGTAACTTTGGAACGGGTGATCGGATTCGAGTGAAATTTATTAATTAAACAGAGGACATTTTTCTCTTGTGACCTTTTTCATTTCCGGACCGAATCCGGCAATTATCGGGGGGAGGGCGGAAAATACTTGACCCGCTTAGACTGGTTTGATCTGGATCGAACTTCGTGGGAATGACAAACAGATGCTCTGGATTAATCATTTACAGAACAGGATTGGCTCCGGTTATTGTGGGTGGAGTTGGAGGAGGGGGAGGGGGGCTGGGATTCCGGTGATCGCGCGTTAAGGTACTTCCAGATGTGCTAGGACGATGAAGCTTCGCTGGAATATTGGAGACTCAACAACATTTGCTTAGAAATTGCTACTTCCCAAATCCGATTACTCCTTAAAGTACCAATCTTGACCGCAAAGTAAAAAAAATACTTTTAAGCAATATATGCATTTTCGTGATGCCCATCAGCCCATTAGCAGTTTTGCCTCAAGGGTTTTGCTTACAAATGAAGTTCCAGCTCCCTTATAGCGCGCATCTCAACCGCAAAGTCGGAACTTACTTTTGATCAATCAAATCATCTTGACACATGCAAGTGCCATATGAGCTTACAGCTCTTGTTACTTCTTTTATTTGCTTAGTTTTCCAACTTTTTAACCACGGCGCGTTCACTTTTCAAATGATTTGCGCCCAGACGCCACGTTGGAGAGCAGGAAGGCTGGACAGAGTCGAAAAGCACTAACAAGAAAATCGCTAATTTAAGGTGGAAAGTAATGGTATTTTCGAAATAGTTTTTTCCGACCCGCTTCATAGGGAAAATTTCTAGTAAGAGTTGTGCTTTAAGAAGAAGCTAAAGAGAAAGAAGAAAAAAAGAGAAAAGAAGCTACGCGGAAAAAAAAGAAAAAAAAAAGACCATTGCGATAAACTCAAATTGTGATTGTACATATATATGGATTCCTTTTTTTGTAACGACGCAAACCCAATTATCGGTTGCGTCCGGCTACGGTTTTTATACTAAATGGCTGATTGATAGTATTGGTCAAACTGGAGGTCTACTGTTGATGCCTTACGCACCACCAGGTACGGGAGGATCCAAGTCTAAGCGACAACAAATAAGAGTAGAACCTCCGTCTTCCCATCTCTGTAATACAACCATGCTGAGACGATTAGATTCCCGATACCCTGCCTGATGCAAACGAGCGGAGGGTAGGGGCTACGCGGAACCTCACAATTCGTTACCTCTGCAAACAGCAGTATAGCTGTAGAGCCCGGAGAAGAACTGTCAAGAGTATCAGCCGGTTAGTTGTCTACCATTGTGACGTCATCACGTGATCTTCAGCAGAGCGAATCATGCACGCCTGTTACAGTTTTTCCTCCGGCATTCGCAGCGGCGAAGAGGGAAGTAGACGGGCATCAGCTCAAGGCTCAGCAAGTACTTCTAGCTCCGCTCATTTTTGCCTGGGTATCCATAGTCGGTGCATGGGACCAAAGACGGAGGTTCTATTGGCTTATTTGTTCTAGGTCTAAATAAGCAAGTTGACGCCGGTTACAGTTAGCGCGAAAACACCTCACGAAATTCCAGGCGAAACTTTGGGCGTTTGGAAACGACTAATAATGTAAAAGCCAAATGAAAGATGAAGGCGAACCTCGGCAAAAAAAAAGTTAAACCTAGTGAGTGATCTTTCGAATGCTCCTGTCCAGCTTTCCTCAGAAGCGGAAATCGGATTACTTGCAATCCTTTTCTTATTACTGTTTCCGGAAAAACTACTAGTCCGTTCTCGAAATTTCGAGAAAATCCACAAAAGGTTCGCGGATACTTAAAGATTGAATCAAGGTCAAGAGTCTTTTGTATCGACTTCGTAGGCGCAATCTTGTCTGGATAAATCATTGGATGAATTTCCTGCTTCAGTCCAAAATTATTACAGAGCCTTCCGTACTTTAAAACAAAACCGCTTCCTACCTCTACTTTCCATCAATTTATAATTCTTGAGACTGGCAACTACCTACCAAAATACTGATATATATATAAAGCATCAAAGATATTACCCACACCTCTTTACCTGTCAACAGGTTTCAAGACTCTTTTGACAATACCCAAACACAGTCAACAAATCTTTTGTTTTCTATATTTGCTTCTTTGTTTTGCCTACAGTTTTTATGGTGTTTCATTTCTTCTTTAATACCGCGCTGTAGTTTAGTTAGGCCTACACATATGTCTTATCCTTCTAGGCCAGAAAATGGAGGTATGTCTTCTTATGTTTTACTCAGTTGTGTAACAAAATGATGAATACTTGAATTGCTTCCACGAACCCAACATTACCTTTCATCTTTCTCTTGGCAGTCTCACTCGCTGCTTGATGACGTGTTGCTAACAGGCCACCTCTGACTGGACAACAGAAACTCGCGTCCTATTTAGCCTACCTAGTTTATAAGTAGTGAACTAAAAAAAAAAACAGAAATGTTCCTCCGGTGGGATGTGAACCTACGAACTTCGGCTAGGTTCGTTCCATGAGGCCACGTCTCTTGGGCCCTGGACTGTCTACGCGGCCCCAAAACTGAAGTCCTAGATTTCAAAATCTCTGGTTTATTCACGACGGTAAAACTCCCTTGTACAGCACTCCATCTTTACCTATTTTGCCTGAGAAACAAAAACAGGGTCTCTTTGTGGGGAAATACGGCGTATTACGATGTTTGAAGTTCTGGCATGGTTTCGTAGAGCATGGACACCTTTCACATTAAATTCAAAATTTACTTCTGGTTTATCTGTCACGATAAAGCCGCTTTCACATTGACGCTTCGTTACGATGCGTTTATCTTGCGTTGCGTAAAGGTTGCGTAGCGTATCTTTCCCACCTGCGCGAGAAGCTTTCGCGCTGGATGCTCAATTACGTTTTCCTTTCTCGGTTTCTTCTGCTGAATTTTACTTTCTTTCACTAGTAGCAAGTTTTTCTTCATCATCAGCATGTTTTTTTGTTTTTTTTCTTCAAAAACTTTCATTTTCCACTGACAAATCTGATGCGTAGCCGTCGACGCAACGCAAGAATAGAACTTGGTTCTATTCTTGAGATGCGTTTTATTCGTCTTCGTAAGCTTTGCGCTGCGTGGACGCAAGCACGACGCAGAGGTTGCATAGCTTAGTGTGAAATGCTCAACGCGTCAATGTGAAAGCGGCTTAAAGGTCCCTTGTACAACAGTCCATCGTTGCAACAAAAAGTAGGGTCTCTGTGTTGAGAAACGCGACGTATCCTATAATGATACTGAAGTTTTTGCATGGTTTCGTGGAGCATGAAAACCTCTTACAAACTAGTTTAAGATTGCCTTACCTTAGGTCCCGTGTAGCCTTGTCGCCCTGTTTTTCCTCGAGAGCCACGGAAGCCCTAAAATATAGAAAATTAGTTCAGCCATTCGGAACCGCAGGAAGGGAGAATGAGGAGAGAGAAGAGGCGACGGTTTCAAGTTCCTCCAGTACTATTATCATTAGTTGCGTTTTTGCAATACCATGGTATCTGTTGCCACGGTAACTGAATCTGCAATTAGTCGTTTTTGCAGTTGCCGTGGTTTCTGGTACCACGATGCTCTGCGAAAACGCCTATTGCCGAAATTGCACTTTTCGAAGTCATCCCAAAAGAAAAACTGATATCCAGTTACATCACTAAGTGCTAAACTTCTTTCTCACCAATTTGACAAAATTTGATGAAAGTGAGATGACTTTTCAGATGCCACGGTCGGACCGTGGTATCTGAATATCAGATACCGCGATAACTGGCCAGATACCACGATAGCTGCAAAAACGCCTTTTGGACGTGGTATCAGATACCACGACAACTGCAAAAACGACTATAGACCGTAGTATCAGATGCCATGATATCTGCAAAAACGCAACTAATATTCTTTGTTACCTTTCGAAATATACTACAAAGTACAAAAAAAGAAAATGAATACTATACGCGAGAAATGAAAGAAGGCTGAAACTCAGCCCAGAGTTTAATGTTATCCATAGAAGTATTTATTCATCTGAAAAGCTGGCGAAAAAGGCTCCCTCGCAAGGTAGCTACTGAAAAGTTGCAGCCATTCAAATGTGCTAACCAGATGTTTGCGAAGAAGTTGTCCCTTCCTTTATGACCTCAGATGACGAATGAGATTATCGACTTGTTAATTCCATGTTTTCCGATTAGTTATGCGACGTTACCAAACAAATTTGGCGAAAGCAATGACAGGTTTTCGGTAAACACAAAGATGTATCTATCTACTTAACTGCATCACAGATGATTTACATGACAACGTATGGATTCTTAATTGGTCAGTAATAACAAGAACAAATAACGAGAACCGCTGTCTCCCTATCTCGGTCATACAAACATGCTGAGTCGAGTAAGATGCGGCCGACTCCCGATGCAAACGACCGGAGGTTTCGTTACCTCTACAAATAGCTATACCGCTGGTAAGTCGCTGAAGAGGAAATCTAGCAGTCAAGCTGATTGGTTCTGTGGGCGCGCTCCAGAGCGGGTCGGCACGCGGAGTTCGCCTCCTTCAATATTTCTTGTGCGATAAGCAACGGTGAAGACGGAAGAGGAGTAGACGGGTATCAACATCAGCTCAAAGCTAGAGTAAATACCTCGCTCAATTTTGTCGGGGTTTTACCGTCGCTGCATGCGACTAAAGACATAAGTTCTATCTGATTATTAGTTCTTGGTAATAACCAGTATTCAAATCCTTGTAAGAGGCATCTCGAAAGTAGGGGAAACACAAAAGGAAAAACTTGACGAAACAAGCTTCGTCTCCTACTTGAGAGACTTTTATTACATCACTTACTTTTAATTCAGCTTTCGCCATGCACTATAAATAAAAAAACCTAACAACAGCCCTAATCTTGACAATAGATGCTTCAAAATAGGGAGGCTTTAAGAATTGGGTTCGTTGCCAAGGGGATGAGACAGTTCTCTGACCGCAATAACTTTAAACCCGAGGACGAATGGGCTTTTCACAGAAGCCTTGCCAAGCTAATCTCTTGGAGGTTTAGAGCGTGTTCCACCCTACTTACCGTAGTTACTACGCGTGACGTCATGAATTTTGCCTTCTTGGTGTCCAGGCTGGACTTCGACTTTAGGCAAAATATCGTGCCGCGGGCTAATCGGGCCAATCAGGTCACAGATATTCATAGTTACCACGCTTACTACGCTCCCGAGCGTGGTAAGCAAATAGTTATTATTAGTTACTATTTAGAGAAGGTTGGAACCGTCAGCGTAGTAACTTTTCACGAGTCTGGAACAAGTATATTAAATAATAATTACTATTGTTAGAAGGGTGGAACACGCTCTTAGGAAGAGGGAATATAAACTGAGACTTACCCTCGGTCCTTGCTCTCCACGCTCACCAGAGATACCAGTGTTGCCCTGAAAAGAAAATCGCATGAAAGACACAAAACAAAAGACTATTAAGTGTTCGATTTATTTTCCTCCACTTGCAAATAAATGACTTACTTACTTGCTGTGAAATTTGTCAAGACGGATGTTACAGATGGGTTCCGGCTACCCCCCCCCCCCGACCAAAAAAAAACCGGTACCCCCCCCCCCCTCCCCCCCCGGGCGACCCCCCCCCCCCCCCCCAAATCCTTTACATTTACAACGAATCCAAAAAAGAATCTTAGTCTAAGTCAAGTGGACTTCTGGTACAATACAAATTAACGGCACCTAACTGCAGCTTCCTCGCCAAGAAGGAGAAAGAATTGGGTAAGGATTTGTTGGGGGGATCGTTACACTGAGTGGCACGGATTTTGATTTGATCTTTCACTTTTAACAACTCACTGACAACAACTTAAAGTGAATGCGTGTGTTCGTTCACTTCAGCAACTATTCTGTCACCATCTACCTTCACCTTCGCTCTACAATCCCTTCTCTTGTTTATCTTTGTACTGCCTGCGCTTAAAGCCCCGCTCATAAGCATGCCTAGCCAAGCACGGATGCCTAGGCACGTGCCTAGCACCACCATTCACACAGATTTTTGGGCCAGGCACAGAGTTCCAGGCTCTAGAACTCGGTGCCTGGCTAAGCTTGGGCACGTGCCTAGGCATCTGTGCTTCGCTAGGCACGCTTGTGAACGCGGCTTAACGCATTCAGAACTACGAACACATCCAGCCAGCACTTTTTGCTTCGCATACACATACCCTATGTGCACGCACAAGCTTATTCTTACACTGGTTACTGGATACTAAGTCCAGTTATCCTAATCTTATGTCAGTAGGTACATGAGCTAATGTGAACTGGTTAGATGAATTTGCCTTCGGGCGGGATCACTGTTCCTATGGCCGGCTTCTACCAGACTATTGTAGTGGTTTGCGAACTCTGTTCACAAGCCCCTCGGTAGCTCAGTTGGTAGAGCGACTGCCTTGTAAGCAGAGGGTCCTGGGTTCAAATCCCGGCTGAGGAGCATTTTTGTCTATCAGTTCACTACTTATAAAATGTTCCCATCTCAAGGGCGTCTTCCCCATTAAAATTATATATTTGGTTTTATATAGTTTTCACCATGAGACCCCGTCTTGTGGGTCCTGGTATGTCTACGTGGCTCCGACAATGGAGTCCTAGACTTCTAAATTATATTCGAAAAATGTTTATGGTTTATTGGTCACGGTACAAGTCCCTTGTCTAAAGTGCCATCTGTGTATTATTATGGTACTGGGGGGTTTTGGTCGGGGGGGGGGGGGGTCTCGCCTAGACCCGTTACAAATGGATGGAAGCAGAAGTTTTTGAATGATTTGAAGTTTTTGAATTCCTCAGATTGGCTTCAACACATAGACAGGTTATATTATCACCCTTCATTTCAACAAGACAAAGGACGGAGTACAATAAAGGAAGCAAAAACAAAAGGAAGCCCTATATTTAGAGGCAGAGGAGGGTGTTTCGAATTAAGGGTAAAAACAAACATGTTTTATAAGCTAATAAGATATTCCGTTAAGGGGTAAGGAGGCTCACTGAATCCATATCTGAACTTAGTTTTCTTGCCGGACAAATGATTCACCAGGAATTTGGCCGAAACTGGAAATTTGGTTAAAGCTCAAAGCTGTTTCTGAAGTCGATTAGAGATTCGGTATCGGCATAAGGAGACATGCTGAATCAAATTTTGAAATTAATTTCCTTGACGGACAAGCTGGCAAAATTTGCAAACCTGAAAATTTGGATTGAAAGGTTCGGCTCTCAATGTCACTACACCTTTTGCTCTGCATTCAGTTCGCCGGGAATGCTGCTAAAATCCGAGGAATCTAGTAAAACAAAAATTCTAAAAGACCTTTTAGATACAGTCGATTCGATATGAGACATTGGAGTAAACCTGCTTGTTGAATCCATATCTAAACTTGGTTTCCTTATTTGATTAGTTGTTTGGACATAAGCAAAAAACTTCAAAACGGTAACATTTTTATGTACATATCTAAGCGGTTGATTATGGATAAATAGCAAAAATGTTAAATGGGTCTGGAGAAGACTCGGAAACGTACAAGATTCGATTGTCTGGATCAAGAAGTCTAATAAATATTAAATTTTTTGTTAAAACGTGAAAAGTGCAGCGATGAGTTCTCCGACCCAAATTAGGTCGGGCACCGCGTTATTTCATTAAAAAAAATTCCCACGTATCCGTTTTTCACTATCAAATATGATCCGCAGTCAGCTTGGGCTGAAGGAATATTTATAATTTCTGGGATCCCATCGAAACCTTTGGTCTTGTTTCCTTTTTGTTTTCACTTACAAAAACAAACGCATGAATAATTTTCTATCGTTAAATCATTTTTCGGCTCCCTCCGCGAGTCCGCCACCTCCGTCTCGTTTTCAGCCTTCCTAACGCTGACGGGGAGCTTATCCCAAACCGATGGAGGCGGCAAGTCATGAATAAGGTCTGCTTTTATTCATCGGCGGCGTAGAAAGGATAGGGGGAAACACTTACTCTGTCTCCTTTTTCTCCAGTGGTTCCGGGACGGCCAGGGGTCCCTTTGTCACCCTTCTCACCAGGAGGGCCGGGGTAACCTTAAAAGAAGAATCTACAATTAACGTACATCGCTCGCATTTGCATGTCTAAAAAGGTCACCATAATAGAGGTTGCTTCTTTGAATGTCGCCTGGCCTTGACCGGCGTCGAATATGACGAAATTCAAACCTAGCCAATATTAGGTTTGGAATCCAAACCTAGCAAATCTTTTGTATTTATTTGTTTACTTATCGCCCGTCATTTCAAAAAGAAAAAGGATGGAGTACACAAACGAAAATAAAAGCAAAACCAAAGAAAAATAACACGATTACATATATGCACACTTGAAGTCTGAGAATTCTGATCCAGGGGTGGGACTGGATTTTTTAAGTCTGTTAATCAGGTTAGCAATAGGTTAGCTCAGGGTAGTTGCGTTTTTTATCGAAAGTTTTGGACGTTGTCTTGACCGGTTGCTTAATTTTGTTTTTAAAATGCCGTAGAAAGTCACAATTTGCTTAATAATCTATGAGCGTGTCCCACCCTCCTAACAATAGTAACTATTAGTTACTATATTCGTTCTTCCAAACTCGTGAAAAGTTACTATACGCTGACCGTTCAAACCTTCTCGAAACAGTTACCAATAGTTACTATGCTTACCACGCTCGGGAGCGTAGTTGGCATGGTAGCTACGATCTCTGTGACGTGATTGGCCCGATCAGCCCGCGGCACGGTATTTTACCAAAAACAAGTTCCAGCCTTGACGCCAAGAAGCCACACTGTAAAAAGTCTCTCCCTTTGTGTAATGTAAAATACTGCAGTATTATCTGCAGTGTTTTGAATTCTAGTGTTTTAAGCATGAATCGGATTATAACTCTCCGAATTCGGATTTGAATTCTCCGAATTAGGAATAAAAATGTCCGAAATCCGTGACACACAACTACTAAAGTCCGATAAAGGAGAGACTTTTTACAGTGCAGGATTCTTGACTTCATGTGTAGTAATAACGGTGTGGAACACACTCCATACGTCCAAGTCCGCGACACGCCAGCGAACCTCGGGAAGAACGAGAAACGTCACCGAAACGAATCCTCAAAACTGATTTAAATCTTACGTAAACCAATCAATAACGTTTGTTCTTGTGTCGTTTCTGGCTCTTCGCTAGGAATACGGCACTTCACGCGTTCACACTTCATCGGCACGAAGTGTTACACTGTAAAAAAAACTTGCAGTATTTGCTATTGGGATTAATATTGTCTCTACTGACAGTCTAATTGTCCCAATAGAGATAAGATTAATCCCAGTAGAAAATACTGCAGTTAACTTTAATCCTTTCTCGGAGAAACTTTTTACAGTGTAGTCATCGAGAGTATTAGCGTTATTTCCACTCGGATGATCCTTGCCCGGTTGTCATATCTTGCAGCCTAACTTCGAACTTGCTCACCAGCTCACCAAAGTTTACGTTCAAACTTTGAAGGAAAAGAAGAGAATTGAAAAATAGTAGCTGCGATTTTGAGATTACCTTCAAATTCGAAGGCATGTTCTTAAAGGAACTGTCTTACCTGTAATAATACCGCAAACTGCTTCCATAATCACTCCATATATTTCTAAACCCGGAGACCCCAATTTCCTAAGGTACACTCTAACCCCACTAACAGAACCACGCTGATTTTCTCACTTGCCGTGTTTTGCTACCATCGATGTGTATCACGCTATCGACGGTTGTAAGCGAGAAGTTTTTCCATCCGAAAAACCGGTTATGTAAATTGTTTCCCTGTTTTCGCTGTTAGTCAACGGGTCTCGGAAATGGCTTAAAACAGCCCAAATCGTGGGTTATTTGTTGAAGCACAGCCTAGTTTTAAAGTATTCAAGTATTTTAAAGTACTTTAAGTTGAAGAGTAAATGGTGCGAGGGGTCCTTTAAACACCCGACGAGGCCGTATTCATACCGCTCTAGTTATTCCACATATCTCCGCTCTGTCTCGGTTTTGAGTACTTTTTACACCGAAGGAAAATAAAGCTATAAGAGTTGTATTTATCAAGTCTGCGAAGCTTCTGCTTGAAGTACCAAATACTTCAGTTTCTGATGCGTCTAGTGTTTCAGATCCCATGGGTGTTATTAACATCCGAAAGGAAAAGTTTCTGCAGTCGCTAGATCCCGAGCACAGACTGTATCAGGCATTTCTGAAGTAGGCTATTTCTTCTTGTTTTTTGTTTGTTAGGCTAGGTTTTTCCTTCTTTCTTTTCTTTTCTTTTTATTTATACTCCATTTGTCACACTTTCGTGTTGGAAATGGGTTAATCATTCATTAATTTGAGCTATGAACGTTTAAATAAGGGAATATAGATTACTGAGGCAAATACACGCTTAACTGATATTATCTGGTAACTTGGTTCATAAGCTGGCTCCCTCACAACTCCATTGTCAATTCATACAATAGCTCTTGTTATGAATCCAGCGTAGACCAGGTGACAGCAGGGGTATAATAATCCACGACAAGGACGTAGCAATTCTTACCTGGGAAACCAGGAGGTCCAATCTTTCCCTTTTCTCCAGTTGGTCCTGGAGGTCCAGCTTCACCTCTCGGGCCTTCGAAGCCTTTTGGGCCCTCGGGGCCTTCTTGTCCAGCAACTCCCTGTTGCCCTGCTGGGCCGCGTTCCCCCTTTGGCCCAATGTCACCCTTCTCGCCATCGTGACCTCGCTCGCCTTTTGACCCTTTGTCACCTGTAGCACCACGGGTTCCTTGGTCACCCTTTGGTCCTCTGACACCGGGGAAACCAATAGATCCCTAGAAGAACACATTACAATTAGCTTGGACTCCAGAACTGACGCGCACAACGTACTTCAAATCCATAGCCACAGATTTCTTGTATTGCTTTAAGGACCCGTCTTGCCTACATACTCCTTAACTTTAGGCGTACTCTCGCCGTTCCCTCCTCGGGGAATTAAGAGGAACGGCGAGAATAAAGAGAGTCACTCCACGTGGACTCCGCGAACGGAAGACAACGAGAACACGGGTCAGTCCAGAGACCATATTCTATTTTGTTAAAAAATAAATAAATAAATAAACATTCATGCGACGGAATTGGTCAGGGTTTTATTTCACTTTTGCTAAAAGTCAACTTCAACTTTGCTTGTCAAAATCAACTTCAAATCATATCATATTTATCTCAGAAATTCTTTTTAACCACCCCTAACATCCTTTCCAAAAACATTAGCACAAGCAACTCCTAAAATCGATTCCCCACCGAATCTGGAAGGGAGTCCTTTTTATATGATGGTGAGGGTAATTGGAGCATTCCCCGTCAGTGGGACCCGCAACCATACGGGGAGTGAGTCCCCGGGACAAGCAAAAACGCGGGGACTCCTCAAAAGTAGTCCTCGGGAAACGGCGAGAATACGCCTTATACTTACCTAATCGTGGCAGTAGCCTACATCCACTATTGCATCTGGCCTGTCTTTCACGGATCGAGCTTTCGATTATTGCTTTTCAGGAGCTTATTGGTAACAAAGATCGGTTACGCAATTTTCTCCACACTTCTAAGCTAAAGGGTCCGCGCGCGGCTCTAACAGCCGGGAAAGGTCTGTTCTTTGTTCTTGGAAAATACAGCGCACTTTAAAGGTAGTCATGTCCCTTAGACTGTTGTTAAGGCGGCTTCTTTTTTTTCTAGTCGCTTTTGTCCTATAATAATATGAGCAAGGACCACACATAAGACGTTTTTCCGTGCTCCCATAAACAGTTTGTGGGTCGACTATGGCTCGAAAAGAGTGTTTCCGCGGTGTGTGTTTCCGCGACCAACAAGATTTTCGTGGCTCGCTTTGTGGCTCAAATTCGACAAACAACTGGCGAGGTGATTGTCGATTTTGTGGCTCGATTCTGGCGGGAAATTCAAATTAAGCAGCAAAATAGTGTGGAAACAATAAAGTTAACTACTTTTTCAAGCAAACAGACTTAAAACTGAGGACGATTTTGGTACAGAATGGTAAGGAAATAAGCCTGGAGTTCCATTTGTTGAGATTTTACATGAATTTTATTTTTATTTTCAGATATTCGAAATTACCGCCAAAAAAATAGACAAAACGGCGTTTCCGCGAGTTTCAATTAAGGGAGATTCTGGCGATCTTTTGGATTCGCTTTCCGAAAAGCAAAGCTAGAATCCACCTAGCGCAAGAACACGCAAAAAGCCGGTGCGCCTTTACAACTTCTCGCCGACTTGCCAAAACCACTTTCCACTCGCGAAGTGGATTCGCTTTCCAAGCGCTGGCGGAAACTAGCGGAGCGCGAGAACAGCTCTGGAAAGCGAAGCGACTTTTAGCCGAAGTCGCAAGAACAGCCGGCGCATAAGCTCGCGGAGCTTTCCAGACCGCCAGAATCACCCTTTAGTGGCTTAACTGTGTGGCACACAATCGTGTTTCCGCGACAAACACTCAGAAGTGTGTGGCCCACAACTGTGTCGCGGAAAAAGGCCTGTATAAATGTTTTATGAAAAAATAAAAATCTTCTAGCCCAGAGAAGGTGAGGATAACCGGAGCATTCCCCGTCCATAGGACTCGCGAGAATACGGGGAGTGAGTCCCCTGGACAAGCAAAACGGCGCGGATTCCTCAAAGGAGTCCTCGTGGAACGGCGAGAATACGCTATCCACTATTGCATCTGGCCTGTCTGTCACGGATCGAGCGGTGTCACGGATGTTGGGGCCTAACGATTCGATCACATTCACATCATATCTTGTAAAAAACAACGGACAGGATTGACAATGCTACAGCGCGGAGATTATTGGCTGAGAGTTATCGACACCTGCACTGCCAGAAGTTTGGTAACATTTAACACACGTTTGCGCATCCTTGTGCTAAACGTTACGAGAATATGTATGTTAGGGCTCTTTTGAATGTTATACTTCGAGATAAAATTTTTGTTATGGCCCTTTTCAACGTTAAATTTCGCGCAAAGTTAACACTCAGAGGGTCATGAAAGATATACTTTCATAACAATTAATATCAGACTGCGTAAATACGTGATATCTGTTATCAAAGTTCCGACAGTGTGGTCATGAATACTGGTGCCTGACGAAACAAGAATGAGGAAAGACCATAGGTTGTCAGCTTTGCTTGAAAGCGATAAGGTACAGTTGAAAGGTCGATTCCAGAGAGGGTTCACAAAGTTTGAGCCTTCACTATTCTGGCTACTCTCAAAAACTTCTTACTTAACTTGCAGGTATGACGTGCTCAGGTAATTGGTCTAGTGAAAGCGATATGTCCTTCGTTTTCCCAACTTCAAGAATCAACTTTCACAATCTGCGTAACAGAAAGTTTCCCCTCTAGTCTTGGAACCCAAAATTGTACACGTTACAGTTCGCTTATGACTCGTGAATGATTTGTGAATGAAACACAAGAAACATATCAGTTTCCTGGAATGGAAACGAACCTATTGCTACAGTACAGACATTTCGAAAAGCACAGTGAAGTGGAGCTTCAGGAACCGGATAGTTGAGTACTGAAATCATCTCCCCGAGAGTGTTGTAGATGCAGAAAATACGTATCAGTTTAAGGCAGGTGTGTACCGTAGCCTGGCCACATTCAATTTAGTGTACCCAGAGCGTGTTCCACCCTACTTACAGTAGTTACTACGCATGACCTCACGAATTATGTTTTTTTGCCGTCAAGGCTGGAACGATCTTTCTATTTTCTAGCGGAGTATCAAGCCATGGGCGAATCCGACCAATCACGTTACAGAGATGCGTAGTTACCACGCTAAATACGCTCCCGAGCGTGGTAAGCAAATAATTACTGTTAATTACTATTTCGAGGAGGTTGTGACGGTCAGCGTAGTCACTTTTCACGAGGTTGGACCGAAAATAGTAACTAATAGTTACAATTTTTAGAAGGGTGGAACGCGCATATAGTGTCTTGAGCGAGAAATTTATAGAGGCGAAAGCCTTTAAATATTCCTTGAGCCCAAGCTGACTTTGAAACATATATTCAAATCATGCATTAAACGGATATGTCAGCTACGATGCTTTGGCAGCTTGGATGTGTCCGTTCTCTCTGCCTTACTAGGAACTTCAGTTGGTTTATCACTTGTCCTCTCCTTCCGGCCAAGTCGGATAATTGTCTGCATGTCTGGGTTGTGAAAGTTCCGTACTTCGTAGATAAATATTCCTTGAGCTCAAGCTGACTTTGAAACATATATCCGTTTTATGCATCATTTGAATATGCGAAAGCCTTTTTTGTGCAAATTATTGTAACTGTATATTAAGATAATTTCCCTTCAATTCCTAATAGCAGAAATGTATGTATATTTTCGGCACGACAATGTCAAAGGAACGGAGAACCAACAATCTTTCTGCACACTGGATGCGAAGAGTAACTGGAGGTACGCGTTAGGGTATGAAGAAACTAGTAAGGTTCTAGAGGATATCTTTGGTTCAGACTTCAGAGAAAGTTTCTTCAGTTAAGTTTCTTTATTTCCCTTTAAGTCCTCTTTTTTTTATCATCTTTGTCGTGGCATCAGGCTTTTTGTGCGAAATAAACTATTATTATTATTATCATTCAGTTAAGTAAGTCAACTTATATTAAGTTTCGCACGAGTTATAATCAAATTGGAGGATTCATTCAAACTGTGAAAACAGACACAGACCCCACCAAACAGTCTACGTCAGCTGTCTCGTATGAGATTCAGCCAATCAACAAGAAGCACATGATTGAAAAGGGATGAAATAACGAGGCACTTCTAAACAAGTATTCGCTACTCCACACTATATGTTTCATTACTAAATGAATGAAAAGCGTTCTTACCTGGCCTCCAGTCAACCCGACATCACCCTTTGGTCCAGGAGCACCAGGCAAACCATTCGTACCAGGGGCTCCGTCTGAACCAGGAAGACCAGGCATGCCTGGTTTGCCACGGGGACCCTGAAAAGAAACATATTTAAAGTCCTCATAAAAACATATAATTTATTCTTTCCGTCCACAAATTCACCTCGGATATCGGATATCTCCTATGACACGGAAAATTTGAGTCTCAATCGAAACGGTGGCTAGTGATCATCTTGCGAAAGGTAGCTCACTGCGTGAATACTTTCGTAAATCGTTTTCATCAAGCATACAAAACAGGTTTAAACGCATACAGGTACCAAAATTCGACAGGAAAATTGCACTATCTGAAATCGATTATTCGTGAATAGCGGAGCAACGAAGCAACGCATTTTCATCGGGTCTTCAAGCCTCTTTAAGTGAATAAATCATGGGTAACTAGATTTTCCTATCTCAGCCTTTTTCAGTTAAACTTTAAACAGGTTTGAAAAGTGGATGAAAATGCTTGGCTCTATAACTCCGAGACACGAGATCCAAAAATAAGCTGGCTTTTGAGTTAAATTTTAGAAATCAAGTTATCTAGCGATTGTGGTGGAATCAAGTAAAATAACCATGGTATCGATACCACGGTCAAAAGTTGTTTTTGCAGTTGTCGTCGTAACTGGCCAGTTACCATGGTAACTGATATTCAGATCCCACGATACCGACCGAGGTAACGGATCGTGGTATCTGAAAAAAATCATCTCACTTTCATCGTCACAAACACAGGAGCCTCGGTTTTTGTCAAATTGGTTTGGCACTTGAGATGTGACTGCACATCTTAGTATTTCTTTTAGGATGACTTCTGAGAGCGCCTTTCGGCAATTGTCGTATTGCAAAGCGCAACTGCGGTACCAAATACCACGGTAACTGCAAAAACGACAGAAAACAAATCCAGACCGTGATATCAGATACCATGGTATCTGCAAAACGCAAATAATGCCTTTACAGTTGCTCAAGTCGAGCTAAGAGAAACAAAAATTGAAGACTTGCTGCGGGTTTCTCAACTCTATATTTCTTCTACGAATGGGAAGGCTTTTGTGTACTATAAGCCGTGTTTCCGACGCTGCGATTGGTTGTTTCCCATATTCTCCGATGGAATTGCTGTTGTCGCTCTTATGGAAGCGTAGGATCTCCTATAATAATTTCAAGCATGCCTAATCCCATCATCCAAATGACCGAAAACTCGTGCTTACAATTGGTCCAGTGGGTCCAAGCTGTCCCTGGGGTCCGGGGGGACCCAAAGGTCCCTGCGGGCCTGTCTGCCCTGGAGGGCCAGGCTGACCAGGCGGCCCGGCGTTACCTTTTGGACCTGGAACTCCCTCGCTACCAGGGATACCAGGAGGTCCAGCCAAACCTAAAAAGAAATTCACGGTACTCATATCGGTTAATGCTGAATCAATCAATGGCTTCCCGATGAAAAAATTTATCTCAAAATAGTACTATGAAGTAGTAGAAAAAGTTGCATGCAGTACTAACGATGCTACTACATGCTTCTACTTCAAGGCTACCGTGTTATTGCATACTACTATATGGTACTATTAGCGAGACTGGATGTTACTATGGCAAGACAGGATGCTACTGGATACTACTACATAAGATTGGACCAGTCTGAGGCACATTAAATGATAGTATTCTTTGCTATTACATAGTATTACATGCAACGTTTTCGTACTACTACGCAGGCTACAAATTTTTCATCGGTTCATGTGAATTATACGTAGGGTTTTTATTTAATCAGTACGTTCACTCCAAGTTTCTCAGAATTATTTAGAGGCGAAAGCCTTTTCTGCTGCTTTATATTATTATTATTTACTATTATAAGGATAACTCGTATTCAATCAATCAATCTATTTATTACCCGTCAAGAGAAACAATGGAGGGCGTGTAGCCCTAGTGACAGAGTACAAAAAAAGAAAAGACAAAAAGAAACAACAACAAGAAAAAAGACAACGCACGTAGCAAAAGTTTACACTAAACACAGCACAAACATAATTACAGATTACACGAAGAGGGAAGAACACTGGTGGTTCAGTTTACCAGCGGAAGATTTGAAAATTCAACTCTTTTATCAATAATCTTAGTAGGCGGAACTAGATGAAATTTCTGCGCCAAGAAAGAATTACTGGTCCAAGGGGGCAAGTGCAGCAGATACTTGGCAAACTTAAAATAGATCCGTCACGAAGGCTATGGCGTAGTCCAGTGCACGGACTGCAGAATATAATAGCTGTAGGAATCTTCTGTCTGGGAAAAACAGAAGATATGACAAATTATTGTTTCATTAGTTTGCGCGCTTTTTTATACCTCGCTCTTCATATCTTTTGCTCCTGGAGACTAATGAAAAGATCGAGAAAAAAAGATTAAAGGGGCGAATCTCCTTTGAAACAAGCCGAAAAAGGGACTGATTTCCAGCCTTATCACGAGTTCCCACAGAAAGGAGAATGCCCCGATTATCAGCACCATCATTAAAAAAAAACTCCTTTTCAGATTTGACAGGGACCCGATTTTAGGAGTACTGGTGTAGTTGGTTCTTTGAAAGACGTTAGGGTTTTTCAAACAGAATTCTGAGATTAATCGCAATTTCAATTATCGGATAAGGATGGCTTTGAAGACAAAGGCGTATGTTCTATCGAGAGAAAGTGAAATGAAAATGAACCGATAGCCCTTCACAGACTAATTGTGTCATCTCAATAAGTGTTGCAATGTAGATCTGCGAACTTTGGCCGTTCCCCTCGACTCCCCACGGATTCCCTGGGGAGCGGCGAACGTAAGCCTTACCAGAACCGGAGGTCATGATCCAACGGTTTCGGTAGGCTAATGGTTTTAAACAGTATAGAAACGTTTAAATAACAATAAAAATTAAAGGACCTGTCTTACCTATAATACTAATGCAACCTACTTCCATAATCACTTCATATTTTTTTTAACCCGGAGACCCCAATTTCGTACGGTACATTCTAACCCCTCTAACGAAACCACGCTGATTTTCTCACTTGCCGTGGTTTGCTACCTTCGATGTGTATCGCGCTTTCGACGGTTGTCTGCGACAGGTTTTTCTATCAGAAAAACCGGTTGTGTAAATTGTTTCCCTGTTTTCGATACAAGTCGACGGGTCTCGGAAAAGGCTTAAAACAGCTAAAACCGTGGGTTATTTGTTGAAAGCACAGCCTAGTGTTAAAGTATTCAATTATTTTAAAATACTCTAAGCTGAAGGGTAAATAGTGCGAGGGGTCCTTTAAGTAAGACTAATAGTATTAAGAATTTTATACATTTTAGTGAAAATATACAGTAGCCTGTAACTTATAGCAGAAAGCTGAAGAATAAAAATGGAGTTGATCTAAAAATTCGGAAGTTTATTTCTAATTGTAAAACGTTGATTCAAGTAAGCTTTTTATTTTGAAACAGTAGGTTAGGTCAAATCGTTAAAGATACCAACGTCATCGAGTGGAGAAGAAGTCATAACCACAAAAGTCACAAATACAACAAACAACAAGAGCTGTAAACTCATATGGCACTTGCAACTGTATGTAGTAGGTAAGGGCTCTGTTTGGAGGCAGAAATGATTATGGTTTTTTGTCCGATTGGTAGATGCGCGAACTGTGAGGTTGTCGCTAATTACTTTCAATTGTTCGTAATGAGTTTGGTCTTGTATAATGTAAGAACGGGACAGTGCTTTGACGGTAAGAAAATGTTTGCTAAAACTAGTGCTCTTGGGTCGAATGCGGCTTTTGCAGATGTTGTTAAGAGAAATGACGGAACTGCGAGCGGTATATGGCACTTGAGCCAGAGGCTTGCAAGTGCCATAAAAACGAAAAGTTGCTACATAACGGTATCAATTTGAATCAAATCAAAAAATATTTAAGGGAACCAAGAATAACTATCGTGTCATTAATGCTTTCAAGGCATACCCTACTTGACTAAACGATAGAACTGCATATTTTACCTGAGAAACCTCTCGGACCGGGGAAACCACGTGGTCCCATCTCACCCGGGTGACCTGGAAGACCTGGAGGACCGTCCACACCTTGTTGTCCATCGTGGCCAGCCGCACCGGGTTCACCGTTAGCACCTCTCTCTCCTCGATCTCCTTTGTCTCCAGCAAGGCCTAAGAGGAGGAAAATTTTAGTCTGGAGCAAAATTTCGAGAGATATTGCTTGCGTTCCATAGGAACTTAACAATTGTTAACAACCCTCAACTTTATTTTGGGGCGGAGCTAACTACAGCTTTAACAATTGCTAACTTTTCTCAATTTTTTTAACTGTTAACTTTTCCCAATGATGCTCATCAACCATCTTTCCAAACTAGTTGACAATCGTCAACTTTACTTGGGGGCGGAGCTAACCGCAGCTTTAAATTTTTTTAACTTTTGTCAATTCTTGAATAAATTTTACCATAACCGAAGACCCGAATTCAATAAGGTATATTCTAGCCCCCCTAGCGACTGATTTTCACACTTAACTTGTTTCGCCGTTTCCTATGCGTGCCATGCTCCCGATGGTTCTGTAAATTTTGCCCTGTTCTTGCTGGAAGTCAACTTGTTTTCCCACAAGTTCGTATTTCCAACTTGAGAGCAGCTTTGAGCCTGAAGAAGACCCTTGCCAAGAAGGGCCGAAATGTAGCACCAATAAAATTCAACTGACGTATCCGTTTTGCACTATCAAATATGATTCGCAGTCAGCTTGTGGCTGAAGGATATTTATAAGTCAACGGAGCTGGACAAAAGATTAAAACAGCCAAATATGTTGTCATTTGTTAAAGGACTGTCTTACCTATAATGCTAACGCAACCTACTCTCATAAACACTCCATATATTTCTAAACCCAAAGACCCCAATTTCGTACGGTACATTCTAACCCCTCTAACTAAACCACGCTGACTTCCTCACTTGCCGTGTTTTGCTACATTCGATGTGTATCACAATATCGACGGCTGTCTGCGAGAAGTTTTTCCATCAGAAACGGTGATGTAAATTGTTTCCCTGTTTTCGCTACAAGTCAGCGGGTCTCAGAAGGCTTAAAACAGACAAAACCGTGGGTTATTTGTTGAAAGCACAGCTTAGTTCGAAAGTATTCAAATATTTTAAAACACTGTAAGTTGAAGAGTAAATAGTTTGAGGGGTCCTTTAAGGGGAAAGCTTGGTTTTAAAGTACTCAAGTAGGCTAACAGTAATAAGACCAAAGGTTTCGATGGTATCCCAAAAATGCAATATCTAGTCCAGACAAATTGGGACTTCGCCAGACTCCTTGAATAATTTCCCTATTACAATTTAGAAATGGATTAAGGCCAATGGCTAATCATCTGAGGGAACAGCAAGTTCAGACATGGATTCAGTATGTAAGTTTACCCGTATACGTCTATATACTTTGACGAAATTCATAAAAACTTCCTGCCTACTTCTGCCAAATTTCTTTTTCGGCCGGATTCCGGGTGAAGTACTTGTCCGGCAACAAACTAAAGCTCAAAAACGACTTCAGCATATCTCCTGACCCCTATCGAACCTCTAATCAACTTCAGATGAAACTTAAACTCTTAACAAATTTTCAGATTTTGGCCGGATTCCGGGCGAACTCAAGAAAATAACTTTCATATACGGATTCACCATGCCTCCTTACCATACCACTACATCGAACCTCTAATCAACTTCAGATATAACTTTTACTCATAACAAGTTTTCCGGTTTCAGTCGGATTCCGGGCGAACTATATGTTCATGTATAAAATGATTGTCATATACTGATTCAGCATGTCTTCTTACCCTAAATCGAACATCTAATCAACTTCAAATAAAACCTTTACTTTTAACAAATTTTCTGGTTTTGGCCGGATTCCGGGTGGACTACTTGTCGGGAGAGAAAATGGTTTTCATATATGTGTTCAGCATGTCTTCTTACCCTATATCGACAATGTCTTTAGCTGTTAAAAAATACTTTGTTCTCCCCTTAATCTGGACCCCCTCCCCCAACCCTAAATGTAGGGCTAGAGAGCCTATCTGCGAACTCCACCTGTCCCTTGGCCCAAAATATCCTCACACCAAGTTTCATCAGAATATCTCATTCCCTTAGAGATTTATCGTGCTGAAAGACGGATGTACAGACGGACAACTTTTACGAAGTCGCAGGTATCCCTCCACTTACGTTTTGGGATCCCAGAAATAGTAAACAGTGCGAGCGCTGATTTAAGGCATTCAATCGTCTCTTCGGTGGTCCGCTGTAAGGACGTCTCTCATCTGGGCTGAATCTGATGCTATGAAGATTCGACTGATGGTGCAGCAAAGTACAACTAAAGACCCTTATCAATTAACGGCCCTTACAAAAAGACCAGATTCACGGTACTTCGCCCCAACTCTTGCCAAATAAAAAAAAAGCTGTGGCTATTTTTCGTAGCTGTTCTCGACTGACCATTAGCCTTGGACTCCCACCTTCAAGTTTTCGAGACAAAAGCCCCCCCCCCCCTACCCCGTTAAAAAAAAGTTGGCCCATCCCTTCTTGTAAACTAAAGCTCAGCTTACCAGGTAGGCCCTGTGGCCCGTTTTCTCCCTTGACACCTGGGGGTCCTGTGGCTCCTCTCTCGCCATCTCGACCGGGTCGCCCCCTCCGACCCTCTCGTCCTTGAAGGCCCATCATGCCGCGAAGACCACGAGGTCCCTAAAAGTCAAGTTTCTTATAAGCTCCAGTTGTTGAGTTTCAGTTGGCCTTGTTTTAGTTCATCGCGCAAAGCGTATACTCTTGATGACTAACTCTCTTTGCCGATGCAAAATCGCCGTGTGCCTAGCGGAAGAGCCAGAAGCGGCACCACAGCTGTCCCCAACGATCGCCGTGATTGGTTGACACAGTATGTGAGTTGTTGAGTTTGAGTCGTCATGGAGACGTTTTCTCGTTCTTCCTGAGGATCACTGGCGGGTTTTGGACTTAGTCATATAGAGTATAGAGAAGCCTTCAAATCACAGGAGGTTCGCTGCTCAAAGAATACAACTGGACACATATGCTAACACGAGTTTTAAATGTTGATGATTGTGATGATCATTGGGGACTAACAGGGACTAAAACTTATTGTGGTTCTGTACTGGATAATACACGATCTGTTCTATGTCATTTCACACTGACTAATAATCTAGGGTCTTCTCTTCTAGTTTTTTTTGGACATACTCTACCTACCTATACCCTTTACTGTATTTATGGCACTGGAAAAGGATTTTCGCTGTCCGAAGGTTCAAACCGACAACTAGCGATCCTACATTTTCCTAGCCTATTTACAAACCTCTTTTTCATTGCCAACAGCAATTTCCAACGTTAATTATTTTAATTTATACTATCGGTCCGAACTATACGGTATCATAATTGGGATTCAGTAATTTATTCGGTATAATTTTCAGAATTCGGTAGTTACCACGAATCCCGAATACGAATAGAAATTAAACCGAATACGAATATTATTCGGTACCTTCTCAATACCAGAACTATTCGGTATAATAACCAGGATTCAGAAGTTATACAGAATCCCGAATAGGCTATCAGTCTAAACTTATTCGGTCTAATAACTAGGATCATATTCGACAGAGCAAAGTTGACAGTGAAGTTGAACTTGAAGTTCATTTTCCAGCTTGAGCGGCTTGAGCCTGAAGAGGACCCTTGCCAAGAAGGGCCGAAATATAGCTCTAATAAAATGTAGCTGACTTATCCGTTTTGCACCGTCAAATATGATTCGCAGTCGGCTTGAGCTGAAGGAATATCAATAAGAGAGGTTCGGTACAATTGCCAAGATTCGGTAGTTACCACGAACCTCAAAACCCGAAGCGGTCGAGTGAAGCACTGGTCGCAGACAAAGAAGTAATCTATGCTTTCATCGGTAGTCCTTCTTTTATTTTGGATTCCAAAAACACGCTCTAATCATGTTTCGAAAATTTCGCTTGTGGCGCTTTTCGTAATATTGTCTATTTTGAGGAAGGGCGCTTCATTTAACTGGGGATTTAAGCCAGTTTCAGATTTGGGATTTGAGGAACTTTAAAAGCTAGAATCTCCGGGGAAATAATTGAATTTGGCGGAAAAGTGGACTAAAAAGAAATCTCGCCTGCGGCGCTCACTTTCTGAGATCATGGGAATGTCTGACTAGCCTTACAGTAGCTGCTGACACCGGGACTTCGCTCCATCCAGTTTCTGGAAATTCTTAGGATCTTGGTGATTAATCGACGGTAAAACATAGAATTTGTACGAAAAGCAGCTTTCAAATGTTCGCATGCGGCGCTCGATTTAGTTTTTCTTAGGAGAAAAACAAATAGAAGCTGCTAATGCGATCGTGCCCCGTCAATATAACTGCGACGCCCTGGCTCTGACTCACGGCAAGAGCACGCGTTTCAGCCAGTGACATCTAGCGTGGATAACACGAAACTATAGTATAAAAAGCTTCTCCGAGTAAGGATTCAAGTTAACTGCAGTATTTGATACTGGGATTAATCTTATCTCTACTGAGATAAGATTATCTTTTCAGAGACAAGATTGATTCCAGCAGCAATACTGCAAGTTTTTTTTTTTACAGTGTATACTCACCGGTTCTCCAATTTCTCCCTGCTCTCCTTTCTGTCCATCAGGACCTGGGGCCCCAGAAGGACCAACGACTCCTGTAAGACCTTGAGGTCCCTGCGACCCTTGCATTGACATCTGAAAAAAATTATATTACCAGTCTATGATGGTGATACTCTCGATGACTAACTCTTCTTGCCGATGCAAAATCGCCCTGTTCGTATAGCGGAAGAGCCGGAAGTGGTATCACAGCTGCTCCCAACATCGCCGCGATTGGTTAACACAGGATTGAGTTGTTAAGTTTGAGTCGTTAGTGCTACGTTTTCTCGTTCTTCCTGAGGATCACTGGCGTGTTTTGGTCATATAGAGTATTATCGCTTGGGGAGACAGGAAAATGGCTCTCAGAGCAAAATAACACTAGGGAGTAGCGAAAAGACATATATTTCCCATGCTTGGCAAACGGGCCATACTCGTAGCGCCGCCCAGGACACTTGCAGCATTTAAAGTTAGAGAAACTTGCGAGTTTAGAAATCTCTAGTAAAGCTAAGATGCGGTCTGGACACATCGAGGAAACAGGGGAGGTTGTATATCTTTTATTGGTGTGTTCGGAATATGAAGTTATCCGAGCCAGGGCTGGTGCACGACTGAATGAGTTTCAGAAGGGTTTATCGCTGTCGGTGTTAGTCTTGCTGCTATTCGATTGTGTGTAATTTTTGTCAAGTCTTGGCGCTACTCCCTAGTGTTATTTCGCTCTGATGGCTCTGTCCGGTGTACAACAAAAAAACAAAAACCCAAACTAATAGCTAATCTCCATTCCAGACGATTGAAGGAGACACAAGCAATTCATTGGTGATAATCGAAAAGATTAGCAGTGTTGATCTGGGAGCTCTTTTGATCCTCTTCAAAACCACTGACTTCATTTCATCTTTTCGGTTTCTTGAGAATATCAATTCTGGCTATCTTGTTCAACCAGTGGCACCTAGTGAATCTTTTCGCATGTTTCAAATCTCATAATCCTTTTCGATAACTAGCTCCATACAGGTAACTAGAGCGGGGTTGCCACATGTCGCACGATAGTGTGAATATTCTTGACGACTAACTCTCCTTGCCGATGCAAAATCGCCCTGTACCTAGCGGAAGAGCCGGAAGCGGTATCACAGCTGCTCCCAAACATCGCCGTGATTGGTCAACATAGGATTGAGTTGTTGAGTTTGAGTAGTGCTACGTTTTCTCGTTCTTCCCGAGGATCACTGGCGCGTTTTGGACTTAGTCATATAGAGTATTGTCATTTTATTTTGTTTTTGTCACTCCTGTCCTACGTATGACATAAAAATCCGCAGCGGCGATCTGACCAAAAGTGGTCATTTCACATTCTTTCATGAAAAGAAAATTTCATTCCTAATTCACCAAATGTTGCAACCTTGAACTGGAGTAGCCTGTCAATGCTACAGACCGGAAAGCGTGAAGCCCCAAACAGTTCTCAAATTGACACCCGTCCCCACAAGCACGAAAGATATCGAATGAGTTTTGTTCCAAGTTTTACTGACCTGTACAATAGTCAGTAAAACTAGTTACAATTATTGTTGAAATCGTCACTTGTTTTCCAGCCCTTTTAACTACGGCTTTGACTTAATTTCTACATTTCTTCCAGTCAATTTTGTTTGACAGAAAGGTAGATTCGGCAACACGCTGTGACAGACACCTTTTACGAATAAAATCTCCTGCGACAACAACATTTGACATACTCAAAAGGTCTTTTACACTATCGTATTGATTTCAGAGCAGTGTCGAGTTTCTTTCCTGTTTCGAACCTAGCCATAGATGAATATAGTCCTTTTATTTAGAGCTACTTAGGGTAGTTTATTGGTGTCTCTTTCTTCTTTTTCTGTTTTGTCCTTTTTTTCCAATACACTATGAGCGTGTAATTATCCCCAGCCAGGCAAAACTAAAAATTTTTCCCAAAACTCTATCATCTTCACTAATCTCTAATGCTTTTCAGCGACATAAGGCCTAAATTCTAGGAAGTGTCCACTCACCATATGCTGAGACAGCATCTGACGGAATTGTTCGGCCTGCGCATCCGGACCCTTCTCGTTTCCCTGCATGCTGAGCTGGAACAAAGAGAAACTGAGAGACATCTACTGGCACAGAAACAAATCCCTCCAAATGGTCCGATAGAGTTAAAGCGGGCCACAAAAAATGGTCTTTCTACCACACACACAATGCTAACCATCCCTACTGTCACTATGAATGTCCAAAACCACTAAAAACACCGTAAAACAATGAGCAAATTAAAAAAAAAACACCAAATTTCCTAGGTTTGAAATAACTCTGTCTGGACTAAATCTCAGCCAATTACCCTGGACAGCTGTTATGGCACGTAGGGACCCAAGGGTCAAAATAATCATTTCCATCTAATGCTCCAACTGTTTATTACAAATACAAATAAATTTTAAAACCAAGACCAGTGTGGTACCCCTGAAGACATACAAAAATTATCTGTTAGTTCTTATAATTCTTTGCTAATCAATCCTGGAAAATTCCGCCATCTAGAAAAGAAGACGTTGTGCGTGGGTATTTTTCGAGCCAAAACAGCAACTTGGCAATCGAGTTCAAATCTAAACAAACCCATGGCATGCGATCACTAAGAAAAGGTAAACAGAATGTTTGAATTAGGTCTTTAAGCTGCACATTGACGCGTTGAGCCTTTCACACTGAGAGCTTGGTCTCACTTGGCTCATTTCCTGGCTTTTTGGGTTGCAAAAATAGAAAAAAAAAACAAGATACAACTAATTTGGAATGTTGTCGTTCTAAGTTCAGGAGATCAACTGGAGCAAAACAGTATGTATAATTATGTTACAGGAACCCTAATTGACCCCTAATTGCAGTCTGCTCATTATCCCCAAGCTGCCACAAAGCCCATCAAATATCACGTCCCCTGGGGATTTTCAGTTGTTTGTCGAATAGGCGACCTTTTGAGCCCAGTGTGACCAAGCTCTGAGCTACGCAACCTCTGCGTCGCACTTGCTGGGACGCAACGCAGAGCTTACGCAAATAATGAACGCAACGCAAGAATAGTAATTTCTATTCTTGCGTTGCGTCGACGAGTACGCATCCAATTTTTTTGTGAAAAAAGAAGTTTATGAAGAAAAACTGGAGAAAACCTGCTAATGATGAAGAAAAACATAATAATGATGAAAGAAACGAAAATTCAGCAGAAGAAACTGAGGAAGGAAACGAAAAAAACCGTCTAGCGTGAAATCTTCTCGCATAGGTGTGAAAGATACGCTACGCAGCCTGTGCGCTACGCACGATAAACGCATACGTAACACATCGCAACAACGCGTCAATGTGAAAGCGGCTTTAAACTCCAGAAATTATTCAAGTCACAGGTAGCGTTCCAGTGGGTTATTACAAGTTATGATGATAAGGGGAGGGGCGAGCGCCGTATTGTAATAATTATAACGCTCTGTGGAACAAAAATAATAACGCGGACATAGGCTACGTCATCACTCTTAAAGTTTAACTGAAAAGGGCTGGGATAGGACAATCTAGTTACCCATCACTCCCTCACTTAAATTGTCTTGAAGACCGGCTGAAAATGCGCTACTTCGCTGTTCCGCTATTCACGAATAATCGATTTTCAAATAGTGGAATTTCCGTGGGATTTGTGGTACCTCTAAGCGCTTGTATTTTTGTTGTATGCCTTACGAGAAAGATTTATGATTTCTTTTTTTTGTTCGGGCACTAAGCAATCTTCTCAAACCTCACCACTGCCCACTGAAAAGCCACGTTTGTGCTGAGATTAAAATTTCCAGCGTCATAGTAGAATTTACGCTGTGGGGACGAATGCAGATATGCCGATCGTTATAACTAGAGCAGATACTGAAAAAATAAAAAAATCCCTTTGCCGAATCCAAATGATTCGGTGAATTCAATTAAATGACACAAAAATAAGTTGGCTTTTCAGTTAAACTTTAAGGGAGCTCCTGTAGAACGGATAGTTAGCCTACTACCATTTGTGATGCTCAGGACCATCATAAGTAAATTGTAACGATCGTAGCAGTCGTGGAACAAAAATAAAGCATTGTCCAAATAGGTGTAATAAGCTGAATAGCGCTATACGTGATGGTTACGTGTTAATACACACGCCTGTTCAAATAGGAACCCGAGAGGTTCTTATGAATGCAGCATTCGGTGTTGCCACGCTGATACAGTTTTTCGATTTTCTAAATATCAGAAAAAGTGTTCTTAGTACTACTTGAAGTACACCAGTACAATTTGACGCCCAATATACTGTAAAAAGCTATTAAATTTACGGATGGATAGCATTGGTCCTCGAACTAGCAGTAAGCAGTCGTAACAGAACGAAACGCGTTCTTTTGAACAAAAGTTATTTCTTCAGCTTCCAACAAAGTAAAAGTTGAGTGCTTCCCGTGGCAACCCTGACACTGCCCCTCTCCTCGGCCCACTGGCGGGACCAACCAAGCGATCTGATTGGCTCTGCATAAGGGAGAACAGAGCCGAGCTCCATTTTCCTTATTCGCCTTATTACAGCGCGCCCCGAGGAAAAGAGGAATCTGTAATAAGCCTTATACGCCGTAATACATACTTATTATACATACCTATGCGCCGTAATACCACACCTTACAACACCTTTTTGGACGATGCTTAACGCTCGTATCTGGTAATAAGTCGCTGGAACGCTACCACAGTATATACAGTTCATATTCCAATATTCTAACGTGTGTGACTGCATTTTACTAGGCTCTGAATATATAACAATCACGGCGGCCTTTTTTTTTAGCCCCGTGTGGTCCCTTTGGCTCTGATAAAACACGGAAAACTTGCATAAGCACTATTTCTAAACAAGGAACTCACTGGAAACCATAATCGAGATACTAAGCAGCCTCGAAAAGAGTTCAAATCAGCGTAATACCGTTAGGTTTGATAAAAACCTGATACCGATAGGTTTGATAAAAACGACATAGGAAATACTAAGTCTCAGAAATCAGAATGGACAGAACGATTAAAGAAGTAGAACAGTCTAACACAAACCCCTTATTTTGGGATCCCTTGCCTAATAATGGGTATTCATGCCAACTGTTGGGTATCTTAGCCTAATGAAACGTCGATGGCTTGCACGAATTGTACCGTGTTCTTCAAAACTGTGCTAACTACATTTTCATAATTTTTGGGCCCAGTTTTGTGTATGCCATCTGCATGAAGAAAGTAGGAACTCAGAAAGTTAAAACTAATCTACCTGTTAGATGGTGCTCATGTCGTCATCTAACACTTAGCACAATTTTAACAGAATACCAAATCAGCTATGTTCTTTCCGTATAGTTAACTCAGTTTTCAAAAAAATTTCAGTTAGCACAGTTTTGAAGAACACGGTATAATTTAGAATTCAATCAATTAGAATTCTTTTATAGTCGAGTTGGTCAAGGTTATGCACACAGGTATGGAGCATTGGATCCAGGTTAGGTAGTACACCCCAGTGTTTAAGAAAAAGGTATCTAGGTTGGTGACTGATCTAAACCTGACACTCCCTTAGGTTGCAGCAACATGACCCCTCTGTTTCTTGTCTCAATAATTTTGCGAAATCACGATTGTGTGCACCTAGCCCTTATAGGTATAAAGCTAAGTGCACACACAGTCCGGTAAGATTCCGCACGCGAAAACGTGCATACGAAATTCGCGTCACGATGCCCGACAGGTTTTTAAGATAAAACGAAATTCAGACGTGAAACTTGGCCCCAGGTTTGAAAAATCCGCTGCTTAGCCTACAGTCAGATGATGCTGATTGATTGCCGAATGAATGAATGCAGCTGACATTAAATAGGTCGTATAAACAGTTGAAATTTCAAACACAGTTTCTAATTTTTCAATTCTCAGGGCACAATTTCGCATGCGTTTAAAATTCGCTCCGGTAAAAGTAGAATATTTTCTACTCAAATCGGAACGAAATTATCGGACCGAGTCAAAATTCCGGAGCGGAGAAGGAAATTCGCACCGGACTGCGAAATTCGGACTGTATGTGCACGCTACTTAAGAGTCGGGCTTGACCTTCTAGACATTCGGGTGTTTCATGCAGTCGAGACAACTCTTAAAGGACCACTCGCACTATTTACTCTTCAACTTACAGTATTTTAAAATATTTGAATACTTTAAAACTAGGCTGTGCTCTCAAGAAATAACCCACGGTTTTGGTTGTTTTAAGCCTTTTCCGAGACCCGTTGACTTGTAGCGAAAACAGGGAAACAATTTACATAACCGGTTTTTGGGATCCCTGTCCGTCCGTCCGTCTGTCCATCTGTGCGCACTATAACTCTCGAAGGGAATGAGATATTTTGATGAAACTTGGTGTGAGGATTCTTTGGGTCAAGCGTAAGGTCGAGTTCGTAGATGGGCTCTGTAGCCCTACATTTAGGGGTGGGGAGGCGGTTTAAATTAAGGGGCAAATGAAATATTTTTAAACAGATAATGTGAAAGTCGATTATGGGGTAGGAAGACATGCTGAATGGTGAAAACCATTTTGTCATCGGACAAGTAGTTCGCCCGGAATCCGGCCAAAACTGGAAAGTTTGTTAAAACTAAAAGTTTTATTTGAAGTTGATTAGATGTTCGATTTAGAGTTAAGAAGACATGCTGAACACGAAAGTGAAAACCATTTTTCCGCCGGACAAGTAGTTAGCCTGGAATCCGGCCAAAACCGGAAAGTCTGTAAAAAGTAAAATTTTGTGTTTGAAGTTGATTGGATATTCGATTTACGGGTAAGAAGACATGCTGAACACGAAGGTGAAAACCATTTTTTCGCAGGACAAGTAGTTAGCCCGGAATCCGGCCAAAACCGGAAAGTTTGTTAAAAGAAAGTTTTATTTGAAGTTGATTAGACGTTCGATTTAGGGGTAAGAAGACATGCTGAACACTTATGTGAAAAGTATTTTCTACCCGGACAACTTGTTCGCCCGGAATGAGGCCGAAACCGGATTGTTCAGAGCAAAAGTTTTATTTGAAGTTGATTAGATGACAGATTTAGGGGTAAGAAGACACGCTGAATGTGTATATGACAATCTTTACGGCACATATAATTCGTTCGGAATCCGGCTGAAACGGGATTTTTTTATAGTTAAAGTTTCATTTGAAGTAGATCAGAAGTTCTTTATTCGGATAAGGAGATACGCTGAATCCGTTTCTGAACTTTTTTTGACAAGTATGGTAGTTCGTTCGCAACTGTCTGGATCAAATTTTAGATTTTTGGGATCCCATCGAAACCTTTGGTCTTGTTCTTATGGAAAACTTCTCGCAGACAACCGTCGACTGCGTGATATACATCGAAGGTAGCAAAACACGGCAAGTGAGAAAATCAGCGTTCTTTTGTTCGAGGGGTTAGGATGTACCGTACCAATTTGGGGTCTCCGGATTTAGAAATATATGGAGTGATTATGGAATTAGGTTGCGTTAGTATTATAGGGAAGACAGGTCGTTTAACTCTCACGCCAGCGATAACGGATATCTGAGATATCTAATTATATAAAATAGGATGGATATCTAATTCGGAAGAGGAATCTGGAAGGTTAGCCTGGCATTCAGATGAATTGTTTTCTTACCGGTATCATGAAGACGTGTCCAGGAGGACCTTGAATACCTCCACCACCATTCAAACCTTCACGGCCACCTTCACCCTTCTGGCCCTTCATTCCCGGTGGGCCATAAGGGCCAATTGGTCTGTAAAAGAAGATATTCTTAGGTTGTTCAAGAAGTTCGTAAATCTATCGTACCGCCTATGGGAGCATCGTCCCAGACCGAGGGCACTATAATCGTAGAGCTTTGTGAAATTTGTACAGTACCTTCTGCGCCTCTTCTATACTATTTCGTTCTGGTGTCACTCATGTTCTGCGAAAGAAGGGGATCAAAAAGATGAGATAGTGTTATTTTAAATATGCGAAACATCTGCTCCATTTTTCAAATTTATGTCATAACCATACACTGACGGAAAAGTTCAAAATTCAAGATGCAAGTATTACCCTTTTTGGATGTCTCCTCGTCACTTTAAAAAACCATGGACAACTGGGCCCAACCAGCGCACGACGATGCCCCCTGCTTCATGACCCAGGATTGAAAATTTAGTGTCTTTTTTACGTGCCTTTTAAGTCTTAAATTTAATTTCTTTCACTTACTCCTCTTTTTTAAAATGGCGGGTTACAAATAAATTACTTACCTACTTACTTAAATCAATTTTTTTTTACAAAAGTCGTAACCGAAAAACCCGATAGTTGGTTTCTTATCCTGCTAAAAGAGGCTTAGAATTGGGAATTAATTAGCCAATGGCGCTAGGATGAGCAACACCTGAAATACCCTCTAGCAGGCTCATAAACAAGAGCTGTAAGCTCATATGGCACTTGAATGGGTTAGTTTTTTTTGGATAGTTAGTAGTGATTCTGGTTGAAATTTTTTTTTTTTTTTTTCTTTTGGGTTGGGCGTCCCAGACCGGGTAAGTCAAGCTCCTTTCTTTCTTTCTTTCCTTTTTTTTTCTTTATATTTGTCGAAGTTTTTGTTGTTGTTGATGTTTTGTTTTGAGGGTATTTAGTCCCTCACAGGTTCGCCTCTGGGCATTGAAGATTCTATCATTTTTTTTTTAATAAACCCTTATTCATTCATTCATTCTAAGATGATTTGATGGATCAAAAGTAAGTTTCGACTTTGCGGTTGAGATGCGCACTCTAAGGGAGCTGGAACTTCATTTGTAAGCAAAACCCTTCAGGCAAAAATGCTAATGGGCTGATGGGCATCATGAAAATGCATATATTGCTTAAAAGTATTTTTTTTACTTTGCGGTCAAGATTTGTACTTTAAGGAATAATCGGATTTGGGAAGTAGCAATTTCTAAGCAAATTTTGTTGAGTCTCCAATATTCCAGCGAAGTTTCATCGTCCTAGCACATCTGGAAGTACCTTAACGCGCGATCACCGGAATCCCAGACCCCCCCCCCCTCCTCCAACTCCACCCACAATGACCCGGAGCCAATCCGGTTCTGTAAATGATTAATCCAGACCATCTGTTTGTCATTCCCACGAAGTTCGATCCAGATCACACCAGTCTAAGCGGGTCAAGTATTTTCCGCCCTCCCCCCAATAATTGCCGGATTCGGTCCGGAAATGAAAAAGATCACCAGAGAAAAATGTCCTCTGTTTAATTATGAAATTTCACTCGAATCTGATCACCCGTTCCAAAGTTACGCATTGCTCAATATTCCGGATTCCCCTTCCTCAACCCCCCCCCCCCCCAAGATTATCATATCGAGGATTTTTTTTTATTCCAAGTCAGTTTGACCGGGTCCCTGATATGCCTTCCAAGTTTCGTCGTGAAAATCCCCCAAATAACGGAATTCCGGGAAACCCCCTCCTCCCCCCCCCCTCAAGTGTCCGGATCCAGTCAAATTATGTAAAAGATTTACATGGATCAGATGTTTGTTCTTCCCAGAAAGTTTCACTCCGATACCATCATTCTAACCGTTTCTCGAGATTTCCGCCCCCCCCCAGCTCCCCCACGGTGCCCGTAGCCAATCCGATTCAGTAAATGACTTACCTAGAGCATCTGTTTGTTCTTCCCACAAAGTTCCATCCCGATCCCTCCATTCTAAACGGGTCACGTATTTTGCGCCCCCCCCCCAATAGTTGCCGGATCCGGTCCGGATACGAAAAAGATCATCGGAGAAATGTCCTCTGTTCAGTTCTTAAATTTCACTCGAATCCGATCACCCATTCCAAAATTACGCATGACTGAAAATTTCGGATTCCCCTCCCTCCACTCCCCCCACCATTATCAGATCGACAAAATTTTTATTTTGAAGTCACTTTGATCGGGTCCCTGATATGCCTGCCAAGTTTCATCGTGAAAATCCCCAAAACCACCATCACCGGTTTTCCGGGAAACCCCTCCCCCCCCCCATAAGTGTCCGGATCCAGTACAATGGTCTAAAGGACTTATCTAGAGCAGATGCTTGTTCTTCCCAGCAAGTTTCACTCCGATCCCTCCATTCTAACCGTTTCTTGAAATTTCCGGTCTCCCCCCCCCCCCCAACTCCCCCCTGGCTACCGAATCCGGTCAAGACTTTAAACGGGACATTACAGATATATGTTCTATTCAGTTATGAAGTTTCATTACAATCCGATCACCCGTTCGAAAGTTACACACTTCTCAATTTCCTGGATTCCCCTGCCCTCCACTCCCCCCCCCCCAAAAAAATGGTCGGATCAGAAAACTGATTATTTCTAAGTTTGTGTGGTCGGGTCTCTGACATGCCTGCCAAGTTTCATGGTCCTAGCGCAACTGGAAGTACCCTAACTCGAAAAAGTGTGACAAAATGCCCTAAATTTTCAAGTTTCCAGCGCCCCCACTCCCCCGCATATGGTCGGATCGGGAAACTTATTATTTCCAGGTTACTTTGGTCAGGTGTTTGGTCAATTTATGTTCTTTGACTGGAAAAAGCTAACATGTAGCCAGGATGAGAAAGACCTGTTCTACTCTCCGATATAACACTACTCCAGCCCTATAAAGCTGAAAGCTGAAAAAGACAGAGCTAAGATGAAAAAAATCATGAATGAAAATTATGAAAATTAGTCACCACTCGAAAATAAATAAATATACTCTTTCAAGTTTCAAAAAGTAACAAGCCGAAGAGTTCCGATTCCAAAAAGAGGTACAAAAGCTCTAAAACGGTATCCGCACCGTTTATCCTGGAATGCCATGTCACAAAAGGTCATTAGCTACTGCCGGCATCAACTCGTTTAAAGAATTTAGCGTTTTGCTTTCTTTACGCACTCAACGCATTCAACAAGGAATGAGCAAGATTGAGGTTCAGAATGTCCAAAAATTGTCCTCACCCTCTTGGACCTGGTGGCCCCGGAATGCCATAGTATCCATTAACCAAAGCTGTCCCACCGATGACGGAAGGGGTCTCCACGGGAGGCTGAGGTAGCTCTTCATCGTCGTCCTAAAGCCAAAATGTGATAAGTATTAGGGACTAGGTAAGTATTAGGACTAAGCAGGGCAAAATAACTCTAGAGAGTAATGCGAAGACACATCCTTCCCATGCATAAAAAATGGGCCTCCGTCGCAGCGCCGCCCAGCTGGCTTTGTTCGTGTTGTGCAGTGGCCGACGTAAACGTCGAGGAAAAGAGCCAGCGCTCGTTAACGATTGGTTGAGCAGAGCCAGCGCTCGTTAACGATTGGTATATTGGTAAATCAAAAGAGAGAATTGGTCCTTACTTCTGTTCTATGTGCGGTAATGAGGATGAAAGTGTAGCTCATATGGTGTGTGAATGTGGAATTGAATGAATGGAGAAGGGAGGTATTTGGTGAGAGAGAACATAATGAACAATGGTGAAGGATGATGAAGGATGAATGTTTTCTTACTGTGAGAAAACTTGGACGTTTCTTGAGGCTTGCGATGGATTATAGCACGCGAATTTTAGAATAAGCAGGAGTGTATAGTAATTTGTATAATTTATTGTACTTGTACAGTTTTTGTTGCCATGGCCCTCTGGCTTTTTTTTGTTAATATATTCTATTTTATTCCATAGACAAGTATTTCTGACGGGATGTATGCCTGTCCCCTCTGTAAGGAGGGAGAAGACGTTTTTTAATATTTTCTCCGGAGGTGATCGGCGGTGCTTTCGGGCTTATGGGACACTTACTGAGATGCGATAAATTTATTGCTGCCTGGCATTCTGCGCCCTGTCACAGTTGGGTTTAACTGTACTCGTGATTCGGGGTGCAAGTGTACATTGATAAAAGTCTAGAAAGAAGGAGAAGTTTGTGTGTTTTAAGTTGTTTTGCTTTTTTTGTATATGGTTCTTGGGCTTTTAAAATATACTTATATATCTATCTATCTATCTACATGACTAAACTGTCAGAAGTTTCATAAGAGATAACTGAAGGATGCGCGGTTTCAACAGACGTTCGGAGTGCAAGTTTACATTGATAAAAGTCTAGAAAGAATGAGAAGTCTGTGTGTTTTAGGTTATGTTTTGCTTTTTTTGTATATATAGCCCTTGGTCTTTCAAAATATACTTATCTATCTATCTATCTACATGAGTACACTGTCAGAGTCTCGTAACAGATCAGTCAAGGACGCGCGGTTTCAACAGACAACATTCAACATACAACACTTGGGATGTAATCTACTGTCGTGACAAACGTTATGCATTAAATGTTATGCATAAGAAGCATTGCTAGGATGAGCCGAAAAAACTCCGAAAACGCATCTGCTCACTTGGTTGCTTCTCGTCATGAAATCGGAAAAATCGATAGATGCTTTTTCGGCGGTTTTTAGGTTCTCCCTGTCAATGCTTTTTACGCATAACATTTAAGGCAAAATCACAGCAGATAACATCCCAAGTGTTATCTGTTGCAACTGCGCATCCCTGTGTTATCTGCGATGAAACCTCTGAGAGTGTACCTCTTACGTTTTAATGTTAATCGACTGATTTTCAGAAAACACTGACTCTTTTGACGAAAAATCGACTGTTTTAATGAAAAAAATCAACTGTTTTGGCAAAAAATCGCGGCGCTTCGCGCCGACTCGGTTATTTTTTACCGACTGGCCAACAACATTGGGGGGGGGGGGGGATGTTACTGAGACACCTCCCCCTTTTTCCTTTTTCTCGACCATTCGCTATATTTTGTATTAGATTGCATTAAACGGGTAAATCAGCTGACATTTATTATATTATATCAGCTCTAACACCCAGCAATTCTTATGAACTAACTCACCAAAAAAGCTATTTATAGTTGCAAGAATCTTAGTTTATTTTATCGGATGTTCCCTTTTCTGGCTTGAGCCTGAAGTGGAATCATGCCGAGAAGGGTTGTAATATTCCTGGAAATGTCTCAGCTGACTTATGAAGACAGGTAACACAAGGATGCGTGATCTCAACAGACAACACTTGGGATGTCATCCGTTGTCGCGTTACGTATGAAATGTTATGCATAACAAGCATTGCCAGGAAGAGCCCGAAAAACCGTCGAAAATCTGCTGAATTTTCCGACATCACGACGACAAAGAAAAAAGCCACCAGATGCTTGTTTGGCGTTTAGACACACATTAGTTAAAACAAAAACATTATAACACAGTCGACAGAGAACTCGTTTCAAATAAATATTTGCTAATATGTCAGCAAGTCGCGATATTCAGTTAGCGTAATATTGGGCCAATATTTTCCACTAAGTTTGTTCTTTGAATACAAATACTATACGATAGCGTAGGAAGGGCAGACGATTTTACGCTATAGCCCACAGTAGCCGGGCTGGATTGAATGTCATCGTGTACAAACATGCACTGCTTAATCCAATCTAATATTTATCTTTTGCTTCACTCATAATGAATCATTTGCTGCTTGTCACCTAGCTATGCTCAATAGCAACCCATGTTGATGCAGACAGGAAACAAGGAATCTAAAATTTTAGCAACCACTTACTGTCTAAAAATCACAAATGTAGCCTACCATTGCAATTTATTCTCATAGAGATAATGTTGGAAACCTGACTTCAATTAAACGATCGAAATGAGTGACAAGCGCTGAGCAAGGGGATAGAGACTAAAGGAACTTGAGAAATATTATTCTCGCAGACTTGTTCTAGACAGAAGACAGAGGTAACCTTCAGGTGTGAGGGAAGACAGACTAAAGTGGGATCCAATATGTATTACTTTGGTGGAACGAAGAGTTAGCCTAGCCTAAAGTTGTTGGGGAACAGAGATTAAAGTACTGAAGCAGAACGGCTTATTTTGAGACCGTCTATAACTAAGGTTGTATCTGGATTTTGAGGGATTTAAAATTATCGCCGAAAAACAGAAAAAAGGGCGTTTCCACGAGTTTCAATCCTCTTGATAACCAACTCCTCGTACCCACGAAGAATCGCCGTGTGCCTGGCAAGCGTCAGAAGCGGCGACACAACCTTACCATAACAAAGGTTATTGATCGGTTCACATAGGATCTGAACCAATTTAGGGGATTAATTTGGGTGACGTTTCTCGTTCTTTTTTTAGGCTTCGTCATATAGAGCGTGTCCCACCCTTGTAGCAATAGTAACTATGACTTCCCATTTGCGTTCCAATAACGTCTTAAAAAGTTACTACGCTGACAGTTCCAAGCTTCTCGAATTAGTAACTAGTGGCAACTATTTGTAACTATGAATCTCTGTGACGTGCCTGGCCAGATTAGCACGTGACACGATATTTTGCCGGGTATAGAAAAATTCGTTCCAGCCTTGACATTAAGTAGCCAGAATCCGTGACGAATGCGTAGTAACTATCGGTAAGTAGGGTGGAACGCACTCTTAGTCATATAGAGTATTTGCGGATCAAGTGTGTCGCACTTACTTCCCTTTTCGCGACTAAAGTGTGATGGACACACATGCGACAACATCTAACATCTATAAGAATACCATTTTGTCACTTCTTAATTCAAACTTAAGCGCGTCCTCCATTGGCAATACAAGTTCGTCGTAAACGTGCTCGTCCGGATCCCTCGTGGTCTCATTGGCTGAAAACCGCCAAAATCGCCGCTTACGATCACTTCCGACAGCTTACGGTTGCCTTACAGCCGTGTACTTGTGTGTCGCCAAAGAGACCGCACCGGTCTTTATTGCAAGTGACTTTCTACAAGGATGGAACAATCCCAAAACTGAACTTACCGCTTCGAGCGTTTCATTCCCTCCTGGTGCCTGAGCATATACTAAATCCGCAGCAGACTGATAATTGTCAGAGTCAGAAGCCTGAGCCTTCAGTCGGGCGTTTGGCTTCTTGCGCTGAACTTGCACAACCGTCTGAGCTTCTATGCTGTGATCAAGAGGCACGGCACAGTCTGGCATGAAATGCTTGCAAACTTCGTACGCTGCTTCTGGGCCCCGAACAAACAGGAATTGCTGGATATCTCCCTAAAAAAGGAAAAGAATAGAAGTCTTTGCAGCTTGCAGCTGTGGTAGACCACGAACAAATACGAACCCTGCCTCTGTAATACAACCATGCGGAGACGAATGGATTCCCGATACCCTGCCCAATAATAGCGACCGGAGGGTGGGAGCTACGCGGAATATCACAATTCGTTACCTCTACAAACAGCTAAATCGAAATAAAGCCCCGGGACGTAATTTCAACAGTAAAAGCCAATTGATTGTCTTCCATTGTAAAGTAACATGTGACGCGCTACAGAGTGGGTCAGCGCACCTGCTGCACTTGTTCCTCTGATATGCACAGCGGCAAAGAGGGAAGTAAACGGGCATCAATCCAAAGCTCAGCAAGTACTTCTAGCTCAGCTCAGTTTTGTCGGATATCCATAGTCGATGCATGGGCCAAAGAAAGAGGTTCTTTTGGCTTATTTGTTCCTGGGTACACTAGCTAACCAACGAGCGCACTGCAGCTGAAGCATTAGCCGGACGTTACAAACGAAAGCAGACTGATGGAGGGTGGAACCTTGGGAAAATTCATGGTGATTTCTGCTTTCTCCAGGTGCAGCACTTCCCTCCCCCCCTCTCCCCCCGTAAGAATTCATATTAGTCGTCCACATCTGAGTTATTTCCACAGAGCTGCAGCCATAAGGGGATTCACATTCCTTCAAAAGCGTATGAAGAGGAATTGTTTTTTGGCGATGCCGATATTTTCGATCAGAGCAGAGGAGAAGCCGGATAAAAGAGTCTGCATTGTGCTTATGATATGCGAAAAAAATGCATTGCAAGCATGGTTATAATCCTATGGGGGCTACATGTTTTCACGCTTGTACTTTTTTGTTAGGTTTACAAATCTTGACACACAGTACGCCTTAGCTCTGATGGTATCAGTCCTAGATTCCGGTCTAGACGCAAATTAAATGCGTTAAGGCTAACGTGAAAATTACTGAAAAATATCTTTCGTCCGACAGCTGCTGGCCAATCAGGATGATTCCGGAGCTACTGATTCGGTCTCCTCCTCCAATTCGGTCAAGTTGCTTCGTAATCTGCTCTTCACAGTCCTTGATGACGGTGATGGCGTTTCCTTTAATGGAGAATCCAAGGCGGTGCCATCTAGAGAGAAGATATATCAGTAAGTATTAATATATCAGTAATTACAGAGAGTTTAGATAAAATAACTAATCTAGTTACAAGGAAAAAAGGCGTAGAAAGGATCGTAATCCAAGTTATTTGTCTTTTAGGCTTTGCTGTTCGTCTGTTGTGGGAGGATACTCAAGAGGAGGCAAACAATTTGGCCCTGCAACAAGCTTCCTACAAAAGTCTGAGCGAGCAATCACGAAGGGAGCCAAGCCAGTCGATCCCATCAGAAGCAGTTTTCCCCTACAATCCCTTCACCTGGACTCTTGGGTGGCTTTTTCACTTATTGGCTAAGCCTTATGCTTGCTGCAAAGTATGCCAGATGACGTCACCGAAATGGTACACACGCTGGGAAGACAGAGATCTCATTTTCTTATCTACGATCTTTGGCAGAGGAAAAACAAGACGGTTAGAGGCGGTCGCCAGCCAACAAATTCGGCAACAAATGCCTCTGATGAAAAGCCAAAGCGAAGGTTGTCCGCCATGGCTCAGAAATCGCAATGACACTTCTTCCTGAATTAATCGTTCAAAATACACTTTGGGAGGGGGTATGTTAAAAGAAAAACCTTCGGAAAAGAAAAATAGAATCCGCCGTTGGTCGAACAAAAGAGTTTCATCCGAGCAACCTCTGTGTTCCACAACGCAGCGCAGCATTTTTTCGTGATTTAGTGAAAACAAGGACACACAAAAGAAAAAACGTTACCATATTTGACATAGACCTACTTGCCGTCATTTAGTTTGACTCCAAAATCAACAACTCCTCCTTTCTTGGCGACATCACCTTCATCATCCGTCTCGCGGTAGACGAGCTTCAGCGTCTGACCGACGCGAACCTCTATCTGCTCCTCTCCAGTCTCGGAGTACAGGGCGAAGACCACAGACTCAGAGTTCTGTTGAGGTCTCAATGTGAGGATTATGCTGAAGTCTTCCGGGATTCCATCTGAAATGAAAGAGAGTCAGCACTGCTCAAAGTCTCAAGAAAGTCTGACTACGACTGGGTTGACAGCCGCTCGTTTCCCACTTTGCTAAAAAAAAAAAAAAATCTTTCCAGAAACAAATTAAAATATGAAATTCATGGTCTACGCACTGACTATGGTGTAGAAACAAACTCATATACGATATTCATGAAAGGTTAAGATTAAACTCAATTGAATCTAGAATTTATTTCTGATTCAATTCAGCTATGAGCTAACATGCACCATACCCACAACATACCATACAATCGAAAGTATAGCAAAAACGATTTAGATACTGGACAGATCGAACAAATCGTTCTCCTGGGTAGACTACAACAGAGCGTCAGGCGACGCAGTCTTCAAAGCGTATGCTACGTACTGATTTCTGAAAAGACAAGTAAAGCAAATGCAGCTATGATGGAAACCAAGTGCAAAGCAGAACAACGTACCAGGAAAGACCTGTGCTGTTGTCGTCGACAAAACAGCTCGCTGTGTGAGTCTGTAGGCTGAGTCCGGCTGCCCAAATACAGGCACTCCTTCGTCAATGGCGATTGCTCGCTGATCACAGATTCCAGTTACATTTGATACGCCTAAGGGAATGCTGCTAATGCCTACTAACTCCAACACGTCCGACGTCCCTGAAATTGAAGAGAAACATTAGTCAAAACATAAACATTACAATACAGTCGACAGAGAAACTAAAGAAAATAAATATGTGCTAATATGTCAGCAAGTCCAGATATCTGTTAGCGTAATACTTGGCCAATTTTTTCCACCAAGTTTGTTCTTTGAATACAAATGCTATACAATAGCGTAGGAACGACATTCGATTTTACGCTAAAGCCCACAGTAGCCGGGCTGATGTCATCGTAGACGCAGAAAAGGTACGTTAGTACTAGATGGCGTTTCAATCGTATGCAGTAGGCTATCGCTTCAACTACTTACTCCTAGACAGAAATTAAAGTTGATTAACAATTGAACTAAGCTTAATTTTGTTTCGTAGTGTTTTGTAATTTTTTTTTCTTTTTCTTTTTCTTTTGTTTCCTTACCAACTCCTCCGACCATTTACCTTGTATTTGTATGGAGGGTTTATAAAAAAATTATTATTAATTCTACATTATCTTATCTCTATCCCTCTGAACAAATTTCAACTTTTTCGACAACGCCGAAAACCCAGGCAGAAATTCTAGTCTGTGAGCACTCGACCCTGATCGTCTGTTCAATGCATAGCTATTTTCAAGTCCCAGGAAAACACCACACGGTTTCAGAACAGGCAGTTGCTGGACCAATTACACCTATCGCTGACAGTGACAACACAAAATCCTGGACCCTCGACAAAAGCTAACAGCACATTTCCCTTTGTTTGTTTTTTATAGGTCTGCAATTCCTTTCAAGTGACAATTAGAGCATCTCAACAGGATCGCCAGCCACTTGGCAGACAAAAGTTAAGAAAACACAAGTGCCCGGAGAAAATTTACTATCCGCATCTTAGAATCACTGCCAAACATCTTGATTGGTTTCCGAACATTCCGAAATAGCTTGAAGGGACACTAATGCATGTACTCAATCTTGCGTCAAATCTGGGGTGACAAATGGCGACGTTAGCCTTGAAAACATACTGCAAGCTCTGTGGTGGCAAATGAAACAAAGCACAAATATTTCTTTCAAAAATATTGTTTTTCAAAAATTGTTGTTTTTCCAAATACTCGCAGCTCAGCCTCTGCACTGCATGTCCCTTTCCACAGAACACGGTTCTTCTGCTATTGGCAATCATTAAAGCTTGGGTCACGCAGGCCGTTTTATTCCGTCCTAATTTACTGCACATCCAGACATCCTGCAGAGACAAATTTAAAAAAAAAAAAACATTAACACCATGAGAAAGTGTGAATACAACTACAATAAGAACCTACTAACAAATACTAAAAAAAAAATAAAAGACTACCGAAAAGAAATATATGAGGGCGAACAGTACTGCGTTTCGTTCACAATGATGTGGCTGGGAGGGGGTGACCTGAATGTGCGTATTTTGGGTCTATTCCGGTTCTTGTGGGTGCTTCTGAAGTTTGGAGTTTGTTGCCTTTTAGCTAATTTTTTTGGTATCCTATCTACTGGTTATTGCCTTCTATCTACTTGTTTTTCGTAGTGTCGTAATTATTCGTCTCTTGAAAAGACATATTAGAAATCCCGAAAATACAGAGGATATAATAACTTAAAAGAGAAAACGGTTTAATATGTGCCAGAGTTAACACGGTCACTTTCAATACAGAGTACGTATATTGTTAGTCTGCATAGGACTGAAAAAGTTGATGGTCAAGAAGCATTTGCAACTTGGAACCTATACCTCCAGACTTCCAAAGTAGGCTATTTTAAAAGCATTTAAAACAAAGCTCTGATAGTGAAAAAAGAACTACTGAATAACTGTCGTTTCAGAAATCGTTCCGTTCTTCTTTCCGTTCGATCTTATTTAAAATTTCATTTTACAGTGTTTCAAAAGCATTTAAAACAAAGCTCTCCTAGTGAAAACAGAACTACTGAATAATCCTATAGAGTCAGAAAATGTCCCGTTCTTTAATAGAGACTTCTTGTCATTTATTATATCTAGAAATATATATTTATTATAATTATTAAATTAATGAAAACCAAAAGCAACTAGAGCATGCACCGACTGATATACATACTGTTTCAGCAGGTACTTCCGGCCGTACTTTCCAACCCCAGAATCATGTTCATAAAATGTGTTTCATTTCAGTCATGAAACACTCTTGGATTGCATTGCAAGCAATTTTGAGTGAGAACAACGAAGTAAATGAAGAAGATACGGAGCATTTTCTAAAGGATGAACTTATTACAAACTGATGTTTAAAAATGTAAATACTACATTGGTGGATCATCAGTGATGATACGTCCAGGTGGTGATCAAAGTAGTATACAATAGCTTGTATTTGTTTTAGAAACAAAGGTAACATGGAATGCAGATTTACATTACATACATGCAGATTGTATTCTGGTTGTGAAATGTGTCAGTCACTTTTAATCCCGAGTAAGCATATTCAACGAGCACAGGCCCAGCAAGTCGTGGTGAAAATGTCTTGGTTGCTAACAAGAGGCGCCATAATGAACCCCATTTACACTAGACCACGACGACACATAAATGACCCATGCCAATCTTGATAAGGAACTCTATGAATGGCTCTGTGCTACGACTTTAGAAACAATGGGCAAGAACTGTTTATTAGATGAATTAATCGAATGACACCGGAAATCCAGATGCAGCTAATAGAAACACACCCTAAAGGATGAGACGGATTTTCAGCTGAGGTGACACATTTTAAATGACAAATAACAATAAAAGTCTGATATAATTAACGGAAAAATTGACCAAATTGCCTGTTCTGAATATGGTGGTAGCGGTGGAAGCTGCGGACGGTTGTAGCCTACAGTCGAAATATTTCACTCACATATAATTACACCTGTATTATTACCACAGTTTGATCAGAAATCTCGGTGCATGAGCTTTTTTTTAAGAGTTACGTCGGTCAGCTAAGTGTTTTCCAGAAACAGAAATCAGAGGGTTTCGATCGGTGATCTGTGATGAAAAGTTATTGAGAGTTAAGAAACATGTAAACAAGAGTGTCAACACTGACGAAGTAAACGTTTTCAAATCCGCTGAAGCTGTCCGTGATACTTCTGGTCACATCAAAGCTACTCCGTCAAACAGCAGATCCACAGAATATGGAGCAAGGCTGGCAGCTTGACAGATATGCATGTGAACAAGACGAGAAGTCCCTCATTCAACGCTCAAGACTTCTGTTGTGTCAACACTTTTGACAGTTAATGATGAAGACTGATGTTGTCATTTGAATATTAATTTGTGGAAAGATCCAAGGAAAAAAATACGTGGTGAGGCGTTCAACAAATACCACTTGACATTACCTATTTCATGAATGCCTATGCTTGCTCTGAAGCCACTTAGAAGAGCAAGCTCTTGTGATGTCTTGATTATGAGCTTTTACGTAACTGGATCTAAACATGAGTTCGTAAGCTCGAAGCAATCCACTGCGAATTAGGCGAGCCTCAGTCCCAGATATGACATAAACTGAGAACAGTGGAAAGCGAAGGAGCGGAGACCCAGATGATACTGTTTGGGTTTTCTTTGACATAAAATCCCAAATCTTAGACTGCAACTGTGAAGGCAGTGTACACACTTGCTACGCAGTAATTTCTTTAACAAATCGCGCGTCCACCGCAAAAGGGAGCCTACAGGAAACAGGGGAAGATTCTGCCCGTCTGGGAGTACAGCCTATTCCTAGAAATGATCTATAACCCAGGCTTCATCTTCCAAATTACCAGATGTTTATGGCGTTCCATCGCACAGGCATTTCATGAAAAACATTATGACTAATTCCGCTATATTTCAATCAATCAATCACCTTTAGTTCACCAATTTATAACTTTCCGTCCAATCAAAACTGTCAATCCTTACTCCTTTTTCGCCTTCTCTATTCATTTATGTATCTACCTAAGTCGGTACCGGCCGACTAGGGAGATTCCCCGTAAACTACTTTTTAATACTAAAAGACTATGTAAAATACTATTTTCTAACACTAAGAATAAAAGACTATGGTGTTAACAATATGTTGGTTGAAAGGGAAAAATTTACCACGCATTTAGCCGCACCGGAAGAGATAGCCTCTGCATGTGGATTATGTCTCTCAAATCTATTACATCTATGAAATCCTTCGAGCTCCAGGAATTTCCGGGGCACAATGTCCCTAAATTTCAGACATTTTTGGCCTGTCTTAATCTCCAGGGGCCTTAGGGAAAACGGAAATCTTTTGGAGCGGAAGGAAACCTAGAAGGTGGAGCCTGGGCTAGAATAGCCTATACACGAACGGATAGCTTCTAAATCAACACAATTCACACCAAATCACTACTTACCCTGCGGATAGGCTCCAAACACACCACAATTACATCCAATAAGTATCCACAAGAAACACAGCACAGGAGTGGGTCCCTGGTTCCCCCTTAAACGAACCGGGCCCATACCCGATTTTTTTTCACTCGCTACTCCGTCTTAAAAACGGGTTATTCGAGTTCAGGAATCACTGAACTATTCACTCCGTGGTCCCACATGCGCGGACACACACACTAGACCTGCCCCAAGTGGTTTCTTTGCTTGGAGAGAACTAAGCTACAGGCCCTTGGAAACTGTTCAAACGCCTAGGGCGCTCTCTGGTGGACACCGGTGTGGAGAAGAATGACAAAGGAATGTTGGAAGTTTAACAGCCCATCAACTTTAGATCGCCATTTCCCGGTTCTGCATTGGAGGATAGATTAACGGGAGCTTACGGTCACGAATACATTTTGTAGAAGTATAGGCAAGGCAAAGTTAACCAAATGCAAAAATTAAGAATGCCAACGGCCACCAATTGTCTATCGCCATTTCCCGGTACTCAAGGATGGATTATGTTAAAGTTTAACTGAAAAAAACGGCTCACTTTTAAACCTTGGATTTGAATACACTGAATTATTTTGACTCTGCACAGGAATTTTTTATTTTAACCTCGGGCTCTTGTAGCGACGTTCAGAATATGGATTGCTGGTCCGACAAAACAAAGTTCACCACGACGCGGAGAATTTGAATTTCCACAAAATCGTGCATTTCGATGGCTAATGAACCAATCTTCAACAAATGTTCAATTCCAAACTGATAGGCGAACACACGAAAGGGATTTTCCGGCCGGATTTTCTTCGCTTTCATCATAAAGTTGAGAAAATCTCAAGTTTTTCAAATGGAAGTGATTATCGTGTCGAAAATCTGGGCAAGGTTACAGTTCGGTAGCAGCCGACCCTGATCACGTGTTCGCATTATCAAGGTTACTTCTGAAAAAAAAAAAAACGCTGTTGCGTATGGCCCAAGAAAGATTTATTTTTCAGCAATCGTTTACCGTTGTAGTTGCTAAATATATTAAGCATAGAGGTACCACCAAAAAATCAAAAGAAAAAGTTCATTCGATGAAAGCCGATCACACTAATGTAGCGTTTACACGGACAAGAAATCCCGTCGAGTAGAACGGAATTCCGGTCAACTTAAGACGACTAGAAAAAAAAGTCTAGCGGGACGGGAATTCCTTTCAAGATGAAAGGAATTCCGGTCTACCTGAAAGGAATTTCGTCGGCGGCACTGGTGAAAAAGACTAAAAAAGGCTAGCTAGCTTTTGAGATCAGCAATCATCAGTAGCCTACTGATGTCATAAATGTTATCAAAACATATTCTTTGTTGGCTAGTGAATTTATTTTTTCGTTTTTTCTTGCTTGAAGATACAATTTTTTCCCTCTGTGTGTAAACATAATCTTGTCACCAAGAACGGATTCTGTTCAAGTTTCCTCTACTTGTACTTGTAATAGCGGATAAACGAAGCAAAGCCTTTGCATCGGGTCTTCAAGCCAGTAACTAGACTGTCCTGTCTTAGCTCTATTTGATTAAAAGGAAAGTCTAAGTTAATGAAGTTGATTAGGAAGTATTCTCGTCATTTGCTCTGTCTAGATCACTCACATCTAAGTCAGGCCTCGGTATGACCATTGAGAGCAAAACTGAAAAAAAATATATAATATATAAAAATATATATAAATTTATATATATTTTTTGCACCGTCAAATATATATAAATAATATATAAAAAATATATTCAAAATATATGTAAGCACTATTTCTTTTAATACTTTGTTCTCAGGTTTCCACTGGTGGCGTTTTTGCAGATACCATGCTATCTGATACCACGGTCTGAAGTCGTTTTCACAGTTACCGTGGTATCTGATACCACGGTCAAAAGGCATTTTCGCAGTTATCGTTGTATCTGGCCAGTCACCGTGGTATCTGATGTTCAGATACCACGGTCCGACCGAGGTAACTGATGAAGTCATCTCACTTTCATCATCACCAACAATAGTGCCTAGGATTTTGTCAAATTGATGGGAAAGAAGTTTGGCACTTAGTGATGTGACTGGATATCAGCTTTTCTTTTGGGATGACTTCGAAAGCTTAACTTTCGAAAGCTTAAAAACTACCCCGAGTCTTAGAACATTACTTATAGTTGTTTTTAATTGGTGTGTTATGTAAACCAGAAAACATATGACGACAAGATTCAATGTTCGGCTTCGTCCGTGAGATCATTTTTGAAAATAACTGAACTGAATTGAACTGAAAGCGCACATTCGGCAATTGTCGTTTTTGCAAAGATGTCTTGATACCCTAAGATACCTTTTTTTGCATCAGATACCTTGGAAACCGTAAAAAAAAATGCAGATCCAGTTACCGTGGTATCAGATACCATGGTATCTGCAAAAATGCAACTATTATCTTTCCTGCACCGCCATATTTTTAAGAAGAAAAGGTGCGTCTACTAAGCTCAGTGGATACTTTCAAATCGTTGCGCTAACGGCTAATTCGATTTCCATTATGGCTGGTGCAAGAATTTTGCAGAAAAAAAGTACAGTTCACTGTCAGAAGTTTCATAACATATTGCGCATAACACTTTCAAGAATAATACCTTTTCACTTAGAAAAAAAGTGTTATGACCAATTAAGTTTATATTATTTCGTGCCCAGATCTCCAACAACACCTTCAATAGGTAAAAATACTACACTGTCAGAAGTTACATAACGACAACAGCAGGATGCGCGGTTTCAACAGATAACACTTTGGGATGTTATATGTTATGTTCTTTCGTTTCCGTTAGTATTTTTACCAATTGAAGGTATTGTTGCAGATCTAGGCACGAAATAGCGTAAACTTAATTGGTAATAAAACTTTATTTCTAAGTGACAAGGTGTTATTCTTGAAAGTGTTATGCGCAATCTGTTATGAAACTTCTGACAGTGTTGTCTTCACAATTACCACTCCCAGCGATTTTTCGACTCTCATCGACAGAATATAAAGGCGCGTATTTCTACGCATAAAGTCCCGTTTTTCTATTTTTCAGGTCGACCGGCTCACGCAAGGTTCCGCGTTTGTCCCGACGTATAGATTCCGAACAGATTTTGCCGTGTTTCTGCTTGAAGCCGCTGGGGCCGTAAAAAGGCTAACAACAGTCGAAGCCGTGTGTAATTTATGAAAGCGCAGGTTTGTTTAGTGCAGTCTCATATGTATGAATAGGGAACAAAACGGTGTACAGTGCGGGTCTTTCAAGGAAACTGACCCACTTCACCGTTTTTCAACAGTCTGTAAAGGAAAATCAACCTGGAGCTAACGAAAAGAATGGCCAACAGCCAGGGCCGTATCCGGAGGGGGTAGGGGGTTCAACCCCCCCCCCCCCCCCTTCGAAACATACAAAAATAAACAATTTTTATAGGCTTTTCCCTCTGATCTGTGTCTTTTTTGCACTTTTTTGTCCGACCGGCAGGTTACCCCCCCCCCCCCCCCCCCCCCCCGAAATAAATTCCTGGATACGGGCCTGCAAACAGCAGACCAAGCAGTTGACAAAGCATGTTCGCAGATTGCCAACTTCAGAAGAGGAAATGTCAATGGGCGATAAGGATCGACAACAGTGAAGTCAACGTAGCAGATCTGGCCGCCCGATAACTATCGCAGCGATTGAGATACCTTGTTCAGACTGAATGCTTCACTGAATGACTGGAGTGGGCCTGCCGTTCAACTCAAGTGGCAGTGCTTCCACAGTCACCGAATTTTCGGGGATTTCCCCGAAATTCCAGAAAACCCCAGACAACGAAATGGCATTCCCCGAATCCCCGGAAACTCCCCGAATATCTTTCTTTACTTTCTTCGCATTCTTCTGTAAAAAAATGCGACTTTGCTACAAACTGAGTGACCGATTTTTTTTTTACCGTAGCTCAAGTTTCCGTCTCCCCGAAAATGGCCCTGATTTTCAAGGTTTGTTCCCGAATTTGAAAAAAAGAAAGTGGAAACGCTGTCAAGTGGGCCTCGCAGGACCATACTGTGGTGTTCGGGAGGGAGTTACATGTCTCTGAAAACGTAAGTTCAAAGTTGGACAAGATCGTAAATAAACCCGCAGCACTTATATCGAGTTTGTTGGGAGGGGGTGAAGTACTTGAGGTGAGAATACAAGTTTCGACAAAAACAAACGATTTAAAGGAGTACCCGATGAAAAATTTATCTCAAGATATTAGTATGAAGTTGTACGAAAAAGTAGCATGCAGTACGAACTGATGCTACTACATGCTTCTATGTCAAGGGTACCGTGTTACTGCATTCTACTGCATGCTAGCATTAGCAAGACTAGATGCTACTATAGCAAGACAGGATGCTACTGGATACTACTACTTAAGATTGGCCCAGTCTGAGGCACATTAAATGATAGTACTATTTACTATTAAATATCATGCAACTTTTTCGTACAACTATCATACAACTACGCAGGCGACAAATTTTTCATTGGGTAGGGAGGAGTAAGAGCAGCAAGGAGCTGTGTTTAAAGAGGGTAGCAGTGCTCAAGAGAATCTGATGATGAAGTAAAGTTACCGATTTCTGTCGAGACATTCTTATGCAGGCAAGCGATGAAGTTGGCATTTCTAAACAATGTCAGGTATTGTAATGCTCACCTGTGAAAGCGGACTTGTAAGCTTTCTTTATTCATGACCACGAACAAATCAAGCTTAACATGGGACTAAAGCCAGTCCCCGTCCACCTTCCGGTTTGTTATAATGACTGTAAGCTGCCTTTCAAATAGGAACAAGACCAAAGGTTTCGAAGGGCTCCCAAAAATCTAATATTTGACTCAGGCAATCGGGTCTTGTCTTCGCCAGATCCAGTCTTCGCCAGGCTAATCATCACAGAAAACCAAGTTCAGATATACCTCTATAAGCAATATCTATTTTGACGATACTGACCGAGACTTCCTGCTTTACTTCTGCCAGATTTCCGGTTTCGCCCGAATTCCGAACGAACTACTAGTCCAGCAAAAAAAGAAAATTCAGAAACAAATCCAGCGCTTCTTTATCCCTATAAGAACATCTAATCAACTTTGAATAAAAGTTAAATTCGGTTAGAACCGGATTCCGGACTAATTATATGTCCGTGTAAGAAAAGATTGTCATATACAGACTCAGCCTCTCTTCTCACCCCTTAATCTGTCATCTAATCGAACTTTTCCTTTTAATAAATTTTCCGGTTTTGGCCGGATTCCGGGCGAACTACTTGCCCGGCGAGAAAATGGTTTTCACCACCGTGTTCAGCATTTCTTCTTATCCCTAAATCGAACATCTAATCAACTTCAAATAAAGCTTTTACTTTTAACAGACTTTCCGGTTTTGGCCGGATTCCAGACGAACTAGGCTACTTGTTCGGCGAAAAAATGGTTTTCACCATCGTCTTCAACGTGTCTTCTTACCCCTAAATCGACCATTTAATCAACTTCAAATAAAACTTTTACTTTTAACCAACTTTCCGGTTTTCGCCGGATTCCGGACGAACTACTTGTCCGGCGAGAAAATGGTTTTCACTATCGTGCTCAGCATGTCTTCTTACCCCATAATCGACTATCACAGTATATGTTTAAAAATATTTCATTTGCCCCTTAAATTAAACCCCCTCCCCCACCCCTAAATGTAGGGCTACAGAGCCCATCTACGAACTTGACCTTACTCTTGACCCAAACAATCCTCACACCAAGTTTCATCAAAATATCTCATTCCCTTCGAGAGTTATAGTGCGTGCAGACGGACAGACGGACAACTTTTGTGATGTCATAGGTATCCCTCCACTTACGTTTTGGGATCCCAAAAACGTGCATAGCCTGTATAGTCCAATTATCTTTCTGATCCACTACAGATCACTACAGACATTGAGACCAATCGTTTAAGCTCGTTTACAATTTCTCGCGATCCCTGCGCATTCCTTGAAGTTTAACTGAAAAGCCAGCTTATTTATTTATCTTGAATATGAACATATTCGATTATTATGACTCTGCTAAGCGAATTTTCATTTTCACCTTGGGCTCTAGTAGTGACGTTCAAAATTTGTACTGACACCGACAAGACAAAGACAACCGACAAGACAAAGTTCCCTCGGACGCGAAGAAATCGAATTTAAAAAAAAAAAGGCGTATTCCAATGGCTAATGGGGCGAAAGTGGTATGCCCGGTGGGCGACACTATATTCACATCTGGTAATGACGCCGGTAACAAGACCGTCTTACGGTCGAAATTGGGAAGAAAAGACGCTGAAAACGTAAAATAGACGAGATGGAGAAATCCATCTCCGTCATTTTGAAACGTAAGTTTGGACCAGTCACAGACCACGGTCACTGACTTTTAGCTAGTTTTGTTTACATATGAGTGATGATGGTGGTAATATATCTTGAATTTCTTCGTTCCAGGTGTGACCAGGATGGAACGTAAGAGTGGGTAATAACCAAATTAACGAGCCAAATTACGTACAGATGTGACTGAACGTGGCCCGGGCATTAAGTTCCTGACAGTAAGGTCACTTGCGAAGAAAGCCTGCAATGATTCAAAAAAAAATTTGTTTTTCGAAAATCATTTATTCAAAGCATAAGGCCTTTTATCGCGACACAGTTGTGGGCCACACACTTCTGAGTGTTTGTCGCGGAAACACGATTGTGTGCCACACATTCGAGCCACTAGTTGAAACCGGAAACGCCGTTTTGTCTATTTTTTATAAAAATAAAATTTATGTAAAATCTCAATAAATAGCACTCCAGGCTTATTTCCTTACCATTCTGTACGTAAAGCATTCTCGGTTTTAAGTCTACATGCTTGAAAAAGTAGTTAGCTCTATAGTTTAGACACTATTTTGCTGCTTAATTTGAATTTCCCGCCAGAATCGAGCCACAAAATCGACGATCACCTCGCCAGTTGTTTGTCGAATTTGAGCCACAAAGCGAGCCACGAAAATGTTGTTGTGTCGCGGAAACACACTTGTGGGCCGCACGAAAGACCGCGGAAACACTCTTATAGAAGCACTTCAGAGGTACCACAAATCCGTAAGGAAAAGTTCATTCGATGAAAATCGATTATATGAACATGGGAGCAACGAAGTGACGCATTTTCATCGTGTCTTCGGGCCTATTTAAATGAATACGTGAAATAGTGACTAGGCTGTCGTAATGCAGCCCTATTGTGTAAAATATCTAAATGACCCTCAAACCGATCATATAATAATAATAAGAAGGTGGTTGTTTACGGCCCAGGTAGTGGCACCATTTCAGTTAACCTAAGAAGGGGGGGGGGGGGGTCAAAGATCAACTTTAGGCCCCGATCCCAGGTCCGTTACACAGGCTAAGGATTTAATTACCCTTTAAGAGGTAACAAATCTTAGAGTAAAGTCATTTCAACAAGAAGAGACTTCGAAATCGAGGGGGCGTGCCCCTAGTCCCCTTAAAAGACCATAAATCTGCGCCAGTCCACCACCGCCATCAATAAGCAACGAAGAGAAGCGTTCGCTCTAGAGTATGGGTGAAATCCGTTTACCAGACTTAGAAGGCACTTTAAAAAAATACTTAAAAATGTGTGAATATTTGGTTGTTACTTCTTCTATATATGAATGAATCAATGCTTTATTTGACCAAAATAGTGTTAGCTAGCGGAGGCATGTCAATAGATAACTACACGAGTCAATACATAGATAAAACCACAATAAATATTACAACGCAAATTTGCCTAACTAAGATAATAAGTAAAACACGTCAAAATTCTTAATTTGTACGCCCCCCTGACTTCTGCGCCCTAGGCAATTGACCTTATGCGAAACCCGACCTGTTACGGCCCCCCGCGACCCCGATAATCTTCGCCGTCGACCTTCATCACCTAGTTTGTCGCGCGTTCGTCTAATGATGCCCCATCTTATTGGCACCAAATCACCCGTCACTCACTTCTTGAAAATATCTTTGACATTCCGCAATGAGTCTCGCGGCCGTGTCGTTTTCGGAAGATGAATTGCCCGCAGCCGAGTTTCCAAGGTTCTAGCCAGCTGTCAAAACATTTGATTGTCTCTTTGCCCTACTTAACTCTTCTTAAACGGATGCGTTAGCGTGAAACGGCACAAGAAAAGGGGTGGGGGAGGTTGCGGCTTCCGCAGATCAAAAATAGTTCTTTGAATGGATTTTTGCCGAGACCGTAGTCAGATCAAACAAGAGCTGTAAGCTCATATGGCACTTGCAAGAATATGTAGTAGGTAGGCATATCAGCTAAGATTTGCGCTTCAGGCAAGTCTGGGGTCAGAGGATGGATGTTATGGTCAATTTTTTTTGTAAATTTTCGGTTAAGATGCGCAGTTTAAGGGTGCTAAAAATTAATTTCTAAGCAAAACCCTTGACGCAAAAAGGATCATGTACTCATGGCGATCTCAAAAAACTAAATTTTGCTTAAAAATATTTTTTGTATTTTGTGGTTAAGCTGAGTTCTTTAAGGAACGGTCGGATCGGAGAAGTGACGATGTCGAACCCAATGATGTCAAGTTTCTAATGCTCCAGTACGTCTTAGCACATCTGGGGGTACCTTAACTCACGATCACCGGAATTCCGGACACCCCCCCCCCCACCTCGGTACCTGAATCCGGTCCGATTCTGGCACTGATGCACCTAGGACTTGTGCCTGTACTTCCCACTAAGTTTCATCCTGATCGATCCACTCTATGCGTGTCACAAGATTTCCGGTTCTCCCCTCCCCCCCCCCCCCCAAGTTCATCGGATCCGGTCCGGACTTGAAATGGGACATCTGAGACATGAGGCCTTTCAAGATATCAAGTTTCATTAAGATCCGATAACCCGTTAGAAAGTTACGCGTGCCACTAATTTCCGGATTCCGCCGCGTCCCCCTCCCCTCAAGATGGTCGGATCGGGCGTTTCACTGTTTTCAAGTTAATCTGGTCGGGTCCCTAACATGCCTACCAAGTTTTATCGTCTTAGCCCACCTGGAAGTACATCAACTACGGATCGCCGGAATTCCGCCCCCCCCCTCCAACTCCCCCCATAGTGTCCGAATCCGCTCCAGTTCTGTCAGTTATTTATCTAGAGCTTGTGCTTGCTCTTCCCACCAAGTTTCATCCCGATCGCTCTATTCTGAGAGTTTCACTCTATTTCCGGTTCCCCCTCCGACTCCCCCCCAGATTCATCTGTTCCGGTCTGGACTTGAGATGAGACATCTGAGGCACGAGTTCTTTCCAAGTATCAATTTTCATTAACCGATCGCCCGTTCGAAAGTTATGCATGCCCCTATTTTCTGGATTCCGCAACCTCCCCCTCCCCCACGATGGTCGGATCGGGCAAGTGACAATTTCCAAGTTAGTTTGGTCGGGTCCCTAATATGCCTGCCAAGTTTCATCGTCCTAGGACTTCTGAAAGTATCCTGACCGACAGACCGAAAAGTGATCGGTGTATGGCACTTGAGCAAAGCTGCAAGTGCCATAAAAATCAGAAACAAACATTTGGGGGTTCACCTACTTAACTCTTCTCAAACCGATGAGTTAGCGTGAAACGGCACATGAAAAGGGGTGGGGGAGGTTGCGGCTTCCGCAGATCAAAAATAGTTCTTTGAATGGATTTTTGCCGAGACCGTAATCAGATCAAAAAATCAGAAATAAACATTTTGGGGTTCGCCTACTTCACTCTTCTCAAACGGATACGTTAGCGTTAAACGGCACATGAAAAGGGGTGGGGGAGGTTGCGGCTTCCGCAGATCAAAAATAGTTCGTTCAATGGATTTTTGCCGAGACCGTAATCAGATCAAAAAATCAGAAATAAACATTTTGGGGTTCGCCTACTTCACTCTTCTCAAACGGATACGTTAGCGTTAAACGGCACATGAAAAGGGGTGGGGGAGGTTGCGGCTTCCGCAGATCAAAAATAGTTCGTTCAATGGATTTTTGCCGAGACCGTAATCAGATCAAAAAATCAGAAATAAACATTTTGGGGTTCACCTACTTCTTCTAAAACGGATGCGTTAGCGTGAAACGGCACATGAGAAGAGCTGGGGGAGGTTGTGGCTTCCGCAGATCAAATATAGTTCTTTCAATGGATTTTGCCGAGACCGTAGTCAGATCAAAAAATCAGAAATAAACATTTTGTGGTTCGCCTACTTCACTCTTCTCAAACGGATGCGTTAACGTAAAACGGCACATGAAAAGGGGTGGGGGAGGTTGTGGCTTCCAAATAGTTCTTTCAATGGATTCTTGCCGATACCCTAGTCAGATTCAACTGCATTTACTCGAACAAAAAAAAATTTAGAAATAAACGTAATTGACTGCGCTAAACCGATACGTCAGTTGATTTTATTCTAGCGATACTACGGCCCTTCTTGGGAAGGGTCATCTTCAGGCTCAGGCTAGAAGAACGAAACTGTGGTGAATAAATCATTTTAAATGATGCAGATTTTTATGAAAGTATATGGTCTAGTTATTAGTCAGTTGTAGACCGATTGTGCATATTTTATTACATTTTTTTTTACTCGCCAGCTTTGGCGGATACAAATAAATGAACTGAATTGAACTGAAATGAAGATTTAGTTTTAGTTCAGTTCAATTTTATTCTTCAACATATGCAACGTTCAACAGTTCCTATACCAATAGCCCGTCTTAATATGTGACAATAGGTCACCTATGCAGGACGGACAACAAATCTATTTATCGAGAAACTTTTTTTCATTTAAAAAAAAAAAAAACTTTCTTCACTCAAACACCCTCGACCGACATACCTACCGAATTCCCAATCCCCTCCCCGGTCTTACTTAAACCACTAACTCAATTACCCAACAAATATTTTTTTTTTCGAGGGAACGACGAGAATAGAGGGGAGTCACTCCACGCGGACTCAGCAGATGGAAAACAACGAGAACAGATGGAATGCTTCCAAAATAATTATTTTTCGAAAAATAAAATCAATTATATTTTCTGTTTTGTTTATTCTAATTATTTTTACTTAATTTTATATTGTTATTATTTACAAACACAAAATCATGACCACAATGAAAAAGATGTGTTTTCCTCAAATCAGTTTACACACTGCTAGCAGGTGCCTGATTTTCGTGATTACTTTGTAGCAATTGCTGTGAGTAAAAGCTAGTACTGAGATATCATTTTGGACACGGCTGCTATTTTAGCTTTCAAACGGTGTTGTAAAGTCAACCGAATCTCCTTGTCAAAAATTTACAATTGCTATGCAGTGCCACACCATCACTGGACAAAAAACTCGAAGATTGTTTTATTTTGCAAATCGATTTTTTTTTAACCTTCTTTGGACTTGCAGCACTGACATACAAACCAACTCTAATTGTCCTGGCTTTTTCAAAATGCACTACGCATGGGAAGAGTTTGGATACTATTTTCTACCCACTTTTTAATACCCCCATTTAAAAGTGTGTGGTGTCCTTGAAACGGGCGGCCTTTCCACAGGATACATAAATTAGCTCCAGCCAGTACGGTTACAGTCTAAACGTCGCACTACCAGATCTTTTTTATGAACTGCATTCTAAGTATCTTTCTAGCCCCCCCCCCCCCCCGGGCAAAAAAAAAATCAATATAGGTAAGTTCCTGCTACAAGTCCCCCCTTGGTTCTCTAACAGTATGCTTGTGTGTAAATTCAACATAACAAATCCAACTACATCAATGGAGGCGTATTCTCGCCGTTTCCCGAGGACTCCTCGGGGGATCAAGGGGGACGGCGAGAATAGAGGGAGTGTCTCCAAGCTGATTCCGCAGACGGAAAACAACCAGAACAGAGGAAATGCTTCCAAAATAATTTGTGTTATAATTTGTGTGGAAAATAAAACCTTTTTTTTTATTTTTTATTCGAATCGTTAGTGGAGTGTTCGTTTATGAACAATCCACTCTTGCGAGCGCTGTAACAGCTTTCGGTTTTCACCTTTTTTGTGGAGCTCATAACTCGTGAACAGCAGGTATCAAGCGGAAACTTGGTACACTTCTGAGTTTTGGGGTCTAATCCCCACACCCTCCCAGTTCAGGGGCAATTCGACCAGATTGTCCAGTGAATAATGTTCATAACTTGACAAGAGCTGGACACAGGACGATGACATTCCTTGAACTTGTAGATCCTAGGGCTGGGACATTACTTCTAGAGTTGCACCTCCCCCACCCACCCCGTTCATGGGGTGGGTGGTTTAATTTTTCTAAATTAAACACATTTAGTGTTTAAGTTCGACAATGTATTTTAGTGTTTTACCGTATATCTAGTGTTGTATTCTCATTAATTTGACAAACCAATTGTATATACGTATTCTAATTGTCTCTTTCGTCATGTAGTGTACGATAACTTTGTCGTCGGCCTATGCTATCCAATGAATATTTTGGTACTAATAAATGATTGATTGATTGATTGAACTGGCCCCAGATTGCCCAAGAGTAAAGTTAGTAACCTGTGACAGGAATCAACAGGTATCAAGTTGAAAGCTTGGTAGGCTTGTGAGCGTTGGGGTCTCTTCTTGCTTTTTGGGGGTCCCAAACCCCACTCCCTCTTGGATCAGGGGGCAATAGGGCCCAGATTACCCATTTTATTTTATTCTAACTTGACAATAACTGGAGATGGGACGATGAAATTCCTTGTGCTTTTAGGTCTTAAGGTTGGAAATATATACGTTGAGCTGAATCCTCCTCCCACCCTCCACGTTCATGGGCAAGTGGGTCCAAATAGCCCATGATTTTAGTTTTTGACCCGTGACTGGAATCAACTCTTAAAGTTGGTAGACTTGAGGATATATAGGCCCAGGTACGCATTTGGATGGGTTCCGATCCTAACCCACACTCCCGTTCATGGGCAGCTCGACCCAGATTTCCAATGAATCTATGACTCATCTCTTGTATAACTGTGGATATACATGTATTGATGTGGATTTTGCTGTAACAGCATCAAATAAGACCACGAGAGGTACTTCAATCCTTAATGAAAATTTGGAAACGTGACGGTTTTGTTAAATGATCGATGATATGCCGTTCTTAATGAAGTTGTGACGAAGCGGGTATTAGGCTGCTATGATTTGGTTTATTGCACTTGTTATTACCTTGATAACTGAAAAGAGGTTTAAATGGTCGTACTGGCTGCAAGACATTCAATATTGAAATTGAAACTGTTCTTGCAAGATGCAAGATCTCTTCGTACTTGTACATGCGGTTTGTTTAAATTAAAAGCTTTTAAAGTGGGGTGATTTCAAATTAGGTTATTTCAATACTTGTTTGGTTACTGAGGATGTGAAATGTCTTGTTTCTAACGCTGTTTGTATATAAAATGTGATAAACATTTTACTTTCACACTCCACGTTTGAGCACTTGCGCACTTGTTTTTACTTGATTTTATATAGTTATTATATACAAACAAAAAATCATGACCACAATGAAAAAGATGCCATTTCCTCAAAATCAGTTTTAAACCACAACCAAACTCAATACTGATTTTGGAGCACCTCTCTAGCACCTGTCTTTCAACCAAAAAGAAACCAGCAACTTCCAAAATCGATTCCCCACCGAATCTGAAAAGTAGAACTTTCTGATGGTGATGATAATCGGAGCATTCCCCGTTGGAGACTAGGGAGAACACGGGGAGTGAGTCCCTGGGACAAAAAAAAACTTCGAGGAATCCTCAAAAGGGGTCCTCGGGGAACGGCGAGAATACGCCTCAGGTCCACAAATACAACGCTATGTTTCTGTCATACATACTCCCCCTAACAATATAAGAAGTCTTGTAGGCTATAGAGTAGATCGTACATGCATGTCTCTTTTCTTTCATTTGTTTATACTCCATCGTTGATGTTTTCACACTACTTATGTTGGGTAATAATAATTATAATGGAGTTTTGCTGCGACGGTACATATTCACCCACACTTAAAGGACACCTGAATGAAGAGTACCAAGTATCATCCCTATCTGTATGACTTCCGTTAACATTGTCTGCAGAAAACCCAATCCAAATACGAAATTGTGTTTCCAAGCTATGATTTTTGCTCCATTTTGCATCTGTCCTTATTTCAGTACCGAACAATTTTAGAAATGAACAAATGTCTCCAATCAACCCTTCTTCTGGAATATTTTTTAACCAGTTAAGCCCAAACGTATATCTAGAAGAAATTCTAATACGATCCGGCCAGCGGTGTACAATATTTGAATGAATTGCGCTTTTTGTCTTGGACTCTGCATGTGCAAACCTCCAGAAACGAACATCCCTATTTTGAAAACATCACGCTCAGGAGAAGAATGCTCTCCGTGGCCATGTCTGTAAATGCCTCCTCCATGGTGTGTTCAAGTATGGTTTCTTTGTTCAATTGTCCTTTAAGCATGACTTGTATGGCGAAAAAACGCAAATCAAAGTTCTACCAAAGCATGGGCATACTAGTCCTAATTCAGTGTTCAACCTCTACCTGACACAATCCTACCCTCTCTTGATGGATGGTTACCATCAAGGTACCAAGGTGTAAAGCATGAAACGATCTTGTCCTACACAGCAACCAGTTTCGAGCAAGAAGAGGACTAAAAATCAAAAGACACTAAAAATATTTACAATAAACTTCTTAAATGTGATGTTTGAAAATCATGGATGTTACATTGCTAACTATTCAATGACATCATGAAAATGGGAGAGAAACAATCCCGGCGTCACCAAACCAAATCCAGGTGGTGAGCAAAGGGTTTGTCCACATGTGAGTATGGACCCTAGGCTCTGGCACACAATTGCAAGCAGCAGTTTTCCTTTTGGGAATACCTATACTAGTGAATCTAACCGTATGTCTTTCTGTCTGTTCCGTGTTCGTATGTGGGATTTCACGCTGATAGCGTAGTGGGGGTCTGGAATGTGAGAACAGAAATAATTTCTTGCTCATTAGCACCCTGGTACATCCAGGACGAAATAAACGGCAGTGACTAGTTAACAGGGTTGCCGCAGGTGGCAGTCTACCACCAAAATTTGTGATTTTTCTGTTTGTATCACCAAACTACAAAATTTGGGAGATTCTCGCATCGAAAATGCCACAAAAGCCACAGCAACCTTTCCAAAATTTCAGCGCGGCTTCCCAACTATTTCATCTTTTGACGGTTTTTTTTAAAGGGTGATATTTTTTTTTCTGACGTGGCAACCTGCTAGTTAGTCACGTAGGGTCGGTACGAGTACGAGTATACGGCCTCGAAGACCTAATCCAAACATTCGGTTTACCTTCTCTTAGTGATCGCATGCCACGGGTTTGTTTAGATTTGAACTCGATTGCCGAGTTGCTGTTTTGACTCAAGAAAAAACCCACGCACAACGTCTTCTTTTCTAGATGGCGGAATTTTCCAGGATTGATTAGCAAAGAATTATAAGACCTAACTAATAATTTTTGTATGTCTTCAGAGGTACCACACTGGTCTTGGTTTTATAATGTATTTGTATTTGTAATAAACAGTTGGAGCATGAGATGGAAATTATTATTTTGACCCTTGGCTCCCCACGTGCCATAACAGCTGTCCGGGATAATTGGCTGAGATTTAGTTCAGACAGAGTTATTTCAAACCTAGGAAATTTGGTGTTTTATTTTTTTTTTAATTTGCTCATTGTTTTACGGTGTTTTAGTGGTTTTGAACATTCATAGTGACAGTAGGGCTGGTTAGCATTGTGTGTGTGGTATAAAGACCATTTTTTGTGGCCCCCTTTAAGCGAGCTAATCAAATCGACACAAGAGAGAGAAGGATTTTGGTATGTCTTAACCAAGTGACACTTGTATATACATATTTATGTCACGAGATGAGCACACAACATTAGTAAAGACGAAAAAGAGTGGAGATTTCAACCCATTGACTAAATTAACAACAGCACCTAACACCAACCAAAAGCGTCGCCCATCACCCTTCTGTCGCGTAATGTGTACCACTCGGGACACCGATCGCATAAATTCTTGTCGAGAAATGCTACGAATTCCACGCTGTGAGCGTTTGTTATCTTAGAAGCATCGAGACATGGTGATGACTTTAGCAGACTGGTCCAACTCAAGAGCTGGGCACGGCCAGCGCAGTATGGAATGATACTTAGAGCCTCTGAAACCACTGCCAATATGTGAAAATATTTCACCTGAGGCACAAAACCGTCAATCGATGACGTTTGGCCTCGGCATCGGGTGGAGACAGAGAAGAAGACGGAAACATGTGAAATTTAACAGAAAGACTGGTTCTACACTGTCAGAAGTTTCATAATAGATAACTCGAGGATGCGCGGTTTCAACAGATATGCCTAACACTTCGGATGTTATCTGTTGTGTTTGAAAACGTTATGCACGAATGATAGGCATAACAAGCTTTGGTAGGAAGAGCCAAAAAAGCATCTACTGACTTTATTCCTTACTGTCATGATGTCGGAAAACTCAGCAGATACTTTTTGGCGGTTTTACGGCTCTTCCTGATGGTAACACTTATTGTGCGTAACATTTGCAAACACAACAGATAACATACGGAGTGTTATGTGTTATGCATATCTGTTGAAACCGCGCATCCTCGTGTTATCTGTTACGAAACGTCTGACAGTAAGTAAGTAAGTAAGTAATTTATTTATGACCCGCCATTTTGAAAAGGCGGAGTAAATGAAGAAAATAACACTAGAACAGTGTGGTTCTAGTCAATACCTTCCTGGACGGACTACACATCCTGTGGGAAAATAGGCTGGGGATATAGCCTCTGAAATATTTATAAGGGTTTTGCGGCCCATCATTTATTTTTCTGGTGTTGAACATAGTCTGAGAAAAAAAGGAGGCCAAAAGATGATAACCTATTACTACACATAAGCGAAACTCCTACTGTACCTGCCAAGATCTTTTCAGAACCGTACGCTATCTCAAAAATTCAACATTAAAGACGCCAGTACTACCCTGATCCATGTTTCTTCGTCCCTTCAGAAAACTGTATATCACTCGGTTGAGTCTGCACACAACATGGTTCGTTGTTTCCTGGCTGACGTCTAGTTTTGAAAAATTGAATTTTGTGTTTCTTAAAGGAGCTATATCATAAGCATCTAGCACTTGCAAGGTCTAGAACCCCTCACCCAAGACCCGAGATGAAGCCACGAGTCGATCCGACCGCTGGGTCATCTAGCGGCGCGGGTCGGAAGCGCCCGACATGGGGAGGCTGAGATCATAGTTTGACTATGGATCTAACAAAACGCTTTTATTGTAGCAGGCATATGGAAAATTTATAGAAATATCAAACTAATTATTTGTATTATTGATTTCTTTAAGTATTTTGTTTTTTGTTTTTTCGAGTTAATTCCCGTAAGTCCAAAGAATTAAGGATGTAAACTAGATCACAATAAACAAACGCCATAAATTATACTAAATTCGTTATAGTGATTTCTTGAAGATTCTGCAACTGAGCTAAATAATATTCAGCTTCCTATACCAAAAAATGTCAAACTGGCCGATGATTTCTTCTTCCGACATATCTAAACGTCCTCAGGGTGATATACTTAGTTGTTTTAATCCTCTTACACGCCACTCTATCTTCTCGAAGGTTCTAGTAATCTTTTAACCAGCGTCAGGAGATCAATGAATAGTTAATTAGCAATGGCGGATTGGCATTCAGGACTGAATTGTGTTCCAGTAATTTGTGGATAACGTTGGCTACCGTGAGGATTTTGGGGAAAACAAAGGTAACACTGTGTTCGTAAAAATCCGACCCATCGAATAATGGTTGTGTCTCCCACCTTCTCGGCCCACATGAATCAAAGAATTTAATTTCCTGTTACGTGTCCTCTTAAACCCGGATAGTAATATATGGGATCGACTAAAAAGAGGCACGGCATGGCGCAGGAGGCACGAGTAATAAAAAAAGATTAGCACGTAGTAGAAGTAGACAAGTAAGTGAGAGTTCCTAACTCCAATTGCACGTTAGAACATTGTTCCTGTCCCTCACTCTAAAGCCTCAAAGGGCCCTTTTAATTTTCATGCCTCTCTTTAGTACTCGTGGCTCCTACACTATGTTGTGCCGTGCCGTACCTCTTTTTAGTCGATCACCTTATGTATTACTTAGTTTAACCAAAAAGGACTGAGGAACGAAAATCTAGTTACCCATCACTTATTCACTTAAATAGGCTAAACTCGATGAAAATGCATTACTTCCTTGTTCCCCTATTCACCAACAGTCGATCCCATACTGTGAATTTTCAGATTTGTGGTAGTAGTAGAATAGTTTTATTAAAGTTTAACTAAAAAGGGCTTAGACAGGACAATCTGATTACCCATCACTTATTCACTTAAAATAAGCTTGAAAACCCGGCGAAAGTGCGTTGCTTCGTTGCTCCGCTATTCACGAGTAATCAGTTTTCAGATGCTGGAATTTTCTTGTCTGATTTGTCTGCTCTGTGCGCTTGTATCTGTGTTGCATGCTCGACGAAAACGATTTACGAAAAATAAGTGTTCACGCAGTGAGCTTCCGTCCGTAAGCTGATCACTGGCAACTGAAACACCGCGTATTTATTAAGATTCAATTTGTCTGCGTCATAGTAGAAATTCGCGTAGTGACGACGACCGTACATATCTGAACGTCATTCTAGAGCAAATAGTGAAAAATAAAGAAAATTCCCTTAACACAATCCAAAAAAATGCAATGTATTTAGTTAAAGAATACTAAAATAAGTTGGCTTTTCAGTTTAAATTTAACAAGACAATCGAGGATCAATAAATAGCACGGCAAAAGCACTGCTTGCGAGGATGTGCTATTAAACAACACAAAAAGAAGAAAAGGTTTGTAGCACCACCATGTGCGTATGCCTCTATCCTTGAATATTTAGACTAGAAGATTCACTACCTGCTGATTTTAAAAATCCTTTTTGCCTGAACAGTCAATGTCATGACTATAACACAATACGGCGGTCCAATCTTTCTACCATTTGTTATCCTTCTACAAGGTCTAGCTTTTCTATTCGTCATACAGGTGTAAAAGTGCGGAATTCATTGCCTGAAACTGTTAGAGTGTCCGAAGATAGGAAAGTTTTTAAAAGAGCTCTAAAAGATTTTTGTTATCTACCCATTATATTTCTTCTGTCTGATTTAATTGATTCATTTTTGGGATCCCAAAACGTAAGTGGAGGGATACCTATGACATCGCAAAAGTTGTCCGTCTGTCCGTCCTTCCGTCCGTCTGTAAGCACGATAACTCTCGAAGGGAATGAGATATTTTGATGAAACTTGGTGTGACGATTCGTTGGGTCGGCGGACCAGCCGAGTTCGTAAATGGGCTTTGTAGCCCTACATTTAGGGGTGGGAGAGGGGGTTCAAATTAAGGGCAAACAAAATATTTTGAAACAGCTAATGTGATAGTTGATTATGGGGTAAGAATACATGCTGAACACGATGGTGAAAACTATTTTGTAATCGGACAAGTAGTTCGCCCGGAATCCGGCCAAAACCGGAAAGTTTGTTAAAGTAAAAGTTTTATTTGAAGTTGATTAGATGTTCGAATTAGAGGTAGGAAGACATGCTGAAGACGATGGTGAAAACCATTTTCTCGACGGACAAGTAGTTAGCCCGGAATCCGGCCCAAACCGGAAAGTTTGTTAAAATTAAAAGTTTTATTTGGAGTTGATCAGATGTCCGATTTAGGGCAAGAAGACATGCTGAACTTTTATGTGAAAACAATTTTCTACCCGGACATGTAGTTCGCCCGGAATCCGGCCAAAACCGGAAAACTGTTAGAAGTTAAAGTTTTATTTCTAGCTGATTAGATAACCGATTTAGGGGTAAGAAGAGACGCTGAATCCGTGTGTGACAATCATATTTTACCCGGACATATAGTTCGACCGAAATCCGGCTGGATTTGGAAAATTTGTTATAAGTTAAATTTTTATTTGAAGTTGATTAGATGTTCATTATTGGGGAAAGAAGATACCCTGAGTTCATTTTTGAGCTTTCTTTTTTCGCCGGACAAGTAGTTCTAGAGTTCTGCCGAAACCGGGAAATTGGCAGAAGTGGCAGGAGCTTTTCGTCAAATCAGATATGACTTATACGGGTAAACACACATGCTGAATCCATATCTGAACTTGGTTTTCTCAGATGATTAGCTATTTGGCCTTAATCTGTTTCTGAATTTTAATTGTAAGAATGTTCAAGGATTCTGGCGATGACTGGATCTGGCTAAGACCAGACCCAGTTGTCTGGATCAGATATTGAATTTTTGGGATCCCATCGAAAACTTTGGTCTTGTTGATTATGCTCGGAGGAAGATCAGACCCATGTCGCAAACCTTTTTTATTTTTCATTTTTTCTTTAGTCATATGTCTGTTTTCGTAAATTCTCGTGTTGTCCTTAAATTTTAGTGTTGATGTGTGATAGATGTTCGTTTGTTTTTTCTTTACAATGCCTTAGGCTAGAATTGTATTAATAATTTTTACAAACCCATCAGAATTAGTGAAGCGTCGTTTTTTATGCCACTGCCATGTCTGATGCTTTTGAGAAACAGCAGGTTTATTTATATTTGCCATTAAAATTGTACCTTACCTTACCTTACTACAATGGTAAACGATTCCCAGAAAAGAAATATATACAAGTAAGAAGAATACCAAAAATGGCAGATCCTTCAGCTATGGAACTCGACCTTGATCAAATGGGGAGGCCAGAAAAAACACGTGTGGTCTCTTGTCTAAAATAAACGGTTCAGTTGTGGAGCCGTTCTTGTTGGGAGGCCATCCATACCCTCAACGTCACTACTATAATTTATTGTGGAAACATTGAAAATAACTCGAGGGAGTGAAAATAATTCACTGTATATAAAAAGGATATACAAAATAAGCCGACTTTTTAGTTAAACTTTAAAGATTAGGCAGGTTCTAGTGGATGAGCTACAGAAATAGGCTGGGGGTAGAGTACCGCAAAAATCCATGATATGCAATACATAAGACTAATATCCCAAGTATGATAATCTATGTTTGCACATCCATGTGCTGGACGTTGCGAGTACATATCTGTTATTACCCTTTTAAATATTATCGTTACGCGAAAAATAACCCTTGAGGGGTCATAACAGAAGTTTTGTCTCGAAACATAACACTTAAAACACTCATGACATATATTTCATAACGTTTAACACAATGATGTGCAAACATGTGTTTCCGATTTGCTTTGTCAAATATGTGTTATCTGTTATCAAACTTCTGACAGTGTAGGCTGACTGCAGTGCATCTTTCCCGGGACCCTAAACCACGTCCAGATTGTAGCGGAGTATTTTCGGTCTCACCACATCCCGAGTTGCTAAAGTATTTTACCTGAAGGAAAATCTGTGACGTTCGGCCTCGCGCATTTGCAAAGACTTAGCACTTTCCAGCGACTTTTCAGGAATGGTCGTGGTGCTATCCAAAGTCTACATTATTGATGGTATTTTTAACTCTGATCAGTTTGGTTACTCCAAATTTTTCAGAGTTATTAGAGGCGAGAGCATTTTCTGTTGCTTTGTATTATTATTATTGTTATTTTCAGCATTGGTGATGATAAAGCTAACGTTTTAAAAAAAGTCGCCCAAAAAAGGCTGGGACAAAGGGGGCATCGACGAAATTAACACAAAGACTGGCTAACCCCGGTGAGTCTTTTGCGGGATGATCTCTAGATCCTGTCCCAATAATACAGGCTTATTAATACGCCGGTATTTATTTACATAATTTTTTGTAGGTAAAGGGTACTGAAGAAACAGGAAAAACCGACAGGAACAGGACCTCTAAACCCTATCGGGATTCGGCTTTAGCCTGGGTAATTTTTCTTGCTGAAATGATTAGAAAACGGAAGACGTGTGACCCAAAAAGGGTAGTAGTAAAGGGTAACTACCAAGCAGACAAAGAAAAGGACAAAGAAAAGCAGACACCTATGGTAACTAGTGGAAAGCTCAAGCAATCCGTATTTCCGACATTAAGATTCTGTGCCGAAAATAATTTTTTTTTGTAGTATTTGTATTTGTAGTATATTTTTGTTATGGAAAGAGCAGGTGACGTTAAAGAGTTTGAAAAAAATATTTTCCTACCGAGTCGAGGAGGAGTCGTAGCCCCCCTACCCCCCCCCCCAAAAAAAAAGGATTATTTTATAGAAAAGATGCTACGCGGGATAAAAAAAAAAAAAAAGATTTTGTGCCAAAGCACGGAGGAGAAGGCAAAAAAGCAGGGGTTAGAAAAGTCTCCTAACTATCCTAACTTCTGCAAACGAGATTCTGTATTAAAACATGGCAAAGGGTATAAAATGACATAAGATCGAGGTATCTTAACAACCTCGTTACTAAGCTCCGGGCCAGAATCACTGGATACAACAATATCCGTTCACCTTGCAAGCGAACAAAAACCTTTCACCAGAAAACAAAACAAAAAACTACAAGAAATAACCTATAATCTGAGAATTCCACCTGGCTGCAAATCCCGGAATTCGGTATAGATGACATAGGGACATGATTAATCGGAAAATTCCAGAATTCGGTAGAACTATTGGCTAAATCCTTGAACACGCGTAGCTGCAAAATCCCGAAATCCTGTGAATTTCCTGATCCCTTAAGTCAAAAACATAATAAGCCGAACAAATCCGAGAATCTGGCAAGCTTGCCGGAACTCCAATACTGGGAATACCGAAAAAGACTTACCGGAATCCGGGAATTCCGAAATACCTAACTAGAGATGGAGCTTACAGCTCGTCCTTGATTTGGTTTCTAATAAACGTGACTATATTGTCAGTGCTTCGATCGCCTTGGTACTCGACCGTGCTGCCATCTTTCCGGTAGAACTTAATAGTCGGGAATCCTTTAACACCTGCTTTCTGGATTGTCGCTTTCTGAACTGTCGCATCGACTGTTGCAAGGTGTGCGGAGATACCCTGGGATTTCAGCTTCTTCGCGGCCAAGGCATAAGCAGGTTTCATCGTCTTACAATGGCCGCACCCTGCAAATCAAACAAATCTCAATTATTTACTACACAATCATTATCTATTAGTACCACAACAAGTGCGCAAGCCTCAAACGTGGAGTGCGAAAGTAAAATGTTTATCATATCTTATGTAGAAACAGCGTTAGAACCAAGACATTTCAGATCCCCAATAACTAAACAAGTAGCAGGTGCGCGCCCCTACATAGACACGACGCTACGTAGACACGTCCGTAAGTGGAGAAAATCCGACGCTACACGGACAAATTTCCCGACACTACGTAGACAAAAAAACGACACTACGTTGACACGACGGTACATCGAATGACGCTACGTACACACGTCATTACGTGGAACCAGTGACGTCCACGTGATGACGTGTTTATGTGATGGTTTTTTCGTTTCGATGTTTTTTTTTGAACAGAATTTTATTTTTCAAAAGCAGCTGTCACAGCGTTACCGCTGAATTTGACCTTTTTTCATACAAAATGAGGAATGCATAACACTTTGTAACAAGGAAGAAAAAAACACTAAAAAGGACTAACTTATCGGCTATTGTACAACTCAACAAAAGCTGGAACAAAACTCCTTCTATATCTTTCATGAAGAGGGGCCACAGGGGCTAGTTTGGGGATTTTCTGGGATTTCTCTCGCTGGGGTCTAATATGTATAGGAGAATAGGGGGTTGGGAAAATATTACGTAATCGGGGAGCAGATAGGGTTTTACTACCGAAATCAAAGCTAAGGCGGGTTCGTCTCTCTTCCAAGGTAGCCAGCTTATATATTTATTATTACATGTGGTTTGTATACATTAAAAGCTTTTAAAGTGGGATGATTTCAAATTAGGTTATTTCAGTAGGCCCTTTTTGGATGATGTCCCGACGTAGACACGGCACTACGAAGAAAGGAAGGTACATCGATGAACAGTTTTTCAACACTGAATGTCTTGCCAGCCAGTGCGGCCCTTTATACCTCTTTTCCATTAGCAAGGTAATAACAAGTGCAATAAACGAAATCGTAACCACCTAACACCCCCTTCGTCACAAATTCATTAAGAAAGGCATATCATCGATCATATGACAAAACCGCCCAGATTCCAACTTTTCAACAGGGATTAAACAAAGTCGTGTGGTCTTATTTTTTGCTGTTGCAACGAGTGTGGGGGAGGTGCAACTTGGCCCAGAACCGGGTAGGTGTGGGGGCAGGACCCTCAAAGGGCACAACTAGACCCCAGTAACTACAATTGTACCAAGTTTGGACATGACACCTGCACTGGTTCACGAGTTATGAGCTTCACAAAAAATGGTGCAAAAAGCGCTTAGTACTTAAACGACACGAAATGTTTAGTTCCAAGCTCCGTGAGAAGAAACCAAAACCCAGCTTTCTGATTAAGAGCGTGTTCCACCCTACTTACCGTAGTTACTACCGCCACGAACCGTGGCTTTTTGGCGTCAAGGCTGGAACGCATTTTTCTATTTTCCCCAAAATATTGTGCCACGGGCTAATCCGGTCAATCAAATCACAGAGATTCGTAGTTACCACGCTTACTACGCTCCCGAGCGTGGTAAGCAAATAGTTACTTTTAGTTAGTATTTCGAGAAGGTTGGAACGGTCAGAGTAGGAACTTTTTACGATGTTGGAACGAAAATAGTAACTAGTAGTTACTATTGTTAGAAGGTTGGAACACGCTCTAATTGTAAGTTGGTTTTTGCTCAGGATGACAGTAACTCATTTTACTTGAAGCGGTAAATTTTGTATATAAGGATTTCAAGCAGTCAGTTTAGAGAGTAATTTTTTCTAACGGGTGGTGAACTGGCGGGTGGTCGAACTGGCAGTGGTAGAAACGAGGACCGACGGTGGGGAAAGACAGCCTTGTACGATAATCTCAGTTTTTCTGTTTACACGACTGCCACTACCAATAGCCACGCAACCAAGATAACGGGTGGGCAACTAACGGGTCGTAAACTGACGGGTGGTCGAACTGGCGGTAGGAGAAATCAGAACTGACGGTGGAGGGGTGACGGCCTTGTACGATAATCCAACTTTTTCTGTTCATGCCACCGCCACTTCCAACAGCATCTTTCGGCTACGGGTGGGCAACTAACGGGTGGTAGACTGACGGGTGGATGAACTGGCGGTAGAAGAAATCACAACTGACGGTGGTGGAATGACGGTCTTGTACGGTAATTTCCCGTTTTTAGTTTATGCCACTGCCACTTCAAACAGCGTTTCTCGGCTACTGGGTAGCAATTAACGGGTGTTGAACTGACGGGTGGTCGAACTGGTGGTCCTTTTAAATCAACGAAACCTACGTATACCCTTCCCTTTCTTACAAATAAATGTTCCCTGACTAAAATACTCAACGTGTAAATCTAGTCAACTTTACTATACCCCTCGCTGCACCCTACTCAACTTATCATTCTTTCCTAGCCAGTCCTGCAATATGTACATGTACACACACACATTAACCGGCTTACCGTTCTAAAGAAAAATTAATACTTACAGGGAGCGTAATACATGACCATCACATTCTTCTTGTTAGTAAAGCTGTCAAAGTTGGAATCAGTGAGGTGGTTCAATTCCTCTGTTCCTTCAAGGCCTGCCCACTCCATTTCAGGGGGTGGGGGAGGGGGTTCTTTGCCAGCATTTGGGTTCTCGGGGTCTTCCATGAACGCTATAAAGTCAGCCGCCTGTAATGAAGAAGCCGATTAGGATGTGTTTAGGATGTGGATAGCGTGTTCAACCCTACTTACCGTAGTTACTACGCATGACGTCACGGATTCTGGCTTCTTGGCGTCGAGGCTGAAACACATTATCTATTTTCAGCCAAATGTCGTACCACGGGCTAATCGGACCAATCACGTCAAAGAGATCCGTAGTTACCACGCTTACTACGCTCCCGACCGTGGTAAGCAAATAAGTACTATTAGTTACTATTTCGAGAAGGCTGGAAGAGGCTGGAGCGAAAATAGTAACTAATAATTACTACTATTGTTAGAACTCGAAGGGTCAGGCTCCTAGTCCCTTATTCGATCTCAGAAAAACAAAACTTGGTCCTAATGTACAAAACGACGCTGAAAAGATGTCAGCTAACAGCCCTCGTCAGGCTGTATCTTATCTTAACATATCTTAGCTGACATATCCGTTTGGCGTAATCTGTTATACATAATTCGGAGTCACCTTGGGCTAAAGGAGTACTAAGGCGTATTCTCGCCGTTCCCCGAGGACTCCACTTGAGGAGTCCCCTCGTTTTCGTTTGTCCCGGGGACTCACTCCCCGTATTCTCGCGAGTCCCCACGGACGGGGAATGCTCCGATTATCTTCACCATCATCAAAAAGGACTCCCTTTCAGATTCGGAGCAGATTTTTGCTCGTATTGCAGTGTAAAATTAATTATAATTAATCAGAATAAAAACAAGAGCTACGAGCTCATATGGCACTTGTTACGAGTAGGTGACGCAAAAAAGTAGATGAGTATGTCACAAAATACCACCTTCAACGGCTTCAACCCCCCTAGGTTCGGACCTAGAAATAGGATATCTAGTTTCACTCGAGTCTGAGTATTTCCGGCATTGCGTCGGATCACCTGAGGCATTTTACTTTTCTACCTTTTAAGTTTAGATCCTAGACGTGCCACACTATTTCCGGTCCCCCCCCCCCCTTCAAACTCCCCCTGCCACGGCTGAATCTGGTTCGGACACATAAATGAATAATCTAAAGCATCTTCTCTTACCGCCTATCAAGTTTCACTCGAATCCGTTCACCCGTTCAAAAGTTATGCATGCCACTAAATTCCAGATACCCCATCCCTCCACGCCCCCGCGATGGTCGGATCGGGGAAATAACTATTCTCAAGGCAGTCTGTTCGGGTCCCTGATATGCCTACCCAATTTCATCGTCCTAGTACCGAACCCGCGGGATCACCGAATCCCCCCCCCCCAAACTCCCCCCACTCTGCCCGAATCCGGTCCGGATATGTCAACTATGTATCTAGGACTTGTGCTTGCTCTTCCCACCAAGTTTCATCCCGATCCCTCCACTCTAAGGGTTTTCCAAGATTTCCGGTTCCCCCCTCTAGCTCCCCCCGGAGTCGCCGGATCCGGTCCGGATTTTAAGCGGGTCGTCTGAAACACGGGGTCTTTCCAAATATCACGTTTCATTCAGATCCGATCACTCGTTCGAAAGTTATAAATACCTCTAGATTCCGGATTTCCCTTCCCTCCACTCCCCCCACGATGCTCAGATCGGTGAACTGATTATTTCCAACTTAATCTTTTGGAGTCCCTGATATGCCTGTCAAGTTTCATCGTCCTAGGTTATGTGGAAGTGCCCGAACTAGCAAAACCTGGACAGACCGACTGACAACCCAACCGACAGACCAACGGACGGACAGAAATTGTGATCGCTATATGGCACTTGGCCGAAGGGCAAGTGCCACAAAAACCAAAAATAAAGTGGGTCCAGGCGAATTTAGTCAACTGCATATTTTTTTCGAACAAAATCCATTTTGGAAGCATTCACCGTGTTCTCGCTGTTTCTGTACGCGGAGTCCGCGTGGAATGACTCCCTCTATTCTCGCCGATCCCTTCAATTCCCCGAGGAGTCCTCGGGGAACGGTGAGAATACGCCTCTAGTGAAAATTGGACGAGATTGTGATATATAAAGTGCTCGAGATAACGGTCGCTTGGGTGGTGTGCTAAGGTTTAGGGTCTCACAAGGAAGGTCCTCTCCAGAAAAAAGAAAGTTTCAAAGAAAATCGTGTATATCTACAGTTGCGTTTATGCAAAAAATCTCAGCTCACTAGTTTTTCTGTAGTGGTATTTAAATATTCCTTGAGCCCAAGCTGACTTTGAAACATATATTCAAATAATGTACACAACGGACAATACTTCATCAGCGATATTTCGTCCCTTCTTGGCAAGGGTCCTCGTCAGGCTGTCAATCTTCAGGGTCAACGTCGGGGAAGGAAACAGACCTGTAATTACAGGTCTGTAATTACGTAAGTTGCCACCGGAGAATAGGGCTTACCTTCCTACCACCTGCGTAGTCTTTATTCGTCTTGAAATAGCTGAAGTACTTAATGGTAGGGAAATCTTGAACGCCATACATCGCGCAAACGGGGTTGTGCTGCGTGCAGTCCACAGCTGCAAAAGCTAATTTCGGGTCGTCTTTGAACTTGGCAGCGGCTGTTGCATATTCAGGCTTTGCACGCTTGCAATGTCCACACCCTGAAAAAAGACCAAAGGTTTCTATGGGATCCCAAAAATTCTATATTCGATACAGACAACTGGGTTTTGTCTTTGCCAGATCCAGTCTTCGCCAAACTCCTTGAATATAATTACTATTAAAATTTAGTAACAGATTAAGGCCAAATAGCTAATCATCTGAGAAAACAAAGTTCGGACATGGGTTCAGCATGTGTGTTTACCCCTATAACTATAAGACATATCTATTTTACGATGGGGGGGGGGGGGCTAACCAGGAAACCAAAATGGGGGTCTGGCAGTGCGTCCGATAAAATCAGTAAGGCCAGTTAAGGGCACCAACAAACTGATTTACAGAACCCATCTACGAACTCTACCTGTCCCTTGACCCAAAGAATCCTCCCACCAAGTTTCATCCAAATATCTTGTTGCCTTCGAGAGTTATCGTGCTCACAGACAGACGGACACTTGTCCGGCGAAAAAAATAAAACTAAAGAACGAATTCAGCGCATCTCCTTACCCCTATATCCAACATCTAATTCACTTCAAATGAAGATTTAACATATAAAAAATTTTCCGGTTTTTAGTCCGATTCCGGACGAACTATATGTCCGGCTAAAAACTGATTGTGATATACGAATTCAGTATCTCTTCTTACCCCTAACACGGACATCTAATTACCTGCAAATACAACTTTTGCTTTTAACAAATTTTCCGGTTTGGGTCGGATTTCGGGTGAACTACGTGTCCGCGCAGAAAATGATTTTCACATATGAGTCCAGCATGCATTCTTAGCCCAAAATCGAACATCTAATCAACTTCAGATAAAACTTTTACTTTTAACAAACTTTCCAGTTTTGGCCGGATTCCGGGCGAACTACTTGTCCGGCGAGAAAATGATTTTCATATTCGTGTTCAGAATGTCCTCTTACCCCTTAATCGACTATCTCATTAGCTGCTTAAAAATATTTGGTTGTCCCTTAATTTGAACCCCCACCACTAAATGTAGGGCTACAGAGCCCATCTACGAGCTCGACCTTTCCCTTGCCTCAAAGGATCCTCCCGCCAAGTCTCATCAAAGTATCTCATTCCCTTCGAGAGTTATCGTGATCACGGACAGACAGACAGACGGACAACTTTTGCGATGTCATATTTATTTTATTTATTTATTTTTATAACCCGCTGAAAAGACAGAATAGCGGAGTACAAACAATGAAAAAGAACACAAAACACTAAAATACACTAGAATTCACTCTAGAAGAAGGGACAAGCCGTGATGTGCGGGGAAGCTGAGATGGGACGTTGTGGACAATTTTTTACTTATGGCCGAAAGTTTCAGCGATATATCCGGAAGCTTGTAACGCGAAATCAGATGTCTGTTTTTATACCAGGGAGGTAGGAAAAGGAAGAATTTTGCATATCGGTAATAACAAGAACGGAGGGAATGAAGATCTTTTTTCTTTAAAACTGAAGAGAGGCCAGAAAGAAATAAGATAGAATGGTCAGTAAAACTGCTGTAAAGTTTACTAAGGGCTTTTTTATTGTATTTCCCACGATTAGCAACGATTTTCGAGTATGATACTTGAATCTTTCTTTTTGCATCATTAACCGATTGACCGGAACGATTTGAGGCTGTTAGTAATGTGGATGCCCAACCACCGAAGAGATGTGACAAGGGGGATAGTCTTAGTTGGGAGAATAAGCGGCTCTTGGTTAGTTGAATTGAAAGATAAGTATTCGCATTTATTAACGTTCAGAGCCAGACCGATCCGGTCGAAAGCAGCTGAAACAAAAGAAACTGACTTCTTTAATCCGGTCTTGCTTCGACTTATCAGCAGAATATCATCGGCATAAGCAATATAAGAGATATTAATGGAATTAATAATACAAGTGGTAGGTATAGAAGACAGGATGTTAGGTATAGGTATCAGTCGACTTACGTTTTGGGATCCCAAAAACGCGGACGTTTACAGCAGTTCTTTTCAACTGGAAAAATCATCGGTCAATCAGATAGATTCATAAACTTCCAATTTCGACCGTCATGCAAGGCGAGAACTAGAAATATTTTCCCGATTCAGCATGTCGTTTTGCCCCTAAGCCTACCTTCCGTTAAGTTTTCATCCAAGAACCATTTATGTCCCTTAATTTCGAGGCTAGCCCCTCTCCGTAATGCCATTTCAGCAATTTTATTTGCAACGATGCTGCAAATTAATTAATTATTCGCAATTAAAAATATTTACAGGACTAAAAGAAGTGGGTAATCGAGATTCCCCGGGTTGTTGGAATAAAGTTTTGAAGCCTTGGAAATCCAGAAAAAACACGCTTCTAAATGGTTAAACTTGAAGCACCTTAAAGGACCTATCCGACCTATAATACTAACGCAACTACTTCCATAATCACTCCATACATTTCTAAGCCTGGAGACCCCAATTTCGTACGGTACATTCTAACCCCTCTAACAAAACCACACTGATTTTCTCACTTGCCGTGTTTTGTTACCTTCGATGTGTATCAGGCTGTCGACGGTTATCTGCGAGAAGGTTTTCCATCCGAACAAGACCAAAGGTTTCGATGGGATCCCAAAAATCTAATATTTGATCCAGACAATTGGGTCTTGCTTCGCCAGACCCAGTCTTCGCCAGGCTAATCATCAGAGAAAACCAAGTTCAGATATACCTCTATAAGCTATATCTATTTTGACGATACTGACCGAAACTTCCTGCTTTACTTCTGCCAAATTATTAAATTATCCCTACAAAGAAGATCTAATGAACTTTAAATAAAACTTTGACTTAAAAAAAAATTCCGGTTAAAACCGGATTCCGGACTAGTTATATGTTCGGGTAAAAAATGATTGTCATATACAGACTCAGCGTCTCTTCTTACCCCTAAATCTGTCATCTAATCAACTTCAGATAAAACTTTCGCTTTGAACAAACTGTCCGGTTTTGGGCGGATTCCTGGCGAACTAGTTGTCCGGTGAGAAAATGGTTTTCACCATCGTGTGCAGCATGTCTTCTTACCCATAAATCGAACATTTAATCAACTTCAGATGAAACTTTTAGTTTTAACCAACTTTCCGATTTTTGCCGGAATCCGGACGAACTACTTGTCCGGCAAGAAAATGGTTTTCACCATCGTGTTCACATGTCTCATTACCCCTAAATAGAACATTTAATCAACTTCAAATGAAACTTTTACTTTTACCCAACTTTCCGGGTTTAAGTGTCCGACAAGAAAATGGTTTTCACCATCATACTCAGCATGTTTTCTTACCCGATAATCGACTATCAAATTAGTTGTTTAAAAATATTTTGTTTGTCCCTTAATTTGAAACCCCTCCCCCACCCTCAAATATAGGACTACAGAGCCCATCTTCGAACTTGACCTGCACTTTGACCCAAAGGATCCTCCCTCCAAGTTTCATCAAAGTATCTCAATCCCCTCGAGAGTTATCGTGCGGTCAGACGGACAGACAGACGGTCCCCTCGAGAGTTATCGTGCGGACAGACGGACAGACAGACGGACAACTTTTGCGATGTCATAGGTATCCTTCCACTTACGATTTGGGATCCCAAACAGGTTATGTAAATTGTTTCCCTGTTTTCGCTATAAGTCAACGGGTCTCGGAAAAGGCTTAAAACATCCAAAAACCGTGGGTTATTTGTTGAAAGCACAGCCTAGTTTTAAAGTATTTAAATATATTAAAATACTGTAAGTTGAAGAGGGTCCTTTAACAAACACAAACAGGTTTCCCAGACTCATTTATTGTTAATCTTGTGTATTTCGCATATCATGCGACTCGCCAGGGAGAGCTACATGGCTTGTATCCTGATCCAAGTACAAGTACAAGTACAAGTAATCTTGTGTATTTCTGTTTTTGTTTAAATATACAAAACTATTCAGTTATGGTTTAATGTGTTGGTATTTGTTTTTATGGCACTTGGGCTTACTCAAGTGCCATATGGCGATCGTAATGTCGTCTGTCTGTCGGTCTGTCCGCATTTTGCTAGTTTGGGCACTTCCACATGACCTAGGACGATAAAACTTGGCAGGCATATCAGGGACCCAACCGGATTAACCTGGAAATAATCACTTCCCCGATCCGACCATCAATGGGGGAGTGGCAAGATGGGAAATCCGGAAATTAGTAACATTCATAACTTTGGAAAGGATAATCGGGCGTGCATTAACCTTGACAGGTATCAAGAACAAGTGTCTTGGATGTTCATTGTCAAATTCGGATCGGATCCGATGACTGGGGGGGGGGGGGGCTGGAGGGGGACCCCCGAAATCTCTTGAAACGCTTTTTCTAGTTTTTGTCAAACCCCTACCCCTTTCTTCTCTAATCAGTTAACGGAAGCCCGTGTCATCGCCGAATTAGCACCTCTTTTAGCTCGTGAACCATTTGCGAGCTATATTGAGAATTACGCACAGGTAACGACTTTGGATGCCCTGGGAAGGGTTTTTGAATCAAGTTTTGGGTCTGTTAAAACCCCCGCTGACAGGTTGCAAAATTTAATGAATCATAGGCAGGACGAAAATGAACCGGCAACGCAGTTTTGGATGAGAATAAACCAAGAAGCTGAGAGCTAAGCAAATTATTTTAATTCATTTTAATTTCTCTAGGGGATCCCAAGCTTTCTCTAGGGGGCGATCGCCTATTTCTAGTCCATCCGTAGTCCCTTTGCATAACTTCCAATTCCTAATTAAAGGGTCAATAACAACTTTCAATTCCGGAAACATACAAAATTATAAATATAGAATTAAAACTACCTGGGTGACAAGTATGAGCGTCGGCATACTTGTCATCCAGATAGTTTTAATTCTATATTTATAATTTTGTATCTCAGATTTCAAATATGGCCCTAGGTCAACAAACAATACTGACATGTTAACTGACCGAAGACGGAGAAAGACGAAACCTACCCATTTCTAGTTTGTGTGTGATGTTAAAGGAAAGGGATATGCATGATTTTGTTACGTTAACACTTATATTTAAGAAGGGCGGAACTGTAAGCGGAAAGCAAACGAATGCATTTATTGACACAGGATCTGTTTGTGAAGAACCTTATCTTTGTCAGGAAAGTTACCCATTGATATTGTTGGTGGAGAAAATTTAATACAGTATCCAATTATGAAAAACAAAAATATACAAAGGAATCCTGTAGCTGTAAAGGTAATTTGGCTATTAAAGGACACTTAGGTCCCTAGACCTGGGAGGAATGTTTCTATCCCATGACCTATTTCGGGGAAATCCCTCATTCAACGGCCTCTCCGACTGACCACGGCCCATGATATTTCCAAGGGAAACACTACACTTCACACTAGTATAGATCTGCGCATGGATGAGTCATTCTTTCTTCACACTAGTATAGCTCTGTTCATGGATGAGTCATTCTTTGCTTAAATTCGTTCGGAGAGAGCTAGAGCAATCGAAGGTCAAAGGGGTTGGTATAGTATGTTGTTGAACCTTAAGGTAAGGTAAGGTACAATTTTAATAGCAAATATGAATAAACCTGGAGTTTCTCAAAAGCATCAGACATGCCAGTGGCATAAAAAACGACGCTTCACAAATTCTGATGGGTTTGTAAAAATCATTAATACAATTCTAGCCTAAGGCACTGTAAAGAAAAAACAAACAAACAACTATCACACATCAACACTAAATTTTAAGGACAACACGAGAATTTACAACAACAGACATATGACTAAAGAAAAAAATGAAAAATAAAAAGGTTTGCGACATGGGTCAGATCTTCCTCCGAGCACAAACGAAAATGAATCAATTAAATCAGACCGAAGAAATATAACTACTAGATAACATAAATCTTTTTAGAGCTCTTTTAAAAACTTTCCTATCTTCGGACACTCTTAACAGTTTCAGGCAATGAATTCCATACTTTTACACCTGTACTAGACCTTGTAGAAGGATAACAAATGGTAGAAAGATTGGACCGCCGTATTGTGTTATAGTCATGAAATTGACTGTTCAGGCAAAAAAGATTTTTAAAATCAGCAGGTAGTGAATCTTCTAGAAGATAACGGTAAACAAGTGTTGCAATATTCCAGTCTCTAATCTGACGGACATTTAAAATAAAAAGACGAGGCAGAATATGAGAAACTGATGAATACCTTAGTAGGGGTTGATATAGATTAGGGACTTCTACACAAGCTAGGACGATGAAACTTCGCAGGCATATCAGGGACCCGACCAGATTAACTTACAAATAATCACTTCCCCAATCCTACTTTCCCCGGATCCGGGAGTCCGGAAACTAGGAACAACGGTAGCAAAAGGGGAGCAAAAGGAAGCAAAAAGAGCGCTGCCCAAATGCGGTACCGATCCGCGGACCTCTGTGGCGTAGATCCAGTGCTCTGCCACGGCGCTACGACTTGATGTATTTAGAAGCGAATGCGGGAAGAGTTACGGTTTAAAGATTAAAGTAAGACTAAGAGCGTGTTCCATCCTACTTACTGTGGTTACTACGCATGACGTCACAAATTCTGCCTTTCTGTCGTCAAGGCTGGAACGATTTTTCTATTTTCCAGCAGAATATGATGCCACGGGCAAATCCGACCAATCACGTGACAGAGATCCGTAGTTACTACGCTTACTACACTCCCGAGCGTGGTAAGCAAATAGTTACTATTAGTTACTATTTCGAGAAGGCTGGAACGGTCAGCGTAGTAACTTTTCGAAAGGTTGGAACGGAAATAGTAACTAATAGTTACTATTGGTACGAGGGTGGAACACGCTCTAAGTGGTCAGAACGAATGCTAAATGCTAACCAGAGCAAAGAGCTATTTTGCTCTGATGCTAACTAAACTTAAACTAAACAAACCTCGTGAAACACTTCCACATATGCTAGGACAATGAAACTTGGCAGGCATATCAGGGAGCCGACCAGATTAACTTGGAAATAATCACTTTCAAGATCCGATCATAGTGGGGGGGGGGGGGATTGGAAATCCCGAAACTATTAACATGCATAATTTTGGAGAGGGTAATCGGACATGCGTGAAACTTGACATGTGTCAAAAACAAGTGTTTCGGATATTCAGTTTCAAATCCGGACCAGATTCGATACCTGTGGGGGGGGGGGGGGGGCTGGAGAGGGGCATCGGAAATTTCCTGAAACGCTTCCACATAAGCTAGGACAATAAAACTTGGAAGGCATATGTGGGAACCGACCAGGTTAACTTAGAAATAATCACTTCCCCGATCCAGCCATCGCGGGGGGAGTGGAGGGATTGGAAACCCGGAAAATAGAATCATACATAACTTTGGAACGGGTAATCGGACATGTATGAAACTTGACAAGTGTGAAGGCCAACAAACCCTTTGGGGCTTTCTTAGCAGGTGCTGTAAAATGTTTTGTATACATGTGTAAAATAAAATCTAATCTAATCTAATCTAAAGTGTCTCAGATTTTCAATTGCAAATCTGGCCCGAATCCGAGAACCGGGGGTTGGGGTAGGGGGGGGGGGGGGCGGAAATCTTTTGAAACGCTTAGGGTGGAGGGATCGAGATGGAACTTGAAGGGAAGAACGAGCATTAACCCTAGATACTTTATTGACAAAATAGGACCGGATCGTGTCGCAGTGGAGGGTGTCGGAGAGGGTTTCTTGGATTTTCGCGGTGATCACGAGTTAGGATACTTCCAGATGTACCATGACCATAGTTGCGTTTTTGCTGATACCATGGTATCTGTTACCACGGTAGCTGGATCTGCAATTAGTCGTTCTTGCAGTTATCGTGGTATCTGACACACGGTGCTCTGCAAAAACGACTATTGCCGAAATTGCACTTTTCGAAGTCATCCCAAAAGAAAAACAGATATCCAGTTACATCACTAAGTGCTAAACTTCTTTCTCACCAATCTGACAAAATTTGATGAAAGTGAGATGACTTTTGAGATACCACGACCAGTTACCACGGTCGGACCGTAGTATCTGAATATCTGATACCACGATAACTGGCCAGATACCACGATAACTGCAAAAACGACTTTAGACCGTGGTAACAGATACCATGGTATCAGCAAAAACGCAACTCATGAAATTTGACAGACATATTAGGTACTCTCCTAGGTCGACTTGAAAATAGTTCCTTCCCCGATACGGTGATGTTGGGGGGAGTGGAGGGATATGGAATCCAGCATCTAGTGACATGCATAACTTTAGAACGGGTGATCGGACGTGAATGAAACTTGACAAGTGTCAAGAGCAAGTGTCTCAGATGATTAGCTTCAAGTTCGGAACGAATCTAATAACTGGGGGGAGGGAGCTGGAGGGGTGTGCAGGAAATCTCGTAAAACGCTTAGAGTCGAGAGATCGGGATGGGACTTGGAGGAAAGAACAAGCATAAGCCGTAGAGACAATACGAGACAATACTGACAAAACAGGACAGGATCTTGTCACAGTTGGGGGAGTTTGAGAGGGTTTTCCACAATTCTGGTCATCAAGGTGGGGTACTTCCAAATGTGCTATGACCATGAAACTTGGCAGTCTGTGCTATGACCATGAAACTTGGCAGGCATCAGATTGGCTTAAAAATAGTCTCTTCCCCGACCCGATCATCGTTGTGGGGGAAACAGTTATCAGTGAGTGGAATAACAATTTCAGATTTAGTAGATCAAGCCGATTTTCTGATGAAATGAATATCGGGAGAGAGATGCAGCCTTGGCAAACCGTATCTGACAAACATGCTAACTGTTCTTACAAGTGCCATTTGAGCTTTCAGCTCTTGTTGTTTTAGTTAGCCTATTAATTATCTTGTCCTAAAAATTCTAGTGTTGATGTGTGTTAGTTGTTTGTTTGTTTTTTTCTTTATAACACCTTAGGCTAGTTTTTATTCATACTTTCACAAACAAATCAGAATTAGTGAAGCGTCGTTTTCTTATGCCACTGGCATGTCTGACGTTTTTAAGCAACATGAGGTTTATTTATATTTCTCAATAAAATTGTACCTTACCTTACTGTTCATTTATAGTATTTTAACTCTTCAGTTTCGATAGGATGAAAAAAAAAGGGTTTTATTTACTCACATGGTGCATAGAACATGACTAGCACATGCTTCTTTCTCTTCAAGAATGGTTTGAAAGTCTCCTCATCCAGGTGCACAACCTCTGAGACCTCTTCGCTCCAAGGTTTCTCGGGTGGAGGGGGTGGGGGAGGTTCCTTGGGGTCCTTCATGAATTCCAAGATCTTCCCTTCATCTCTCAAGGAAACATCGAAAGCAAACTCTCCGTTTTTAAAGTATTTAACGGTCGGGTAGCCTTTGACTTCGAACCTCTGACCAAGAGCTCCTTCCTGCGTGGCGTCAACTGCGGCAAGGATACCATCGACCTGCAACAAAAAGGATATCTGATCGAAGTATGCAAGATTTACAGTGGAGCTTTTGATGGTCGGCTCGCAGGCGAACCCCAATCCCAACAACCTAAGGGGTCACGAGTTCAAACTTAGCTCTCAGCTCAAGAAAGACGTCGGCAGGTGGAAGTTTGGAAATCGCATCGTGGAGACGTGAAACCGACTTCCGTCGCAAATCGTTGCCAGCCCATCAGTCGACACCTTCAAAAATGCACGAAGAACTTGCTGAAACCGACAAGTATCGTGTTGCAATTTTCGTAAGGTTTTGTAGAGGCTTGCGCCTTTTCTGCTATTAATAATACATAATAATATTTATGTATGATTGACGTGCTACTCGTCTATTGTTAAAAGTTTTTTGGCTGAAAAAGTCGTAAGCTTATGGCCTTCTTATTGCATTAAATTATAAGTTTTGTAGAAGCATTCTAGGTAAAGTGTATAATGCGTTCATTATTCCCCAATTCCTTGCATTAGCACCGTTTTGGTGTATTGTTACTGAGTCAGATATTGAAGACCTAATCCAAACATTCGGTTTACCTTCTCTTCGTGATCGCATGCCACGGGTTTGTTTAGATTTGAACTCGATTGCCAAGTTGCTGTTTTGGCTCGAGAAAAAAGCCACGCACAAAGTCTTCTTTTCTAGATGGCGGAATTTCCCAGGATGGATTAGCAAAGAATTATAAGACCTAACTGATAATTTTTGTATGTCTTCAGAGGTACCACACTGGTCTTGGTTTTATAATTTGTTTGTATTTGTAATAAACAGTTGGAGCATTAGATGGAAATTATTATTTTGACCCTTGGGTCCCTACGTGCCATAACAGCTGTCCGGGATTATCGGCTGAGATTGAGTCCAGACAGAGTTATTTCAAACCTCGGACATTTGGTGGTTATTTTTTAATTTGCTCATTGTTTTACGGTGTTTTTAGTGGTTTTGAACATTCATAGCGACAGTAGGGATGGTTAGCATTTTTTTTGTGGTAGAAAGACCATTTTTTGTGGCCCGCTTTAAAGCATCATGCAAGTGTTTTTCTAAGTTTGCAAAATATCTGTTGAGACTTCCGCCTAGGTCATGCAACAGCAGTATATCAAGGAAGTATGGAGTAGCCCAGCCCGTAATTGCTGTGCAGAAACGTTTACTGCGGTATAGGCAAGATCTTGATCTGACAAGCGAAATATATAGACTTTGAAATAGTTGATAATTTGTTGTTGATTACGTAGTGTTCTGTACTGTGTAGCTTTTCCTTATTTTTCCTACTCCATTTTTTGTGTATTTATAAATTATGATGGGTAATAAAATTATTAATTAATTAATTATTCCTTCGCTCCAAATTTCCCTTGGACCTTGGTTCCTCCTACAACATCCACAGGCGCTAAGGGAACCACAAACAGACGCCAGTGTCTCCTACGTGGGCAACTTTCTTCGCAGGAAACTAAGAGCAGGTTTCACCCCTCTTACAATATTAACTATTACGTACTATTTGCGTTCCAACCTCTTGGAAAGTTACTTTGCGCGCGTGCGAACTACTTAATTCGTAATTTTAAATTTTGTACTGTGCCGGTGAGAATTCTTTTAATTAAGACGTATGGCACGCAACTATACTGTCTCCCACTTTCTGATAACTATCTTGAGACGACGATGCCTAAACTAAAAGTGTGTTTTAACAATGCATTCCGTCAACTCCTTTCATACAATCGACGTTACTCTGCTAGTCAAATGTTTTTAGAAAATGAAACTGAATCTTCTGATGTTATGAGACGGAAAGCGATGGTTAGTTTTGTTGCAAAGTTAGAAGTCTCCAAAAATCCACTTTTAAAGACAATTCGTGAGATTGCAGAATGCCGTTCGGGCCATTTTTACCGCCTTTTCCGTCGACTGTGCTATTGCCCCGAGCCACCGAATGGATGACATGATTGTATATATTTAGTAAAGAATAGTCCTGTGTTAGTGTAATTTTATTATGTGATGTGTAATATCACGAATTAAATAAACTAATAATAATAATTATAATAATTTAACTGCAGTAAAAAGGCTTTCGCCTCTGTTAATTTCTCGAGACACTGTATACACTAAATTGAATTTCAGCTTGGTGACGATCCACGCCTACTTTAAACTGATTGATATTTTCGGCATTTACGACATTTTCGGGGAGATTATTCCAACATTCCACTATCCGGTTTTTGAAGCTCCATTTTCCAATGTCTTTTCGGAATTTTTCACCACGAATTTTCAAGCTGTGTCCTCTGAGACCGTTGTGATTGAAAGTGAGGACATCATCAGGCCTTATGTTATCATAGTAACTATGACAAATCTTAAAAGTTTCAATCAAATCACCTCGGAGAAATCTATAAGATAAACTGGGTAATTGTAATTTTTTAAGTCGATGTTCATAAGGCAGATGGCGAATGGCTGGCACTGTTTTTGTTGCTCGTCTCTGAACTAGCTCAATCGCGATAATGTCCTTGTTATTGAAGGGCCTCGTTGTTACGTGGCCGTATTCAATTTGTGGACGAGCAAGGGCCTTAAATAAAATAGGAAACAGGGAATTGTCCTTGAATGTGAATGTCCTTCTCATAAGATTTAAATTCTGATAGTTTTCTTGATGATGGTTTCGTACTGTGCTGAAAATTTTAAATCTGTGTCCATAACTACCCCGAGGTCACGCTCAGAGGTGGTTATCGAAATCGTCCTTCCGTCCAAGGTGTAACGATGGTCAAGGGTAGTAGGGCCAAGACGAAGGTGGTGACATTTATCGGTATTGACCTCCATGGCCCATTGAGTCATCCACTGGCAGATCTTGTCAAGGTCTTTTTGAAGAGACTCGGCATCGCTCAATCCCTTTATGCCTCTATATAGCTTAGTGATGTATAGCTAAATTGATTGATTGAAATTAACTGCGCTGACCGTCCGACCTTCTCGAAATAGTAACTAATCGCAACTCTTTGCTTACTACGCTCGGGAGTCGGGTAGCGTGGTAACTACGATCTCTGTGACGTGGTTGGTCAGATTAGCCCGCGGCAAGATATTTTAACGAAAATAGAAAAATGCGTTCCAGCCTTGACGCCAAGAAGCCAGGATGCGAGACGTCATGCGTAGTAACTACGGTAAGTAGGGTGGAACACGCTCAAATAGTCGCCAGTAGTCTCCCAAGTGGGCAACTCCTAAGATATATTTGATGTTCAAATAAGGCTGTTATGCCTCTTGCTTCGCAAAAAACTAAGAGCGCGTTCCACACTTCTTACAATAGCAACTATTAGTTTCTATTTTCATTCCGGTGTCGTGAAAAGTTACTACGCTGATCGTTCCAACCTTCTCGCAATACTACTAACAGTAACTATTTGCTTACCATGCTCGGGAGCATAGTAAGCGCGGTAACTACGATCTCTTTGGCGCAATTGGCGCGTGGCAAGATGTTTTGCCGAAAGGTAGAAAAATGCGAATCAGTAAAAGTCTGAACTTGAACTTTTTTATTGCTTTTTTGTCTGTCCTCTTCTCAGTGGCACAAGTGTGGCACCTACTCTTTCCTAATTTACTTTAAAAAATCTAAATCTCTTTACGACGTCCAATCTTAATTTCACTTTTGCCTTCAAATTTTCTACTTACTTGTTACAGTAACTAAAACTATTAAAGTTCAAAATGAACGAAAACATTACTGTAAGGTGAAAAACAAGTCTAAGCGCGAAACTCGACAATTAAACTAAACAAAGGAGCACAAACCACACCGAAAGGTACCCGTCCAACGTGGGGTACCTCTACTTTGGGGGCAAAATAAGTCTGAGTTTACTCCGGTTGGACTTGCCGGTCCGGAGTCCGGCTAAAGTGGTGTAGGCTGTTCCAAATGCTGATAACCTGTCAACGTACAAACTTTATTAAATCAGCAATAGTCAACTCGACTACAGTAGAGGTATGCGTATGTGAACGTCTGCTAATAGTGAACGATCGCCGAAGAAAAAACTAAAACCCAAACCAGGCATTTTTCACTATGAGCGTGTTCCGCCCTTCTAACGATAGTTACTATTAGTTACTGTTTCCGTTCCATCCTCACGAAAAGTTACTACGCTAGCCGTTCCAACCTTCTCGAAATAGTAACTAATAGTTACTATTTGCTTACCATGCTCGGGAGCGTGGTAAGCGTAGTAACTACGCATCTCTGCAACGTGATTGGCCGGATTCGCCCGTGGCATGATATCCTGCTGAAAAATAGAAAAATCGTTCCAGCCTTGACGGAAAAAAACCCAAAATTCGTGACGTCATGCGTGGTAACTACGGTAAGTAGGATGAAACACGCTCTATGAAGACTTGTAATAACCAATCACGATTTTGTCACTTTTTGAATATTTTGCTAATTCACGGCTGAAAGTGACTCAACTGACACCTGGTTTGCTTTTTATAATTTGAAAAGTTTGCAACGAGGAACGCGCCTTCACTGGAGAAGATGGCGGTTCAAAATTAAAGAAAGTATACTGAATTTCCACTTTAAGTTTGTGCCAGGATAACCCTGAAACAGTTGGCTATTGGCTGATATCAAGTTTGTTATTTTTCTTTTCCATTTTACTTTTTTATACGCAAGCAACAAAGCAGAGTTAGTGGAACAGTTAAAAAGTGTTTAAAGGACACCTGAACAATGAAACCATACTTGAAGACACCATGGAGAATGCATTTACAAACATGACCACGGAGAGCGTTCTTCTCCTGAGCGTGAGGTTTTCAAAACAGGGATGTTCGTCTCTGGAGGTTTGCACATGCAGACTCCAAGACAAAAAGCGCAATTCATTCAAATCTTGTACAGCGCTGGCCGGATCGTATTGGAATTTCTTCTAGATATACGTTTGGGCTTAACTGGTTAAAAAATATTCCAGAAGAAGGGTTGATTGGAGACATTTGTTCATTTCTAAAAATGTTCGGTACTGAAATAAGGACAGATGCAAAATGGAGCAAAATTCATAGCTTGGAAACACTATTTAGATTGGATTTATCGTATTTGGATGGGGTTTTCTGCAGGCAATGTTAAAGGAAGTCAGACAGATAGGGATGATACTTAGTACTCTTCACTCAGGTGTCCTTTAAATAAGCATACCTCTACTGTTCTTCGGTGACCATTTCCTCCGCACTGCCCCGGAGTCAAGTTATGACTTTGGAGGAGCTCAGGGGATGGCCCAAGATCAGTCGAAATGGAGGACTACTCATGCTGTCCTATTCGCCAGAAAGCGTGGGAGCTTTTACTGTGGTGAAATATCCACCACTGTTTTTGGGATCCCAAAACGTTAGTGGAGGGATACCTATGACATCGCATAAGTTGTCCGTCTGTGCGCGCTATAACTCTCGAAAGGAATGAGATGTTTTCATGAAACTTGGTGTGAGGATTCATTGGGTCAAGGGTAAGGTCAAGTTCGTAGATGGGCTCCGTAGCCCTACATTTAGGGGTGGAGGAGGGGGTTCAAATTAAGGGACAAACAAAATATTTTTAAACAGCCAAAGTGATAGTCGATTATGGTGTAAGAAGGCATGCCGAGCACGATAATGAAAACCATTTTCTCGCCGGACAAGTAGTTCGTCCGGAATCCGGCAAAAACCGGAATGTTAGTTAAAAGTAAAATTTTCATTTGAAGTTGATTAAATGTTCGATTTAGGGGTAAAAAAGACATGCTGAACACGGTGGTGAAAACCATATTCTCGCCGGACAACTAGTTCGCCCGGAATCCGGCCAAAACCGGTAAATTTGTTACAAGCAAAAGTTTTATTAGATGACAGATTAAGGGGTAAGAAGAGAGGCTGAGTCTGTATATGACAATAATTTTTTACCCGGACATATACTTAGGCCGGAATCCGGTTGTAACCGCATTTTTTTTTAAGTCAAACTTTTATTCAAAGTTGATTAGAGGTTCTATAAAAGGGATTTGACGCTGGATTTGTTTCTTTCTTTGTTTGCTGGACTACTAGTTTGCTCGGAATTCGGGCGAAACCGGAATCTTGACAGAAGTAAAGCAGGAAGGTCTCGGTCAGTATCGTCGAAATAGATATGGCTTATAGGCGTATATATCTGAACTTGGTTTTCTCCGATGATTAGCCTGGCGAAGACTGGATCTGGCGAAGACAAGACCCTATTGTCTGAGTCAAATATTAGATTTTTGGGATCCCATCGACACCTTTGGTCTTATTTGGAAAAGATACGATAGATCAATAAACAGAATTTTAAATTATCAAAGTTGAGATCACTGCCGCAAGCCTTTTTTCTTTTTCTCTTTTTCTTTCGATGTATGTCTGTTGTCGTAAATTCTCGTGTTGGTATTTGTGTTTGTTTTAATTATTAACTATCTTGTCCTAAAATTCTAGTGTTGATGTGTGTTAATTGTTTGTTGTTTTTTTCTTTATAGCGCCTTAGGCTAGGCTAGGATTTTATTAATAATTTTTACAAACATTAGTGAAGCGTCGTTTTCTTATCTCACTGGCATGCCTGACGCTTTTAAGCAACATGAGCTTTATTTATATTTGTCAATAAAATTGTACCCTACCTTAGCTTAAAGTCCTCCTTACCTTTGTCTCCTTCAGTTTGCTGGCAGCTGATTGGTAATCTGGCTTCATCCGCTTACAATGTCCGCACCATGGAGCGTAGAACATCACGAGTACGGAGGGGTGGCTCTGCAAATAATGACATAATAATAATATAATATAATGCAACAATAGGCCACAGGCCTCTAGAAGGTTCGTCTGCATCTTCTGCACTAATTTGCAGAGAACCTTTTTTAATTTTCTTTATTCCGATTTAATAGATCAAGCCGATTTTCTGATGAAATGAATATCGGGAGAGAGATGCAGCCTTGACAACTGCAAACCGTATCTGACAAACATGCTAACTGTTCTTACAAGTGCCATCTGAGCTTTCAGCTCTTGTTGATTTAGTTAGCCTATTATGTTGTCCTAAAAATTCTAGTGTTGATGTGTGTTATTTGTTTTTTTAGCTTCTTATTCATTTGTTCTTGCTTCAGATCGAACTAAAACAATTTGCTACATCTCCACCTCCAACTCAGTGACGTTAATACAAAATTTACCTTACAGTTTACCCTACTTTAACGTCACTTACACTTTCCGTCTTGAACCTACTATCTTTTTATACATTGTCAACTCTAAATTCAACTTTTCTTTTCAAACTTTTCATTTTTCTATTAAACATTCTCGTAAAAACTCACTCCCTCTTTCAAAAAAGAAAAGCTCCCGGTGAGGTTTGCGCTGATTCATTGGCACACTTGGCTCGACCGGAAAAGCTCTAAAAAGCTGAAGGTGCTAAACAAAACAATGGAGAAGCGCGGAGGTTTCAAAAGCTTATAATAAGATAATGTAAAACGGTATATATGAGGGTCCTTTGAGATCCCAGATGAAAGAAGAGGATAACCATGACATCATCCAGGTTGTTACTGGAATTGGAAACTGTTGGCAACTGTTTTACTGTTGAAATTTTAAATAGCCATTGACCATTTGTACGTACTTTAAAATGTATTAGTTACACTGATAAATTTGTGCATAACAGTACTCAGCAAATTTGGTTTTGTAACCGTGAAAGTGTGAGCGAATAAATTACTAGTCGATTTAAATACTATTCTATTCTATACTCTATATGACTAAGTCCAAAACACGCCAGTGATTCTCAGGAAGAAGGAGTAAACGTGTCGGTAGCGACTCAAATTCAATGACTCAAATCCTGTGTCAGCGCAGCTGTGACACTGTTTCTTCCTTTCTTCCGCAGGTACCCGGAGATTCTCCATCGGCAGGGAGAGATAGTCATCAAGAGTATTCTGTTCTACTCTGCCTCGGAAAACATAATTAAATACAGGAAATGCTGTGTCTCCAATATGTCTCCATTGTGGAATAAACGAAGAGACAAATACACAATTTGTTTGAGAGAGTCCAGCCTGAACAAGGCAACGACTGGAAGCATTCCACTCGCTGAGTGTCAATTTCATATTTGCGTTTTTGCAGATACCATGGTATCTGTTACCACGGTAAATGGATCTGCAATTAGTCGCTTTTGCAGCTACCGTGGTATCTGATATACGGTTGCTCGGCAAAAACGACAATTGCCGAAATTGCGTTTTTCGAAGTCATCCCAAAAGAAAAACTGATATTCAGTCACATCACTAAGTGCCAAACTTCTTTCCCAGCAACCTGACAAAACTGATGAAAGTGAGATGACTTTTTCAGATACCACGATCAATTACCACGGTCGGACCAGGTATCTGAATATCAGATACCACGATAACTGGCCAGATACCGCGATAACTGCAAAAACGCCTTTTGACCGTGATATCAGATACCACGATAACTGCAAAAACGACTTTAGACAGTGGTATCAGGTACCATGGTATCTGCAAAAACGCAGCTCATGAGATAATGAAAAGAGCTCGCTTAAAAGAACTGTCCAGGTACTTCCAGTTGACAGGAAGGTTAGACAGGTTTTAAGGCAAGAACGCAATTCAAAGTGGTAGAATGAGTGTTTTCATCAATTTTGTTCATAGAGTGATGTATTCATCATTTTTGTTCATACAGTGATGTTTTCATCCATCAATTGAATATTCAAAGTTATGTTTTACCATCAACTGTGAATCGGGGGACTGAGACAATGGGCCGTTTGTGGACTGGGTTTCAGCTAGATTTTCTGGCCTACCCCACACAATAATAATGACAGTAAACTGTCCGAAAGACTGAAGTTAGATAACGATCTGATATGTTCACCAAAATTGATGCAGAATTTTTCAAGGTTAACAGCGAAATCAAGTTCCAAGATGGCCTTCGTAGCCGAACAACTGGGGGTAGGGAGAAGGATACGAAAATAGGGATACGACAAGCTGGAAAGAGGTAGATATTCCTTCAGCCCAAGCTGACTGCGAATCATATTTAACGGTGCAAAACCGATAAGTCAGCTACATTTTATTAGAGCTATATTAGGACCTTCTTGGCAAGGGTCCTCTTCAGGCCCAAGCCGCTCAAGCTGGAAAATGAACTTCAAGTTGTGTAGAGGACCCTTCCCAAGAAAAGCCGAAATATAGCTCTAGTAAAATGTAGCTGACTTATCCGTTTTGCACTGTCAAAATTAAAGACGGCAGGTACAGGGGGAGAAATGGTATTGGTTTCTTCCCTGGGACGCATGGTTGGGCCAGAATCAAGCTTCCTCAACTTTTTGATGGTGCAAAACGGACATGTCAGCTGAATTTTACTGGAGCTATATTTCGGCCCTTCTTGGCAAGGGTCCTCTTCAGGCTCAAAACCGCTCAAGTTGGAAAACGAACTTGTGGGAAACACAAAACTAAAGATTCTAGCCTAGCGTTAAATATTTAACTTCGTAAATTCCTTCGTGAGTCTTGCTTGGAGTTAAAAAGGTTGCTGTGATTTCATTTTGGACACGGCTGCTATTTTTGCTGCTCGATTGGGTCGTTGGTCGGGTAGAGATTTTTCTGCATTTGGGTTGAATTTCGTTTTGTTGTAGAGAAGAGCTTGGGGTCTGAATTTCCTTTCACTGATGATGCCTTTCCATGTTTCTGGTAGTGAGTTCAGTGAGTTCCTCAACTTCACGACCTTTTCTTTTGGGGGTGGGGGGGGGGGGGGGGGTCTTACCTTGATATACTCATCGAAATTTGCCACTGTAAGATGAACAACATCACTTTCGACGTCCGACCAGGCCTCCTCCGGCTTTGGTTTCTCGATCGGCTTATCCGGATTTCGCATAAAGTTAACGATTGCGTCCTTATTATTCTCACCTTCGTAGTTTCGAGGAACCTCGCCAAACCTGAAATACACGTAAGCTAATGAGCAGCTGAGCTAACGAGACAGATTCGCCAGAAATCAATCAATCAATCAATCGTTGTAATTTGCCAGAATATTTTACAAAATAGCAGTGGCATTGTCAAGAGATCGTATTGATGATATCGTTACTGACGTCTGTAACCTAAGCGAAAGTGGACACGACCAAATTAGACGCGTAATACAACCCTCGAGGCAAAAATTACCTTGGGTACTCAGGGAGCATGCAAATGTACAGTGGCGCCATTTGAGGGGGGGGCATGGCTCCCCCTGAATTTGAAAGGGGCCCAAAATCCGAGGCTTTTTTGTTTATATTCCTTGTTTTTCACATGTTGACATAAAGGCATTACCAAACCGTAAATTTCACACTGCATCGCGAAGGTAATCTGGTAGTAATCTGGTTTTGAACCAAAATCTTTGTATTTTATCAGAAAACAGGTTAATGTTTTGAATTTTTCCCTGCGGCGCTCAGTTTCAATATAATTTGGTGTTTGTGAGATGTTTTAATATGTTAACCACATATCCAAACTCAGAAGATTTCATGAACCCAGATCTACTTCTCGAGATCGCGACAAATCTCGATAGGGTTTCGTTCGAAACCCTCAGAGGGTCTAAAGTCGCTTATTCTGTCATACGGGTAGGCCCCAAACTCCAGCTCACAGCATGCTCCAGTGAACATTTTTATTTGTGAAAGATCTTTGAACAAAGCGTGACTCTTGCATATGCTCATTATTGTATATTTGAAAACTGTTTTAATTTTACCCTAAAAAAGCAATTAAATTTTGCGTTGAGCAAAAAAAAAAATTTTGGATGGGGGCCCAAAATGGATGTTTGCCCCCCCCCTCCCCCCCCCCCGCCCCCCTGGGGCTTACCGAAATGGCGCCACTGCAAATTTACCGTCTGGTTTAAGTACAGGAGGGGTATCCAACCTCGAATTTACATGACCTCGAACTGGGTACGTAAACCTTACAAGGAAATTTCTATCCAGTCCAAAACAAGTCCTGGTTCACTCAGGGTTTCCTTCCTTACAGTTAGGACCTTTTTAGGACTTGACTAAAATTTCCTTCCAACCTTTTTAGGCCAGGTTCGAGGTTGTGTAAATTCGAGGTTGGATACCCCTCCTGTACTTCTGCACTGCGCGCGGTTCAGATGCGAACTTTGTGGGGGCTAGGGACTCATTTTGTAAGCAAAGCCCTTAAGGCACAAACGATGAATAAAGCTAAGTATCACTCCACTGGAGTACAATGAAAGAAGAGAACAAAAGAAAGAAGACGAAACACCTACTTGAAATACATCAGAGTGGGGAATCCTGTGATGTTGAACATACTTCTGATCTTATTGTTCACTGGCTTATTCACATCCATCGCAGCTATGACGGCGTCCCCTTTCAGTTCAATGGCAGCTTTCGAGTAATCTGGCTTCATGCGCTTGCAGTAGCCACACCACGGTGCATAAAACATGATGAGCATCGGCTTTTTCTCAGTCTTAAGAAGCTTCGCAAAAGCCTGTAAGGGAATCAATCATTTTACAAATGAAGAATTTATAATAATACGCAAGATTAATAAGGCCTTTTTAAGAAGGACTAGCCTGACCACACTGTCAGAAGTTTGAAAACACAAGGATGCGCAGTTTCAACAGATGATACTTGGTGTAATATTGGTAATTAATGCTGCGACCCAGTTTGTTCATTTTCGGCTCATTTGTGGCACCATTTTTCTTTTCTGTCACATCTACACTTTCCTCCTTCTTTTCTTCAGAAGTAACAGGGGCATCGACTTTCTCTTCAACCTTCTCAGCTACTTCCGGTGCCGGTGTAGCTTCCTCTGCTGCAACTGCGGCTGGTGTTGCTTCTTCAGTAACAACTGGTGCTTCTTCTGTCGAAGCTGGTGTCTCCTCTGTTGCTACTGGGGTCTCCACTGCCGGCACTTCAGCGGCAACGACTGGGGCTTCGACGGTGGTTTCAGGAACAGCGTTTGTGTCAGCCATTTTACAAGAAATCTGTTGAATTCAAAAATGTCTGGCTGTTCGTATCAGTAAATCACCAAACATATTATATGACACTTGGGATGTTATCTATTATGACTGTGCAAATGTTACGCATTGGGCGCTATGAGTAACGTTCATTGCCAAGAAAAGCCGAAAAACCGCCGAAAAGCATCTGCCGACTATCCCGATATCATGATGAAAAACAGAAAAGTCAGCAGATGTCAAGGCGTGACATTTGCAAAATCATAATAGCCAACATCCTTAATGTTATCTGTTGAAAATTAGTGTCCTTGAGTTATCTGCCAGAAAATTTCTGACTGTGTGGTCCTTTTTTTCTCTGTTTCTTTATTCGCACGTTCGCTCCGTTATCGAAAGCTCAGCGTAACCGTCCCCATTTCGTTTTTTAAACTGCACTATTTTTTACTTCTTTCTTTAGTGCACAAAAAATTCCGCCATTGTCATTATCAGTTTAATAATATTACAGAGCTAACACAGGTAAAAGCTGGACAAGGATTGTAAGCTGTGAAGCCTCCTCCGTCTTTACAACAACAATGTGACTGATTAAAAGAATACATTAAACAAGTTTAAAAACATTAAAAAAGGTTGAAAGCTTTATTTGTAAAAAGATATTTATTTGCAAAAAGCAGATATTTAAGGAAGAATCTTCAATTGTTTTTCCACCAGTTTATTTTCCAGCTTGAGCGGCTTGAGCCTGAAGAGAACCCTTGCCAAGAAGGGCCGAAATATAGCTCGAATAAAATGTAGCTGACTTATCCGTTTTGCACCGTCAAATATAAAAAAAAAGCTGATGACTAAGAAAAACTTGCTAATAGTGAACGAAATTAAAATTCAGCAGAAGAAACCGAGAAAGGAAAATGTAAATGAGCATCCAGCGCGAAAGCTTCTCGCGCAGGTGTGAAAGATACGCTGCGCAACCTATACGCAACGCAAGATAAACGCATACGCAACGACGCGTCAATGTGAAAGCGGCTGTAAGGGGGCCAGGAATCCATTTACTGGTACACAAGGATCATGGGCCTTTGGGTCAAGAAAGTAAATTATTCGCTCGAAAGTATTTTGTTTTTGCATTTTGCGATTAAGATGTGCCCTTTAAGGCGGTTAGAACTGAATTTGGAAGCAAATTGCTTGGGGCAAGATGATTATGGGCCCTTGGGGATCTTAAAAATGTTTTTCCACTTTGCGATAATATTGGCGCTTAAGTATAATTGACAGTGCAAAACGGATACGTCAGCTGAATTTTTTTAGAGCTATATTTCTGACCTTCTTGGCAAGGGTTCTCTTCAGGCTCAAAGAAAAATTCCTTTGAGCCTGAACAGGACCCTTGCCAAGAAGGGCCGAAATATAGCTCTAATAAAATTCAGCTGACGCATCGCTCTTCGCTCCGCGACCCAAGCTCTTTCCAACTCTTAAGTTTTACTTGTTTCGACGCCCTGCTCGAAAGTTTTTTGCCTCACGATCCCGGATTTCGCCTCCCTCTTCCCCCCCCCCCCCCCATGGTCGGATCGGGGAAATGACTTCTCAAGTCAATCTGGTCGGGTCCCTGATGCACCTGACAAGTTTCATCGTTCTAGCACATCTGGAAGTACTTTAGCCCGTGATAACCAGAAATCCAGAAAATTTCCGGAAATCCCCCCCCCCCCCCCATCCACACACAGTGCCCGGATCTCTCCACACTAAGCGTTTCACGTCTTTCCACTTACTAAGTTTCATTCAGATCCGATCACGCGTTCGAAAGTTACGCATGTCTCAATTTTCCGGATTCCCCCTCCCTCCACTCCCCCCACGATGGTCGAATCGGGGAGGTGACTATTTCCAAGTCAGTTTGGTCGGGTCCCTCAGATGCCTGCCAAGTTTCGTCGTCCTAGCAAATCTGGAAGTATCCTAACTCGCGACCATCCGGACCCACCAGCCGACCGACAGACAGACGACCGCCCGGTCGGAAAAGTGATCGGTATATGGCACTTGGTCGGAACGTAAGTGCCATAAAAACTAACAAAAAAAATCAATGAAATGCTATTAAAAGCATTAGCCTATTGTAAAGCAGTACCGTCTCCACTGGTAATCGTAAGCTGTAGGAAGCCATCATTACGTATCGTAAGCGGCCAGCCAGTGGGAGCACGCTAGGAGCACGGTTACGACGGCCTTAGGATTGCTAATGGAGGACCCACAATCTTTATTTATTTTATTTATTTATTTCAACTAGGATACGACCAACTAGCGTCAAACAAACGACAAAATAAGTAATAAACACTGGCATAAATATACACTACAAATAAAATAGAACAACCTTTCAACACATCAACCTGGAGAGAACCCACAATAAAGTAGGGTACCCCACGACAGCCAAATTAGCAAACTCAGCCGCATATGGGAACTCGCCGTCACCAGAAGGAGAGGATTCTCAGCGCGCAGAGTTCGTGTCTTGAGTGATGGGGCAGATGCCCACCTCACTTCACCAAAAGATAGAAGACCTTCCCCAACAAACGTACCTGACGCACTACAATTCCAAGAGAACCCATGAGTCCAAACAGATGCTACAAAGTCATAGATGATTCAAAGCACCAAGACTCCGAACTCAGTTCCATTCCGTCATTCTCCAAAAAATCCCAATGGAAACTTTACCCTCAAATCTTTTAAGTGAAAATTTATAATCTTGAATTCCAGTCTGAGAATGAATATTCTCCAAAAACTTTCTGAGGTGAACTTTGCCCTTCAAGTTTAACTGAAAAGGGCAGAGATGGGACAGTCTTGTTACCCCTCACTTATTCACTTAAAGAGGCTTGAAGACCCGATGAAAATGCGTTACTTCTTTGCTCCGCTATTCACGAATAATCAATTTTCAAATTTCCCTGTGAGATCTGTGGTACTACCTATGTCGTATGCTTGACGAAAGAGATTTGTGAAATTTGTTTGCTCAGGCACTAAGCAGTCTTCACCAAGCTCATCACCGCCCACTGAAAAGCCGCGTTTGTGTTCAGATTCAAATATTCCGCGTCATAATATAATTTGCGCTGTGGGGACAGCCGTAGATATTCTGAACCTCAGTACTAGAGCAGATAGTGGAAAATAAGACAAACTCTTAGCAGAATCCAAATAACTCAATGTATTCAACTAAATGATACAAAATAAGTTTGCTTTTCAGTTAAACTTTAAATATTTGTAGTGAAAACATATGATCCAGAATTCTTATATGATAGTGATATGAATGTGATAAGCACAGAATTGCAAATTACCTGCGGATCCGCAATGTGAACAACATCCTGTGCTGAATCATCTTCATCCCATGGTATGTCTCCCAACGGGTCCAGCAAGAAGGCAGTCATGGACGGAACAGTCATCTTTCTGTCATATTCTTTTTTGAACTCCCCATCTTTATAGTATTTCAGATGACTTGGCTCCGCCTTAGCTTTCTGATTCTTGCAAATCTTTCTAGCATCACTGAAAAACACAAACAAAAATTAAAAATAAGCTGTGCTACCAACATCAAACTTTATCAGTTAGAATAAAACCACGTTTGATGATGCTAGACGTACATGTCAGCTGCCTGCGGCACTTCTCTGCAAGAATCCTCTTCTGGCTATGGACAAAAATATGAACTTGCGAACTACTAGTTGATATCCAATAGCTTGAGCTGAAAGAATATTTACAGAATACAACCAAACTTGAATGTGCCAGTTTTCAATCAATCAATCAATCAAGTTTATTATCCAAATAGCTTACAGCTAGAAGTGGAATACAATATTTACGAAATACCCAGACCCGAAACAAATTAACTAATACACTTATAAGATACGACCAGAAATAAATGATGGGATGGAACTACGTAAAAATTGGGAAGAAGAATTAGCAGGATATGGAGAAAACTGATTGCCAGTATTCCTCTCCGGCCAACGCAGAGAAGACGGGAGGGGAGGGGGGGGGGATAAATGGGCCATCTGGGGACAACACATTATTTTTGCTCCAAAATTTTTTGAAAGAATATTTCTGCGGTCAGTTAATTTCGGAACGTCCAGTTTATTGAGAGCCTCTTCGTGTGAGATATTCTGATCACCCAGAATGACTCTCGAAGCTCTGCAGAAAGAGAAGAATGCCAAACCGGTAAAACATATTCTAAATGAGGATATGAGGTTTAAAATAACAGAGGAGGCATTTAGTATCCAAACCGAAAGATTTAAGAGTAGAGAGGTATTTAAGAAGAGGGGGGAGAACTTTGGCAGTGCAATCAGCGGTAATTAAAAAAAAGGTTCTAATCTGGGTTGTGAGGATACAGTTATAACCAAATAAGATTCACTAGCTTTTTTAAAAAATCTCCTCCTTACCCCTGTTTTCTCCAGACAGGAAAATCTCTTTGTCTCTCTGTCTTGCTAATTGAATGGATATAGTTAGGAAGCTATAATATCTAAGAGACAGGACAAACTATACTGGGATGAAGTCTTTTAACATTACAGATAGGGATATACAAGGGGATATACAAAGAGAATACTAGATAACTTATAGCCCCCCTGTAAAGTATCCTTCCTCCAATGGGACAGTAGAAACGAGTTCGGGCATGCTCCCTACAGCTACTGGAAACTGATTAAAAAGAGCCAGCTTCCCAGTTAGCAAGCCAGTTCAATTTGGGGCATAATACCAGTTCAACCAACTTTATAGTGCAATGTTGTATCCTGAACCTATGTAAGTAATGATTTACCTGTCTAGTTATTGACTTACGAACTGAGTATCACTTTCGAAAAGACTCGGTGCATCAACATCCAAAACCAGTCGTCAATATTATCATGCTTGCCAGCTACAAATAACCTCACCTACAAACACACATGCCCGTCACCAGCACACATTATCGCTTTCTCATCGGGTCTAGTCAGCCTACCACAAATCTCTGATTTCTGGACAGACTTAGTCAAACGTTGGATATATTCAAATTTCGAAACAGCCTATGCCAAACACAATTTGACCTATACCAAATGCTGGTTAGCCTACACTAAAAAGAAAAAAGTTAAATAGTTGTTTGCTGAATTTCACTTAAATCACCAATATCTTATGGGGGTTAGGGTACCAAAACTGTGCGTATATCCACTTTTGGCATAGCTTATCCAAAAATCAGGGATTTGTGGTAAACTTGGTCAAGTGTGATTGCTGGCACATTCTGTATTATAAATCAAACTAGAATAATTTACGACAACTATGAGCAGTCAGTAGGCCTAATAATCTGAACGACAGAAAAACCCTGTACCTGCTGCAGTCTATCACAGCAACTGTTGCAGTTCCTTTAACCACATCTGCCGCTTCATCAAGAACTTTGAGCAAGGTTGAAGTTTCTTTTGGATTTTTTATGAATGCAGCCAGGACACTGGTCTTGGATTTAAGTAACTTCTTGAAGTCTTTGGGATCTGTCAAACCCTGAACAAGGGCACTGCCTCCACCCTTTTTGGCACATGCTACAAGTGGCAGAAGAATCTGAAAACAATGGAAAAGTTAAAAAACCAGAACACATGCAGAACAAGATCAAATGGATCTATCCAGTCTAGTGCAGTAGAAGTATCCTTAGATGAATGTCTGCTCACAGTGAACGATCGCCAAAGAAAAAACTAAACCCATACCAGGCAACTTTTACTGCAAAATACTTGCCAAAACAGTGAATGGTCGCTGAAGCTAAAACTAAAACCCAAACCAGGCATTTTTTCCAATAAATACTTGCCAACACTGCTTTTTCCAATCACGTTTTTATCACTTTTTGATTATTTTGCTTTTACTAACAGTATTAGTTACATAACTCAACTGCCACCTGGTTTTCCTTTCACAATTTGAATACTATGCTAGGAGGAACGTATCTTCAGACAAAAAGATAGCAGACAGAACCAACAGATGTCTCAAATAGAAGAAGAAGCACATTTGTAAATTCAAAGCAAATTAATATTTAATTGAATTTTTACTTAAAGTTTATGCCAGGATAATCATGAAATAGTGGCAATTATCTGATATCAAGTTTGTTATTTTTCCGTTCCATTTGATTGTTGTATAAGCAATACAAAGACAGGGCAGTCAGTCTAGTACACTAGCCCCTTTTCAGGCATGGTGCTCAAATTTCTAGCACCATGCCTGGGTGCTAGACGTTCAAGCACTGTACCTTGGATTTCATGCATGGTGCATGGATTTCAGTATACAGTGCAAGCATGAAAAACACAGTTTCTGTCATCACAAATGAGCACCAGCTCGGACAGGGCTGAAATTACTACCATGAATTAGAGAAATCAAAGACAATCCTTATCAAATTTTTCATAACAAAAACAGCATTGCTCGGCTGATGACAGACGTGAAAACCTCATTTCCTTTTCTACATAGTCAAGGGTTTTGCATGCAAAGTTTCCTGTGCCTCAGCTTTGTCTACCTAGCAGCCAACCAGAATATTGGCTCTTGGGGCACTCTACATGGAAAATAGATAGGGTGCTGTTAGGTTTTGCATCTCCATCATCAGTCGAGCACTTTTGTTTTTGTTGTGAAAAATTTGATAAGGATTGTCTTTGATTTATCTAATTCATGGTAGAAATTTCCGCCCTGTCCGAGCTGGTGCTCAGTTGTGATGACAGAAACTGTGTTTTTCATGCATCCACTGTATACTGAAATCCATGCACCATGCATGAAACCCAAGGTACAGTGTTTGAACGTCTAGCACCCAGGCATGGTGCTAGACATTTCATCACCATGCCTGAAAAGGGGCTAGTGTACTAGACTGCAGGGCAGTGTAAAAGTTAGAGAAGTGTTCAGATAAGCATTCCTCTATTGTACCTCTCAGGAAGCTTGTGTATGAGCAACATGCAGACCTCTGCTAGGATGCCACAGAATTTTGAGCATGGTTATCAAAAAAGCGTTGAGAGGACAGGAGGGGTTGCTGAACTCAATGTTCCATAGCCTTGAATAGACCTCGAAAATGTTACTATCTACAGTAGAGGTATGCTTATGTGAACAGTTGCTAACGGTGAACGTATCATAAAGAATAAACTATAACCCAAACAGGCATTTTTTACTAAGAATAATAACCACTACTAACTCTTTTGTCACGTTTAGAATATTTTGCTAATTCACAGCTGAAAGTGACACCTGGTTTGCTTTTTATAATCTGAAAAGTTTGCCACGAGCATAGCTTGTGGGAAACTCCTTAACTTAGAAGGTCAATTAGTCTAGCATTAACCTACCAAAAACACCAGTAAGAACTTCATGCTTTCCGGAAGTTTTGATTTTGCCGCCACGTCGCCGTAAGTTGCGAGTCGGCCTTTCAGCCAGCGATTCCAAAACTGAAAATCCCTGAAAATGAAAATTTTAAGCACAGATGCCTTTAGGACTGGCCTATAGGCATTCGTTCATACTCATGCCAAGGCACACAATTTGGGCCAGAAATGCTTGTGAACAGAGCTTTAACAAGCGAAAAACGAAACTGATTTGGTAGAAAACTGGGCAAGATTTTTGATTTAAAGTTTCTCTCGAATAGATCCAAACTGGATTCAAAGCAGTATCGTCAGGGTGCGCCCTTGCAGCAGATGCCAGACATTCAGCGAAGATTTCTTTCTTCTTATCAAATCGCGGAAAAATTTCTGAATTTCTTTCTTCTTAATTCATTCAGCAGTAAATTTCTGAACAAATCGAATAGCTACTATTGCGAAAAACGACTGGGTTTTCCCGGACGGATTGTCTGCTCTTTCATCATGAAGTCAACTTTTCCCTGTGCCGAAAATACTAGCAGAAATCCGAGCCCGCGACCACCCGACACTCTTTGTCCGTCTGGAGAAATCATCCGCGATTCTAACATGTCGAAGACGCGTGCGGACGAGACGATTTGGACTGGGCCGTCTTGATTGGAATTCTATCAGGATTTTCCGCACCATCATCAAAACAATGCGGAAAGTTTAATAATAATAATGATAATAATTTAAATATTCTTTGAGCCCAAGTTGACTTTGAAACATTTATTCAAACATTGTTTACAACGGATGCGTCAGCTACGATTCTTCATCAGCGATATTTCGGCCCTTCTTGGCAAGGGTCTAATAATCTGTAAACCTGTAATGATTACAGGTTTGTTTCCTTCCCCGACGTTGACCCAGAGGATTGACAGCCTGACGAGGACCCTTGCCAAGAAGGGCTGAAATATCGCTGATGAAGAATCGTAGCTGACGCATACGTTGTAAACATTGCTTGAATAAAAGATAATAATTTATTTTTAACCCACAAATCGTGCAAGACGAAAACAGTGAAGTACAAAAGAAAGTAAGAAGACATAATTAGGGAAAACACAACAGAGTCAAACAGACGGATTAGCCCATGAGAGGGCGACAGACGCGCGTCCGCCGTTTCGGACAGTTTTCTATGGAGAACAGACAATTCCTCCGTAATATCCGGTAGCGGGTACTTAATAATATTTTAGAATTTCTTTTCCAAGGAGGGAGAAAAGCGCCTCCTAAATTTCCTTGCGCCGTCTTGTTACCATTCGGATGATCATTTCCTAATTGTGCGCCTCGGAAAAATGCTGCTAATTAACGCGTATCTCCCATGTGATAACAAATCTGTGACTGCCGCTGCCGGCAAAATCTTAGTCTCGCTCACTATGTGTGAAATTCTCACTAGTCAGTGCCAGGATCCCTCAGAGGTTCTGGTACAGAAACAACTGAAAAAGTGATATTCCGGACTGGGAAATCTAGGACAACGTCTTTTAAGAGAACGGTAAAATTGCAGAATCTGAGAGGGTGTCATAGAGAAAATATATTTAAGAGGCAAAAGAAATATGCCAATGGATCGTATAGGGAGAAACGGACTGGCATTGTCACTCTTAAACCATATTCGCGAAAATTAGGAAGTGTCTTAATTTTTTAGGTTCTGTGCAGAAAAAGTGATTGGAAACATGCCAATACTATTCAAACAACATTTTTTCAGTATGAAGGTAATTAGTCCAAAGCATGACCTTAAGTACTATCAAGTAGTTCAAATAAGTGGTCAAAAAGAGGCAGTATCTATGGGAATCGGTACTCCACACGCTATACGCGCTTCATAAAATTCCTCTCAGATTAGTTCTTTTTTGGCCGCTAGGTGCGCTATCGTAAAGAAAACCATGCACGTTACTTCTTGGTGTACGTATATCCAGGTTTGTTTTGCTATTTTCAATACCTCTTAGGCCTAACCACGTTTAAAACTGTTTAAAATGACTCTTCCCCTCTTTTTGGGATCCCAAAACGTAAGTGGAGGGATAACTAAGACATCGCAAAAGTTGTCCGTCTGTAAGCACGACAACTCTCGAAGGGAATGAGATATTTTGATGAAACTTGCTGTGAGAATTCGTTGGGTCGGCGGACCAGTCGAGTTCGTAAATGGGCTTTGTAGCCCTACATTTAGGGGTGGGGGAGGGGGTTCAAATTATGGGGCAAACAAAATATTTTGAAACAGCTAATGTGATAGTCGCTTATGGGGTAAGAAGACATGCTGAGCACGATGGTGAAAACCATTTTGTAATCGGACAAGTAGTTCGCCCAGAATCCGGCCGAAACCGGACAGTTTGTTAAAAGTAAAAGTTTTATTTGAAGTTGATTAGATGTTCGATTTACAGGTAGGAAGACTTGCTGAAGACGATGGTGAAAACCATTTTCTCGACGGACAAGTAGTTCGCCCGGAATCCGGCCAAAGCCGGAAAGTTTGTTAAAATAAAAAGTTTTATTTGGAGTTGATCAGATGTCCGATTTAGGCCCGGAATCCGGCCAAAACCGGAAAATTGTTAGAAGTTAAAGTTTTATCTCTAGCTGATTAGATAACCGATTTAGGGGTAAGAAGAGACGCTGAATCAGTGTGTGACAATCATATTTTACCCGGACATACAGTTCGATCGGAATCCGGCTGGAGTCGGAAAATTTGTTGTAAGTGAAATTTTTATTTGAAGTTGATTAGATGTTCATTATTGGGGAAAGAAGATACCCTGAGTTCGTTTTTGAGCTTTCTTTTTTCGCCGGACAAGTAGTTCTAGAGTTCGGCCGAAACCGGGAAATTGGCAGAAGTGGCAGGAACTTTTCGTCAAAACAGATATGACTTTGGGTAAACACACATGCTGAATCCATATCTGAACTTGGTTTTCTCAGATGATTAGCTATTTGGCCTTAATCTGTTTCTGAATGTTAATTGTAAGAATGCTCAAGGATTCTGGCGATGACTGGATCTGGCTAAGACAAGACCCAGTTGTCTGGATCAGATATTGAATTTTTGGGATCCCATCGAAAATTTTGGTCTTGTTCCTTTACCCAACTCTGTTCTGTCAAGCGTCATCAAGTTTGTCATTTCTGGCTTCTGACTTCAGTGCCGAGTGCTGGCTGACTTTTCAACGGGGCTAATGCGCGACTCGGTATGAAGCGAAAGCCTAACCGCTTATTCACCCATCAGATAACTTATCCCCAGATCTCACGTGTGATTGTTATTGTTCCTCTAGCGCGTCTGGCGGCAATTCGTCATCGGATTTTATGAAGGACGTGTTGTTCCCCGTTTGTCGGGGAATCCATTTGTCAGGAGTTAATGTTCCCCGACAGATCGGGGAATCCACTTGCTCAGGGCTAATCTTCCCCGCCAATTCGGGGAATTGATGTGCCCTGGGCTAAGCTTCCCCGAGTACTCGGGGAATCGAAGTGTCCAGAGCTAATGTTCCCTCATAATCAACAATCGATTTTGAGATCGGGGAATCGAAGTGTGAGGGGCTAATGTTCCCCGACATGCAAATGTCGATTTTGTTGAGGTCAGGTCGGGGAACCCAAAGGCCAGGGGCTAAGGTTCCCTCATAATCAAATAATCGATTTTGAGGTCGGGGAATCCAAGTGCCAGGGGCTGATGTTCTCCGATAAGCAATGATTGTTTTTGAGGTCGGGGAATCGAAGTGTCATTGGCTAATGTTCCCCGACATCCAAACACTGATTTTGTTAAGTTGAGGTCGGGGAATCCAATTGCCAGGGGCTGATGTTCCCCAATAAGCAATGATGATTTTTTAGGTTGGGGAATCGAAGCATCCAGAGCTAATGTTCCCGCATAGTCAAATGGCCTGGCACTTGGATTCCCCCGCCTCAACTCAGCAAAATCAGTATTTACATGTCGGGGAACATTAGCCAATGACACTTCGATTCCCCAACCTCTAAAACGATAATTGCTTATCTGGGAACATTAGCCCCTGGCACTTGGATTCCCCGACCAGAACTCAACAAAATCAGTGTTTGCATGTCAGGGAACATTAGCCCCTCACACTTCGGTTCCCCGATCTCAAAATCGATTATTTGTATGTCGGGGAACATTGTCCCTTGGCATATGGATTCCCCGACCAGAACTCAACAAAATCAATATTTGCATGTCGGGGAACATTAGCCCCTCACACTCGGTTCCTCGATTTCAAAATCGATTATTTGTATGTCGGGGAACATTAGCCCCTGCCACTTGGATTCCCCGACCAGAACTCAACAAAATCAATATGTGCATGTTGGGGAACATTAGCCCCTGGCATTTGGATTCCCCGACCTCAACTCAACAAAATCAATATTTGTATGTCGGGGAACATTAGCCCCTCACACTTCGATTCCCCGATCTCTAAATCGATTATTTGCATGTCGGGGAACATTAGCCCCTGGCATTTGGATTCCCCGACCTCAACTCAACAAAATCAATATTTGTATGTCGGGGAACATTAGCCCCTCACACTTCGATTCCCCGATCTCTAAATCGATTATTGTGTATGAGTGAACATTAGCTCTGGACACTTCGATTCCCCGAGTACTCGGGGAATCTTAGCCCAGGGCACATCAATTCCCCGACTTGGCGGGGGAGATTAGCCCTGGGCAAATGGATTCCCCGATCTGTCGGGGAAAATTAGCTCCTGACACATCGATTCCCCGACACACGGGGAACAATATCGTGTGGAGTACCGATTCCCAGATAGGGGAACGATAGAGACTGCCTGAAAAAGATGGGTCACGATAGTTAAAACGAAGCTGTTGCTACGACACATTTTCGTTTAATTCTAACAAAGTATAGTATCGACTTCGAAAAAAAATCCGGAACAAATACCCTAAAGTAATTCACACAACTTGAGTATCCTTATACATTTTGAAATCAGTAAATTGATTCGAAGGAACTTTGAGCGTGTTCCATCCTACTTACCGTAGTTACCACGCATGACGTCACAAATTCTGCCTTTTTGTCGTCAAGGCTGGCACGATTTTTTCTATTTTCCAGCGGAATATCATGCCACGGGTGAATCCGACCAATCACGTGACAGAGATTCGTGGTTACTACGCTTACCACGCTCCCGAGCGTGGTAAGCAAATAGTTACTATTTCGAGAAGGCTGGAACGGTCAGCGTAGTAACTTTTCGTGAGGTTGGAACGGATTTAGTAACTAATAGTTACTATTGGTACGAGGGTGGAACACGCTCTTTGTTTGCATTCCCTCTTAAGCATTGTCCTAATAGGTGTTGTAAGGTGTATTACGGCGTATAAAGCTTATTACAGATTCCTCTTTTCCTCGGAGCGCGCTGTGATAAGGTGAATAAAGGAAAATAGACTAGCGCTCTATTCTGGCTTATGCAGGGCCAATCAGATCGCTTGGTTGGTTCCGCCAGCGGGCCGAGGAAAGAGCAGCGTCGTCAGGGTTGCCACGGGAAGCACTAAAGTTCTACTTTGGTGGAAGCTGAAGAAACAACTTTTCTAAAAAATAACACGTTTTGTTCTGTTGCAACTGCTTACTGCTAGTTCAAGGACTTGTGCTGTCCATCCGTAGATTTAATTGCTTTTTACAATATATTGGGCGTCAAATGTACTGGTGTGCTTCAAGTAACACTAAGAGCACTTTTCTGATCTTTAGAAACTTGAAAAACTGTATGAGCTTGGTAACACTGCACGCTGCATTAATAAGAACCTCTCTGGTTCGTATTTGAACGGGCGTGTGTATTAAGACGTAAACATCGCGTATAGCGTTATTCAGCTTATTACACCTATTAGGACAATGCTTTAGCGGGTCTTGAACATGTACAGATGTAGCGCACAATTCGGCTACATTTCAATTCACATCGTGCTGCCCGCAGCTCGTCGTCAAATGGACAAACAAGTAAGGCACGTGAAACAAGTAGGAACTAGCGGATAGAACTTTTCGTCTGGCAGACGTGGAATGCCACGTGTAAAACTACCGACTGGAACTACGTCCGTTAAAGTACACATGAGCACTCGGTGGGTTCTATCTGATCTCTGTTTAGTCCAAGAAACCGGATACGTCAGCTGAATTTTATTAGAGCAATATTTCGGCCCTTCTTGGCAAGGGTCCTCTTATAAATATTCCTTCAGCCCAAGCTGACTTTGAAACGTTAATTGAATAAGGGTCCTCTTCAGGCTCATGCTGGAGAATGAAAGAATATTTACTTGACAGAAGCCTCGCCAATGAGGGCCGAAACATCGCAGATCAAATCACAGCTGACTAGTTCATTTTGAGCCATCAAATATGCAGTGAAACTCGTTAAGTCCGGAACTAAAGAGCAATTCTGGTGTTCTCACGGATTGGCTTTCCGGAATCACTTCCCACCCCCGTCACGGATTTGCTTTCCAGAACAATTTGCCATATTCCAGTTCAGCGCTTCCAAGCGGAGTAGTTTCAGTAAATCCCCCTGTACCTCACCATCTGCACTTTAGTCAGACAAAGTTGCGTTTTTGATCGAAGTTTTGTTCGCCGTTCGCTTAGCCGGTTGCTTAATTTCCGTTTTCAAACGCCGTCGAAGTTCACCGTTTGCTTAATTAGTTGCTGAGTTCGTTGCACTCCGGGCTGTCTCTGGTGTTTAGTCACCACTATCCGGTTCTTCCCTTAAAACGCGTTTTTTTGGTTCACCTGTGAGTTGATGAAAACTGGCTAACTCCTCGCTGAAGCCGGGCTCACGAGCAGGTTCTGGGTAGTCCGCACCGGTGAGATAAAATCGGACACTGGTTAGTTCAAAAACGGGTTATAAGACTAGTGAGAAGTCACCGTGGATGCAAAAACGGCTTATAAGAATAAGACCAAAGGTGTCGATGGGATCCCAAAAATCTAAGATTTGATCCAGACATTTGGGTCTTATCTTCGTCAAATCCAGTCTTCGCTAGGCTTATCATCGGAGAAAACCGAGTTCAGATATTCTATCTATCTATCTATACCTCTATAAGCCATATCTGTTTTGACGATACTGACCGAAACTTCCTGCTTTACTTCTGCCAAATTTGCGGGTTTCGCCCGAATTCCGAGCGAACTACTAGTCCAGCAAGAAAAGAAAATTCAGAAACGAATCCAGCGTATCTCCTTATCCCTATAAAGAACATCTAATCAACTTTAAATAAAACTTTGACTTAAAAAAAAGTGCATGTACAACCGGATTCCGGACTAATTATATGTCCGGCTAAAAGGATTGTCATATACAGACTCAGTGTCTCTTCTTACCCCTAAATCTATCATCTAATCAAATTCAGATAAAATTTCTGCTTTTAACATATTTTCCGGTTTTGGCCGGATTCCAGGCGAACTAGTTGTCCGGCGAGAAAATGGTTTTCACTATCGTGTTCAGCGTGTCTCCTTACCCCTAAATCAAATATTTAATCAACGTCAAATAAAACTTTAACTTTTAAAAAACTTTCCGGTTTTTGCCGGATTCCGGACGAACTACTTGTCCGGCGAGAAAATGATTTTCACCATCATGCTCAGCATGTCTTCTTACCTCTAAATTAAATATAGTCAACTACAAATGAAACTTTTTCTTTTAAACAACTTTCCGGTTTTTACCGGATTCCGGACGAACTACATGTCCAGCGAGAAAATGGTTTCCACCATAGTGTTCAGCATGTCTCCTTACCCCTAAATCAAACATTTAATCAACTTCAAATAAAACTTTTACTTTTAACAAACTTTCCGGTTTTTGCCGGATTCCGGACGAACTACTTGTCCGGCGAGAAAATTATTTTCACCATCATGCTCAGCATGTCTTCTTACCTCTAAATTACACATATAATCAACTACAAATGAAACTTTTTCTTTTAACCAACTTTCCGGTTTTTACCGGATTCCGGACGAACTACATGTCCAGCGAGAAAATGGTTTTCACCATCGTGTTCAGCATGTCTTCTTACCCTTCAATCAAACATTTAATAAACTTCAAATGAAACTTTTACTTTTAACAAACTTTCCGGTTTTTGCCGGATTCCGGACGAGCTACTTGTCAGGCAAGAAAATGGTTTTCACCATCGCGCTCAGCATGTATTCTTACCCTATAATCGACTATCTCAATAGCTTTCCAAAAATATTTTTCGTGTCCCTTTATTTGAAACCCCTCCCCCACCCTCAAATCTAGGACTACAGAGCCCATCTTCGAACTTGACCTGTACTTTGACCCAAAGGATCCTCCCACCAAGTCTCATCAAAATATCTCAATCCCTTCGAGAGTTATCGTGCGGACAGACGGACAACTTTAGCGATGTCATAGGTATCCCTCCACTTACGTTTTGGGATTCCAAAAACCGGAGACCACCGGTGAGAACTCCCGTGACAAAGAACGCAGCTAGTGTTTTTACGACTCCGGCGATCCTTGCCAGGTCGACGTTTCTTCGATGATTCAATCAAACTTCGAACTTGCTATCTCACGAAGTTCGATGGTCAGAGTTTGAAGGACAAAGAAACGACCAAAAATGGTATTTAAACAAAGACCTTTGAGGTTGAAGGTAACTTCAAACTTCGATCAAAAACGCAACTTATCTACAGGTAAGTGAGTACAAAATCTGAAATCTGTGTCCCAAATGGCGGTTTTGCATGTATTTCAGTAGTAGATAGTGAAAGTTACCCACTACCTTGTGGATCCGACTTGTTGCTATGTCTACACAGCGTTGGTTATGAGACAGTGGGGGATTAACAGAAACTAGTCCACTAGAAACTAGGCTGAACTGGAATAAGGCGAATGAGCGCCAAAACAGCTCTGGAGAGCGAAGCGAGCTTTAACCGAAGACGCAAAAACAGCCGGTGAAAAAAGTAGCGGAGCTTTCCAAATCGCCAGGACACAGGACACAAAATAGTATGAAAACAGTCGTTCCATAGGTTGCGTTCCCGAACTTAACGATCGTTAACAAATTGTTAACAGTTGTTAACTTTTTGCGTTCAACGTTTCTGATTTCGAAATTTAAGCTCCGCCCACCTATAATTTCCGTTCCAGAGCTTAATGGTTGTTAACTATTTTGTAACGATGGTCGGTGAGCATCGTTACAAAACAGTTAACAACTGTAGAACTGGGAAAAGTTAACGATCGTTAAAGCCGCAGTAGCTCCGCCCCGAAGTAAAGTTAACGATTGTTAACAATTGTTAAGTTTGGGGAACGCAACCATAAATATTTCGACGTTCCAAACACCTTTTCAGCGAGGTTCCGTTCCAAAAAAACAGACAGGCAAAACGTGCTTACTGATTCTGTTTCACTCTTCACTTTGCTTCTAAAACATCTTCAGAAACACCAACGATTTGTCAGGTGAGATCCGTTATGTTGTGTAAGTACACTGTAAAAAAAAGTCTTGCAGTATTTGCTACTGGGATTAATCTTGCCTCTAAAAAGATAATCTTATCTCTATTAATCTTATCTCAGTAGAGATAAGATTAATCCCAGTAGCAAATACTGCCGCTAACTTTAATCATTATTCGAAGAAACTTTTTACAGTGTCACCGGTTTTTGGGGTTGGGTATATCAGATGGATTTGGTAGAAATGAAGGATAGAAACGGAGTCGCGGGCATCTCCAGATTAAACCCTAACCGGAGATTCCGGCACAATTTATTAGGCGGGAGTGGGAGGGCAAGGTACGTCTTGCTGAATGGTGCCGAGTAGGGATACACACGCGAACAGCAGAGAAAAAATAATATGCTATAGCCTACTAAGGATACCCCAGGTACGATTGCAAATAGTGCGCAAAAAAACAAACAAACAATCAATACGAGCTGAAAAACGAAAGGGCAAACTCCTATACACAGCTCAGAAAGAAACTTTAGAACGAAGCAACTGCCGATTCTATTCTCTTTTTACATCTGTTCTGATCATTCCCAATTAAAGCACAGCAGAGCTCAGAAACGCTGGAAGGTCATAGAAAATGACACGAGTCTTTATTTTTTTCTTAGAAACCATGCTCTGAGGTATTTGGAAAACTATACTACACGCACTTAGTTCTGAGACTAGTGCTGATTAATCCCTATCGACTTTTCTTTTCAATGAAAGCACAAAAATTCTCCACTGAGCTCAAAAGTGTTGAGTGGCAGGAAATGGCATACGTGTTTATTTTTCTGAGAAATCTTTGAAATACTGGAAGACCATACTACACGCACTTAGTTCTAAGACTAGTGATGATTAATTCTCCAACAACTTTTCTTTTCAATGAAAGAACAAAATTCTCAACAGAGCTCAGATTATGTTGAGTGATAGGAGATGACATATGTGTTTATTTTTTCTGAGAAGTCTCTGAGGTATTTGGAAGACTACCACTCGCACTTATTCTGACAACAAGCCTCAAACATCAACCAAATTTCCGAGGAACATTGACGGGCAACACTCTTCCCAACTGCGATCAAAAGTTGCGTTTTTTGCCTTTCCTCCGTAGGTCGGTTAACCTACCTACTTGCCACTTTTGACCGTTTTTTCGTCTCGCCGGTCTGTTCGACTGAGCTCTTAAAAACGGCTTATAAGAAAAAATGGCGTCTTCCAGTCGCAGGCGCCTATCTCTCCAATGAGAATTTTGAATTTCGCGCCGTGCCAAGAGCGTAGGTCGGTTGAAGCTCATACCTCAGTCCACCGGTCGGTTAACCGACCGACGAACGGCGACGAAAAAACAGCTTATAAGGATTTAGGTCGGTTAACCGAAGAAAGAAAACGGCTTATAGAGAGAAATCTCGCAGGTCGGTTAACTGGATGACGGCCAAAAACGCAACGAATCTAAAAAATCGAGACGCTTTCTTGTAACGAGACTACCAGGAAGAAAAGCCACTTATAGGAGTCGATTCAGTACTTCGCCAACTGTAAAATCCTTCACTCTAACCGTCAGTTCACGGTTCTTGTACATTCGAGTACAGGAGGGGTATCCAACCTCCTCAAGGTTGCTAACATCTTTTTAACCTGTTAGGACCAAACTTAAAAGCATCGTCTATTGATTCTGTTGTAGGTGCACCTGGCCTTATGAATTCCACGAGTAGTGGTATTATCAGATGGCATTAACTGACCGGCTTTATGCTTTAGACCTCCGCCGTCACCTCTGGCCTTTGTGACAGCATCAAAATTAACCATACTTGTGTGACAGTATCAGAAGCTGGCCTGAATAGGCTGAAAGGATATTTCAGTGCAGTCCATCAGCTAATCAGGTCCTAACTGTCAAGCAGGAAACCTTGTACGACCTGTTTTTGACTGCACAGAAGTTTCCTTCTAAGATTTCAAGACCAAGGTCGAGGTTATATAAATTCGAGGCTGGATACCCCTTCTGTACGTATGTACGTACATTCGAGCATGTTTTCAATACGTACGTATTTTATACAGTTTGTAAAGATCCCACCAAATTTGGATGCTCCTGAATCCCAGGCCATCTACTGGAGCGGTGTCAACATTAAAACTGGTCGACCTCTGCCTCTGACTTTCACCCACACACTTACAAGCAGAAAAAGCTCGTCTAATGAAACTGAACCAAAAACTGAAACTGACCAATTTTCTAGTTTCAAGATATTCAATGTTAATGCTGCCCACAAATAACAGAATCCGGCGAATCCGGATTTTGTCCGGATCTCTCGAAGCTAAACGTGTCAGCACCGAGTCATCCTGAATCAACTCCTTTAAGCTTCAAATGGTACATTAAAGACTATATGGATACTGTGTCTACGACAAGCGTTCCGGTTGCTCGAGTTACCATCCAAAAAATAGGTTGAACGTGTGACTAAAGTCATCATGGCACATGTAAGAATACCCTTCGATTAGAATTTGTTCAACGGCCCAGCCTAAATATTCTTTGAGCCCAAGCTGACTTTGAAACATTTTTTCAAACAATGTTTACAACGGGTACGTCAGCTACGATTCTTCATCAGCGATATTTCGGCCCTTTTTGGCAAGGGTCCTCGTCAGGCTGTCAATCCTCTGGTTCAACTTCGGGGACTGCTGATTGATCGGGAAACTGATTACAGGTTTGTTTCCTTCCCCGAAGTTGAACCAGAGGATTGACAGCCTGACGAGGACCCTTGCCAAAAAGGGCCGAAATATCGCTGATGAAGAATCGTAGCTGACGTACCCGTTGTAAACATTGTTTGAATAAATGGCCCAGCCTAGCCTAGAACATGTACTATAACAATTTACTCAACACACATCAATCAGCTGCAAAATTTCACGCAACAAAAGATAATGCTCGCCAATTCTATATCAGCACATAAGTAACCCGATGAAAAATTTGTAGCCTGCGTAGTAGTATGGTAGTAGTACGAAAACGTTGCATGTAATACTATGTAATAGCAAAGAGTACCAATCATGTAGTAGTATGCAGTAGCATCCTGTCTTGCCATAGTAGCATCCAGTCTTGCTAATAGTAGCATTTATGCAAACAATGTTTACAACGGGTACGTCAGCTACGATTCTTCATCAGCGATATTTCGGCCCTTTTTGGCAAGGGTCCTCGTCAGGCTGTCAATTCTCTGGTTCAACTTAGGGGAAGGAAACAAACCTGTAATCTTCGTTTTTCATATAACCAGAGATGGTGGACTCGGACTCTGGACTCGTCTCGAGACGCCTTTTTCAAGGACTCGTATTTGTCTCGGACTCGAATTTGCTGGACTCGCAGCAGCTCTGAATGTAACAATATTGGATTGAACGCTTTTCCCTGATTTAAGAGTTGATCTTCGTAATATGGCTGTCTGATTACAGGTTTGTTTCCTTCCCCTAAGTTGAACCAGAGAATTGGCAGCCTGACGAGGACCCTTGCCAAAAAGGGCCGAAATATCGCTGATGAAGAATCGTAGCTGACGTACCCGTTGTAAACATTGTTTGAATAAATGTTTCAAAGTCAGCTTGGGCTCAAAGAATATTTATCTAATAGTAGCATATAGTAGTATGCAGTAACACGGTAGCCTTTAAGTAGAAGCATGTAGTAGCATCTTTAGTACTGCATGCAACTTTTTCGTACTACTTCATAGTACTATTTTGAGATAAATTTTTCATCGGGAAGGCACCATTACTGTCGCAGCATTCGCAGTCACGCTTAACGACTAGTTAAAGCGGTGGCCAGCACTGCAATATCATCGGACAAGAAACGGCCCAGAACTATGATACTTTCAAACAAACAAAAACATAACCAGCGCACGACGGTATCCACTGCTTCCTGGCCGAAGATTAAAAATTAAGTGTCTTTTTCTGTGTTTTATTTATTTTCTTTCATTTACTCCGCTTTTTCAAAATGGCGGGTAATAAATTACTTACCTACTTACTTACTTATAACCATGCAGATAAAGAACAGTACAGTAGAGGTATGATTCTTCGAACACCTCTAAATTTTGAACAAACAATGTTGTGTTTTTTACCTCTATAACAGTCAAATGAGAATGACAAGCCCAGCGTATCAGCTTTCATTTGACATAAAGAATTATACCAGATTCATTTAATTTTGTCTGCTGTTTCTTTTCTTTTCTTCTGTTGGGATACTTCGGACGAAAAGTAAATTTTTGTAAGAGTCAGGCTTCCAGACGAGAAAGAGACCAGGCTAAAAATGCCTCGAAGCACGGGGTGTTGAACGCCCAGAATTCCGAATATAGAATTTCTCCGCATTCCATCTAGGAAGAAGATCTTTTAGACCCGATTAGTCCCTTTTTTTTTTCTTTTTTTAAATGTTTATTTTATGATCTTGTGCATTTAATACATTATTGAAAGCTCAGTGTATTTCTTTTCCCTTTTATTTGTCTATACTGCGCTATTTTCCTCTCCTTAAGTACGTAAATAAATTTCATCATCATCATCAGAAGGTGTCATACAGGCAACATATTTGAGAGACACAACCAACAGGCAAATGTTTTGGGTAGGAAATAAAGAAAAGTTGATTGACTGCTGTGACGAGGAGGCGAAATATACTTGGAGGGAATGTTTAGGAAATATTGAAGGATATCAAAATTAGCTATCATCATTATCATATTTAACGGTGCAAAACGGATAAGTCAGCTACATTTTATTCGAGCTATATTTCGGCCCTTCTTGGCAAGGTTCCTCTTCAGGCTCAAGCCGCTCAAGAAGAGGTACTGAAGAGGACCCTTGCCAAGAAGGGCCGAAATATAGCTCGAATAAAATGTAGCTGACTTATCCGTTTTGCACCGTCAAATATGTTTCGCAGTCAGCTTGGGCTGTAGGAACATCTATCATTATTATCAGCTGATTCTGAATGAAGCTGATGCTGATGAAGCATCGTAGCTGACGTAACCGTTGTATATATTATCTGAATAAATGTTTCAAAGTCAGCTTGGGCTCAAGGAAGATCTATCATTATCATGAAAATCCGGTAAGGTTGTCGGCAGGCCAAGATGTACGGAAGTCTGGAAGGTGAAGCCTGGCTTTAGCACTACGGACGCCGTAGCTTTGCCCTTAAAGGGTGGATCAGTAACTGAGCAAAAGCAGAAACAAAACGAAGAAAAACTGAAAAAAAACCTACAGAAAGTGGTTTCAATTTATCTTTATTTTACTTAAATTACTATTTGCGCTCATTACTGTGCATTAATATTTGCTAGTTTTGAACTTCATCATATTCGTCGGCGGCGTTAGAAATCAGGTGACGCGAAAAGTAACATACCTCTACTGTAGTATAATTATTTATCAACATTCATAGATCAGCTCCGAAAATTCCCGCAACAAAAGACAGTTATCGTCCACCTGATTGCCACATATATGGAAGGTACCATTATTTTCACAGAATATACAATAAGGCTTAGCGATTAGTTAAAGTGGTGGCCACGACTGCAGTAGCGTCGGACGTAAAACTTGGCCCACAAATTTAAGGTGCGTTTTTTATCTCAAATCTCCTATTTCGCGTTTTTGACTACTGAGGTAAAGCCAATTCTCCTTTTCTTCTGTTTTTGTCAGAATCGAGAACGGGGAAAACTTCACAAGTCTGCAGAACTGAGAAGTACCTTCGATAGCCACTTCTCGATTCTCGTTCTCTCTCTGATTGGTGAACAAAAGGCGGATGTCCAATCCATATAAGAATTAGTGTTTTTGTCAAAAACAAGAAGAGCAAAACGGTAACTTGTATGAGAATCGAGGATTGAGAAGCGTGAACTGAGAATTCAGACAAAAAACGCAACTATTATCGCTTTTTCGAAAAAATCCAACAGCAGGTCACAATCACGCGGATACAGTGATGGCAGATCAAGAGACCGACTAATCGTCAATTGTGAGCACAGGAGGAGGGGGAAACATGTTTCCTTGCTTGGCTTGGCTGTGCATTTCTCGCCAAGTCTGCTTCAGTGGACTATGAAACATCTTGCTGGGAGGACCAGGGCGACTCGGTACGAACGGGGAATCACTGTCGAGATTGATGCACTCAACTTGGTTGGCAGAGGGCTTGCTCGGAGTCTGTAGCATCACGTTGCCGTGTCCTACGATTGAAATAAAGCTTTCAGCGGTTTGACTGGTTAAAGCCGAGCTGAGACCTAAAACTATTCCTTTATTTTCCTTCTCAATCACAAAAAAACAACGAAGAAGCTAACGAAAATGGGGTTTGTATAGGCCAACGAATATACAGAAATAAAAGGCGAATATTTCGGGAGGACAACCGCCTCCCTTCTTCAGCGCAGACTGTCAAGAGCTGCTTGTCAAGGTCGCTTGCCTGTGGATTGGAATTTCTTTCGGCAGTCACTCGCTAGTATCGAGCGAGAACAGTCATAATTGTTATTCGCAGGTATTGGTGAGTGGCTCGCTGTCTTTATTTTAGGCTTTCAATTCTTCCAATTTTGTTTTAATCTTCGGTTTCTTGTTGGTTTCCTGCTTTGTTTTAGTTTTCTTGGTTGTTGATCTTCATCCTCGTTTCGGCATTTTTCCTCGAAATTTTCTGTCTGCACTGAAGAAGGGAGGCGGTTGTCCTCCCGGAATATTCAATATCTTTTTAGAATCACCAGCCAGAGGTTGACGTTATGTCCGCACTTACCATTTTTGTTGGAGCAGAAGACTGCTCTTAGCAGGCAAGTTGTCCTAGTTTCCGTGACAAGTTTATCATCAGTTTCTGTTACCACAAGCCCTAAGAATCGGAATTATAATAGCTATCACAGGGCTCTGCACAGGCCAAGAGGCTACTTCCTTCTCAATAAAAATCGCCATCCCTATTCCGCCTATTTTTATTCTACTTTCAGAGCTGTGTTCGTCCTTTGGCTCTCCAGATAATGTAGCGTTTACACAGATAACAATTCCCGTCGAGTGGAAAGGAATTCTGGCCCATTTGGGATCATTTTAAGGGATCCTTTTCGTGAAGCCGACTAGACAAAAAGCGAGGAAGAGTAAAAATAAGAGCTAGAAGCAAGCCATGGCAAATACATGAAAAATAAACTCAAACAACAAAAATATCCCTTCTATAAGCACCTACCCCTTTTGGCTAGGGCTACCCTGAGGAACCTATCCAACTGTTTAATACTCATAAAACAACTATTTCCCATGATCCTACATACCCATTCTTTATCTACCCTTCCTTCATTTACTCCAAAATTTCTAACCTAAGTTCATTCAAATTTTCGCATTCACACAACAAATGTTTTAAATTCTCATCCACAAACCGGACATGAGTAAGGCACTTGCAAGGATGGTTCGGAGGATGAAATTAGGAATTTGCCAATTCGTGCTTTTTTATCATTGTAAGCAAGACCCTTGAGATAAAAATGATCAAGGTCCCTTAGAAATCACGAGAAAGTATCATCTAGTAAAAAAGTATTTTATTTTTGGTGATGATACGCACTTTAATGGCGCTAGAAATTCATCCGTGAGCACAATTCTTGAGGCAACTCATGGAGATCATTAAAATGTAGATTTGTTAAAAAGTATTTTTTGTACTTTCAGTTTAACCGAAAAGGCCTGACATAGGACAATCTAGCTACCCATCACTTATTCACTTAAATAAGCTTGTAGACCCGATGACAGTACGTTACTATGCTTCGCTTTCACGAATAATCGACGTTTGGATAGTTAACTTTCTCTGTCGGATTTGTGGTACCTCTATGCGCTTGTCCTTTTTTTTGTATGCTTGACGAAAAGATCCAAGAAAAAGAAGTGTTCACGCAGTGAACCCCTGCCGCCAGCTGATCGCTGGGCCACTGAAAAGCTGCGTTTCAAATTTTCAATTAAAATTTTCAGCGTCATAGTAGGTACTACAGAGGTACCATAAATCAGAAAGAAAAAGTTCACTCGATGAAAATCGGTTATATGAAAGCGGAGCAACCAACGAAGTAACGCATTTTCATCGGATCTTCAAGCCTATTTAAGTGAAGAAGTGATGGGTAACTAGACTGTCGTATCTCAGACCTATCTGGTTAAACTTTAAGAGCTATTGCAAGTGGTAGTTTCCTAGTTAGTTTGCACGTCCCGTGCTGCAGGGGCGTCGCAAGTGCATTTTCGTTGGGGGGGGGGAGGGGGATGCAGAGCCAAAAATGTTTCAAAAACTCTACCGAATCCTACGAACTGAGAATCCTAGCTTTAAATTATTAAAAATCAAAACATGGAGTAACACTAAATTCCACTTCTAGCTTTTAGATTAGATTAGATTAGATTATTTTATTGCTAAATTAAATAATAACCCATCCTGATAGGTAACCGCCCATGAGAAGACATAAATGCACTGGCACTGGGCGGTTACCACAAACTACTTGAACTTAACTTAAACAATAACTTAATTTCATTTCAACACTAATTAATCATTTTTTTTCCATTTAATACACAAAAGAAAAAAGAAGAAAAAAAAGAAGAAGAAAAATAAATAAAGGTAATAAAAGAAGAAATAATAACTTATACCTTCATTCTCTGAATCGTGACTCCTCACCCCTCCAACAAAATGTCTTTACTCTTTTTTTAAACTATTGTTGGTGTCCAGCCTCCTTAACATTATCTGGGAGTGAATTCCATAGCGCCCGCTTGGACAGTATATTGCCGGGCACGATCCCAGTAGCAGCTTATATTTACTATAACCAAGACAAAATTAAAACTGAGCGCCGTAGGCAAAAATTGCCTATATTCAGTTTGTTTTCTTCCTGCAAAATTTAACCGCTTCCCATATAAATTCTATCTTTTACCGTGAATTAAACACCGCAAGATCCAAAGAATTTTCAGAAATACCACAACCGACTGAAGCGACGTCCCGGCAGCAGCTTTTACCTACTGTAGGCCATCTAACACTACCCATGACCTCATAAAATGTGCGCCTCAGGCGAAATTTTTTAAGTTCGCTTTTTCCTGCCAAATTTATCTATGTCCATACATATTCTAGCTTTTAATGTCTCTCAAATCCCAGGCCCAAAACTGGTTCAAACCTCAGCTAAATGACGCGCCCTTCCGAAAATAGAGAATACTATGAAAGGCGCCGCAGGCAGGATGTTTGGAAACATTTATGATTACAGGGTCTTTTTGGGATCCACAATTACAGTAAGCACTACCGATGAAATCATAGATCATTCCTTTTGTCTGTGGCCAGTGTTTCACTTGACCTCCTGTCAATGCTTACAAATCCTATTTATGTCCAAACCTTGCCCTCAATGATTTTTTAAAAAAGAGCTAGAAGCTCATATGGCACTTGCTAGGCTGGGTCAGAGGACGAAAGTAAAAATTTGCCAATTCGTGGGTTTGTTATGATCATTTGTAAGCAAGACCCTTCAGATAAGAATGATCTTGTGCCCTTGGAAATCACGAGAATGTATGGTTCGGTAAAAGTATTTTATTGTTGCACTTGGCTGTGATGATGCGCACTTTAACGGCCTAAAGCCCTCGAGGCAAAAAAGATGATGAAGGATCATGAACATATATCGTTTGGACGAAAATATTTTTTTGACTCTCCGGTTAAGATGCACACTTTAAGAATGCTGGAAATTCATTTTTAAGCAAAACCCTTGTGGCACAATGTGCATGGGCAATGTATGTATGTATATGAAATGTATCATTTGGTCAAAAGTTTTTTTTTTCACTTTGCCGTTAAGATGCGCTTTTTAAGGGAGCTAGAAATTCATTTCACAGCAAAATCTTTGAGGCAGAAGCGCTCATGGGGATCACGAGAATGTATATTTTGCTTAAAAGTATTTTTGTACTTTGCGGTTGAGATGAGTACTTTAAGGGATGGTCGGATCTGGTAATTGACAATTTTTAAGCCAATTTTGTCAATTCTCTAATGTTCAGGTCAAGTTTCATCATCCTAGCACATCTAGAAGTACCTTAACTCGCGATCACCGGAATTCCGGATACCCCCCCCCCCCCCCTACAACTACTCCAAAGTGCCCGAATCTGGTCCGGTTCTGTCACTGGTGTATCTACGGCTTGTGCTTGTTCTTCCCACCAAGTTTCATCCCGATCACTCCAGTCTAAGCGTGTCACAGGATTTCCGATTATCCCCTCAACCATCCCCCCTCACATTAATCGGATCAGGTCCGGACTTGGTTTGGGACATTAGAGACACGGGTACTTTTCAATACTTCCCATTAAGATCCTATCAACTGTTCGAAAGTTATACATGCCCCAAGATTTTGGATTCCCCATCCCTCCACTCCCCCACGATGGTCGGATCGGGAAACTGACTATTTCTAAGCCAATCTTGTCAAGTCTCTAATGTCCAGGCCAATTTTCTTCGTCCCAGCCCATCTGGAAGTACCTTAAAACGCGATCACCGGAATCCCCCCCCCTTCCAACTCCCCCAAGGTCCGATTCGTCACTGATGTATCTAGGGCTTGTGCTTGTTCTTCTCACCAAGTTTCATCCCAATCGCCCCACTCTAAGCCTGTCGCAAGATTTCAGGCTCCCCCTCCACTCCGCCCACGGTGGTTGGATCGGGAAAGTGACTGTTTCTAAGTTAGTTTGGTCGGGTCCCTGATATGCCTGCCAAGCTTCATCGTCCTAGCACTTCTGTAAGTACCCTAACTCGATAACAGTGGACCGACCGACCGAAAAGTGATCGGTATGGCACATGAGGGAAGCTGCAAATGCCATAAAAATGCACAGAACAAAATAACGTGGAAACTACGCGCCGCAGGCAAACATTTCAAAAATTGGCATCTTTCCGCTTTCAGAAAGAATTCGGTACAAGCCCGACTGTGAAATTCAATTCTTGCAAGCTGACTGATACTCTGACAAGATCAAAACCCACCACTGACAGTACGAACTATCTGCGGCGTGTGTGGGAGCGCCCACTGGATTTTAGGACTGACGTCGATACTTGACCAAAGTTCGGAATTCCGGATAAGTCTATAGCGAATAAGCATGGACTAGTATTCGGGATTCGGTAAAATGTCGTCGAAATCGGACCGAAGTAGGAGTTCGTGGTAGCTACCGAATCTTGTCAGTTATACCGAATAAATTACGAAATCCCAGTTATTATAACGAATAATTTTGGGCCGGTAGCCTATTCGGGATTCTGTATAACTACCGAGGAATATTCAGATTCGGTATAGTTTCGTCGAAGCTGGACCTGTGGTCGAGATTCGTGGTAACTACCGAATCCTGACAATTATACCGAACAAATTACCGAATCTCAATAATGATACCGAATAATTTTGGACCAATAGCCTATTCGGGATTCTGTATAACTACCGAATCTCCATAAATATACCGAATTGTTCTGGCATTGAAAAATTACCGAATAATTTCAGTAAATTCTTTCACCCTATTCGTGATAACTACCGAATCCTGGCAATTATACCGAATCCCAATTACTATACCGAATATATTTGTACCGATAGCCTATTCGGGATTCTGTATAACTACCGAATCACCGTAAATATTTGGCAGAAGTCGTTTGGTATTTTTGATTTTTGTCCATGTGATTTTCGCACTTGTTGCCACGTTCGTTCTTTTTTGTCTTCTTCTTTTTTCCCTGTTTTTTTTTTTGTTTTTGTTTGTGATATGGTAATTTTTTACTGGAGTAAAATCAATTGATTGATTGATACCGAATAGTTCTGATATCGAAACACAACCGAAAATTTAATACAAATTTTGGGCCTCCGGCATTTCTTTTTTTTTTACCGAATCTCAAAAAGTTGGAGGGGGGTGCTGCCCCCTCCCCCTTTGCAACGCCCCTGGGCACGCTAGTTAATCAGATATGTATTTAACCAGCGGGCAAAAATTTTGGCGAGAAAACAGAAGAGTTTTTTTTGTTTTGCGCAGAAGTTTCATGCGACGGACCCCACCCCACCCCTACTAATCCCTTCAGCCAAACTAAAGGTAAGGTAAGGTACTAAATGGTAAGGACCCATAACCTTGGTTTACCGTAGTTCTATAGTGGCGTGTTTAGGGGAAGGGGCACATAAAATGCCAAGAGGGGTGAAATGCAGTCAACGAAGAAACAGTACTATCATACAACTTTCATTCTTTTTATTTCCATTTAAGAGACAACTCGGGCCATGTCTGGACTGTTTATTTGTAGTCTCCAGCAAGGGCGTCATTTGGATGGCTGCCCCCTGGCTTTCCATGGGGTCCAGAGCTACCCATGAAAAAACACTGTAAAAACCTAGTGGGCGAGGCACAAAACAGAATACATTTTAGTTGCGTTTTTGCAGATACCATGGTATCTGATACCACGGTCTAAAGTCGTTTTCGCAGTTACCGTGGTATCTGATACCAGGGTAAAAAAGCGCTTTCTGGAGTGGTCGTGGTATCTGAAAAGTCATCTCACTTTCATCAAACTTTGTCAAATTGGTGGGAAAGTAGTTTGGCACTTAGTGATGTAACTGGATATCAGTTTTTCGTTTGGGATGATGGATAGATAGATAAATCTTTTTATTCGCCAAATCACGCCAAATTTGTTTGGTATAGTCATGGATATAAATGAACACACACATAATAGGCCTACGCATATACGGCTACAACGGTCATAAATAACATGATAAATTTAAACTAGCAGCTCAGCTTATGCTTCGTTATACAACTTTAAAAATGAAGGGACAAAACTCTTTGCAAGCCTCTGGTGGGCACATTTAATCGGCAGCAGCTTTTCAACCGTAGTAGCTACCTTGCGGGGGAGCCTTTTTGACAGCTTTTCAGAAGGAAAATATTTTTGTGGATCGGGTGATTCAGAGATTTGACACCAAACTCCATGCAGAGTTTCAGCCTTCGTACATGTAAGGAGGTGATTTCGAATTTATGTAGTAACTCTTCATAGGACCTCTCGGCCACCTTTGACGCCATAATTAGAGCTCTTTTTTTAATCTTCTCAATTCTAGCGGTCTGTTCGACCGTGAGGCCAAAATGCCAAACAGGGGAAATTTGGTCGGATAAATGAAATATAAATTCGGAACAAGTGTTTAGTGGGGGCCCCATGCCGGGACATGAGCTTAAGCATCTGAAGTCCGGCATTCCCCCGCTTTATCGTGCTGGTCGTCTGTGCTTCCCATGACTTCGAAAAGTGCAGTTTAGGCAATAGTCGTTTCTGCAGAGCAGTCGTGTATCAGAAACCACGGTAACTGCAAAAACGGCTAATTGCAGATCCAGTCACCATGGTATCAAATACCATGGCATCTGCAAAAACGCAACTTTTATTTCATAAGGGTTTGTGAAAGTATTGTTCAATTTCCGTTCATATGTTTTAAGTCACTTAAGTATTTTCGGTCTCACCTTTGGAAGGTCTAAATTAAAAATGCGAGGGGAACCGGAACAACACCGCTAGCCTCCCCCCTTGGGTTTCCGCGCAATGACGCCTCTGGTATCCAGGTTGAGAAATGAAACAGAGCAAAGACATAAGGGACTGAGCCCAGTTTATCAAAATACTACCTACCCTCCTTGGAATTCAGGAGCACCCAGCTGGAATCTGGATTCAGCCCAATTCTCGAACAGAGATCTGGAAGTTCTGGAGCCTGAAATGGAGTCGAGTAGGTCTTGTCGTTTAGAGCAGAGGTTCCCAACCGGTGGTACGCGTACCCCAGGGGGTACGAGACCCTCGCAAGGGGCACGCGAAGGTCCCGAAATCAAGTTTAATATGTCGCATCAATCGTTTTTGAGTCTTCTGACTCAGTTCAGGTTCAGGTTCGTTTATTATTTCATTAATTGTACACAGGTAAATTAACAAATACTCCTTCGGCAGAGGGCAAAGCACGAGTGGCACGGGAGTGAATTATCTTCCTCAAGATCAGATACCCCATCGTACGTAATTCAGTAACACAGTTATCCCTTGCCATTGATGACAATGATTATCGTCTTTTTGACGTTCAGATTGTGGTAAAAAATCATAAAACACCGATTAGCCAAAAAAGTGGTATGCAACATTTTTGAACCTTGATTAGGGGTACGCGGTACGGAAAAGGTTGGGAACCACTGGTTTAGAGGACTGATCCTAGTATAACCAAATACCACTTACCCTCCTTTGGATACAGGGGTACCCAGCTGGTATCAGACTTCAGTTCAATTTCCGAACAGATCTCTGGAAGGCCAACCGACGTCAAAACAATGGAGAAGTACTCGTCGATAAACAGATCCTTAACTTTTGTCGGCCTGTCGCACACAGGGCAGAGCCACCTAGGCTGGGAATAGTTGATCTGAAGAAAAGACGTCAGATCGAAGCACTGAATGTGAGAACAGGTGGATGGTCGACAGGGGAGAGCGATGCGTGTTTTGGTGAGTGGGCAGGCTACGGAGACACGAAGGGAAGTGGTGCAGACATCGGCGTCATCCTGGAAGATAGAGAAAATGCTGAAAAAATATCAGCCTGATATCCGTTTTCGTTGAGGTGGGTCCGGAAGCTGAAGCGAGTAAAAATATCTGCAAGTCCTGAATACACCAGCCCTACGAGATATCCCCCCCCCCAAGATTTTTCAGCGGCGAGAGTGAGGCCTGAGAGGGTGGTTGCCCAGCCAATACCCAAACACGCAACGACTCGTTACCTGGGAGGTTTTGTTCCCGCCTTCTTCAACCTTTTAACTCGCATCGATAACTGTAGGACACAGATTTGAATATTTTGTGTTACGTTTGACAAGTTTTGATATATCTAACTAGCGTTGATTTTTTTTTTTGAACTGATATTTCAAAATTAGATTAATATGGGGGAGAACCACCAAATCCGCTTGACCGTTGTATCGGTTTTAAGAAAATATGAACTGAACTGTATTGAAAAAAAAAACACACTGATTTATATATTTCTATAATAACAGCTTACTCTCTAGTGAGAAATACAAACCCATTGCTCCCATCTGGCGCCCTAAGTAATAGTCGGACCCGGGCGGTGCAATAAGCTCGTGCCCGTCGAAACCAGAACGAACAGATTCGCAAACTCATTTGTGCCATTATTTATTGAATGTTACAATAAAGAAATATAGTCCTGTGCAGTGGGAATAGGGTACTTTAGCGTCCAAACCCGTTACGGCAGGCTTTTTTTTTAATATAATTTTTACTAAATACAGTTTCAAAGCAAATACAAAAATTCACTCACTCTTAAGATAAAGTTTAATTGCCGTATACTATCTTTCCGGATAAATGGACAGCTTGTACAACTAAACAGATAAATAAGTAAACATAGAATTATGATTACACAGTCATATTCAGTGGCAGTTTCACTGCAATTAGTCACTCTCTGTTTACATGTTCATGTGGTGTACAAAATGGCAGTGTCTATCGTTCCCCTATCTGGGAATCTATGCTCCACACGCTATTGTTCCCCGTTTGTCGGGGAATCCATCTGTCAGGAGCTAATGTTCCCCGACAGATCGGGGAATCTACTTGCCCAGGGCTAATCTTCTCCGCCAAGTCGGGGAATCGATGTGCCCTGGGCTAACATTCCCCGAGTAATCGGGGAATCGAAGTGCCCAGAGCTAATGTTCCCTCATAATCGATAATCGATAAAATAATCGATTTAGAGATCGGGGAATCGAAGTGTGAGGGGCTAATGTTCCCCGACAGGCAAATACTGATTTTGTTGAATTGTGGTCGGGGAATCCAAGTGCCAGGGGCTAATGTTCCCCGACATGAAACTAATTGATTTTGAGGTCGGGTAACCGAAGTGTGAGGGGCTAATGTTCCCCGACATGCAAAATAAATATTGATTTTGTTGAGCTGAGGTCGGGGAATCCAAATGCCAGGGGCTAATGTTCCCCGATAAGCAATTATGGTTTCTGAGGTCGGGGAATCGAAGTGTGAGGGGCTAATGTTTCCCGACATGCAATTTTTTATTTTGTTGAGTTGAGGTCGGGGAATCCAATTGCCAGGGGCTAATATTCCCTAATAATAAAATAATCAATTTTGAGATCGGGAAATCGAAGTGTAAGGGGCTAACGTTTCCAGACATGCAAATATTGATTTGTTGATTTGAGGTCGGGGAATCCAATTGCCAGGGGCTAATGTTCCCCGATAAGCAATGATGGTTTTTGACGTCGGGGAATCGAGGCATCGAGAGCTATTGTTCTCGCATAATCAAATGGCATGGCACTTGGATTCCCAAAACCTCAACTCAGCAAAGTCAGTGTTTGCATGTCGGGGAACATTAGCCAATGACACTTCGATTCCCCGACTTCAAAAACCATAATTGCTTATCGGGGAACATTAGCCCCTGGCACATGGGTTCCCCGACCTCAAAATCGATTATTTGGTTAGGAGGGAACATTAGCCCCTCACACTTCGATTCCCCGATATCAAAATCGATTATTTGGCTATGAGGGAACATTAGCCCCTGAAAATTGGATTCCCCGACCTCAGCTCAACAAAATCAATATTTGCATGTCGGGGAACATTAGCCTCTCACACTTCGATTCCCCGACCTCAAAATTCATTAGTTGATTATGAGGGAACATTAGCTCTGGGCACTTCGATTCCCCGACCTCAAAAGTCATTATTGCTTATCGGGGAACATTAGCCCCTGGCACTTGGATTCCCCGACCACAACTAAACAAAATCGATATTTGCATGCCGGGGAACATTAGCCCTGGCATTTGGATTCCCCGACCTCAACTCAACAAAATCAATATTTGCATGTCGGGGAATATTAGCCCCTCCCACTTCGGTTCCCCGATCTCAAAGTCAATTATTTCATGTCGGGGAGCATTAGCCCCTGGCACTTGGATTCCCCGACCACAACTAAACAAAATCGATATTTGCATGCCGGGGAACATTAGCCCTGGCATTTGGATTCCCCGACCTCAACTCAACAAAATCAATATTTGCATGTCGGGGAACATTAGCCCCTCCCACTTCGGTTTCCCGATCTCAAAATCAATTATTCTCATGTCGGGGAACAGGCCCGTATCCAGGAATTTATTTCGGGGGGGGGGGGGGGGGGGGGGGGTCGCCTTTCGGGTTTTTTTTTGCCTGCGGGTCGGACAAAAAAGTACAAAAAAGACATAGATCAGAGGGAAGAGCCTGTAAAAATGATGATTTTTGTATGTTTCGGGGGGGGGGGGGGGGTCAACCCCCTAACCCCCCCCCCCCCCCCCGCCTGGATACGGCCTTGTCGGGGAACATAAGCCCCTGGCATTTGGATTCCCCGACCTCAACTCAACAAAATCAATATTTGCATGTCGGGGAACATTAGCCCCTCACACTTCGATTCCCCGATCTCTAAATCGATTATTTGATTATGAGGGAACATTAGCTCTGGGCACTTCGACTCCCCGACTTGGCGGGGAAGATTAGCCCTGGGCAAGTAGATTCCCCGATCTGTCGGGGAACATTAGCTCCTGACAGATCGCTTCCCCGACAAACGGGGAACAATAGCGTGTGGAGTACCGATTCCCAGATAGGGGAACGATAGACACTGCCCTATACGTCCTTCATAAAATCCGATGACGAGTTGCCACCAGACGCGATAGAGGGACAATAACAATCACACGTGAGATCTGGGGATAAGTTATCTGACGGGTGAATAAGTGATTAGGCTTTCGCTTCATTTCGAGTCGCGCATCAGCCCCGTGGAAAAGTCAGCCAGCACTCAGCACTGAAGTCGGAAGCCAGAAATGGCAAACTTGATGACGGTTGACAGAACAGAGTTGGGTAAAGCAAAAAGAGGGGAAGAGGCATTTTAAACAGTTTTAAACATGGTTAGGCCTAAGAGGAACTGAAAATAGCAAAACAAACCTGGATAAACGTACACCAAGAAGCAACGTGTCATTGTTTTCTGTACGATAGCGCACCTAGCGGCCAAAAAAGAACTAATATGAGAGGAATTTTATGAGGGGCGTATTCTTAGGGCTTGTGGTAACGGATACTGCCGATAAACGTGTCACGGAAACTTTGACAACGTGACTGCTAAGAGCAATCTTCAGCTCGCACAAAAATGGTATGTGCGGACATAACTTCAACCTCTGGCTGGGGATTCTAAAAAGATATTGGCAGATGGGAAAGACGTAGACAGATACAGACAGAGTGACGGACGTCAAGACATCTCACTCCGGAGAGGGGAAGAGCGGACGGACAATATCTAGGATACCCTAGCTAGCTCTTATTATCATCCGAGACCCCAAAAAGAGGTTCTGGTCATATCTGATCCTTATCCATGTGCGACGTGTGGTAGCATGGATGAGAATTTAAAATACTTATTGTGTGAATGCGAAAGTCTGAGTGAATGTAATGGGGAATAACTGTTTTGGAAATATAAAACAGCTGGTGAGGTTCCTCAGGGTAGCCCTAGCCCATAGGGATAGGTGCCTAACGGAGTTAATATTTTTTGTGCGTTGTTTTTTTTTGTTTTTTTTCCTGTATATATTTGCCATGGCCGTTGGCTCTTAGCGCAAATAAAATCTTATCTTATCTTATCTTATACTTTCAATGTTCACCTGCGTCGACTTTGATAGTATTCGTTCTCTAAAGGAAGGATGTGACAATTAGATGGGGCTTTTGATTTGAGATTTTGTGGGTTGGATCACAATTCACTATGGGAAGAATATGGACTAGAATTTCTATGGGAAACAGAAGACCAAGAAACAAGACCAAAGGTGTCGATGGGATCTCAAAAATCTAATATTTGATTCAGGCAATCGGGTCTTGTCTTCGCCAGATCCAGTCTTTGCCAGGCTAATCATCAGAGAAAACCAAGTTCAGATATACCTATAAGCCATATCTATTTTGACGATACTGACCGAGACTTCCTGCTTTACTTCTGCCAAGTTTCCGGTTTCGCCCGAATTCCGACGAACTACTAGTCCAGCAAAAAAAGAAAATTCAGAAACAAATCCTGCGTCTCTCCTTATCCCTATAAAGAACATCTAATCAACTTTGAATAAAAGTTTGACTAAAAAAAAAAAATCCGGTTAAAACCGGTTCCGGACTAATTGTATGTCCGGGTAAAAAATGATTAAATACAGACTCAGCCTCTGTTCTTACCCCTTAACCTGTCATCTAATTGAACTTTTGCTTTTAACCAATTTCCCGGTTTTGGCCGGATTCCGGACGAACTAGTTGTCCGGCGAGAAAATTGTTTTCACCATCGTGTTCAGCATGTCTTTTTACCCCTAAATCGAACATTTAATCAACTTCAAATGAAACTTCTACTTTTAACCAACTTTCTGGGTTTCGCCGGATTCCGGACGAACTACTTGTTCGGAGAGAAAATGATTTTCACCATCGTGTTCAGCGTGTCTTCTTACCCCTCAATCGACCGTTTAATCTACTTCAAATAAAACTTTTACTTTTAACCAACTTTCCGGTTTTTGCCGGATTCCGGACGAACTACTTTTCCGGCGACAAAATGGTTTTCACTATCGTGCTCAGCATGCCGTCTTACCCCATATCGACTATCACATTAGCTGTTTAAAAATATTTTGTTTGTCCCTTAATTTGAACCCCCACCCCTAAATGTAGAGCTGCATAGCCCATCTACGAACTTGACCTTACCCTTGACCCAATGAATCCTAAAACCAAGTTTCATCAAGATATCTCATTCCCTTCGAGAATTATCGTGCTCACAGACAGACGGACAGACGGACAATTTTGCGATGTCATAGGTATCCCTCCACTTACGTTTTGGGATCCCAAAAAGGCGAATCTAAAAAATGTCGCCACAGCGCTCAGGTCGATTTTTATTGGGCATAGTATTCAGAAGCTGGTGATGGGGCTTCACTCCTTCCAGCGAAAGCTGTATGACGGGACATCTGGCACTTTTGTTGTTATGGATGACCTTATGTTAAAGTTTAACCGAAAAGGGCTGAGATAGGACAATTTAGTTACCCATCACTGATTCGCTTAAAGATGCTTGAATACCCGATGAAAATACGAAATTGTGCGTTGTGATGACGGCCGCCGTAGATATTCTGAACGTCAAACTAGTGAAAAAAAAAATCACTTAACACAATCCAAGTAATGCGGCGTATGGAGTTATGATTCTTGGAATTCGTACAAAATGTTTCGCCTGTGGTGCTGTATTTCGTGTCAATTGTTTATAATCGGTATAACTCTTGAGCCTTAATGCGCCTCAGCGAGTATTTTTTTTTATCCTTTTTTAGGTCGTACCCCCCCCCCCCTCCTCCCGAGTAGGCTACTTTAATCCGCAACTATATTTCTAACAATGCATAAAACGGATACGTCAGCTACGGCGAATACTACGGGGACGCCCCTCCCCCTTCCAGTGTTTCCGGCCAGTCGGTAAAAAATAGAGGAGTTGGCGCGTAGCGCCAAGATTTTTCGTAAAAGCAGTCGATTTGTTTTCCTTGGAAATAGTCGATTTTCCTTCAAAACAGTCGGTTCTTCGTAAAATAGTTGACTTTTTCTTAAAATCTGTAAGTTTGTCCCAAAATCAGTCGATTTTTGGGATCCCAAAACGTAAGTGGAGGGATATCTATGACATCGCAAAATTGTCCGTCTGTCTGTGAGCACGATAACTCTCGAAGGGAATGAGATATTTTGATGAAACTTGATGTAAGGGCTCTTTGGGTCAAGGGTAAGGTCAAGTTCGTAGACGGGCTTTGTAGCCCTATTTTTAGGGGTAGGGGAGGGGGTTCAAATTAAGGGACAAACAAAATATTTTTAAACAGCTAATGTGATAGCCGATTATGGGGTAAAAAGACATGCTGAACAAGGTGGTGAAAACCATTTTCTCGCCGGACAAGTAGTTCGTCCGGAATCCGGCAAAAAACGGAAAGTTGGTAAAAAATAAATGTTTCATTTGAAGTTGATTAAATGTTCGATTTACGGGTAAGAACACATGCTGAACACTTATGTGAAAATCATTTTTTAACCGGACGACTAGTTCGCCTGGAATCCGGCCGAAACCTGAAAATTTGTTAAAAGCAAAAAAGTGTTATTTGAAGCTGATTAGGTGACAGACTTAGGGGTAAGAAGAGACGCTGAGACTGTATATGACAATAATTTTTACTCGGACATATAATTCGTCCGGAATCCGGTTGTTACCGGAATTTTTTCGTAAGTTAAAGTTTTATTATAAGTTGATTCTCAAGAGATAAGGCTATACGCTGAAAATTAGTTCGCTCGGAACTGGCCGAAACCGAAACTTGTCAAAACGGCCGAAAATCTGGCAGAAGTAAAGCAGGAAGTTTCGGTCAGTGTCGTCAAAATAGATATGGCTTATAGAGGTATTTATTTATTTATCACCCGTCATTTCAAACAGAAAAAGGACGGAGTACAAAAACGAAAAGAAAACCAAAACAAAAGCAAAACGTAACACTTTCATAGGAAACACACACAAATCGACAATTACAAAATGAGACTCTCTGACTGACTAAAAACTGAACACGATTAAATACATACAATTAAACTCTGAGAATTTTGCTCCACGGGTGGGACTGGACTTTTAGTTGTACTTGCTAATCAGGTTAGAGATAGCAAGCTCTGGGTCTCTTATATTATATATTTTCGTCATTTGGGTATTTCTTGTCCAAGGGGGGAGCCGAAGTAAGTAAGCTATTTGGTATATCTGAACTTGGTTTTCTCTGATGATGAGGGGAGTCACTATGGGGGGGGGGACCCCCCAAGGTCTTGAGAAAGTACTTTCGTCGGGCGAAGCTATGCTTTTGTCAAGCTTTGGTAGTCTCGTCGGCACATCGGGTTCTTTTTATACGCAAGAAATGAAATCATGTAAACATTTGTCGCGCAAAACACTGAAGAAATTGAATTCTGCATTCTTTTGTCGGGCGTCGGTATTCTCGTCTGCACATCGGGTTCTTTTTATACATAAAGAATCCAGGAATAAAATTTTGTATGCTTTTGTCAGGCGTCGGTCGTCTCGTCGGCACATCGGGTTCTTTTTATAGGTTACGCAAGAAATGAAATCCTGCAAACATTTGTCGGGCAAAACACTGAAGAAATCGAATTCTGCAATCTTTTGTCGTGCCTCGGTATTCTCGTCGGCACATCGGGTTCTTTTATACATAAAGAATCCAGAAGAAATAAAATTTTGTATGCTTTTGTCAGTCGTCGGTCGTCTCGTCGGCACATCGGGTCCTTTTTATACGCAAGAAATGAAATCATGCATACATTTATCGGCCAAAACACTGAAGAAATCGAATTCTGCATGCTTTTGTCGTGCCTCGGTATTCTGGTCGGTACATCGGCTTCTATTTACATGTAAAAAATAAAGTTCTTTATAGTCTTGTCGGGCAAAACACAGAAGAAATCGAATTCTGAATGCTTTTGTCGGGTGTAGGTATTCTTGTCGGCACACTGGTCTTTTTATACATAAGAAATCAAATTCTGCAAACATTTGTCGGGCGCAAATTTTTCCGGAAAAAAACAGATTTAAAAAAAATTCGCCGACGTTGCTTAGTTAAACTTGTTATGGGTAAAGTCGTTGGAAGCGTCGCTTTTTGCCGAAAGTTGAAACGAAAACCGAATATGTGAGTTTAAATATATGAATTTACATCGAAGGAACAATCTCAACTGACGCATTTCAGTTAGTTTTACACAAAATTTCGCCTGCGGCGCATTTTGCAGTATTCTCTGTTTGGAAGAACGGTGTATCGTTTAGTTTTCGTTTTAGGATAGAAATTCTTGGGGTTTGAAACACCTTAAAAGCTGGAAATTGTATGGTACTATAGCTAAATTTTTCCGGAAAAAAGGCAGCTTTAAAAAATTTCGCCTGCGGCGCTTGCTTTAACTTGTCTTGCAGTCATCAGAAGCTTCGCTTTTTAGCGAAAGCTAAAAATGAAAAGCCGAATACCGAACACGCGAACTTAACATACGAAATTATACCAAAGGAATAATCTCAACTGATGCATTACAGTTAGTTTACACACAATTTCGCCTGCGGTGCATTTTGTAGTATTCTTCATTTGGAAGAGCGTTCATTTAGTTAGCGTTTTAGGATTGAAATTCGCGGGGGTTTGAAACACACTAAAAGCTAGAACCTGTATGGTAGGTAAGCTAAATTTTTCCGGAAAAAGGGCAGATTTCCAAAATTTCGCCTGCGGCGCTTAGTTTAACCTGTTCTTGGTACAGTCGTTGGAAGCTTCGCTTTTTCGCGAAAGCTTCAATGAAAAGCCAAATATGTGAACTTTAATATACGAATTTACATCAAAGGAATAATCTCAACCGATGCGTTAGTTAGTTTTACCCCGGTTCTATTCTGTGCTTGCGGGAAATGTAGGCCGTTGCCGCGTCGGCACAAACCGGACGTCCCCCCCCCCCCCAAAGGTAAAAGGCTAGTGACACCCCTGCTGATGATTGGATCTGGCGAAGACAAGACCCTATTGCCTGGATCAAATATTAGATTTTTGGGACCCCATCGAAACCTTTGGTCTTGTTCGTCTATACAGTCATTTCTTTCTTAAACTAGTCGTTTTTCTGCAAAAACAGTCGGTAAGAATGACCAGCCAGTCGGTAAATACTCCCCCCCCCCCCAAACATGTTGGCTAGTAACGCCTCTGCTCGTCAAGCTGTCGAACCTCAGAGGTCGAACCTGCCTAACGCTGCCAAAGCACCGTAGCTGATGTATCCGTAAGCTGTTTATTAGAATGTAAATGTGTGTGAGTTTCATTGACATGTTGTTGTTCCTTTTTATACACTACTCTTCAGTTCTGAAGGATTCAAATAAATAATAATAACAAACTTTTTGAATATACGTTGCCCCGTCATAGAATAGAATAGAACAGAATAAAACTTTAATTCAAAAATATGGCTTGTCATAGCAAACTGTCAAATCTGAAATTTTTTCGTCAGGTACATTGTTAGCAAATAAACACATTATACAATCAACAAAAGGACGACACACTTTAAGTCAAGTTGAGTTAAAAAGGGCCACAAAACTAGGCACAAAACTCTTTTTATAACGGTCTGTTTTAGCAAAAACAGGTGTCAAGTTTGGAACCTTCACAGCCGCGTCTCTCGGGAGGCGTATTCGACGGCTGTGGAGAGGATGTTTTAGAAGCTTTTGACCAAAACTTAGGGAAAGGTTTTGCCTTCTTTTAGACAAAGTTTGAAGATCAAATTCTTTCAGGTAGTAAGAGTATGGAAGCTTGGGCCCACCATAAATTATCTGAAGACATCTCTTCTGAACTCTCTCGATCTGATCTTCTTCTTCTTTTGTAAGTCCGAAGTGCCAAACTGGACAGGCATATTCTGTTATTGACTGAATGAACATGCAATAGATAAGTTTGAGTTTTTCTTTCGGACGTTCGTTCTTCAATGTTTTAAGCATTAAAATACTTGCATTTGTTTTCTTTAAGATTGATTTTGTGTTCTCATGCCAAGAGAGATCAGAAGAGATGACCACGCCAAGGAGAGTCATTTAGTTGCAAAGGAGTTCTTTGGGAATCAGAGGTTCAAATTGGGGCGGTGATTTTAAAAAAGAAATAGGAAGGATTGCTGACTTTTCCTTGTTTACAATCATATTAACTTCAGTAGCCTCCCAAGATATTTGACGTACGCAATTTAAAGCAGAACTCTTATCCAACTTAGATACCACTTCAACCAGAGAAAGGCCATCGGCGTATTTCCATCTTTCCTCTAGTGCGGCAGCTATATCGTTAATCATTAGGAGGAAACCTAATGGACCTAGCACTGTACCCTGAGGGACCCCGCAAAAAACTGGCAACTTAGAGGAAAAGGAATTTTGGTATTTTACTACTTGTTCTCTATCAGTTAAAAAGCTTCTGATAATTTTGATAAGATACTCGGGAATATTACTATCACGCATTTTCTGGATTAGAATAGAATGATCAACAAGGTCAAATGCCTTTTTGAAATCAATAGCTATTAGGTTAATCCATTTACCGGGGTCCTCAAGATTTTTTAGTATGAAATTAATTAAACTTACGAGGTAATGGACAGTCGACGATTCGGGAATATTCACGAATTGCTTTTTATCAATTATTTTCAAAAGTTTCTCTTTTAACTAAGAAGCAACAAAGCTTTCATACATTCTACTGAAAACAGAAGTAACAGTGATAGGTCTAACCCCTGAAAAATCATTCGCACCTCCTTTTTTGGAATTGGTGTGATAAAGCCGGTTTTCCACTTTTTCGGAAACTGTCCTGTATTATTTATTTTATTAAATATTTCTTTTAAAGGGAACGCTAGTTCTTTCGCGAAAGCTTTAATCAGCGGCACAGGAATATCAAAGGGTGCTGTTGATGTATTTTTGAGTTTGGACAGTCTCATTTGCACTTCAGATTGAGTAATCATGGGAATTTCTCCCGCACTCGTTTTACTTTGAACATCTGAGGGTAAATTTTCAGGAGGCAAAGGTGGATAAGTTTGGACTATAGAAGCCAAGTTGGCATTTAAAGCACCAGCTGTTTTCTCTGGGGTTTCATTCCTCATAAAATTCACTTGTTGAGGAGTTTTACCGGTTAAAGTTTTAACTTTTTGGAAAAACTGTGAGGGCTTGGATTCCAGCAGATGATCAACTTCATTTTGATAGTACTCAAGCTGGGCTGATCTGATTTTACTTTTGATTTTATTTCTTAACTTATTTGCTTCTTCCTGTTTACCGTTGCCTCTAAGCCACAGCTTATACTTAATAGTTTTTTTAATTTCTGAATTTACGTAAGGTTTATCTGAAGTAGAAAACTGGCGAGTACGTTCTGGAAAGCAAGATAAAAAGTCAGCTTGGCTCAAGAGTTATTTAAACCGGCTCTACAGGAATGTGTATTCTAGCCTACTATATGTTTCCGGTTCTCCCTCCTCCCTATTCCCCTGTACGTGGTAGACTCCAGCGAGAAAAATCCCCAAACTAGCACCTGTGGACCATTTACAATGCTTTACATGAAAGATTAAAGGAATTTTGTTCCGGCATTTGTTCAGTTGTATAATAAAAGATAAGTTAGTCCATTTTAGTGTTTTATGTCAAAACGGCAGAATGATGTAACTATTTTTTTATTTGTTTTGTATGACGAAACGGTCAAGTTCGGCGGTAACGCTATGATAGCTACTTTTGAGAAATAAAATTATTTTCTATCTATTCTTTCTAGATGGCATAAGGGCTCTAACGGATACTACAAACCTGCAATTTTTCTTGAATCATTTTCCTCATCACTTCGACTGGGAGCCTTTCTCTCTCCCGCACTTGTTGCTTCAGGGTATCCATGGTGATTTCTTCAACTAGGTAGACCCCAATCACACGTATCTTTTCATCATCCTGAGTCCAGGTAACTTCAAGCTCTTGGGAGCAATGGTAGTTCTTATTACAGAAACTGGTGATATCCACGGGTTTTGACTCCCTTTTGGGCGCATACCCAGGTTTGTGAATCATGGGAGGGAGTGGTACAATGTTCTTGTTCACTTTGATTATGATGCCAACAGGTACAGACACCTTCTGCTCCGCACTTGTGTCAGAGACCCCTACACGAGCCTCAATTCGAAACTGTCGGTCAGTTGACAAAAACAGTCGCGCCTGGTATGGCGACAGACCGAATCTCATTGTATAGCTGTTTAAAGTACGGAGTCTGCTTGGATAAAGAGGTCGAGGCTTCAAAAGTATCGCAAAATCTTTAAAGAACGGATTGGCACTGAACACAACTTCATGAGATGCAGCACCGAATCTTTCGGCTCCAGCAAAGGCAGTGGGGATGAAGCAGCTAGCTTCTGGTCGAAGACTGGGTGGCCTAGCTGCGGCGGTCCCGTTGATGGCAGTTGTCCCAGAAGGAGGCACTAGGACTGATATTGTGGGCCGAACAGACGGAGCAGTACTGACCACAGGACGCGACATGGCATCCTGTCTTGGCCCCCCAGGAACTGCACTAGGTAGAACAGGGAAACTAGTTACTGATGCAGTAAGTACTGAGGCAGCTGTCACAGGAGGCACTGTCACTGATAATGTAGGCCGAACAGACGGAGCAGTACTGATCACACTAGGCAGAACTGAGACACTAGTCACTGATGTAGTATGTGCTGAGGCAGTTGTCTCAGGAGGCACTGTCACCAATAGTGTACGCCTGCTAGGAACGGTGCTGACTTCAAGTGGCGAAATGGGGGCCTGTCTTGGCACTCCAGAGCTAGATGGAACTGCGCTAGCTACAATTGGAAAGCTAGTCACTGGTACAAGCTGTGGCACAAGAGCCACTCTTGCGGTTGTGGCAGGGAGTGGCGAGGTTGGTAAATCCCTAGTGCCTGCAGCTGGTGCATAGTCCACTCTGACCATACCACCCTGACACCCCGTTGGAGTTGGTACACTTCTCGCAGCTGTTGTGGCTCTGCTCCTCAAGCAAGGCAAAACTGGGGGATTTTGCACTGGCTCTTTGGGCTGCTTTCTCTTGTGCTTCTTTTCTGCAGCAATTTCTCGTATGCAGTAATCCACTTTGGGTTCTTCCAGCCTAACTAACTCAAGAACTTTTTCCTGCATTTCGGCCTTTAAGCCATGCCTTGATACATTTCCAGCCAACAAGACCTTCTTGAGCTCAATGCAGGTGAATGTCAACACTAAACCTTCTAGTTCCTTCTGATTCATTGTATGTTATCTTCTATATACTTCTGAAACAGAAAATGGTAGAAAAAGCCTTTACACTGCAGTTTCTAGCCTTATAATGTGCAGCCGCTATAGTGCTGTTGCTGGCCAACAGCAAAGAAAATGGAGAAAAGAAGGAGAAACTATGGACGAGCAATCGGAGCAATATCCACTGACATTTATGCCTAGTCAGGGCATTCCTGTCCTTAGCAAACGTCGCGGACTCTACTTTGATACTAAATTATCCTGCTTGGCCTAGAGAGTTCAGCATATACTACAATGACTTGCTGTTAGTAGAGTAGAATTTAACTCAAACGTACCTTCATAGAAAAAATTACGAATTTGACCTAATCGCTGAACAACAACAACAACAAATATGCTCCAGAATTTGCTAGTCATCAGTAATTCAGACTACGGTTCTTCATTTAATTTTACTCTTGGCAATTATTTGCCTAGTGCTACATGATGGTTGGAAGATGTCTTTTCAATTGTAACTTGATCGGATATGTGTTCACAGCCCTCTGCAGCCTTTTTATCACATTGATGTTGGTTATAGTTCACATTGTTTTCTATAGTTTGGTATTTTTGGATTTATCCTTTTCTTTTATTTGTATTACTCCATACTTTGAATTTTTACACTTTTAAGGGCAATAAAGTTCAATCAGTCAATCAATGACTTCCCCTACTTGTGTCAAATTTGGGAAACATGAGACGATCCTGCAGGTTTTGGTTTAGTCTTGCACATGGTTTGTGCTAGAAATCAAGGTAATCAAGCCTTGATTAAAAGACTAATTAATTGTGATGAATTTTATTTAGAGCCATTCACAAGTTGGTCAAAAGGCAAACAGTTATCCTTAAGCCATCTACAAGCATAGGCTAATACTTCAAGGACTTTCTTCCAAGTAAATTCCCCCTGTCTTTTCTTGATTTAAATTCAACAAAGAAACAAAGGTTGCATTTTCTGCAATTCAATAGTGGCCAGATCAGGAGAAACCTCCAAGGTGGGAAACTGCAACAGTGGTACAGACCAGTGATTCCCAACCGGTGGTATGCATACCCAAAGGGGTAAGGGAGACCCTTGCAAGGGGTACACCTCAGTCTACTACAAACCCCTGGTTTCGGAAAGCCTATGCCAAACATGGGGTATATCTAACGTTTGGTATAGCCTACCCTACGCCTAAAATTGGATACACTATGCCAGATGCTGGAAATTTGAACATAATAAAATATTGATGATTTGAGTGAAGCACAGAAACCAACCAATCAGAATTCATCTATAGTGGGGTAGGTCAGGGGTAGGGTACCAACAGCTATCCAGCGTTTGCATTAGGCAAAGGCTAGGCAAAACGTTAGATATACCCAGCATTTGGCGTAGGGTGTCCAAAAATCAGAGGTTTATGGTTGACTGGTACACCTCACTTCAATAATTTTTTAGTCCCCTAACTCAGTTTCAGTATTGTCTTCAGAATGAGATCCACACTGTATGCAATTTCAGATTTACACGCCTTGTCATTGATCACGATAGCCTAAATCAATCATTGTGTAACAAGGGGTACAGTAGGGATATGCTTATTTGAACATTTGTTGACTTTGAACTTTGCAACTTTCACGCATGTGCTGTCAGGGCATCAGATATGTGATGGAGGCCCCCCCCCCATTTTGTTGACCAGTCAGTAAAAATAACTAAACTGGCACAAAGCACCGTGCTTTTGCATAAAAAAAGTTGGTTTTCTCGTGAAAACAGTCATCTCCTGTGAAAATCAGTCAATTTGGCATCGACAAGGTATTTTTTTTTCTTGAAAACAGTTGGTTTTCTGGAAATCAGTTGAATTTCGTAAAAACTGCTGATATTTTCTTGAAAACAGTTGCTTTTTCTGTAAAAACAGTTGGTAAAAACGACCAGCCAGTCGGTAGATACCTTGCTCCCCCCCAAATATTTTGGCTAGTAATGCCCAGCTTGCTGTGACCAGCAGCATCATGACTGGGGGGAAGGGGGGGATTCCCGCCCCCCCCCCCCAATGCTGTTGGCCAGTCAGTAAAAAATAACTGAGCCGGCGCAGCAATTTTTCTTCAAAACAGTTGATTTTTTTCATGAAAACAGTTGTTTTTTCTTAAAATAGGTCGATTTTTCGTCAAAATAGTCATTTTTTCTGAAAATCAGTGGACTTTTCTAAAAATCAGCCGATTTTTTTCAAAACTGTCATATTTTGTTGTTGAAAACAGTTGTTTTTTCTGCGGAAATAGTCGGTAAAAATTACCAGCCTGTCGGTAAATGCCTCCTCCCCCCCCAAAACATTTTGGCTAGTGACGCCTCTGGCTGTGACTAAACTAAAGTTAAACCCACCAGTTAGCCAAAGTGGGTACCTAAAGCCCTCTGAAAACACCTGAACAGGTATTTTGGATCTTCATTCTACCATTTAGGTCCAACATTGTACTGTTCATACCAGTCTACCACAAACCCTGATTTTGGGAATCAGTGCATAGGAATCACCCTATGCCCTATGCCTAACGCTGGATACACTATGCCAAATCCTGGATACTGGGATGCAATGAAATGTTGATGATTAGAATGAAGCTCAGAAATCAACCACCAACAGCTATCCAGCGTTTGGCATTGGGTATCGGGTATCCAGCATTTAGGCATGCTAAACGGTAGATAAATATACCCAGCGTTTGGCACAGTGTATCCAAAATCAGGTGTTTGTGGTTGACTTGTTCATACCAAGCTCATACCTCTACTGTTCATGGAACCTCTTTGACTTTGACGACTTTGAAATGTTAGTGTTGAACCTTGATTAGGACAGGATTAGGAGTACAAAACCTTTTTGAGTCTTGAATAGGGGTACGTGGCACAGAAAATGTTGGGAACCACTGGTATAGACTGATCAAAAGGAGTTTTCAAAAGGACAGAAGTCCTTATTTCCCTCCAAGCTGTGATTCAAGCTTTAAAGGTAGAACTTATCTTTAGAACTTAACGTTTATTTGAATTTTGAAATTTTTGTTCGCTCTCACGGGCAAGAGTACGTAGCGCCATCTGCCCGTTCTTCTGCTAGAAGCCCTTAGCACCAGCTTAGTTGGATGGAACACGCTCTTTATGACTAAGTCCAAAACACGCCATAGTGATTTTCAGGAAGGAGTAAACGTGTCCGTAGCGACTCAAACTCAATGACTCAAATCTTGAGTCAGCGCAGCTGTGACACCGTTTCTTCCTTTCTTCCGCAGGTACCCGGAGATTCTGCATCGGCAGGGAGAGATAGTCATCAAGAGTATTTCCGATGTTTTCAATCAATCAATCTTTATTATTCGAGAAACATTCCTTACGGTATTAACAAAAAACCGAATATTTGTTCTCTCGTCAAACATAACAATATACAATTGCGCTTTTACATAGTCAAATGTTCAATAATTAAACAAAAACAAGAATATCAACAAATTAAAGCGCTAAACCTCAATAATTAACATATAAAACAGGAAAAGAATTTAAAATTTCGCGTTGAAAAAACTCACAAAGGAGGGGACAAAACTTCTATCGTACCGCGCATGAATTGCCCGAATGGGTTGTATCTTAGGAACTGGTTGTGCTGCCATTCTCTGTGGCCTTATGCGGTCGGGAATGTGGGGAGGGGGAAGGATGTCCCGATGGTTGGGGTCTTCCAGTAGTTGGTCACCGAACTTGGTAGAAAGTTGGTGCCTACGGTTTGACAAAGATGCGAGACCAAACTCGTTTAGAAGGGAAATGTACGGGATTTTGGGGGATTTTGATACTATTAGTGAAGATCGGTACTGGATCCTCTCGAGGCGTTCCGACTGCTCCCGTGTTAAACCGAAATACCATACCGGACAGCAGTATTCAAGGGAAGGGCGAATGAACACAAAGTAAATGCGAAGGAGGTGGTGTTTCGGGGTGCCATGGCGGGAGAGCATTTTGAGAGATCTTATTCCAATTTTTGCTCTTTTCAGCATAGATTGTACTTGCTTATCCCACTTAAGATCTAAAGTTAGATGAACACCTAAAAGTTTGAGCTCCTCCACTCTGCTGTGATCAGGTAGGTCAGGTTGGAAAGTTGGATTAGACTTAAGAAAGGATACAGTTAGGACTGCTGATTTTTCTTGGTTGACGGTCATTTGGTTGACTGAAGCTTCTTCACTAATATCCTTCATTATGGTGGCTGCACTGCTCCGGATATTTTTGTAACAGCGCTCTAAGACCGAAAGATCATCGACGAATTTCCAACGGTCGTCACAGGAGCCTGCGAGGTCATTGATCATGACCAGGAAAAGTAGTGGTCCGAGGATAGTGCCTTGGGGCACACCACAGCAAATTGGTAGTGGGTCGGAAAAGACATTTCCGTACTTTGTTCTCTGGGACCTGTCAGAAAGGAAAGCTGCGATTAGTCGGACAAGGAAAGGATGGACACTGAAGTCATTTAAAAGCTTCTTTAGCAGAGTAGAATGGCAGATGAGGTCAAAAGCTTTTTTCAGATCAATGGCGATAAGGTTGATCCAGTGATCTGGTTCATCCAGGTGTTTAAGGATGTTGTCAAGTAGACTGACCAGATAATGCGTGGTAGACGTCTTGCGCATGTTGCCATATGGTCTCGGATCAATCTGGGTCAAAATGAAATCCTTGAGCCACGATGAAATAAAACTCTCGTGAACTTTGCTAAATATGGGAGTTAGTGTTATTGGGCGTACTCCTGAAAAGTCTTTTGGAGTATCCTTCTTACCCATTTTTCCAGACCGTTGGGTATTCCCCAGATTGTGTAATGGCGTTAAAGAGTGTCGTTAGCGTTGTTTTACAACTGCTCTCCCAAGCGGATGGGCAATAACTGGGTAACAGGTGAAGTTACCACATCATATGGTGAACAGCTTTAGTTCTCAAGTTGTTACAGAAATACGTGGTTGCGGGTCTTCTTAGACAGCATGCCCCAAATCCCCAAAGTTAAGACGAAGGATTTAGAGTGAATCGTGCTGTAACATGTTGGCGCTTTTAAAGCACTTTTCCGTCGGCTAAATGCCATATAGCGATAGCAATTTCTTTCCTTCAGTCGGTCTGTCCGGGTTTTGCTAGTTCGGGCACTTCCACAAAGTCTATGACGATGAAAATTGACAGGCGATCAGGGACCCGACCAGATTAAGTTGGAAACAGTTACCTTTCCTATCCGACGGTATGGGGTAGGGGAATCCGGAAAATTAAGGTATGTATAACTTTCGAACGGGTGATCGGATCTTAACGGAACTTGATATTTCCCGGATTGATAAATCCGGACCGAGTCCGGTGACTTTTGGGGAGTTGGGAGAGGGGGAGCCAGAGATTCTGGGAAAGGTAGAGCAGAGGGATCGGGATGAAACTTGTAGGAAGAAAAAGCAAACAAGTCCTAGATACATCGTTGACATAACCGGACGGATGAGTTCGGGGGGGGAGGGGGGGATTTTGTTGACAAATATTCCTTCAGCCCAAGCTGACTGCGAATCATATTTGACAGTGAAACATGGATACGTCAGCTGAACTTTATTAGAGCTATATTTCGGCCCTTCTTGGCAAGGGTCTTTTTTTGTTATTTCACTTGTTTTTATTTATTTTTATACGTCAGTTCTATCTTGCAATGTTTGAGTGAAACCGCTGAATGCACCTATGCTGAGAATGGTACAATTTCGTTTCAGCCTCGACAAAAGTCGTCAATTATAAACTGACTTAATTATCTGTGAGACATAGAAAGATATGCATTACCTACCTGTTATTAGTGGTAGTGTTAACTATTTCCTACAGAAGAGCCTTACAGATACTTTTCTTGTCAAAGTACGTGTCGGAACCTGAATGGTTGCACGTTTAATCACATGAATTTAGAAATTAAAATAGCATGGCAAAGAGATATTTAAAGGACCCCTTGCACTATTTACTCTTCAATTTACAGTATTTTAAAATATTTGAATACTTTAAAACTAGGCTGTGCTTTCAACAAATAACCCACGGTGTTGGCTGTTTTAAGCCTTTTCCAAGACCCGTTGACTTGTAGCGAAAACAGAGAATCAACTCACACAGCCGGTTTTCCTGATGGAAAGACTTCTCACAGACAACCGTCGACAGCGCAATACACATCGAGGGTAGCAAACCACGGCGAGTGAGAAAATCAGCGTGGTTTTGTTAGAGGGGTTAGAATGTACCGTACGAAATTGGGGTCTCCGGGTTTAGAAATTCACGGATTGATTATGGAAGTAGGTTGCGTTAGTATTATAGGTAAGACAGGCCCTTTAAACATGTGTGTAGTTATAACTTTTCGTCGGATAGAACCGAGCGCGACTGGCAAAAAAGTGCGGCCGCGCTCATTTTGACTAAAATAAGGCTTCGACTGCCCACGCTACGACGATATTAGAAGTTGCCCACCGCGTTATGAATAACATTGCCACCTCGAACGCACGGCTTTGAGCGTGTTCCACCCTACTTCCCGTACTACACATGACGTCACGGATCCTGGCTTCATGACGTCATGGCTGGAACACATTTTTCCATTTTTATAAAAGTATCGTGCCACGGGCTAAACGAGCTAAGCACGTTACAGAGATTCGTAGTTTACTGCCACGTTTACGTACCACGCTTACTGCGCTCCCGAGCGTTGTAAGCAAATAGTTACTGTTAGTTACTCTTTCGAGAAGACTGGAACGGTCAGCGTAGTAATTTTCACGAAACTGGAACGAAAATAGTAACTAAAGCTGCGTTCGATTTGACTCCTCCTTGTCCCTGCCCTGTCACGGTCTAAAGCCGTTTTATTTAGCCTTGTCAGGTGAATGACTTAACGGACAAGCACCGCAAATAAAACGCAGTCGAGAAATCTACCCGAGACAGGACCGAAACTTGCTCCGAGAGCATGCCATCATTCACGGCGTCCTGTCGGACAGGGCACTGAAAATTGTCAGCTAACAGGACAAATAAAACGGCATTAAGCGGACGAGGAAGTTATAAAACGGTGTTTTGCTGACAGGACTGATGGTGCATTTACACATTGTGTTAAATCCGAGCGTATTTTACGCACGTATTTGGGCTTGAAAAGATCTCTAGCAGTACGGACGTATTTGAGAAATCGGTCCATTTTGCATCCAAATACGTCCGTATTGCTAGAAATCTTTTCAAGCTCAGATACGTGCGTAAAATACGCTCGGATTCCAAAATACGCTGGGATTTTACGCAGTGCGTAAACCCACCATAAGACAAAGCTAAATAGTACGCGGCTTAATAGGGTGGAACACAGAAGGGTGGAACACGCTCTTTGTCTTTGGCTTTCTCTTTGCCGGCTTTGTCGCAATCAATTCTTCACAGTGAAACTTCGAAACTGTACCATACCGAAGTTATTTCAACTTCTAGATTCATTTAATCAGATTTGCCGTGTCTTAAAAGCGTTGTCTCGCCGTTCCAGATGACTCCTTTTGAGGAGTCCCCGTGTTTTGTTTGTCCCAGGGGCTCACTACCCGTATTAAACATCATCGAGAAGGGACGCACTGTCAGACTCGGCATGGAGTCGATTTTGGGAGTTACACTGTAAAAAAATCTTGCAGTATTTGCTACTGGGATTAATCTTGTCCCTAAAAAGATAATCTTATCTCTTATTCGGAATAATCTTATCCTAGTAAAGATAAGATCAATCCCAGTAGCAAATACTGCAGTTAACTTTAATCCTTACTCGAGAAACTTTTTACAGTGTACTGGTGTTGTTAGTTCTCTAAAAACACATGTTGATGGTTAAAGGACAACTGAATGAAGAGTACCAAGTATCATCCCTATCTGTATGACTTCCGTTAACAGCGCCTGCAGAAAACCCAATCCAAATACGAAATAGTGTTCCCAAGCTATGATTTTTGCTGCACTTTGCATCTGTTCTTATTTCAGTACCGAACAATTTTAGAAATGAACAAATGTCTCCAATCAACCCTTCTTCTGGAATATTTTTTAACCAGTTAAGCCCAAATGTATATCTAGAAGAAATTCCAATACGATCCGGCCAGCGCTGTACAAGATTTGAATGAATTGCGCTTTTTGTCTTGAAGTCTGCATGTGCAAACCTCCAGAAACGAACATCCCTATTTTGAAAACGTCACGCTCAGGAGAAGAATGCTCTCCGTGGCCATGTCTGTAAATGCATTGTTCAGGTGTCCTTTAATAAGAATTTCTGATATCATACTGATTAGCATGAAAGCTAAGAAAACGGTGGTGAGCCAAATTGAAATGATGGATAACAAACGACAATAACCCATCAGGAACCTTAGCTTTGGCGAAGAGTTTCAGGCGTCAACTTTCCAATCGTACTCATCTGATATAAGAGTGCTCAACTGCAAAATCGAGAATTAGGGCGACTTCGTGATTCCCGCATTCGAGCACACACGCAAAATATGATGTACACTTTTAATCGTGCCAGGTTTGTACAAATCATGGATACAAAAAAAGAATCCTCTTAGGTACATATTTACAGTAACATGTGTTACTCCACAAGCACAGACATGCTAACAGTGAACATGATACAGTCTCACATTACTTACGTAGACTAAATAAGACACGGCATAACTTATATTCCTCCTCCGCCTAAACCACCTAATCTAGGAAATGTTTTCTTCCTTGAATTACCTGACCGCAGAAATACTCTTTCAAAAAATTTTGAAGCAAAGATAATGTGTTGTTCCCAGGTGGCCCATCTATTCCCTCCTCCCCTCCCGTTTTCCGTGCGTCGGTCTGAGAGGGACACTGGCAATCATTTTTCTCCATATCCTTCTAATTCTTCTGCATAATTTTTACGTAGTTTCATCTCATCATATGTTTGTGGTCATATACTGTATTAGTTAATTTGTTTCGTGTCTGTGTATTTCGTAGATATTTTATTCCTCTTCTAGCTTTAAGCTATTTGGGAAATAAACTTGACTGACTGATCAAACAAGCGGTTTTTTGTACCGCTGAAAAAATCCCTAAAAGATATTTTTTACATTTTGATTTTGCGGGTTTTACAGCAGAAGGCTAACATATAGCCTTCCGTAAAACCCTGATACTCAGTGAATACGGAAATTTTGCTTCCAAAACTTATCTTCAACATATTTTTATTTATTTTTGTAAGCTTCAGTGAGCGACTGTGAGCATTGATTTTTCGTGCAGCTGGGATCTCTAAACTGTCGATGAAAACCAAAAACCCGAAACTTCCGAAAACATCTCCTTCGAAATCACTTTTGAATGCAGAATTCCATCGCTTTTGAATGCAGAATTTCATAAGACCAGAGGCCATCGTATTGGTGCAGTTGTGTGCTTTACAGAAAGGGAAATACATGCTCTGAAAAGATCCGTTCAATTTTTCATTCCCAGCCATGCTTGGAGGTTCCGACAACACTGCACCGATCGCTCTTGTTTGCCCCGCTGACCCCCCCCCCCCATTTCAGGCTCAAGAAAAACTATAATGATTCGTTATCCGCTCAAAACCAGAAACCAAATCTTTTCTGCAAACAGAAAATCAGCACACCAGTAGGTGCTCATACTTTAACTAGTATGACTTACTGACAAGGTCAGGAGGGTTTAGTCAGGTTTCAAGATCCGCCATGACCAACTCTTTGATGTCCCAGCTTTTTTATGGGAACAGCATTTTCCTCGAGTTTTCTTTACGCGCGTGTACAGTCAAAATAGGTTTGATCCAGTTACCGCAAACTTGATTTTCCTTGATCAAGTCAATGGCGACATCACACCGTCTGTCTGGCACAAAGTAACGCCCAAATTTACCGAAACTTGTGTATTTACGAAAGAGGCTTTAATGCATATGATTAAAAGTCAAGCTGTTGGGATTTCGAGTTTTCACGAATGGTTGCAAAGACTCAAAACACCAAATCTCTTCTACACAAATGAAATCAGTGCACTGGTATGTACAGGTACTTGGACTAGTACGATCTGTACTAGTTTGGTCTGTATCCTTTGAACTTTATGTTTCGAAAACTTCCTTATTTAGCTACTTACTATATTAAGGATATTTTCCTGATGACTGAGTGGAAGCCTGCACCCTAACTCAGTCCTAGAATCCTGTTTTCAACTTCCTAACACATCCCATCTAAAAACTGGAGCGGGAGGGGGGGGGGGGTAATCTATTGCGCCACCAACTCGTGAATAAAAAATATGCAATGGCTAACTATCTTCGATTGATATCCTCAACGTAATTAAAAATTATTCAGTTTCCCAACTAAAATAAAACACACAATCGTCCTCGACTAACCTTGGTAGTTCCTAGATTATTACGCTTGTCAACCTAATTACAAAACCACCCGTCTGCCAATGATTGAAGTAGGTCTGACTTTAAAAGTGAAGACGGTTTTGAGTGACCTGATTTTGTTTAAGCTCACATATATAACTGACTGCTTGTTTAATCACAGTCACATGTGACAGACAAAAATGGAAATCATAAATAGTCCTTCAGCCCACGCTGACAAGGAAGCATAGACTGAAATGATTCTTCTTTATCTCAACTTTTTTCACAAAAAAAGCGCCCTGATTAGTTTGTTTATTTGATCTTTGTTTTTTCCCTTGTATCTCATTGTAGATTTAGTAGGCTAATTTGTTTCTAACGGTCAGAGGTTTTTTAGCATGTAAGTGTGTGTGAGTTTGATTGACATGTTGTTGTTTCTTTTTATACATGACTCTTCAGTTTTGAAGGATTCAAGTAAATAATAAATAATGATAATAATAATAAAAGCTCAAAATGGCGAACTCAAGGCCCTTGCCAAGAAGGGTCGAAATATCCCTGACGAATATCGTAGCTCACTTTTCCGTTTGAGCCACGGTTTAAATATTTGTGGATCGTGAGATTTGAGGGATCATGAGAAAAAAATCTATTATTTAGAATTTTTGGGTGCTTTATTTTCATTTCTGATTTATTCTGAGTCTTCTTTTTGCAGTTTGACTGAAAATAAGCCGAATGAGTAAAAAAAAAAAAAAGACAGAATAACCATTTCAGACATCATGAATCTCTTACCCTCAAAATTGTTATGTATTTCTGATGCACTGAAATAGCGCCGGACCTGCTTGTAATCTATGGAAAACTGCAGCACATGCACAACCGTAATGCGCGAGGAGCTCAATCCAACTCGATAATATCTGGAGAGGGCGGTCTTGGGGGAGGAGCATGTGCGGGAGGGGGCGGAACGAAACTACCGCTTGCTGCAACCGACGCGGGCGAACTCCCTGGCGGTGGGGTAGGGTGTTCTGTTTTCTTAGGGGGTGGGGGTCCGTCATCATCGTCCGAGTCCAGGCAAATCATTTCCGGTTCGGCAGGGCGCTTCTTTCCAGACGTGGGTGATCCGGGAGGGGGCGGCGGATTGGAGTCATCACCGTCGTCGATGTCCAAGACTTCCTCTGTGTTCCTCGGCTTATTTGCGACGGCGGCTGGTTTGACTAGAATGAAGGTTTTCTGCGTAAGGAACAAGCTTTTCCGGTTAATCATAATTAAATTAATAACTATCAAACGCCTTGTAAGGAAGTGACAAGAGTTGCAAGATGAAAACAATGTTGTATTGGGTGTTTAAAAGGAAAGCCGATCTAAGATATGGACAGACAAGCAGCGGGCTGCTGCTTTAGAAACGGCGAACTGCGAAGAAAGAATGCTGAAAGCAAAGCTGAATGAGAAGACACGTTGAAGCTCTTCATACATTTTGCCATGGAAGAACGTCTGGTCGAGGAAGAACCGGGAGAAGAAACAAGACCAAAGGTTTCGATGGGATCCCAAAAAGACAATATTTGATCTAGACAACTGGGTCTTGTCTTCGCCAGACTCAGTGAACATTTTTAATATCAAAATTCAGAAACAGATTAAGCCCAAATAGCTAATCACCTGTGAAAACCAAGTTCAGATATGGATTAAGCATGTGTGTTTGCCAATTTTCCGGTTTCGACTGAATTCCGGAACTACTTGTCCGGTGAAAAAAGAAAGCTAAGAAACGAATTCAGCGTATCTTCGTTCCCCAAATATCGAACATCTAATCAACTTCAAATCAAAAATTGAACTTAGAACAAATTTTCCAGTTCCATCGAGATTCCGGGCAAACTATATGTCTGGGCAAAAAATGATTGTCATATACGGATTCAGCATCACTTCTTACTCCTAAATCGGAATTCTAATCAACTACAAATAAAAATTTGCTTTTAACAAATTTTCCGGTTTTGGCCGGATTCCGGACAAACTACTTGTCCGCCTAGAAAATGATTTTCACACAAGTGTCCAGCAAGTCTTCTTAGACCTTAATCGAACATCTAATCAAAATCAAATACAAATTTTACTTTTAAAACACTTTCCGGATTTTGCCGGATTCCGGACGAACTATGTGTCCGGCGACAAAATGGTTTTCAGCATCGTGTTCAGCATGCCTTCTTACCCCGTAATCGACTATCACATTAGCTGTTTCCAAATATTTTGTTTGCCCCTTAATTTGAACCCCCTCCCTCACCCCTAAATGTCATCTACGAACTTGGCCTGTCCGATGACCCAAAGAATCCTCACACCAAGTTTCATCAAAATATCTCATTCCCTTCGAGAGTTATCGTACTTACAGACGGACGGACGGACAACTTTTGCGATGTCATAGGTATCCCTCCATTTACGTTTTGGGGGAAGTAGAAATTGGAACTCGGAAAAGGAATGTTAACGAATATGATTGTCGTGTAAGGGTTGGATAAAGGAGAATTTTAGAGGTATTTCCTTTTGGAATTTGACGAAGTCAACCCCTTTCTACAGGGAAGAAGTGATAAACCTCTCGTCACTGAATGGTTCCGGAGACTAAGCTCGTGTTCCATCCTACTTGCCGTAGTTACTATGCATGACGTCACAGATCCTGGCGTCTTGGCGTCACGGCTTAACACATTTTTCTATTTATTTTCAAAAGGTTGGAACGGTCGGCGTAGCCTAGTAGCTTTTCACGAGGTTGGAACGAAAACAGTAACAAAATGGTTACTACTGTTAGAAGGATGGGACCCGCTCTGAGTAGCGTAATATGCACTAGGGAATATCAAGAACAAATACACGAGAGAATCCCCATCTCTATAATACGACAATCAGGGTTGCCACATCAAAAATATTTCGAGTGACTTTTGGCCCAAAACAGAGAGTGCACTGGGAGTGAAATCTATTTTCATGAAATGTTCACTTTTGGTCGGAATCGCCTCTGTAAAAATGACACATCTTAATTTTTACTTTCATGAAAAAACTTGAAATGGCTACTTCTGGTCTTGAACCCCTGCTGCAAAAATGGCACATTTGGTCATTTTCTCAAATAGAGTGATTTTTATGGACAAGAGCGACAAAAACGAAACATGTTTAGTCCTTCAGCCCAAGCTGACTGCGAATCATATTTGATGGTGCAAAACGGATAAGTCAGCTACATTTTATTCGAGTAATATTTCGGCCCTTCTTGGCAAGGGTCCTCTTCAGGCTCAAGCCGCTCAAGCTGGAAAATTAAGCCGGACAAATTGAAGCCTGAAGAGGACCCTTGCCAAGAAGGGCCGAAATATTGCTCGAATAAAATGTAACTGCACTGTCAGAAGTTTCATAACAGATTGCGCATAACACTTTCAAGAATAACACCTTTTCACTTGAAATAAAGTGTTATGACCAATTAAGTTTACACTATTTCGTGCCTAGATCTCCAACAACACCTTCAATTGGTAAAAATACTAACAGGAACGAAGGAAACATAACATATAACATCCCAAAGTGTTATCTGTTGAAACCGTGCATCCTGCTGTTGTCGTTATGTAACTTCTGACAGTGTAGTGTTTTTACCTATTGAAGGTGTTGTTGGAGATCTGGCCACGAAATAGTGTAAACTTAATTGGTCATAACACATTTTTTCTAAGTGAAAAGGTGTTATTCTTGAAAGTGTTATGCCCAATCTGTTATGAAACTTCTGACAGTGTGGCTTATCCGTATTGCACCATCAAATATAAACAAGAGCTGTAAGCTCATATGGCACTTGCATGGGTCAAGATGATTTGATTGATCAAAAGTAAGTTTCGACTTTGCGGTTGAGATGCGCACTCTAAGGGAGCTGGAACTTCATTTGTAAACAAAACCCTTGAGGCAAAACTGCTAATGGGCTGATGGGGATAACGAAAATGCATATATTGCTTAAAAGTATTTTTATTACTTTGCGGTCAAGATTGGTACTTTAAGGAATAATCGGATTTCGGAAGTAGCAATTTCTAAGCAAATGCTGTTCAGTCTCCAATATTCCAGCGAAGTTTCATCGTCCTAGCACATCTGGAAGTACCTTAACGCGCGATCACCGGAATCCTAGACCCCCCCCCCCCTCCTCCAACTCCACCCACAATAACCGGAGCCAATCCGGTTCTGTAAATGATTAATCCAGAGCATCTGTTTGCCATTCCCACGAAGTTCGATCCAGATCACACCAGTCTAAGCGGGTCAAGTATTTTCCGCCCTCCCCCCAATAATTGCCGGATTCGGTCCGGAAATGAAAAAGGTCACCAGAGAAAAATGTCCTCTGTTTAATTATTAAATTTCACTCGAATCCGATCACCCGTTCCAAAAGTTACGCATGACTCAATATTCCGGATTCCCCTCCCTCAACTCCCCCCCCCCCAAGATTATCATATCGAGGATTTTTTTTTATTCCAAGTCAGTTTGACCGGGTCCCTGATATGCCTTCCAAGTTTCGTCGTGAAAATCCCCCAAAAAACAGAATTCCGAGAAACCCCCTCCTCTCCCCCCCCCCTCAAGTGTCCGGATCCAGTCAAATTATGTAAAAGATTTACATGGACCAGATGTTTGTTCTTCCCAGCAAGTTTCACTCCGATACCATCATTCTAACCGTTTCTCGAGATTTCCGGTCCACCCCCCCCCCCCCAGCTCCCCCGCGGTCCACGTAGCCAATCCGATTCAGCAAATGACTTACCTAGAGCATCTGTTTGTTCTTCCCACAAAGTTCCATCCCGATCCCTCCATTCTAAACGGGTCACGTATTTTCCGCCCCCCCCCCCCCATAGTTGCCGGATCCGGTCCGGATATGAAAAAAATCATCGGAGAAATGTCCTCTGTTCAATTCTTAAATTTCACTCGAATCCGATCACCCATTCCAGAATGACGCATGACTGAAAATTTCGGATTCCCCTCCCTCCACTCCCCCCACCATTATCTGATCGACAAAATTTTTATTTTGAAGTCAGTTTGATTGGGTCCCTGATATGCCAGCCAAGTTTCATCGTGAAAATCCCCAAAACCACCATCACCGAAATTCCGGCACCCCCCCCCCCCCACCATAAGATCCAGTACAATGGTCTAAAGCAGTGGTTCCCAACTGGGGGTACGCGTACCCAAAGGGGTACGTGAGACCCTCGTAAGGGGTACGCGAAGGTCCCAAATCTCTGAATTCGAAAATGTCTGCTTTCGTCAAGAAACTAGAGTTTTGGCTTACGAAGTTTCAAATAAACAGCGCAAGTGTCTTTTTGATCCTTGACCAGTTTATGGACGAGAATGAAATTGACAGCCTTCCAGCCTCAAGTATCCCTTTTATTTATATATATTTTTACACATTAATTGCTTACCATTTATGACATAGACAATAAATGACGTCTTTTTGGTGTTCCGATCTGGACGGCTCTTAGCAAAATTATAGAACAATGATTCTTCAAAAAGGGGTACGCAACCATTTTGAACCTTAATTAGGGGTACGTGATACGGAAAAGGTTGGGAACCACTGGTCTAAAGGACTTATCTGAGCAGATGCTTGTTCTTCCCAGCAAGTTTCACTCCGATCCCTCCATTCTAACCGTTTCTTGAAATTTCCGGTCTCCCCCCCCCCCCCCCCAACTCCCCCCTGGCCACCGAATCCGGTCAAGACTTTAAACGGGACATTACAGATATATATTCTATTCAGTTATGAAGTTTCATTACAATCCGATCATCCGTTCGAAAGTTACACACTTCTCAATTTCCCGGATTCCCCTGCCCTCCAACCCCCCCCCCAAAATGGTCGGATCAGAAAACTGATTATTTCTAACTTTGTTTGGTCGGGTCTCTGATATGCCTGCCAAGTTTCATGGTCCTAGCACAACTGAGAGTACCCTAACTAAAAAAAAGTGTGACAAAATGCCCTATATTTTCAAGTTTCCAGCGCCCCCACTTCCCCGCATATGGTCGGATCGGGAAAATGATTATTTCCAGGTTAGTTTGGTCGGGTCCCTGATATTCCTGACAAGTTTCATTGTCCTAGCTCATCTGGAAGTACCCTCACTCGAAAAAGTGTGACAAAATGCCCTAAATTTTCAAGTTTCCAGCGCCCCAACTCCCCCGCATATGGTCGGGTCGGGAAACTTATTATTTTCAGGTTACTTTGGTCAGATCCCTGATATTCCTGCCAAGTTTCATGGTCCTAGCTCATCTGGAAGTACCCTAACTCGAAAAAGTGTTACAAAATGCCCTAAATTTTCAAGTTTCGAGCGCCCCCACTCCCCCGCATATGGTCGGATCGGGAAACTGATTATTTCCAGGTTCGTTTGGTCGGGTCCCTGATATTCCTGCCAAGTTTCATTGTCCTAGCTCATCTAGAAGTACCCTAACTCGGAAAAAAGTGACAAAATGCCCTAAATTTTCAGGTTTCCAGCGCCCCGCACTCCCCCGCATATGGTCGGATCGGGAAACTGATTATTTCCAGGTTAGTTTGGTCGGGTCCCTGATATGCCTGCCAAGTTTCATTGTCCTAGCACATCTGGAAGTACCCTAACTCGGATATGTGGGACAAAAAACTCGGACCGACCGACAGACGGAATTGTGATCGGTATATGGCACTTGAGCCAGAGGCTGCAAGTGCCATAAAAACGAAACAGAGTGACAATTCACACTACCGTGCGGTGGCAACCCTGACGACAATACGGAATCGACTAGATTCCCGATGCCCTGTCTGCTGCAAACCAGCGGAGGTTACTAGCTACGTGGAACATCACAACTCGCTACGTTTCCAAACACCTCATGCAGTAGAGCCACGGAGAAGAAACGTGACTATTGACTAAAATGACTATTGGTTGTTTAACATTGTGACGTGACGGCGGGTCATACACGCATGCTACTGCCTTTTCCTCTTAACACGCAGCGGCTAATCTTGGGAAACACTTAAAGGACCCCTCCTGCTTATTCTGCCTTTTATAATATACTTAGCTTCCATATGGAATTATAAGCTACTAAAATCCCCACCTTCTCCATTGTTTCGTTTCGTAACTACGATTTTTTAGCGCTTTTTCGACCTTGCCGAATTTTCCCGTCACCCAACGAAAAGTTTGCCGGAATCTTCGGCGTCCGCTGACAACCCTTTCACACAAAAGGATGTGACTATCTTCTGTTCATTATTTCTTCTATTTGCTTATTTTTCCCACTTTTTAACCAAGGCACGTTCAATTTTCTAATGTTTTGCGCCCAGCTGCCGCGTCGGAGAGCAAGAAGGCTGGATATAGTCGACAAGCGCTAACAAGATAATCGCTAGTTTTAGGTGGAAAGCAATGGTATTTTCAAAAACTTTTTTCCTGATTCATTTCATAGGGAAAGGCATAATTTCTAGTAGGTGTTGTGCTTTAAGAGTGGAGGGATAGGTATGAAACTTGGTTGGAAGAACAAGCACAAGTCCTACATATATCGCTAACATAACCGGACCGGATTTGGGCACTGTAGGGGGAGTTGGGTGGAGGACGGAAATCCGGCGATCCCACAAGTTCATACTTCTTGATGCACACTAGGACGATGAAACTTGGCAGGCATATCAGGGATCCGAACAGCCTGACTTGAAAGTATTCGTTTCTCCTATCCGACCATCGTCGGGGGAGTGGAGGCATGGGGAATCCGGAATATTTGGTGACATGCATATCTTTTGAACGGGTGATCGGATTTGAATGAAATTTCTGGGAACTGGCTGCTATCGTCGGCAACATCGTTGATGTTGCACGTCAAGCCCGGACAGGCTCTGATACTTGTGGGGGAGGGAGTTGGAGGGGGGGGGCACGGGAAACCTCGTGGAACTCTTAGAGTCGAGGCATTGGTACGGAATTTGGTTTGAAGAACAAGCATAAGCCCTAGATATACACTTAGACAGACCCGGATCGTATCGGGGCTCTTTGGGGCGGACTTCGAAGAGGTTTCCCAGAATTCCGATGATCCCGAGTTAGGATACTTCCAGATGTGCTAAGGACGATGAAACTTGACAGGCATATTAGTAACCCGACTAAATATGCTTGAGGACCCGACAAAATACCCTAGGAAAACTTCCGTTTCTTGATCCTACCATTTTTGGGGGGAATTGAGGGAAGGCGGCCGGAATCCGGAAATTACTGACTACTGTAGGTTGCGAACGGGTGGTGCAATTTGAGTAAAACTTTATGGGTGAGAAGAACTGATGAACTAGGTATGGAACTTGTATCCGAATCCGATTTTTTGTAATCTGTCAGAATTAATGAAGGGTCGTTTCTTATGCCACTGGCATGTCTCTCGCTTTTATGCAATTTGAGTTTCACAGTTGTCAATAAAAGTATACCTTACCTTATCTTACATGCGGCAATGGTTAGGGGAGTTAGAGGGGGGGTCGGAAACTTTTTGACATGCACAAAAAACAAGCGAATGGGCCGAATGAATGCAAGTTGGAGACTACCGAGTTTATGCGGCCTAGATTTGTTACATGGCGTCCTGGCCGGATCTGCCAACGGTAGGAGGAGGATAAAGCGGGAACCGGAACTTTGCGAATATGCTCCGATTCGATTCAAACTTGATGGGCGGTAAGTGGGGACGTCAGAGATGCAACGTTTTGTGTCCTAGCCACATTCGGCCACAGTGAGGGGGAGTTGGGGGGAGTCTCGGAAATTTTGTGGCTCGCATAGTATTGATGATGATGATGATGATGAAATTTTATTTACGCACTTAAAAAGTGGAAAATAGTGCAGTATAGACAAATAAAAGGAAAAAATACACTGAGCTTTCAATAATGTAGTAAATGCACGAAATAAAAAAATAAACTTTTAAAAAAGAAAGAAAAGGGACTAATCGGGTCTAAAAAATCTTCTTCCTAGATGGAGTGCGGAGAAAAACGTGAAGGTCCTGGGCAAGTGAAGATAACTTCGCACAAGGGTCAGAGGGCAAAAAAGTTGCAGTTATACGGGAATTCCTATAACGTCGAGGAAGGTACAAGAGAAATTTACAATATTTGAAATAATAAGTCCTGATACGTTTTAAATCTTTTAGCCTCAGAATACCAAAAATACCGGAAAGGTTGCAGACAGAGGGAGAACAAAAACTATTATATAAACTACCAAGGGCTTTTCTGTTATACCTTCCTCTATTTGGAACTATTTTTCCATATCCGACACGAATGGAATCGTGAACAGCCGAAACAGCGTTATCGCAGATTTTTTTTAGAGACTGTGCTATGATCATGCCAAGCCATTTTACGGTAGGGGAATTGGTGAGTTTTTCATTTTGAAAAGAAATACCGGAATCTTTTGGGCTGTTGAATTTAAGGTACTGACATTTAGAAATGTTAACAGAAAGGCCGATTTGGGAAAGACCCTGACAAATCGTTTTTATGTTAGATTCTAACCCACTTTTAGTTCGACTTATTAACAGAATGTCGTCTGCATAAGCTATGTAATTAATACTTAGATCTCCAAGGAAAAATGTTGGCAATAAGCCTGAGAGGCATTCATAAATGGCACTTTTAAAAACAAAAGGAGACAGGACTCTCATTTATAACCCACAAAATGTTTTCCAACAAAAGAAAGTGGAGTAAGGATAATAGAGAAAAAAAGAACAAAGACAACAGAAAAATCGAGTGGAGTGACCTGAATGAAACTCGGAAAGTAGAGACGTTATATGATATATTCTAGGGTCCGAACCGGATCCGAGTAGGGTGGGGGGATGACCATAATTTCCCGAAAATGCTCAGATTCGTGTGAAACGTGATAGGTGGTCAGAGGAGATACTTAATATGATCCATCTGTGTCCGAACGAAATTTGGCCGCGGTAGGGGGAGCTGGAGGGGGGGGGGCAACGTGTGGCACGTCTAACGATCAAATGAGTTGATCTGAACTTGGAAGGTAGAAAAGTCATTTGCTCTAGATGATTCGAGGCGATGCCAAAATTCGCTCAGACTCTAGTGAAACTAGATATCCTATTTCTAGGTCTGAACCTTGAGTGATTGAAGGTGGTATTTTGTGACGTTCTCGTCTACTTTCTTGCACCACCTACACGTAATAAGTGCCATATGAGCTCATAGCTCTGGTTATACCCAAAACCCGAATGTAATAGGCTATTTTTAACCTCCTTAACGATGATTGTGATTATCACCCTTGCCTCGTTTCCTATGCTTTAACTCTGGTAAAGTCTCTCCACTCCGAGAGCAGACTATCTATTATGCGCGATTTTGCCTTACATTTCAAACAGACTTTGTGTCTGATTGGTTTCTACAGTCCGCACGTCTGACTGAACCCCAATCACAAACGACGAGAGAGGCGGGGCTCAATTGTGAAAAGACTCTCCATGGACACACTAGATTTGGCAAGAGAGCAAAATGACGAAAACAACTATGAAAAGAAAATAGGCGAACTGGCAAAGGAAAATCAGGTTTCAGTTCTGCTTTAAAGTTTAACTGAAAGGGCAGCTTCTTTTTACATCTGATACTTGAATAAACTGAAACATTTTGGCCCATCTAAGGGATTCTGTATTTTTTCACCCGAGGCTCTAGTAATGACGTTCAGAATGTGCGGTGCTTGCACGACAACCCAAAACCCATCCAGATGCGGAGATTTTGAATTGAAAACAAGCCTGCATTACCACGAAGAGAATAATTCCTCCTGGGCGGCGATCCCCGTTGAGGTGCCACAGACCGACCTGACCCATCAACATCTTACAAGAAGATCAACCGGAAGGCGGAAAGGGTCGCGCTCCCCAGCTGTCCCGATGCCATAAATGAACAGGAGAAGAAGAAGAAGCAGGACTATAGACGCTAAGCGCGGAAAGGTCGCGACGGACATGTGTATGAGTATGATGTTAAGATATGTCTTGAAAGGACTCTGCCATTCGGCAATGACTTTCCTTTGTAGTTGGTAAATATTTCAAGCATAGAGGGACGGGCGAATAGAGGTACCACATAGGAATGGGCACTGTTCCTGTTTCTGTTTTTTTCCTCCTGTTTTACTGTTTATTGTTTTCTGTTTCAGGAACCCAAAAATAAACAGAACAGCTGTTTAGAAGCCAGCTGTTTTTTTCTCACCTGTTCTGTTCCGTTTTGGTGTGTCCTGTTTTGCCCTGTTCCTGTTTCTCTTTACCTGTTTAAACAGCCAAATCTGTTTTTTAGGGGCAATCCACCTTATCAGTACAACAAATCTTTCAACTCAAGATTTCCGTCGTTTCCAACTGCCACATTCCAAAAAAGGCCAATTTGTCAACCTTACCAGTACCCATGCGGAATGTGGATGCTATGACGGCTACGAAAAATACTGAGCAAAAATCAAGCAATAGTAGGACCAACAGTAAATAATAAATATTTCTGCTTATTTATTCGAAATCGTGAAAACCGAAAAATACTGAGAGAATCCCGATCATTATACCGAAGAGGTTTGTACAGATAGCCTATTTAGGATTCTGTATAACTACCGAATCCCCATAAATATATCAAACAGTTCTGCTATCGAAAAAATACCGAACAATTTTAGTAAACTTCAGATACCATAAATATTTATTCAGCCCACGCTGAGTGCGAATCACATTTGACTGAGCTAAATGGATACGTAGTCAGGGATGTATTAAGCCACTGTTGCAGAATTCCGACCCTTCATGGTAGCGGCCGTCTTTGGGTCCAATCTGAGCAAGTGCGCAAGCGCTCAAACATGGTGTGCACGAACAGCCTAATAACCATTCGCCCTTGACTTATAATTCATTGGTGAATTGCCACCGTTTGGATGTGTGTCCACCAAAGTGGTCGGTCATAGACGGTTAAAAAGAAACGAGTCGGCGCGAAGCGCCGCGATTTTTCGTAAAACATTAATTTTTGAAAAAATTCGGTAAAAATGACGAACCAGCTAGAAAAAATACCATGCCCCCCAAAAAACATTTTGGCTAGGACTACTGATACCTCTGCTTTCTACTGGTAATACTAGACTTTCGGCAATCAAAATTGAGTGAGGCAAGTTTTGAAGCTACGAACTAAACTGAATTTGTTTCCTTCGCGTACCCCTTGAAACGGTCTCGCGTATCCCCTTGGGTACGCGTACCACCGGTTGGGAACCACTGATATAATCAACTTCAAATAAGACTTTTGCTTTTCACAGATTTTCCGGTTTTGGCCGGATTCCGGACGAACTAGTTGTCCCGGTAGAAAAAGCTTTTCATACAAGTGTTCAGCATGTCTTCTTACCCCTAAATCGAACATTTAACCAACTTCAAATGAAACTTTTACTCTCAACCAACTTTCCGGTTTTTGCCGGATTCCGGACGAACTACTTGTTCACCATCGTGTTCAGCATGTCTTCTTACCCCATAATCGACTATCACATTAGCTGTTAAAAATATTTTGTTTGCCCCTTAATTCGAACCCCATCCCCCACCCCTAAATGTAGGGCTACAGAGCCCATCTACGAACTTGACCGTATCCTCACACCAAGTTTCATCAAATTTCTGATTCCCTTCGAGAGTTATCGTGATAACAGACGGATAACTTTTGCGATGTCATAAGTATCCCTCCACTTACGTTTTGGGATCCCAAAAATAATAAGAAATACGAGAAATCAAATAATAAAAAAACACCTGTTTTAAACTGCCGTTTCTGTTTTTTTTCGCCTGTTTAACAACTGTTTCTGTTTTCTAAGTCATCATTTCTGTTAAAACAGAACAGGACCTGTTTTCAAGTTTCCTGTTTTCTTTCTGTTCTTATTTGACCCTTTTCTGCCTGTTCCTCTTTGAATGAAATAACAGAACAGTGCCCATGCCTAGTACCACAAATCGGTAAGATTCAAATTCATTTGATGAAATTTATTATGTGTGAACAGCGGACAAACGGAGTAACGCATTTTTAACAGGTTTTGAGGCCGATTTAAGTCAATACGTGATATGAACCAGACTGTCGGGTCATGGCTCTTCTCGGTTAAACTTTAAACAACTCACCATTCTCTTTGATGAATTTTGGCATCCAGGATCCATCAATTTTCATTTCGATTTCCGCACAGTCTGAAGGCAAAGCGATAGACTTCAGCACATCACTGAAATAGCCATCTATCGCTAAGTCATCGCACAAAATTGCTTTATCGCAAACTGGACAAACCCACGTTGGTTTTCGTTCATTCATTTGCAAAAACAGGGAGGCGTCGAAGCACTGTAGATGTTGACATGTGCCCGGTCGACAAGGTAAGGACATCCGCATCTTTCCAAGTGGACAATTGACGGAGACGTGAAGCGATGTAAGAGCGATCTCGGAGTCCATGTCCTCCTGAAAAACAACGCTCGTTTCAGTCTAAGGTCGGAGTTGCGTTTTATTTGAAGTTCATAGTACAGCGGGAGCCGACAGCGAACTGTAAGTTGGCGTTTTATTCCTGGCGGACTACGTCAGAAGGTACGCTGGACCAAAGACTGGGAAAGACCGGAAACTCCCGTAAGCCCCATGAGTCACAACAATCAGCGCCGTTTAGCGGATGTTCTTTCGTTACAAAATCTTTCTGTTGACATTTTGAGCGTGTTCCATCCTACTTACCGTAGTTAACTACGCATGTCGTCACAAATTCTGCCTTTCTGTCGTCAAGGCTGGAACGATTTTTCTACTTTCCAGCGGAATGTCATGCCACGGGTGAATCCGACCAATCACGTGACACAGATTCGTGGTTACTACGCTTACCACGCTCCGAGCCGGAGCGTGGTAAGCAAATAGTTACTATTTCGAGAAGGCTGGAACGGTCAGCGTAGTAACTTTTCGTGAGGTTGGAACGGATTTAGTAACTAATATTTACTATTGGTACGAGGGCGGAACACGCTCTTTCTTCCATCGCTCTCCGCAGAATCATCATCAAAGCACGTTTCGCTGATTTTTTTTTTCGTTTTGTTTATGATGAGCATCCTCTCTCCATTCAGATTTCCTCTCTAATTGGAATAAAAAACAAGTAGGAAAAGAATAAATAGCTTTTTTATGGAAACAAATTTTGAATTCACGATTTCGAATCAATTAATGTTGACAGACATTGCCTACTCACGCCCTCTTGCTTTGATGTTATTAATCATCTACCGCTCGAAATTGGACAAAGTCCAAACGCTAGGCAGCGTTCCGATTGATTTTCAGAGACCCGATTTTAGCGAAGACACCGGTCTTTCCCACTATTATTGTCTTTGCGCTGGACTGTTCCCTGCCTCACCCAGCGTACAAACTAGCGGGTCCGCTGGCACTCAGCGGGCGGCCCGCTGGCAAATAAAACGACGTCGGCACCCTGCGCCTTCCCAGCGGACGACCCGCTGGCGAATGTAAGGACAACGAACAGTCCGCTGTACTATGAACTTGAAATAAAACGCAACTCGGTTCTCACCAGGAACGAAAAATCTGACAGAACCTCCGTCTCCCTACTCTGTAATAATAATAATTTATTTTAACTGAGCACCAGCCAGCTTTAACTCCAACCAATTTTCATAGAAGAAGTTCAAAAAAGCAGATATTTAAGGAAGAATCTTCAATTGTTTTTCGACAAGTTTAGCTTGAGCCTGAAGAGGACCCTTGCCAAGAAGGGCCGAAATATAGCTCGACTAGAATGTAGCTGACTTATCCGTTTTGCACCGTCAAATATGACAAATTATACAAGACGAAAGAGGTGGAGTACAAAAGAAAATATGAAAACGATTAGGAAAACACAACACATACAAACAAAATCTATTTAGGAGTCAAACAGACGAAGAAGCCCATAAGAGGGTGACAGACACGCGTACGCCGTTTCGGACAGTTTTCTATGGAGAACAGACAATTTCTCCGTGATATTCGGTAGCGAGTACTTCCCAATAATTTTAGAATTTCTTTGCCAAGGAGGGAGAAAAAGAAGAAATTTACAAAAACAAAAGTAAGAGGACCGCATAGCTTTTAATATCCTTTTTTCTTTAAAACAGGATTAACACCAGATAGAAAAAGAACAGAATTATCACAGAAGAAAGAGTATAGCTTGCCAAGAGCTTGACATGGTGTAATACGACCATGCGGAGTCAAATACATTCTGATACCCTAGCGATGCAAACGACCGGAGGAGGAGCTACGCAGAACATTATTATCTGTTAACTCTTCAAACAGCTACCTCGCAGTAGAACCCCGCAGAAGAATACGAATGCCGTCCCAGTCGTCCTTTACAGCTGACTGACTGTCTACATTGTGACGTCCCGTCTAACTCGGGTGCAGACCGAGTTCTCCACCCATGCTGGCATCCTACCGTTTATCATATGGTAGGCACAGCGGAGAAGAGGGGTATCAACTCAAACCTCACAGAAAGTACCCCTAGCTCCGCTCAGTTTTATCGGGGTATCCATAGTCGCTGCATGGGACCGAAAACGGAGGTTCTATCAGATTATTTGTTCATGATTCCACTAAAGTTATTATGAGTTATCATGATACGAGGAGCCATCTATTGTTAGTTTTTTTTCTCAATTCTCCTTGCGATTCTCCTCTCAATTCACCGATTTAGCGTTTTATGACTTGTCAAAGAATGTCTGCAGAATCGAGAAGTCGCTTCGACAGTCAATTCTCGATTGTCCTTTTCCATTCTCCTTCCCGATTGGTCAAATAAGGGTCGAAATTCAACCCGTATAAACAGGTTTTAAAGGGTAGCAAAATTGAAATTTTGTCAAAAGCTAGAATGGAGAATTGAGACGATCAGAAACAGTTGAGAGAGAATTCAAAATTCAAATCACAAATGTAACTACTGTGGCAGTGATTTATTTCCCTTAGGAGCGGAAAAAATAATAGTTCGGGCAGATGACACAGATTCAGCCAATCCTGACAGGCTTGATGACCAGATAGCCTGAGTAATGTATTATAGTTTGTTGTAGTTAATTTTGTATTTTGTTGTTGTTTGAAGATTTATATAACCCTTGTTAGCCGTCGATTTAGTTAAACAAATAATTAAATAATAGAACCTCTGTCCTTGGTCCCATGCAGCGACTATGGATACCTCGGCAAAACTGAGCTGAGCTAGAGGCACGTGATCTAGTTTCGAGTTGATACCCGTCTACTTCCGTCTTCGCCGTTGCTCATAGCACAAGAATAAGTGCAGAAGGCACGCTGCCCCACTCTGAAGCGTGTCCAGAGAACCAATCGGCTTTACTTTGAAAGTTTCTTCTACGCGGCTTCACTGCGATATAGCTATTTGTCGAGGTGACCAACTGTGATGTTTGCTTCTGACGTCACTTAACTCTTATCTGAACTGTGCTGCAGAGTAGGGAAGAGGGGGGCGAAACACGGACGGGGGCAAACCCGTACACTGGACCTCTCGTCCTAAATCTCGGAACCAATCCATTCAAAAATCACTGCTAGATGCCATTCATGTAGCGCACATTGGGCGAAAGTTTTGAATTTGTTGTGGGAAAGACAACGGAGAAAAGAGGTTGACAAGTTTTTATATAGCCTACTCTCTGAACATTTTGACACCTGTAGTCCTCGTCGAATATTTTGCAAGGTATTACAGCTATAGGATCGTAAGTTAGCAGGATTAGACGAGGAGTGTTCCCGCAATTTCCCTGGTAATTTTCATAACGGTAAACTTTTAAAATGGCGTCAAGAACTCCGGACGGTTTTTTGGGGGCGACTTCAGACACATTTTGAGGTGTCCGGTTTCGCCCCGTGCTGAAGGAAGAGATTCTCCAAACCTGAAAACTGAAATTAGAAGTAGCTGGAGGTAGAAAATCAGTTTCGTTACTGACCACTTTTAGATGCTTCTCTCCGTTCTATGCCTAAAAACATGAACTGGCGTGGTTTTTGCAATGTCGGTGCAGTTTTTTCAGATTTTTCTTTTACAGATGCTTCACACCTTTCGTCGGGGGGGGGGGGGGGGGCTTTGCTGACGTATCCGTTTTATGCATTATTTGAATATATGGGGGGGGGGTTCCCCAGTCACGGTAAAATTGGCCTCGTAAACTAATAAAAATAAGTTTCTTCTACGCGACTTCACTGCGATATAGCTATTTGTCGAGGTAACGAACTGCGATGTTCCTCGAAGCTCCTAATCTCCACTCGTTTGCATCAGGCAGGGAATGGGGGAATATTCGACTCCGCATGGTCGTATTAGGCCTACAGAGATAAGGAGACGGGGGTTCTTGCTTATTTGTTCTTGTAGTAAGGCCGTGGAACGCAACCGAAGTCTTGGAAACGCATTTCCTTCTATCTTTCTGAGAGGTATGTTACAGAAGAGGTTTGTTGCTTCTGACGTGAAAAAAAACTTATTTTATTAGTTTTTACCATCATTATCTGACCTTTCCCGGAAAACTAAACTTTTTGTTTATTTTATCAACTATTTTAAGTAATTCACATAATTTAAGTGTTATGTATTTACGTTTTACTTTTATTATACCCTTCAAAACTATCTTGAGATATCTGAAACGGGTCTGAACATGATTTATTCACAACAATTTTTAAAGGAGTTGGTTCGAATCATTCTCTAGTCTGCAACGTTTACACCACTCACAATTAAGTCTATAGTTCAGACCAGAGCTCGACATACAGCCGTGGTTTCGGTGCGATTCGGAAGTAAATCTCGGCTGTGTCAAAATAGGCCCCAGAAGAAAATTTTTTAAAGGACTAGGAAGTTACCTGTGTATACGAAAGAATAAAACAAAAATCATTCAGTATCTATTTCTTTTGGTAGTTTCTTGAGTTGTTTTCTCATTTCTTTCAAATAAAAATGCCGCATATTCCAGAAGAAACATTTTGTCAAATAAATTCAGAAAACTGTCTAAGTTATCAAACGGTGGATAATGATAATGTTGCTTTAATACGCGATAATTTATCCAGAAAGCAACTCAAACCCCACCAATGGCCCCGTTTTCGCCCGATCAACCTTAGGTTGTTACTTAGCCATATGCAGGGTGTGAACACACAGTTTCAAGCATGAACTAATGTGTGTCCTGAAATGCCCCACTTGTGGACTTTGGACACTTGAGGAGCATACACTTTTGGGTCTCACCAGAAACGAGTTGACGGAAGTGAAATTCTTAAGAAAGGTGAATAAATAAGCTTGCCATGCATATCAAAACGAAGTTTGGATCTTTAGAAAAATATCTTTTAGGGTCAAAAAACCTCAAATCGTACGGTTTCGGCCCCCTCTCCCTTGTGACGAAACCCAAACCTAGCAAATATTAAATATTTATGCACACTAGGCTACCGAGTGCAACAAGTAACTGAAGTCAAATTAAAGCGACAAACTGTAATTTTTGTTTGATCTTTTGCTCTTTTTTTTATTAAATCCCGCATTCTTTTTCATTTATTCTTGCTTTAGATCGAACTAAAACAAGTGGCTACGTCTCCACGTCCAACTCAGTGACGTTAATACACAATTTACCTAACAGTTTACCATACTTTAACGTCACTTATCCTATTGTCTTAAACATACTATCTTTTTGTACTTTATCAACTCTAAATTTCACTTCTCTTTTCAAACTTTTCATTTTTTCTATCAAACCTTCTCGTAAAAACTCACTCCCTCTTTCAAAAAACCTTTCCTCCATACGGTCTAATCTACAACCCGAATCAACCCTTTTTTTATTTTTCTAACAATAAGTTCTACCAATATTAAGTTGTTTAAGCACAGTCTAACGGCCAAGTTCTGAAATTCCAATTATTGCAGCACTTTCGAGCTACTTTCGTTACTGTCCTAAGTATCCCAACAGACGAAAACGAACATCAAAAATAAACAACTTATCATAGTGAATTACTTGGCGCTATGGCCGAAATTCCCCAGTTTTAGCTGTATTCCGAGTGAACTACTTCTCCGACAGCAAAACGAAGTTCTAAAACGAATTCAGCATGTGTCTTTACCCCTATATTGACCCTCATAAACATCAAACATCACAAAGAACTTTCTTTATGCCAAATTTCCGATTTTGTCCGGATTCCTAGCAAAATACTTGTCCCGCAGGAAAATAAAGTAAGATTATCCACAGACCTCCCGAAACAGGACCAAGTTAGCTCAAGAGTTACAGTAATTTGTTGCGAAAAAATGAATGAAGTACACTTATTATGCCCTTGTCAAGATTACATGTAAGTGTTAAATAGTAAGTCAGATTCGAAATGGAAAGACTACGAATGCATACATCCCCGAAGAATCGCGTATTTCCCAGCGCTCGAAGCTACCAGGAACAGCTTCGTGTTAAAACAACTCTTCCTTTGAAACAACAGACAGGGAACATCAGATGGGGGAACCCTAATGTACAAAATATACTCAGATCTAACCTGTAACTTGTCCCGAATCAGTCCTTTCGTATACTCCAGGGGCCTTGGTCCTTTCTTCTGCAAACGTCCAAGAAGGTCCTGTGAAGACAGCTTATGCACCAAATACACCCCTAGTACATAATTCCTTCCGATTTCAGCAGACCACGACACATGAATATGGTTTGGTACAACAGGGCTCAATTTGCATAGTGGAGAAATGTTTACTGGCCGAGGGGGTCTCTTCGGCTCTACCCCTGGTTTGTTAGTAGGGATAGGGTTGGGCAAGGGTGCTGGCTTCCCATTCACTTTAACGTTGATATTCGAGGGAAAGCAATCGTCCTGTTCACTTGTGGTCTCAAGAAGAGCAAATCTTAACTGGATCTGGATACTGTAATCGTTTTTACCAGGCCTCACGTCTCTGTGCATAGACACACTCGATGCCTGCTGTGGTGTGAGATGAAACTGAAACTGGGCTTCATGAAATCGAGAGCCAGGAGCTGGAATCAAACTGCTAGGTTTGAGAATCTCTGCCATAATATCATAAAATGGCAATTTCTTCAATTTCACATCAGGGTGAACTGGGAATCCAACTGAACTTTTTGAGGAAAACCCAGTGCCATATGGTTGTGCTGTTGTGTAAGGATTCTGGCCTCTAAGAGTGGCTTCTGAGACTGCTTTCTGAGCTGCCTGCATTTGGCTTGAGACAGATCTAGTTGTTCCTGATGTTGGATAAGAGGTTGAGTAGATCTGAGCAGATGGTGGCGGTGCTGCAGGCATTGGAATATTAGAGGGATCATCTGCTGTGGTTGTCATCCCTTGGCTCTGCTGAACTGTTTTGTATAACTCTCGGATTTTTACATTGATGGCTGTGTTCTTAAGTTTGATCAACTCAAGGGCTCTATGTTGGAGATCTTGCTTCCGTCCAGCTTTGTTCTTTCCAGCAAAATTTAACAGCATTGTGAGCTCAGAAACTCGGAAAGCTAACACCATGTTACGCAGCTGCTCTGCATCTGACATGATGATTCAGTGATCAATTCACCTAGAAAAGAGGAAAACAAATCCTCAGAACGGTCTACCAAAGAACCTTGATTTTTAAATCATATGCCAAATGCTCGGTTGGCATGCTATAAGCTTAAAGGACACGTCTAATGCAACCTACTTCCGTAATTGCATTCATTCTGCTTAACCCCGGAGAACCGAATTTCATGTGTTACATTCTTGGACGCGAAAAATTTCTCACTAATCTTTCCACTTGCCACGATTCACTATTTCCATGCGCATTATGCTCCCGATGAGTATTCGCGTATCATGATATTAATGCCAAAAACCGTATCTCTGAATTTTGCTGGAAGTCTTTGCTGGAAGTCAATGGACCTGAAAAAAGGCTTAAAACAGCCACCAAAGCCGTGTACAATCTGTTAGAAGCAGAGCCTAGTCTTACAGTATTTAGTTTTGATTACTGGAACATAAACCATAGAAAGTGCGAGCTGTGCTTTAAAGCCAGATATACTGTCCCTAATCCAAACACTGGGTGTCCCTAACTTTTTCAGATTCGGTAGAATCTTGGGAGGAGGCCCAAACTTTTACTAAAACTGTTCCGTATTTTTTCGATACCAGAACTATTCAGTGTTTTTACGGGGATCCGGTAGTTATACAGAATCCCAATAGGCTATCGGTACAAATGTATTCGGTATAATGATCAGGATTCGGTATGATTGCCAGGATTCAATAGTCATCGCGAACTCGGTCAGGGAATTTACTGAAAATATTTGTATTTTTTCGATGCCAGAACTATTCCGTATATTTATGGAGATTCGGTAGTTAAAAAGAATCCCGAATAGGCTATCCGTCCAAAATTATTCGGATTCGATCATTAATTCAGGATAATTTTCAGAATTCGGTAGTTACCACGAATCCCAACGTTTACTCCAGTTTCGACGAAATTATACCGAATACGAATGTTATTCGGAAGTTTTCGATACCAAAACTATTCGGTATAACAACCGGGTTTCCGTAGTTATACGGTCTAAAATTTTCCGGTATTATAACTGCGATTCGTTAATATTTTCGGTATAACTGCCAGGATTCGGTAGTTACCACGAACCTCGAAACTCGACGAGGTCGAGTGAAGAACTGTTCGAATCAAGCGTGATCTATGATTTCATCGATAGTCCTTACTCTTATTTTGGATCCCAAGAAGACGCTCTAATCATAAAAGTTTCTAAAATTACGCCTGCGGCGCTTTCCGTAGTACTTTCTATTTTGTGGAAGGGCACATCATTTAACTGGGGTTTCATGACGGTTTTAGGATTGGGATTTGAGAAATATGAAAAGCTAGAATCTGCATGGAAATAGTTAAATCTGGCAGGAAAGCGAACTTGAAATTCTTAGGATCTTAGTCATCGAAGGTAAAAGATAGAATTTGTATGGGAAGCAGTGAATTGTAGCCTACAGGTAAAACAAGACCAAATTTCTGATGGGATTCCAAAAGGTAATGTTTGATCCAGACAATTGGGTCTTGTAGATATCCGGTCTTCGCGAGACTCCTTGAACATTTTCACTATTCAAATTTAACAAGACCAAAGGTTTCGACGGGATCCCACAATATTAAGCTCTGATCCAGACACGTGGGTCTTGTAGATATCCGGTCTTCGCCAGACTCCTTGAAAATTTTACTATTAAGATTTAGAAACAGAAGAAGGCCAATGGCTAACCTGAGAAAACCAAAGTTCAGTTATTGGTTCAGCATCGTGTACATTTACCCCTAGGCTATACGTCATATCCAAATTTCCAGGTTTTTGCAAATTTTGCCAGCTTATCATCAAGGAAATAAAAGTTCCAAATTCTATTCAGCATGTCTCCTTGTCCCGATACCGAATCTCTAATCGACTTCAGAAACAACTTTGAGCTTCAACAAAATTTCCAGTTTTGGCCGAATTCCTAGTAATCATTTGTCCGGCAAGAAAACTAAGTTCCGATATGGATTCAGTGAGCCTCCTTACCCCTTAAACGAATATCTGATTAGCTTGTAAAACATATCCGTTTTTACCAGAGGCAAAACTAGGGGGTCATAGGGGGGGGGGCAGCTGCCCCCCCCCCCACACGAAAATTTCTGTCGGTAAATCGGCAGTGCTTCTAACACTTTCTGATACCGACAGAAGATCCGTCGGTAAAACAGGAAACTTCCTGTTGGGAGATAGGCAGCGTTTGTCGGTATGGCACGCTTTAGCATTCCATTTCTGATACCGACAAAAGCTCTGTCAGTAAGCCAGGAAATTTCTTGTTGGAAAATCGGCAGCGTTTCTCGGTGCGACGGTGCGTAGATTCGATTTTCAGACCGATAAGAGCTGTGACAAATACTTTCCTCATTTCGTTTCTGATAGTAACGAAAACTATGTCGGTAAATCATGAAACTGTAGGGAAATAGGCAACGTCTGTCGGTGCACGGATTCCGTTTTCAATACAGACAAGAGCTCTTTAGGTAAATCAGGAAACTTCTTGTTTGGAAATCGACAGCATTTGTCGGTGGGGAGACGGTGCACGGATTCCGTTTTCAATACCGACACGAGCTCTTTCGGTAAATCGACAGCTTTGTCGGTGCGGAGACGGTGCACGGATTCCGTCTTCATTACCGGCAAGAGCTCTCATAAAAACACTTTCCTAATACCGTTTCTGATACCGACATAAGCTCTATCGGTAATCAGGAAGCTTCTTGTCTGAAAATCAGAAGTTGTTGTCGGTGCCCCGATGATACCGACAAAAGTATTGTCGAGAAATCAAGCCGATGATCGGATCGAGATCCCGATCTCTGTTGTTTTTCATTTTTCGATACAAGGACTGGGAAAAGTCTTGTCGGTAAAATCGGAACTCTCTTTTTCGGTATGTTTACAACCGGAATGGATAAAAATCTTGTCGTTAAATTCAGTATATGTGAACTATTCGTCAGTGCGAGATTTTTTGATGTCATGACTGGAATATTCTCGTCGGTAAATCCGAAAATGCACTAACCAAAAACTTTTTCGTTCCTTTCTGTTCGTTGACGGTAAACCAACCACACGGGCAAACCTGTTTCCTCAAATTGTTCTTGATGATTTCTCTGTTCCCACCCATAAACTGCCCTTTTGGGTTGATCTGGCTGTTTACCAATCCCGGAAATAGTCCACTTTATTCAGTGACTTATTAGTTTCAAATTCCCGTCAGTGATACACCCACCAACTCGGCCCACCGAGGTTGGATCAGGCAAGGATATCTGAATAACACAATTAGGTCACACGGGCGCAGTATTGCCGAGTTTATCTTAATCCTTCAACCGATTTGGTCCCTAAGCGCTTACGAAATTGTCCAGGACCCACCTCTAATTCCCCCCACAGCACTACCATAATGGCAAAGAAGAGGTTCGGACACATAAATGGCACATATTTGGCATCTGCGTCACTCAAAAAATTTCAAGTGGGCCTACCGGTCCGGTCCGTTACCCCTCAGCCCCACCTTCACCCAACGGACGTCAGATCCGGTTTGGGCCTCAAATTACTTGTCTAGATCCCATGAGTTTCCCAAACGCATCCTCATACCAAATTTCAACAAAATATCCAACCCCTTTGAGAGTTATCATGGTAACAGACGGACAGACAAACTTTACGAACTCATCGATGCTAACGTTTTCGACCCCCAAAAACCGCTTAGTTTACAAGCGTAAAAGACAGCCTCAAAAGACAAGCCTAAATCTTCAAGCAGTGAAGTAATCTGTTGCACTTTCTTTCACTACTTTCTGATTTGCAAGACTACTGACTGCATAGTATGTTCCTGGTTCTATGTGATAACCATTGGTGCCAGGAAGATAATGTCGAATTAATTAATTTCATTAGAAAACCATCTCAATTGATATGTTACAACTTATTATTACAAGGGTTGTAAGATGTATTCACTGGGAACTTGCGCCGTTGCCGCTGCGCTTTTTGTCGGTAAATCGTTAAATCTTGTCGGTAAAATCTGGGCTTGTCCCCCCCCCCCCCCACACACACGAAAATGGGCTAGTTTCGCCACTGGTTTTTACATTTAATTCGAAACCGCCTCCTCTTCCTCTAAATATAGGGCTAAAGGACCCATCTACGGACTTGGACTGTACTTTGCCAGTGAACTTTCTACGAACTTTGAACAGCATATATCAACCCCTCCCCCCCCCCCCCAATCCAAAACCCAAAGAATACGTACGCTAGGTTTAAACAGTCTTCTACTAAACCCAATCGACCGAAATCACCATAACCCCTGGGTAAATAGATTAAACAAAGTGACGCCACCCACGCGAATCCTCCGAGAATCGAAAATCGATTGCGTTTTTCATCATATCCCTAGCCATAGAGGAATAAGGGAAATGAGGTTGTGGACAAGCTGACTGGCTCAGTAGCCAGTTCCCAGACGTCAACCCCCTTAACCCTCAAACCGTTTCGAGATGTCCTCAGGCAAACAGCTCCGCCAAGCAAAATGAAACTTTCGAAGTCGCCATTCAAAACACGTCTGTAGTATCGCCTAAAGGCTTAAATCATCCTGTTTAACAAAACAAAGTTCGAGGGGGGATTAACCCACGCCCCCCAACTGCAGGGGATGCCACCAAAAGAAGAAACAGCCCAACACATCCTCTTTGACTGCCCGTCAAATGCTGTGGAAAATCAAAAACACTCAGCACTCTGCCAAAAGTTAAACTACCATTCAACCTGCATCAGATCGCCGAAGCCCCCACCCCACCCCCGATACGGAAAGAAGTGACGATATACAGACAGACGATGAAAATCCTACTATCGCACAGCGTCGAAAAGTGGTCAGATGAGAAGAAACAAGAGCTGTAAGCTCATATGGCACTTGCATGTGTCAAGATGATTTGATTGATCAAAAGTAAGTTTCGACTTTGCGGTTGAGATGCGCGCTATAAGGGAGCTGGAACTTCATTTGTAAGCAAAACCCTTGAGGCAAAACTGCTAATGGGCTGATGGGCATCACGAAAATGCATATATTGCTTAAAAGTATTTTTTTTACTTTGCGGTCAAGATTGGTACTTTAAGGAATAATCGAATTTGGGAAGTAGCAATTTCTAAGCAAATGTTGTTGAGTCTCCAATATTCCAGCGAAGTTTCATCGTCCTAGCACATCTGGAAGTACCTTAACGCGCGATCATCGGAATCCCAGACCCCCCTCCCCCTCCTCCAACTCCACCCACAATAACCGGAGCCAATCCGGTTCTGTAAATGATTAATCCAGAGCATCTGTTTGTCATTCCCACGAAGTTCGATCCAGATCACACCAGTCTAAGCGGGTCAAGTATTTTCCGCCCTCCCCCCGATAATTGCCGGATTCGGTCCGGAAATGAAAAAGGTCACAAGAGAAAAATGTCCTCTGTTTAATTATTAAATTTCACTCGAATCCGATCACCCGTTCCAAAGTTACGCATGACTCAATATTCCGGATTCCCCTCCCTCAACTCCTCCCCCCAAGATTATCATATCGAGGATTTTTTTTTATTCCAAGTCAGTTTGACCGGGTCCCTGATATGCCTTCCAAGTTTCGTTGTGAAAATCCCCCAAAAAACGGAATTCCGGGATACCCCTCCTCCCCCCCCCCCTCAAGTGTCCGGATCCAGTCAAATTATGTAAAAGATTTACATGGACCAGATGTTTGTTCTTCCCAGCAAGTTTCACTCCGATACCATCATTCTAACCGTTTCTCGAGATTTCCGGTCCATCCCCCCCCCCCACCCAGCTCCCCCGTGGTGCACGTAGCCAATCCGATTCAGCAAATGACTTACCTAGAGCATATGTTTGTTCTTCCCACAAAATTCCATCCCGATCCCTCCATTCTAAACGGGGCACGTATTTTCCGCCCCCCCCCCCCCCCCCAATAGTTGCCGGATCCGGTCCGGATATGAAAAAAATCATCGGAGAAATGTCCACTGTTGAATTCTTAAATTTCACTCGAATCCGATCACCCATTCCAAAATTACGCATGACTGAAAATTTCGGATTCCCCTCCCTCCACTCCCCCCACCATTATCTGATCGACAAAATTTTTATTTTGAAGTCAGTTTGATTGGGTCCCTGATATGCCTGCCAAGTTTCATCGTGAAAATCCCCAAAACCACGATCACCGGAATTCCGGGACCCGCCCCCCCATAAGTGTCCGGATCAAGTACAATGGTCTAAAGGACTTATCTAGAGCAGATGCTTGTTCTTCCCAGCAAGTTTCACTCCGATCCCTCCATTCTAACCGTTTCTTGAAATTTCCGGTCCCCCCCCCCAACTCCCCCCTGGCTACCGAATCCGGTCAAGACTTTAAACGGGACATTACAGATATATATTCTGTTCAGTTATGAAGTTTCATTACAATCCGATCATCCGTTCGAAAGTTACACACTTCTCAATTTCCCGGATTCCCCTGCGGATTCCCCTCCCTCCACTCCCCCACCATTATCTGATCGACAATATTTTTATTTTGAAGTCAGTTTGATTGGGTCCCTGATATGCCTACCAAGTTTCATCGTGAAAATCCAAAAAACCACCATCACCGGAATTCCGGGACCCCCCCCCCCCCATAAGTGTCCGGATCCAGTACAATGGTCTAAAGGACTTATCTAGAGCAGATGCTTGTTCTTCCCAGCAAGTTTCACTCCGATCCCTCCATTCTAACCGTTTCTTGAAATTTCCGGTCTCCCCCCCCAACTCCCCCCTGGCTACCGAATCCGGTCAAGACTTTAAACGGGACATTACAGATATATATTCTCTTCAGTTATGAAGTTTCATTTCAATCCGATCATCCGTTCGAACGTTACACACTTCTCAGTTTCCCGGATTCCCCTGCCCTCCACCCCCCCCCCCCAAAAAAAAATGGTCGGATCAGAAAAATGATTATTCCTAATTTTGTTTGGTCGGGTCTCTGATATGCCTGCCAAGTTTCATGGTCCTAGCACAACTGGAAGTACCCTAACTCGAAAAAGTGTGACAAAATGCCCTAAATTTTCAAGTTTCCAGCGCCCCCACTTCCCCGCACATGGTCGGATCGGGAAACTGATTATTTCCAGGTTAGTTTGGTCGGGTCCCTGATATTCCTGCCAAGTTTCATTGTCCTAGCTCATCTGGAAGTACCCTCACTCGAAAAAGTGTGACAAAATGTCCTAAATTTTCAAGTTTCCAGCGCTCCAACTCCCCCGCATATGGTCGGATCGGGAAACTTATTATTTCCAGGTTACTTTGGTCAGGTCCCTGATATTCTTGCCAAGTTTCATTGTCCTAGCTCATCTGGAAGTACCCTAACTCGAAAAAGTGTGACAAAATGCCCTAAAATTTCAAGTTTCGAGCGCCCCCACTCCCCCGCATATGGTCGGATCGGGAAACTGATTATTTCCAGGTTCGTTTGGTCGGGTCCCTGATATTCCTGCCAAGTTTCATTGTCCTAGCTCATCTAGAAGTACCCTAACTTAGAAAAAAGTGACAAAATTTCCTAAATTTGCAAGTTTCCAGCGCCCCACACTCACCCCCATATGGTCGGATCGGGAAACTGATTATTTCCAGGTTAGTTTGGTCGGGTCCCTGATATGCCTGCTAAGTTTTATTGTCCTAGCACATCTGGAAGTACCCTAACTCGGATATGTGGGACAAAAAACTCGGACCGACCGACAGACCGACAGACCGACAGACGGAATTGTGATCGGTATATGGCACTTGAGCTAGAGGCTGCAAGTGCCATAAAAAGAAAGGTGGAAAGGACTGATTGCTCGAAGTTAAAGGAAGGAAGGTCAGCTATGATGCTTTGGCTGCCGAAGCCAACCTGTAATGCTTCATCAAATATTATATAGACAGGATAGGTCATCCTTCAAACAGATTCAAAGACACTAAGCCAGGAACAGAATGAGCGAAAAATTCCCTAAAGCATCATAAATGTGTAACAATAAATTATACTTTCAACAGCCTTACGATACTCGAATGTATGACCAGGGGTCCTGATCGATGGGGACCTGTGTTTCTCTCAACATTACAGCTTTACCATGAAAAAGTGTAATAGAATCCTTGCTGTAATTCGAAGAACCTTTACATTTAAGCAGGATGGTTTGTTCTCGCTTATGTTCAAGTCAATGGTTAGCCCAATCGTTGAATATGGCCACACCACAGTGAGGCCATATTAGATTTGTGACATTGAGGCTTATGAAAAAATTCAATGGAGAGCTTTGAAGTTCATACCAGATCTGCGAGATCTTCTCTACCAAGTGAGATTAGCTAAGTTGTGCCTTACCTACATTGCATGCAGATTTTTTAGAGGAGACCTGATTTAACATTCAAATTAATCAATGGAAGTTATGACAATTCTGAAGTGACTGATTTAGTAAGATTCAGCATTAACCGTCATCATCGGGGGCAGGCGCACAAACTCTCAAAATCAACATTCCACAAGGACGTTTATAAGTGGGGTTTTGGTAACAGAATTGTTGATCCTTGGAACAGCCTTACCGAAGATGCGGTTAATCCTGAATCGATCAATAGTTTCAAGTGCATTGTTGATGGGATTTTTAATCAGTTCGTCTACTCAAAATTTCTTACTTAAAAGGCGAAAGTCTTTTCTCTTGATTCTATTAGAAAGATGAGCTTTCTGTCATAATCATATGCAGTCTACATATACACTCTATTGGTCAGGTCTTAATACATGAATAATCTGGTTAATTTGTCTGAAGTCAGTTGTGTGCAAGTGCCTTTCATTACAACTTCTAAGTGACTTTTTACCTCTTGAAGTAGTAAAAACATTGATAGCTGTGCCATTTTAATCATTCTTTCACAACTTTTTTCACCAATAGCTGATTAATATTTTTTAAACATTGCTGCTGTCCCATGATCAATTTATGCATTATTTGTGTGGGCATTATATTTCATTGTTCCTAGATATTAACCTGCTGCCAAACAAAGGACACCCTCTAATTTAGAGGGTGTCCCTTCTTTAGCATTTTGGCATTGTGCCATGATTGTCCCCTTGTTTTGGCACTAAAGTGCACTGAATTTCAATGCTCGTAGATAGGAACCTGCTGCCAAACAAGAGACATCTTCTAATTTAGAGGGTTGTTTTGGCATTTTTTTAGTTGCAATAATCCATGCCCATCATTACATCTTCTCTCATTGCTCACAAAGTGATTTATTTTAATGACGCATTTGAGGAAAATCCCTATCACCAAGTTCTTTTCTGTTGAAATACAAGAAAATGTACGCCACAAGCAAAATCAGCCTGACTTTACTTAAATTGAGAGATACTAGTAGCCCACATAAGAGATAGTGTTAAAATTTGGTTTAAAACTATGTACTGCAGGGTGAAATTCATGATTTGACAACTGTATTTTCTCGATCTTGGAAGCTCAAATCTGACAATCATACTCTCATTCTGAACAAATATCAGAACAAAAGCTGCAAGCTCATATGGCACTTGCATGGGTCAAGATGATTTGATTGATCAAAAGTAAGTTTCGACTTTGCGGTTGAGATGCGCACTGTAAGGGAGCTGGAACTTCATTTGTAAGCAAAACCCTTGAGGCAAAACTGCTAATAGGCTGATGGGCATCACGAAAATGCATATTTGCTTAAAAGTATTTTTTTTACTTTGCGGTCAAGATTGGTACTTTAAGGAATAACCGGATTTTGGAAGTAGCAATTTCTAAGCAAATGTTGTTGAGTCTCCAATATTCCAGCGAAGTTTCATCGTCCTAGCATATCTGGAAGTACCTTAACGCGCGATCACCGGAATCCCAGACCCCCCCCCCCCCCCTCCTCCAACTCCACCCACAATAACCGGAGCCAATCCGGTTCTGTAAATGATTAAGCCAGAGCATCTGTTTGTCATTCCCACGAAGTTCGATCCAGATCACACCAGTCTAAGCGGGTCAAGTATTTTCCGCCCTCCCCCCAATAATTGCCGGATTCGGTCCGGAAATGAAAAAGGTCACCAGAGAAAAATGTCCTCTGTTTAATTATTAAATTTCCCTCGAATCCGATCACCCGCTCCAAAGTTACGCATGACTCAATATTCCGGATTCCCCTCCCTCAACTCCCCCCCCCCCCAAGATTATCATATCGAGGATTTTTTTTTATTCCAAGTCAGTTTGACCGGGTCCCTGATATGCCTTCCAAGTTTCGTCGTGAAAATCCCCCAAAAACGGAATTCCAGGAAACCCCCTCCTCCCCCCCTCCCTCAAGTGTCCGGATCCAGTCAAATTATGTAAAAGATTTACATGGACCAGATGTTTGTTCTTCCCAGCAAGTTTCACTCCGATACCATCATTCTAACCGTTTCTCGAGATTTCCGGTCCACCCCCCCCCCCCCCAGCTCCCCCGCGGTGCACGTGGCCAATCCGATTCAGCAAATGACTTACCTAGAGCATCTGTTTGTTCTTCCCACAAAGTTCCATCCCGATCCCTCCATTCTAAACCGGTCACGTATTTCCCCCCCCCCCCCAATAGTTGCCGGATCCGGTCCGGATATGAAAAACATCGGAGAAATGTCCTCTGTTCAATTCTTAAATTTCACTCGAATCCGATCACCCATTCCACAATTACGCATGACTGAAAATTTTGGATTCCCCTCCCTCCACTCCCCCCACCATTATCTGATCGACAAAATTTTTATTTTGAAGTCAGTTTGATTGGGTCCCTGATACGCCTGCCAAGTTTCATCGTGAAAATCCCCAAAACCACCATCACCGGAATTCCAGGACCCCCCCCCCCCCATAAGTGTCCGGATCCAGTACAATGGTCTAAAGGACTTATCTAGAGCAGATGCTTGTTCTTCCCAGCAAGTTTCACTCCGATCCCTCCATTCTAACCGTTTCTTGAAATTTCCGGTCTCCCCCCTGGCCACCGAATCCGGTCTCCCACCTGGCCACCGAATCCGGTCAAGACTTAAAACGGAACATTACAGATATATATTCTATTCAGTTATGAAGTTTCATTACAATCCGATCATCTGTTCGAAAGTTACACACTTCTCAATTTCCCGGATTCCCCTGCCCTCCACCCCCCCCCCCCCAAAATGGTCGGATCAGAAAACTGATTATTTCTAAGTTTGTTTGGTCGGGTCTCTGATATGCCTGCCAAGTTTCATGGTCCTAGCACAACGGGAAGTACCCTAACTCGAAAAAATGTGACAAAATGCCCTAAATTTCCAAGTTTCCAGCGCCCCCACTTCCCCGCATATGGTCGGATCGGGAAACTAATTATTTCCAGGTTAGTTTGGTCGGGTCCCTGATATTCCTGTCAAGTTTCATTGTCCTAGCTCATCTGGAAGTACCCTCACTCGAAAAATTGTGACAAAATGCCCTAAATTTTCTAGTTTCCAGCGCCCCAACTCCCCCGCATATGGTCGGATCGGGAAACTTATTATTTCCAGGTTACTTTGGTCAGGTCCCTGATATTCCTGCCAAGTTTCATTGTCCTAGCTCATCTGGAAGTACCCTAACTCGAAAAAGTGTGACAAAATGCCCTAAATTTTCAAGTTTCGAGCGCCCCCACACCCCCCGCATATGGTCGGATCGGGAAACTGATTATTTGCAGGTTCGTTTGGTCGGGTCCCTGATATTCCTGCCAAGGTTCATTGTCCTAGCTCATCTAGAAGTACCCTAACTCGGAAAAAAGTGACAAAATGCCCTAAATTTTCAAGTTTCCAGCGCCCCGCACTCCCCCCCATATGATCGGATCGGGAAACTGATTATTTCCAGGTTAGTTTGGTCGGGTCCCTGATATGCCTGCCAAGTTTCATTGTCCTAGCACATCTGGAAGTGCCCTAACTCGGATATGTGGGACAAAAAACTCGGACCGACCGACAGACGGAATTGTGATCGGTATATGGCACTTGAGCCAAAGGCTGCAAGTGCCATAAAAACTAGAAATAACCGGCCTCTTTATGTCAATCTGGCAAGGTCGAAATATGCGACCTAGAATGCAATTCCTTAGTCTCAAATGCTCGAGAACACAGAACCGCTGTGTCCAAGATGGATCTTAACCAAGTTTCTTGGTAACCCTGAACCTGCCCTGAACTAGCATCACTGACTTTTTCGGGCGCACTGCCAGCCTCCCCATTTAGCTTTCCTCCCAGCAGGCCACTTCAGCTGGCTAAGTCTAAGACCCACGTTTGGGCCAAATTTGAAGTTTCTGCAATTTTCAGAGCTGAAGTTAGTCACAAAAAAGCATCAAAAAGGTTGAGACATGTTTATGTGAACTGTTACTTTAATATGAACAGTGCAGTTCTAGGCTAAATCTCTAAATGGTAGAATGAAGATCCAAAATACCTATTCAGGTGTTTTCAGATGCCCTTAATTAGGCTACCTATTATTTTATTATTTATTCTGTGGGGTTGGCCACTCCAGCCGAAACTCAGGCCACAAATGGCCCATTGTCTCATTCCCCCAATTCACAATTGATGTAAACAATACATCACTCTCTAATACAATTGATGAAAATATCACTCTATCAAAACAATTGATAAAAAAAACCATCACTCATTCTACCCCTTTTTCTTGCGTTCTTACTTTAAAACCTGTCTAGCCTCCCTGTCAACCGAAGGTACCTGGACAGTTCCTTTAATCTAACTTTTCTCACTACCTCGTGGAAATCAACATTCAGAGTGGATAGCTTCCAGACCTTGCCTTGTCCATGATTGATGGGCACTCTTGAACAAAGTGAGTATTTGTCTCTTCATCTACTCCGCATTTGGTGCATATTGGAGACTCAATTTTCCTTTTGTTTGAATTATGTTTTCCAAGGTTTCCAATTCCAGTAACAACCTGGACGATTCCCCATTTTTTTCATGCCGACTAGCCTTCTTGTCAGCACCTCGTTGTGTGTGGCAGGTGTGGGTACTAAACTTCGTGTGGCTCAACAATCCACGCGTTTTTTCCATGTTTGGTCTACCTGTTTAGTCATCCATTCCCGCATTTTAGGCTACCTACTTTGGCTAACTGGTAGTTAGCTTTAGACTTGTAGGCTAGGGCCTAGCTAGACACAGCAAGTGCATGAAAATGGCAAAGTCCAATGTCAACAAAACGTTCACATAAGCATAAGCATACCTTTACTGCAAGAACTGTAGTCTATTATAGCCTACCGCTTTCTGTAGCCTGTCTGTAGCAAAATAAAAATCCAGGACAGGCAAAGAAAACATGAGGCGTTCCACTCTAATGACTGGTGGCAATGATAAGTGGCCTGTCAACAGTCCTCAGATGCACCCAACAGTAAGCTTTCATACACAACGTCACAACCAACTACTGTACTTACTTCAAGAACTTGGTTGGCTAATTGCTTGTCGCCTCCGTAAAACAGGGAATACCATAGGCTGAACCATATGCACAATAATCCAAACTTTCCTCGGTTCGGTATTTTTCCTCTTTTCATTTTTGAGCTTGCGGCGACCCCAAAAGTCTTGGTAACAGGAGAACTAGATGGCGTCTTAGCAAAGAAAAGTGTGATATTTATGTTTTGCCCCACTCAGTATTACACTCGTGAAAAAGAAATGTAAGTATTAAAGTATGACTGTTACTAATAATATCCGGTTTCGCGGTCGCTTTCCATTTCTATATTATCTGATACGTTTGGCTTCAAATAAGAACAGATTGCCATCTGTCCTATCTTTCGAGAAATAAGATCAGTTGTGCGACCGTATTCTTAGATGGCGCTCTTTCTAAACGGGACGTTCCTAAATTAACTGACCACAGAAATATTCTTTCAAAAAATTTTGGAGCAAAGATAATGTGTTGTCCCAGATCTATTCCCCCCCCCCCCCTTTCCATCCCGTCTTCCGTGCGTCGGTCCGAGAGAAACACTGGCAATCAGCTTTCTCCATATCAGGGACTCATAAATTTCCTGTAATGACTTGCCATTCAGGGGGCTTGTCATTTCCTATGATTCTATGTTGCTATGTTGCCCGAGCCTCACCTAGTTTCCAAAAATTCCGCTTGGGTCGAATCGGCGTTCATGCTCAGATAGACAAAATTTATTGGGACTATTCAGCATGCCACCAGGTACCTAAGCTAGGACAAAAGATCCAGGATACTCTTCCATTACAGAGAAATATTCCTAGTTCAGCAGAACAGCTGCAAAACTTTTGTCTATCTGGATAGTCGGGTATTTTATCCCCGTGGCTATTTCTCGAACTCTCTGAAGCTCGGTCAAGAGCGCATCAGAAATCCGTTATTGACAAGCCCCCTGAATGGCGAGTCATTACAGGAAATTTATCGGTCCCTGGTCTAATTCCGTTTGCTTTTACAGATTCTTCCAAGTCCCTTGGCTTTATCAGAACAACATGTGCAAGACAGTATGGTTGTCGAATCTCCGTCTGGTAACTTTCGACATTACTAACACCGTAGTGCACTTTTCTAGAAACCCTCTAACATTCTACTCCGATGAGGCCCAGAAATTCGGACATAACGTCGACCCCAGCTCAATGAAAATCAACTTTGAGGCAGGCTGGAAGGATTTAAACGAAAGACTTCCATGCTTCGGCGCTCAGAATCAAGTCCACTGGAAGGACTGGTGGCTTGAACTTGTGATAAAAACCTTCAAGGACTCTCATATCCCAGACAAAGATCTTCAGAACATTGCTGGAAGACTTATTGAACTTTTTAAATCGCCTGAATGCTGGACGATAGCTCCAGAGGCAGTTAAGGTTTTGGACAGTCTTAAAAGTCGAAGTATTAAGACAGGCGTGATCACCAACTTTGATCCGAGAGTTGAAATTATTTTGGAGAATCTGAAACTGAAAAACAAATTCGATTTCGTGATAAACTCATACGACGCAAAAATGGGCAAGCCGGAAAAGGCTGTGTTTGATTCAGCACTCAAGATGGCGGGTAGTGTGAACCCACATGAAGCAATGCATGTGGGTGACAACTATGAATTAGACTTTAAAGCTGCTAAACAAGCTGGGTGGAACGCCGTTTTAGTAACTAGGAAATTAGTCCCAGATGCAGAAGATTTCCGTTTTGAAAACATGGAAAGTCTTGGTCGAAACATGTCTTTGTTCTAGCAATTGTTTGTATTCAGATTAGCTTGTAAAATCCTAGATTAAAACAGAGAGTTGCGTTCTATCACAAGTTCCTGGCTTTCGGGTAGGCTATCCCGAAGGCTGGTTACATTAGATTAAGAACCGTGACCCTAAGAATATTGAAGATTTGAATAGACTACTATATTCCCAAACCGTAGCCTATAATATGCCAGGACACAAACTTGGGCCTCCCCCTCCCACGCAAACCCACACAAAGAATTGTTCGAGGACAGCCGCTCCCAACACAGGTACACACAATGTTTCACATAAAACAAAAGTATAACTGGAGTCCGGCTTTGGTCAGCGTATGAAGATTTGAATAGACTACTATATTCCCAAACCGTGTTGCCTTACGGTGCAAGCAAGGAGTCTATTCAAACAGCAGCGTTTATTCCTGTAGCTAAAAAAAACATATAAATATTCTTTAGCCTAAAACAGATTGAGCCATAAACAGTCAGAGTATAAAATTTCTAGGGCTTCTGAAAATCGCACCCAGAAACTGAATCACAGCCGTTTTAAAATACTTATTTCATACTATTTAACCTGTAGTCTATGTGGCAAGATAAAAGATCTGAAATGGGTAGACCTAACACCGCTATTAACAATATTAAGTCACATCACGATTAACCACCTTAACCCCTAGCACTAGGATACAGTCAGAGAAGAAACATAAAACCAGGTCACACACGGAGATACAATATATATGAAATTATTTCAAACTTCACATGTAGATTAGGCAAGTATGATGAATCACTTCCCTGCAGACGGGACACCTACCATCTTGGTTCACAACTCTGGGGGCGCAAACGTCACACATACTCATATGTCGGCATGGGAAAACAGCTATTCGCCGACTTCGTTCGAAACATATCACACAGGAGGTATCACTGTTAGACTCATTAGTCCTAGATTTCGGTAAATACTCATCAGAACTTGAGCTATCATCGGCAGGGGCTCGATAGAGTGGTCTATTGTTACCAAAGTACTGGGTAGACTGGCCTTCAAAGCTTGAGTTGGCACCGGAATTCCGGCGGCCGGAATTCCGGGTATCCTCCTGGGTCTCAATATGCCTGACAATACGAGGTGCACTTCTCCTTCGCGTGAAGGCATTTTTAAGGGATAACACAGCGACACAGCCAGCGGCAAAGCACAGCCGCAGTAGGTAGAAACCTGTCTGCTGCAGCTGTCTCTGGAACCGCCTAGCAGTGTTAATCATTGGATATGTAGTATTCAATCGTTTCAGACAGTATATAGTAACAAATAATATGAGCCAGCCAGGCACAAACCTGAAATCTTGAAACTGAAGGTCTATGATCGCAATTACAGCTGAAAGGAATGCTGACCACACTGAGATGATACATGTCATTGCAAGAGCAAAAATCTTTTCCCGTGAATGGATAAGTACTAGTTTACACTCCTTCAAAAAGTTAATGAATAATCCGATGAGCTCTGCTGGTCCTTTGTATGAAATCAGGGCAATACTGTCTCCCACAAGGACAAATGCATCCTTAATCCCGAGGAAAAAACGAAGAACCAAACTCGCAGCATAGATGGGCAAAGACAGAATTTCTAAGAAAACTGAGCCTAGCACTGTCCAGAGGCTATGGCCAAAAACACATATCTTGTAACCAATACTAGTGACTGAAGTTACCAAAGCATTTGTCAGGCTGAAGGTAATATCACTGAATTCAAGAACAAACACTCCGAATTCATACGCTAGCACAGCAATGCTAGATAAAATGGAGTCACTAACATAGCTGAGGACTGCCAGTGTCGTAGAAGCAACACTGATTAGCAGGCTCCCAAGAAACAGAAGCAATTTAAATACACAGGTTATCAGGTGAACTGTACCAGATATGGCCTGGAGAATCTGCGAAAAGGGCATGGACAGCATTCTTCTTGTCACTGATGCAACTTGAGGAGCTCACTGACACTGAAATACAATTTGTTTGTACTTGATTGTTGTTTGTACCAATTTAGAGCAGTATGGACCAATCCAGGAATAGTTTCCTAGAAAATAACACAAAGTATGAAGCTTTAGTGTAATTTGATTAGCCTACTGCAGTAAACACAAAATTTTATAATTTTGTTTCATTTAGTTAACAGCTGTCACGAAATTCAAGCGAGTACCTACTGGTGTCTTACAAAATTAACAACAGTGCCAAAAGAAGTCAAACTTTCCCCAAAATTCTAGAAAATTACTTATCCTCCCAGCTTTAGAGTGTTTCATATTAGATGTCGTATTTCAGATACAGTTCCAGAATACCTGTTACTAGGGGAGTTTACTATCCGCCTTTCAATTCAACATAATCCAAAACTAGACAACAACCACACTCTGTACACTACACGCATCAACTGGGGACCTATGTTGAACCATCACACATCATATCTCACAAGAAATCAAAACTGAGCCAATGCTCATTGAGGTAGGATTTTAGTGGGGGACTATTGTTCAGGACGGTGGTTGGTACAGACATAGATCTAGGATGTGGTCAATAGAATGCACTAACCCTGTAGATGACTGTGTTTGAAAGTTCTTGCAAAAAGTTCTATGTAATAGCAATTGCAAAGAAGTAATGGGATAATCATTGCACTGTAAGTTTTAAAGCAGCTTCAAGTTCCTTGACACTCAGAAGTAATGCGGACCAGGCTGAACAATATCTTCCCCTTCTTTAACTTAATACATGGCAAAAGGATCTACTTCAATGGGGTATCTACTAGTCGTAAAAGGTCTTGAAAAGTGAGTATAGCCTTCTTGCGGCAAATTCGTCTCTTCAGTTTCTCCTGGACATTGTTAGCCAAGCCTAGCAAGAGCCTACATCCAAGACATTTTTGTGTCCTGTAATGTTTTGACAGTGTTTGGTGATAATACAATCCAGGTCTGCCTGTGGTTAAGACATTAAAGGGGGGGATGGTGGCTAGATTTATAACTGTTATTAAAATGAGACTGTGCTGGCAACCTTGTTTGATTTGGAACAAAACACCAAAAAAATCTCAATTTTGTTGATATATGTCACATGACTCATATCTCTCCAAAACCGAAATTGAGCCAAAATCTGTCACATTCTGGTCAGACTTGACTTGTCGTGGCAGGGTAGGAGGGATCAGCATGAGTCCCATGATCACTATACAGGTTCTCAATTCATAGGTTACTGGCAGAGAACTAGGAAGAGACCAGCAGAGAACCAGAGAAAGATGTGTCCCAGAACCAGCAGCTGCCTGAAATGGCCTGATACCACTACAAAATTGAGTAACAAGAAATATGCTATTAGAATTCAGTAAATTCTTTATATTAATAATTTTTCTACTTACCAATTAACAATCATGTTGTTCTTTTGCCATCAAAACAAAGGAATTTCATTTTTCATAAAGTTATCAAGTCAGTAAGTAGAAAAATTATCATTTTTATGAAAGTACCAAATTCTAGTTGCATACAGGAGAGGTACGTAACCTCAGACAAGAATTCTAATTTTCCAGAGAAGTCTTTCCTTCAGAATAATCTATCTGGTTTAAAAGGAACCAACAAATATGACAAACATACTCGATTGAAGCAAACTGAATGGTTTACATATCAGATGAATAAATATTGCTTCAATATTTCTAGTTAAACATATTTCTCTTTTCAAACAAGATCACCTCATTCTAACCTTAGGTTGAATTCCTCGCCGTGATCTACAAAATGATGAAAACGGTAGAGCTTCCAAAGTTATTGGCCAGAGAATTCATTTTTCAAAGCAGCTTCAAAACAAAGAAAAGGCACAGAATTTGAATATTTTTGGACACAAGACTGTTGAAAAAAAATCATATTTTGCCTATTGACTGTCAGGACAGCATGTAAATTTCATTTTAACATTTTTCGGCAAGATTTGAGGTAGTTGAGGTTTAGCATTAGGCTTATCAATATTGTATTTGACATTTTCAGGCGGCTGGGTGCAGGCTCGGCAGTCAGCAAAAAGTTCAAGCTGGTGTGCAGACTGGACTGGTTGCAAATGTTTCCACTCCCAGTAGTCCAGCAGTACTCCCACTCAGGTCATGCTCAGGTCTGACTCAGGGTTTCAGGCAGGTTTTACTCTCAAGTTTGACAACTCATTTTTAGTAGAAAAACTAAAATTCCATGTGACAATAGCACAGGACATTTTCACAGCCCAGGACATAACCTTAGTGGCTTAAGCCTAGGCTTAACTTTTACCAGACCAAGCTATTCTAGGGATAAATATTCTTTGAGCCCAAGCTGACTTTGAAACATTTATTCAAACAATGTTTACAACGGGTACGTCAGCTACGATTCTTCATCAGCGATATTTTGGCCCTTTTTGGCAAGGGTCCTCGTCAGGCTGTCAATCCTCTGGTTCAACTTCGGGGAAGGAAACAAACCTGTAATCATCTGATTACAGGTTTGTTTCCTTCCCCGAAGTTGAACCAGTCAGTCAGTTTCGGAATCAGGTTATCTTATATTATTCTAATAGCAGTAGTGACTATATTACGGATTCTCACATTCTCATTAACTCCTGCTGTCAATTTAAGCATTGTCCTCAAAATTTAAAGTTGAATTTTTCATGCGCCAGTTCAGCTATTTGGTGATTTTGTTTTTCCCTTCTAAAGTCGGATTCAAATCCTTAGCTTGGCCAAAAAAGGTCATCAAAAACTTACCTGGTTGCCACACCACACCAGTTGGCCACACCGCGGGCACAATATTAGACGACACATGTTTTGAAGTTGTAAAAGATGTGTACTTCTTTTTCAGATACCACGGTCGGTTACTCGGTCGAGACCGTGGTATTTTAATATTAGATACCACTATAACTGCGCAAACGACTTTTGACCGTGGTATCAGATACCATGGTATTTCCAAAAACGCAATTATAATAAGAATAATGCAATGCAACAGAAAAGGCTTTCGCCTCTACAGCTAGACTTACCGGACGGTTTTTCTACATTTACTGCCGGAAGTTTCAAAAAATATCAAGTATTCCGTGTGGAAGTGATCGTGGTACCAAGCACCCGGGGAGGAATTCCAGTCCGAGATAGCCATACCTCTATATACTACCCGCTCTATAAGAGAATGAAAACATCTCTTCTATCGTGCAGCTCATGGGCGGCGTAGGGGTACCAGTAGCCTACTCTATTCTATATGACTAAGGAGGATAGAGAGGGAGTCGTGGGCTTCCCCAGATTAAACCCCCACCATGAGCGAAGAGTCTGGCATAAATTACTAGGTGACAGTCGGGGGCCACGGTAGGGTATGACAGTCGCTTGTGGTATGACGAGGAGTAGGTAGGCACAGGGAATGAATAGTAGGAAAGAAAAAAGGCCGAAATACGCCGGTGGCCCTGAGCTAGAACTAGAAACGTCACCCAAGCGAATCCTTAAAACTGACTCAAATCCTACGTAAACCAGCCAATAACGTTTGTTTTGGCGACGTTTCTGTCTCTTCGACAGGCACGCTTCTTCGTAACCATGAGGAAGGACGAGAAACATCACCCAAGCGAATCCTCAAAATTGACACAAATCCTACGTAAACCGATCAACAACGTTTATTGTGGTGACGTTTCAGCCCTCTTCGATAGGCATACTTCCTAGTCATCAACAGATAGACGCATGAACAACGGTAGGAAAGAGTTCAAGATTTAAGTTCTAGACGCGTTCTACTCAGCCGCTAAGAGCGCGCTCCCACATATCTATCTTTACAAGTTGACCGGAGCCGTTATACAGTCGCACACCACACTTTACTCCTAAATGACGTGGTATAGGGTGCAACAGAAGCCCAATTACCTGAAATCGCATTGTCCAGCGATAAAGGTGGTCCTAAGCGACAAAGGGGTCTTTCGGAGATATGAGTTGCGTTTTTGTAGATACCATGGTATCTGATACCACGGTCAAAAGTCGTTTATGCAGTTGCCGTGGTATCTGATACCACGGTCAACAGGCGTTTTTGCAGTTATCGTGGTATCTGGCCTGTCATCGTGGTATCAGAAAAAGTCACTTTCACCATCACCAACAATAGAGCCTGGGATTTTGTCAAATTTGTGGGAAAGAAGTTCGGCAAGAAGAAGTTGGGAAAGAAGAATGTGACGGGATATCAGTTTTTCTTTTGGGATGTCTTCGAAAAGCGCAATATCGGCAATTGTCAGTTTTGAAGAGCAACCGTATATCAGATACCGCGGTAACTGCAAAAACGACTGATTTCAGATCCAGTTACCGTGGTAACAGATACCATGGTATCTGCAAAAACGCAACTATGCTCTCCGAAGCTGCAACCCCTGCTCAGCCAATGGGCCTCAAATCAGTATACCGAAGACGAAGATCCTCATATCCAACTCGCCGAGCCCGGCTCAGCTTGTCTACCTTCAACAAGAAGATCGAGGTAGTGGACGAGTTCAAGTACCTTGGGTCTTTCTTTGGTTGACGCCAACAGCTCGAGAGAAATCCAACGCTCCTGCAGCAAGGGTATTCGCCTAGCTTAACATCTACCTATGGCGGAAACGTCAAATCCGACTGCGAACAAAGATCCTAATCTACCAGGCTCTTGTCAGATCGGTTCTCTTATACGGCTGCGAGTCCGGGACATTGTAGGCATCTGGAGTACATGACTTCAACGTCTTATAGATATGCAGATATCGCTTTTATTCTTTTCGAACTATCATGGTGAAATCCAAATTTGTCCAAATCGTCATCTAACCCCGTCTTCAACCACTCTTGCCTCCGACGGATTCTCGGCGTCACGACTAACCGACGGAATGAGCAACGCTGATCTTCGTCGATCATACTCCCAACGCGACACCGGCACGATCACCAAGAGACGCTGGCTACGCTGGTACGGGCACGTCTAACGCCGCCCACCAAGAAGGCCCTCCTCTGCCAGCGTCTCCCCGAGTGGAAGAAACACAAGGAGGACAGCGCAGAATCTGGGTCGCCTGCGTCAAGGCCAGAGCAAAATAACTCTAGGGAATAGCGCCAAGAGTTGAAAAAAGTGGCACACACTCGAATAGCAGCGACACTAGTACCACTGGCGATAGAGAACCTCCCTACTGAAACTCAATCAATCGTACACCACCGCTGGCTCCAATAACTTCATATTCTGAACACAGCAAAAAAAAGGTACAACCTCCCCTGTTACCACGGTGTGTGCAGACCGCATCTTAGCTTTACCATAAATTTCTAAACTCGCAAGTTTATCTCGCTTTAAATGCCACAAGCGTAATGAACGGCGCTTTTTACGACGGCGCTTTTTTCTTTCTACTCGACGGGATTTCTTGTCCGTGTGAACGCTACATCAGCTTGGTCACAAAAGGTCATCAAAAACTTACCTGGTTGCCACACCACACCAGTTGGCCACACCACGAGCACAATATAGACACATTCTTAAGACACAGACGACAAATGTTTTGAAGTTGTAAAAGATGTGTACTTCTTTTTCAGATACCACGGTCAGTTAAAGCCAGGCTCAGGCCAGGCTTCACCTTCTAGATTTCCAGACGTCCGGGGCTTCCGCATAGTCAAGCCAATCCTTCCAGATTTTCATGATAATGATGACAGCTAAATTTGCTGCTGTTCTTCAAAATTTCCTAGATGTCCTGTTTCATTTCAAGTATCTCCTATCTCCTGCATCACAGTCACAACTGTCAGTAGTGTCAATTAATTTCCCTTTTCTTCCCCATTTGCATATCTGTAGTGTCTCTCGAACGGGTTGCCTCTATGGAACCTTCCAGACATCCTGAATCTGGGGTGTCCAACACCCCGAGCTTCCAGACGGTTTTGGCCTGGCTTTACCTTCCAGATCCGTATTGCAGAAGACGGCTGTCTGGAATCCGGAAGAAAAATTTGGAAGGTGGAGCCTGGCTTTTACTCGGTACGTGGTATTTTGATATCAGATACCACTGTAACTGCGCGAACGACTTGACCGTGGTATCATATACCATGGTATTTGAACAAACGCAGTTATAATAATAATAATACAAAGCAACAGAAAAGGTTTTCGCCTCTTAAAACAGACTTACCGGTCGGTTTTTATCCATTTTCTGCTGAAAGTTTAAAAAGATACCAAGTATTCCGTACGGAGGTGATCATGATAGGAATTTCAGTCCGGGATAGCCATACCGATATGTACTACCCGCTCTATCAAAGGATGAAAACATCTCTTCTGTCGTGCAGCTCATGCACGGCGTAGGGAGACCAGTAGCCTACTCTATATGACAAAGTCTTCAACCACTATTGCCTCAGAAGGATCGGTGTCACGACTAATGTAGCGTTTAAAAACGGACTAGAAATCCCGTCGAGTAGAAAGGAATTCCGGTCGGCTCGAAAGGATTCCGTCCGTGAAGACGACTAGAAAATAAGTCTAGCGCGACGAGAATCCTTTCATGATGAAAGGAATCCCGGTCTACTTGAAAGTAATCTCGTCGACGGTGCTGGTAAAAAGACTAAAAAAAAGTCTAGCTAGCTTAGCAGTCATCAGTACTGATGTCATAAATGCACTCAAAACATTTTTTTTTTATTGGCCAGTAAATTTATTTTGTCAGATCTTCAGGTATGAAGAATTTAATTTTTTCCCTCTGCGTGTAAACATAATCTTGTCACCAAGATCGGATTCTGTTCCAGTTTTCCTGTACTTGTAAACGCTGCTTAACCGACCGAATGAGCAACGCTGATCTTCGTCGATCAGGCTCCCAACGCCTTGACACCGGCACGATCATCAAGAGACGTCGGTTACGCTAGTACGTGCACGTCCAACGCCGCCCACCCGAAGAGATCACCAAGAAGGCCCTCCTCTGCCAGCGTCTCCCCGGGTGGAAGAAACGCAAGGAGGACAGCGCAAAATCTGGGTCACTTGCGTCAAGGCCGATCTCGAGCCGAAAGGAGGATTCCACCGCTTTGGAAGAAGATGGAACAAAAACTGGCTTGAACTCACACAGGAATGGACCCAAGACCGCGGATGGTACTCTCCAGTGGATCAAGTCTTGGGTGCCAAGGAAGGCTCGCAGCGTCGCAGCCGGTGTCCTAATCCAAGTACAAGTAAGTAAGTGTTATTTATGTAGCGACCCAATCAAGTATTATCTTTTCGCCTAAAAGGGTCATTACATAAATATTCCCGGCATAACATTTGAACCTAAGTATGCGAATCCATGTGCTATGTATGATAAAACTCCTGACAGTAATAATAATATAATTGCAATAATAAGGCTTTCGCCTCTATAAATTTCTCGGGACACTTTACACACTAAATTGAATTTCAACCAGGTGGCAGTCGACACCTGCTTTGAATTGGTTGAAATTTTCGGCGTTTACAACACTTTCTGGGAGATTATTCCAGTATTCTACTATTCATATTTGATGGTGCAAAACGGATACGTCAGCTGGAGCTATATCTCGGCCCTTCTTGGCAAGGGTCCTCTAAAGGGCTAGGGCCGAAATATAGCTCCAACAAAATTCAGCTGACGTATCCGTTTTGCACCTTCAAATATGATTCGCAGTCAGCTTGGGCTGAAGAAATATTTATTCTACTATTCGGTTTCTAAAGCTCCATTTTCCAATGTCTTTTCGGACTGACGGCTAGGATTGCATTTCGCGGCTTAATCAGTAGTATTAATCAATGGCTAAAGACAGATTTGGTTGCACGTTCGGTTCTTCCAGCCCAGCAACAGCCTGACAAGGGCCCTTGCCAAGAAGGGCCGAAACATCGCTGACAAACATTGTAGCTGACTTTCCGTTTTTAGCCATTGCTTCAGGCTGGCTCAAGGAGAATTTATCAGCAGTACCTTTCGCTAAACATGGACCTCACATCAGACAAAATAGCTGTATTTCTCATCCACTCACAGAAACAAGATCTTTTTCTAAGCCTCTTCAGTTTCCAAGAAAAAGGCCGTAGATTACATCGTAGTTTACATCAATTGTGTGTAACCTGAGGCAAAATAATCAATTCCTCGTTGCACACAGCAGTAAAAAAATAAATGTGTGTTAGAGACAATTCTTAAGGCAGTACAGCACTTGTTAAGAGAACACTGAACTTCCAACCACCTGGACAGACAAGAAGGCTGATTTTTTTCTGCAGCACTAAGTAATTACAACGATCGATAATCAGCTACATCTAGAATAAATACTTGTCGCAAAATTAACAATCTAACAGCACAACAATCGCATCCGGACACTTGATTTACAACTTTTCCAACATGAATTTATACCGGAATTCGGTTATTTTTTCCCGAAAAATGTAACCGGTTCCGTTCAAATTTCTCAACGCCAAAAAAGTAGTTCAAAGACAACAAATTAAGCTAAATCTAAAATAAATAGTTCGTTTTAAATAAAAAGCTTTTTATAAAGCACGGCCGAACGAAGTTTTGCCGCCTTGCAAGCGCGGATCTAAAGCCGAATCACGCGGCGGATTCCAGTGGAGCCTACACCGTAATTCGGAGTAGCTATCCCCTCACCGTTCCTGCTCTGATTGTCTCAACATCCCAGGTGCGCAAACATACACAACTATAGCATCTCGTCAAGGACCCATAATATGTTCTTCGTAAATCAGTTATACATTAGAGCCTTCCACTACCTACCCCTTAATAAAGCGATCTTTTTCTCCAGCTATTCAGTGTCACCACTGCATGGTATGGTGCTGAAGGTAGGTTCAAATCCGACCAGAGGAGGTAAATCCACAAGATTATTGCGGCGGGGGGGGGGGGGGTGGGGTTGCCGAGAAAACACGCTAACTCAATGCCTAATAATACATAGATGACACTTTACACAAGGGACCTGTACCGTGACCAATAAACCATAAACATTTATTCGAATATAATTTAGAAGTCTAGGACTCCACTGTCGGAGCCACGTAGACAAGTACCATCTATGTATTATTATAAATTTCCGTGACATGGGGATGTGAACTGGTTAGATGAATTTGCCTTCAGGCGGGATCACTGTTCCTATGGCCGGCTTCTACCAGACTATTGTAGTGGTTTGCGAACTCTGTTCATAAGCCCCTCGGTAGCTCAGATGGTAGAGCGACTGCCTTGTAAGCAGAGGGTCCTGGGTTCAAATCCCGGCTGTGGAGCATTTTTGTCTATCAGTTCACTACTTATAAAATAACTCAATGCCATCCTGGGTAGGTACGAACAATATATCAGGGGTCCTTGACGTCACTTTATACACCTACTTGCAAAAACATCGTATGGATGTCCTGTTTAAACTTCACGCTATGATACAAAATACTCCGCACAGCATTACGACGTTTGTTTGTACACGGGATAGGTGTTTATCTTATCCTCAGGGGATAAGCTAGTTAAATAATCGAATCCGCAGCTAAGTCACAGTATTCGGGGACCAAATAACACCTCCCCCTCCCCCCAGACTTTAGAACGGGGGTAGGCCACATATTTTAAGGAGATGGCAGAAGTTGGTATTTGGTACCCAAACAAACTTTCAACAGTATATTTCTTGAAGAATATTATTTAAAGTTCTCTTCCCAAAAACTCAGGACGGCGGTGGGGGGGACGTAAACTGTCAGAAGTCTGATAATATATACCAGAAGGATGCGCAATTTCTACACACACAAATTGGATGTTATTAGCATCGTTAAATAACATTCCGTTATTTATCACCTTTTAAGCCTTAAGTTTTCGCTACAACTCACGCTGCAAACTAGGTTTAGTATCACATTTTAAAAACAAATAAAACTTAACAGCTCATAGTTTGGTTTTTATTTGTTTACTAAAAACCATCTTTTCAGAAACAGTTAGCATCCAAAATGTTGTTGTTGAAACAGCGCATCCTTGTGTTGCAAACTTCTGACAGTGTTGTACACAACTGAGTGTAGTGGCGGGGGGGGTAATACGAAGTGAAAAAAATCTAGCGGGGGAGGGGGGGTACTTCTGAATTTTAGCTGATCTGCAGTTCAAAACCAGTATATCCGCGAAAGTCAACAAATACACACCACGTGTCCAGATCTAGTGCACTACAATCACTCAGATGCCCTTGATCCCCAATAGGGCAACGGCCCATACCATTTAAAACTTTACATAGGAATGTCGAAAACACACAAAAAGGCGATTCAATTGTACTCATCATTTGCTAAGTTTTTCACATCACATAAGAGCCACAGATTATGGAACTAAAGTTAGCAGTGAAATCGAAAAACAGTGGGGACGAATTGATCGACAGATTATTATTATTATTATAATAATAATATTATAATATTAGTATTAATAATATTATTATTATAATTATAATATTATTCTTTATTATCGCGTCCGCCCTTTAAAGGATATGTCGCACCTACAGGGCTACTATTATTTAACCTTATGTCCCCAATCACTCTATCCATAATCACTTCCGGATTTGAGAGTTTCACACATGATTTGTATCCCCTAACAGTACTACAGAGATTTTGCACTTGTCGTGTTTGACTCCTTTCAATACTGATTAGGCATTTTCTGAAGGGCTCAATGGTTCTCCACATTTTCCGCTGTTTCTCATAAAAAATCTCATAAAACTTGAGTGTTTTTTTACAACTGTCAATAAAATTGTACATTACCTTACTTCAAACAAACAAGGAGGCCCAGCTTAATTTTCTGAAAACAATGCACGGTTTCAAGGGGCCTATATTTCAACATTGGAATAGAAGCTTGTACTTTAAGGATGCCTTTTCTTTTGTTTATTCTTGACTTTTAAGCCTCTCCCAACAGGTATTTCAACTTAAAGGCTATGAACCAGGACAACTTCAAAGGAGCAAGGTTTTCTGTTCAGCTATCCTTCCAAACCAGATGGATATGCAAATATTACAGAATATTTATGTAATGAACTGCCCTTGGGGAAACTTATCGAAAGTTTAACTGCCTTTGCTGAAATTTTCAGAAGCACAATTGTGGACTGATAGTACCTATTTTGTTCTAAGAACATATCGTTAGGCCTCCACACCGATGTTCAGTACCCTTAAGCTAAACTGTTCAGAGCGACATAATGTTTATCCCAAGGGAGCAAGACCCCGATATGACACTCTTATACCCTTGTGGACATGTTCCTTCTGAGCGTAGCTTAACATTCTAAGGAGTTGTTCTATATCCTTGTAACATAACTTTAGAACTATAGCCTATAGCAGTGGTTCCCAGCCATTTCCGTACCGCGTACCCCTAATCAAGGTTCAAAAAGGTTGCGTACCCCTTTTTTGACGAATCGGTGTTTTACTTTATTCGATAGTGCAAAACGGATACGTCAGCTAGTTTTATTAGAGCTATTTTTCGGCCATTCTTGGTAAGGCTCCTCTTCAAGCTCAAAGCCGCTCAAGTTGGAAAAAGGAACTTGTGCGAAAACAAACTAAAGATTCTAGCTTAGCGTTAACTCTTTGACTTAGTGAACGTTGTTTTACTATTCATTACCACGATCAGAACGTCAAAAAGACGATATTAATAATCATCAACGATAAGGCATGTAAATCTGACATTCCTCACGATGGGGTATTTGATCTTGAGGTCAATACTCAAACTGTGTTAGGAGATTCAAATCAACTGAAGCGAGAAATCGAAGCTACAGGCTAAATTGATTTTGGGACCTTCGCGTACCCGTTGCGTCTCTCGGACCCCTTTTCGGTACGCGTACCACCGGTTGGGTACCACTGGCCTACAGCACAGTCATCGTTACCGCATTTTATAACATTTTTACACAAGGATGTGCGATTCCACCAATTAACACATTGGATACAACCAGTTAATGTTACAGAAAATGTGTGCTATGGCCTTTAATTTTTTGTTCTCCGTAAAATAGATCACTAAACATGGTCTACAATGATAGTTTTAACGAAAAAAATAACACTTAAAAAGTCATAACGGAAGTATTCTGTAACATATGCAGGTAACATCCAAAGAAACTGCGAATCCTGGTGTTAAATGTTATCCAACTGCTGACGGTGCGTAGTATCGCTGTTAACATTAACACGTGCCGAATGAACTCACGTGAGCGAAACGTTTTCCGGATGTACGTAGTCCGGAAACAGCGGCTGTTCCTGACGAACGGACGAAAAACGGTTAACGAAGACTGGGTTAAAAATATGGCGGAAAAACTTTTTCGGTCACAACGCAGATCCTCGCACACAAATAATAAAATCACTTAAACTTGAAACCGGGGTCTGAGGTCACTTTAGCACTACTGAGGATTCCAGGAAATATCGACTGGAATCCACACTGCCTTGCGAACACTAACAGCAAGCCATCTATCGGCGACAATGCACGTCACATCACATGTTGCACATCTGCTGTAGTTCGGCCTTAAGACGTTTCAAAGCTGCCCAATCTGCCAGCATGGCTAGATTTGCTGAAAACGTCAATACTGGTATTAGCATATCCTGCTTCTACCTAAAAAGAGAGTTTAATAGATTAATAAAGTTACTCAAAGACAAAGAGACAAAGCCGTTTCAGTTTAAAGTTTAACCGAACAGAGCCGAGATCCGACAGTCTGGTTACACTTCACTATCTAACTTATATAGGCCCGAAAACCCGATAAAATGCGTTCTTTCGTTTTTTTTCGCTATCCACAGAAAATCGATTTCACCGAATGAACTTATTCTTTCTGATTTGTGGTACCATATTTGATGGTGCAAAACAGATACGTCAGCTGAATTTTATTAGAGGTACATTTCGGCCCTTCTTGGCAAGGGTCCTCCATCAGGCTCAACGCCGCTCAAGTTGAAAATACGAACTTGTGGGAAACTTGTCCCACAAGTTCGTGATTGTCAAATATGATTCTTGGGCTGAAGGAATATCGATCACCAAAGTACGGAACTTCAAATCGCCCAAACATGCCACCGACAAATATCCAGTCACTGAAATCACCAATCACTGAAAAAAATGCAACTGTGTCCGACCCTTCGGCATAGACCAGTAGAGTATCTATAAAGTCACGTGGGGTGGGGGTCGGTGGTGGTCTTGCCACCCCAAACTTCTTGACTATTTTTTCCACGTAACGAACTATCTGGATATTAAAGGAACAGAAAACTTGACTCAAACTTGACTCGGGGAGCTAGCTGACATATCAAGAATGTACCCTGAGTCGATATTGAGAGTAAGAAAAATTCTCGTTACGATCATTGCAGTTTCCGGGCAGTTTCCGAGAATTCGACTTTTAAGTTAGTAGAAAAAAAAGCAAAAGGTTTGTGTGGCGGGAGTAGGAATCGAACGCACGACCTCTTGACTACTATCCCGATGTGTTAGTCAATACGGCCAAAGGCGAACTTTTACAGTGCATAAGTGCATAATTACTGTGCATAAGGGGCAAGGGCCTGCCAGCTAGCTTTGGGAACATTAAGGAGGGGGTTCGAGATAACAAAGAAGGGGAGTCCTGTCGACAATAATTCCCTGTATCTTTATCTAAGCCCCCCAGGTCGGTTTGATGGCCGAAAGTTGCGTAGTCAAATTTTCTGTGCCTTTAACGAAGAGGTTCATGTATATAGTTACAGTAAAAATCTTACGTATTTGAAGAGGTGAGCGCAAAAAGGTGATAACTTGCTTTTTTTTTACATACCGAGTTAAAGGACCCCTCGCACTAGTTACTATTCAACTTACAGTATTTTAAACTATTTGAATACCTTAAAACTAGGCTATGCTTAAAAAAATAACCCGCGGTTTTGGCTGTTTGCGAAAACAGGGAAACAATTTACATAACCGTTTTTCTGATGGAAAAACTTCTCGCAGACAACCGTCAACAGCGTGATACACATCGAAGGTAGCAAAACACGGCAAGTGAGAAAATCAGCGTGGTTCTATTAGAGGGGTTAGAATCGTTCGAAATTGGGGTCTCCGGGTTAGAAATATGGAGTGATTATGGAAGTAGGTTGCATTATTATTATCGGAAAGACAGGTAATAATACATAGATGGCACTTTAGACAAGGGACTTGTACCGTGGCCAATAAACCATAAAGATTTTTCGAATATAATTTAGAAGTTTAGGACTCCATTGTCGGAGCCACGTAGACATACCAGGACCCACAAGACGGGGTCTCGTGGTGAAAACCAGATAAAACCATATATATAATTTTTGATGGGGAAGACGCCCTTGAGATGGAAACATTTTATAAGTAGTGAACTGATAGACAAAAATGCTCCTCAGCCGGGATTTGAACCCAGGACCCTCTGCTTACAAGGCAGTCACTCTACCAACTGAGCTACCGAGGGGCTTGTGAACAGAGTTCGCAAACCACTACTATAGTCTGGCAGAAGCCGGCCATAGGAACAGTGATCCGGGATACTATTGTAGTGGTTTGCGAACTCTGTTCACACACCTTTAAGCATCTACCAGATCGCTCCCTACTGAGATACTCAGTCGACAAGGGTGATAACTAGATTTAGATATACTAACTTTCCAAACTTCAAATACGATTTTCTCAAAACTAGCAAAAATGGCAAAAGCAAAAACTAGCAAAATTTTTTCCACTAATAATTAACTGTTTCCGCACGACATTTCAATGTTGTGACATGTGTTCAATTTCACCACACACGGCGAAAGCACAGTCAATGTCAAGGTTGTAAAACAACACTGTACAAATAAACTAATTAAACTGAGCGCCAACATTTTAAGATTACAATTCACTCAAGAGCTCTCAATTAACAGCTAGCTATTTCTTCAAAATAACTAGTCTCAAAGGGAAAGTTTGGACTTGAAATATACTGTGACCTTGAAAGCTGTTTCGAAAATACCAACAGTGGATGTATGGTCTGTGGACTAAAACTTGTTTTGGTTTCTTTAGGAGAGTGTCAGCATGTCGAGTGAATTGCTCGGAAAATAAATTTTATCGTACTCTAGGAAACCGTGACTTAAATTACTTGGAAGATCAGAGACAGAGAGATCGTTAGTTTCCAATCAAAAGGCTTTCAAATACTGACAAACATGAGATGCTTAAACATATATGTATTTTACAAAGGATGTATAGTATGCTTATATGTACACTACTCCAAATGTTCCATCACACAGGTTTTGTTTCATGCTAGTAAAACATTCGAATGGAAAGGAAAAATAAAACAGTTGATACGAGCCAACTGTTTCAGCTTTTTTCATGCCCAGACAGACTGTAGTGAATCTGATGTGTTAATATTCTTGATTTTAAAATGGTCCTTCTTCCATAGCGGTGCGTTACTTGGTTTGAACCCCATCTATTACGCGCAAAATTTGCGGTGAAAAATCACGGTTAAATTAAGATGCAAAATTTGAAACGAGAACCGGATGGAAATTAAAAAGCAATGATTTCAATTCCACCTAAAATAATAAACTGAATGTAAATAAACGTTTCGGCAAGTACTTCGGCAAGAAAAAGTTGACTGGTACAGGTTTTAGTCTTTTCTTCGGCAACTGTTCCCTGAGTGGTATATAGGCGACGTTCCCATAAGCATACATATACCGTATCACGAAGAAATGTACCATGAGAATTTTTAGATATCGTTTTGTATCGTAGTCCCATTTCCGACGCATTACTGTGTCTTGATCAGTTTAAAGCACAGACGACAACAGGTTTGACTATTTGCGGATTTCTCCGCATTCCATATAGGAAGAAGATTTTTTAGACCCAATTATTCCCTTATATTTTTATGTTTATTTTTCTATCGTGTGCATCAAGCTCAGTGCAATGTTTTACCTTTTCTTTCTCTGTAGTGTGCTATTACCATTCTAGTGGAGTGCGTGGATAAAATTTCATCACCATTCATCGTCATATTAATATTTCTATTTGGTCAACTGGACATATTGACTGAAGGTTACGGGTGTCAGTTTCCTGAGATGGAGTGACGGGCTTGTCGCAGAGTCTTCGAATACTCTTACGAGTCAGTCCTGACGCACATTATTTACACTTTTTGAGCCGAAGTCGTGCTTTTTTCTCATTTAGTGTCAATTACTGTTTTTTTGTTTTGTACTCCACTTTTTCTTTTTTTTGTTAGAAGCGGGCAGCAATAAATTATTATTATTACTATTATATTAATGACATAGAAAAAAACAATAATCAGTTTTGTCCGTCGCATGTTTTTTTTTATAGAACCTGAACTGAAAAAGGAGTGACTCACCAGCTCACTTCCGTTTCGCATGGAGCATTTCCATAAGAAGGGTTTGCGTGGGGGCACAGCCGTTCAGATGTTTCAAGTAGAGGAAATCTTCGCCACGAGAAGAGATGGTCCGAAGCTCAGGGATAAGTCCAAGAAGCTTGCTGAATTTGTCCTACAAAAGAAAGTCCGGTCAGTCCCATGAAAAGACGAGAACTATCCGAGCAGAATCGATTCGACTTTCCGCGACCGATCTAATTTCTTGTTTTTCTGGACTTGATATTTAAATATCGTTTATTGACCAGAATAGCAAAGATCGCAAGCAACGGTAAGTCAACCTAAAACTTTCAACAAAATAAAATACTGGAAACGGTCAATGACAAAGCTACCTCTATCCGAAAAACTTATCGCCGCACATATGACAGAAATTTGATCAGATCACAACGACGTGTCACGTGTTTTGAGAATTTCAAAAAGCGTAGGCTATTTACTTAAATTTAAACTTAAAGTGTACGATCTCAGAAGTTTGATAACAGATAACACATGTTGCCATTTATTAAACATTATAAGAATGTATCTATTATGGCCATTTTAAATGTTATCTTTTCGCGAAACATAACATAACATAACACTGGCCATAACAGATATATTCTCATAAGGTTTAACACAAGGATGCGCAACACACATGTTATCCTTTATCAAAGTTCTAAGAGTGCAGCCTACTTGTTGACTTTGGTGACGTTATTTTTTCCGCGCTTTTTAAGCGTCATTGAAGTGGCGTTTCGTGTTCACCAAAACAAATAATGCCATCACCCCTCATTAAGATAACTTCTCACATTTCTGATCAAATACTTTAATATCAATCAGCGATGGTAGCCAATCTCCTGTTTATTAATTCAAACCCTGCATTAGAAAATTCCCAAACCGGCTCACAACTGTTGAAAGTTCAATCTGAAAAGCACAGCACGCGCTGGCATAAGATCAAGAAACTAATTTCTATGTTATATGATAGCAAAAATCGACCATTTCAGGCCCAAAAGATCCGGTTTACACTAGTCACTTTCGAAAAAAAAAGCCCGAAAGTTTCAATTTGAAAATCACAGCTGAAGGTCGCTCCATATTTTTTTTTTCCAATACGGTCATTTTCATTGAATTTTGGATCAAAATCGGGACTGATACTTTCTCCCCCCCCCCCTCCCCCCCAAAAAAAAAACTTCTCGCAAGAATTTCTTCGTGGTCCGATTTCAGGACAAGTTCCACACGAAGGGAGAATCTGTTTTGATGTTGTTACTGAGTTTTAGTGGAAACATTAAAAACCGGACAGATTTTTCAAACTTTTTTCTCTTTAACGCTGGCGTGTGACCGGTTATTAATAGTTGCGTTTTTGCAGATACCATGGTATCTGATACCACGGTCAAAAGTCGTTTTTGCAGTTATCGTGGTATCTGATATTCAGATACCACGGTTCTTCGACCGTGGTAACTGATCGTAGTATCTGAAAAGTCATCTCAGTTTCATCAGTTTCTGTCAAATTGGTGGGAAAGAAGTTTGGCACTTAGTGACGTGACTGAGTACCAGTTTTTCTTTTGGGATGACTTCGAAAAGCGCGATTTCGGCAATTGTCGTTTTTGCAGAGCAACCGCATATCAGATACCACGGTAACTGCAAAAACGACTAATTGCAGATCCAGTTACCGTGGTAACAGATGCAAAAACGCAACTAATGATTTGTATGTTTGAGCATTAATAGCAGTCGCGCATAAGAAAGGAGAGGTAACACAGAAAATCCTTTAAATGAATTAAATGTAAGGGCTTGGGCAGGATCGTTCGCGACTGATGAAAATCCCAAGTATAGGTCTAGTCCAAGTCCTTCGGTACTCATCTTGGGTTCCGAATTGCAATGGCAATGTCAAGTCCGCAATGTCCAAATATATGTTTTGGTAAGTCCAGGTCCGCGTGCGTAGCGGATTGTCAGAGCTAGCGGGAACTTCCCATTTAAAGTCACTCCACCCCTGTTTTTCTGTCCAGTCCAACGGCTGTCCATACAACAGAAGACTAGTCAATTTGTTTTGTCACTGGATGCGGTTAGCGAAGATCACCTCGCATGGCATAAGCAGTCCAAGGTCTCCTCAGTCCCAAGTTGGACTGAACACCCTATTTCCTCGCTTCACATACAATTCAGTCAGTATTCCACTTCTAGCTGTAAGCTATTTGGATAATAAACTTGATGGATTGATTGTATTCTGTCGAGTGTCGTTCCAAATGCGCAAGTCCAACAGAACAATGCTGTGATCCAGATTAATCCTGTTGCTGTTGGTAGGGATCTAAAATGGTAGAAAGCTGAAAAATAATCTTGATTTGTAGTCAAATGCCACCTATCGGGATCGCCTACTCACACTGTGTAATCTGAAAATTTCTAGCAGGCCTAGTGAAGTGATTTGGTTCAGGTTCATTTAATTTCAAATAATGAAAGCAAGTACTTTTACATAGAGTCATGGCAGAGAGCAGGCTCGATGGCCAGAAGATAAAATTAAATAGTACAACCTAATCATGGTCATACACAACTGTATACAATATAACAGCCACCATCCGGTCCCAAGAAAGGGACACCTATCCAAGTAACCTCCGCACTAAAGAAACAATCAAACAAAAAGACGAGACAAACAAGAAACTGTCAATACTCAATGGACAAGCCATTCTTACAAATTATGTATTTATTTATCACTCAATATTCAATCAGAAGACTTGCTTTTACTTTATTTTTTAAAATATTGGGAGAAATTTGCAGGTCAAAACTAGATTGATATTTGTTCCATGATTTTATAACACTATTTCTAACAGAGAATCTTGATCTTTCGGTTTGTATAAATGGTTGACGTATAGTGATGCGTTCCGCGTAAAGTGTTGATGGGATGTATTAGTTTGGGCAAAAATGTCCTGCGAGTAAAAATTAAGATATTCTTTATAATCTAGAAATAATCGGCAATCTGATCCATTTAGATGGAAACATTAGTAACTGTCTCGCAAAAATATTCACTGAATATAGTACCCCGTGCCGTCTCTAACATCAGTACAGGCAGATCTGTCATGTCCAGTACAGCCAGTCCTCTCAAAAGTTGTGGCAAATGAATCAATTCCTCAGCCATGCCATTATTACTGTATCTTTATTAGCCAAGGGCCATATTATATACACTGACAGAAAAAACTATAACACACGAAACGTGACATTAAACTTTAACTTTACAGCATTTAAAGTAACATATGAGATGACAATGCTAGGCGCAAACAAAGTCGTAAACCAAGTTGTAGCGCAGCCCTTTAGTTGTGAAATAAAAGTTACAAAAAAGTCGAATTGCTGCTTTCTTTCTTATTTTTTTGCTCCTGTTCTGGTTGACAAGAGGGAAAAAATTGGAAAAAACTTTCGCCGTCACCACTTAATTTTCTTCTCCTTTATTGGCATGGTAAAATTTTGGTTCCAAAACATTAATTTTCTTCGACATGAAGGAGACTCTGAATATTCCGCCCTCCAAACTCATCCCCAGACATCAGCTCCACACGGACGACTATAAGCCATCTATATGGCTTAGCTGAACTCTTCTTTGTTACCTTCTTATCGAAGGTTGCGAACAGGCCGCTAAAAACTGACTTTTAGTAGCTGATGTCACAGGTTCTTTGATCAAACACTAAAAAAAATCTTGCAGTATTTGCTACTGGGACGAATCTTTTCTCTAAAAGATAATCTTACCTCTAATTCAGATTAATCTTATCTCATTAGAGATAAGATTAATCCCAGTAGCAAATACTGCAGTTACCTTCAATCCTTACTCGGAGAAACTTTGTACAGTGTAATGAAGAGCAACAAGTTCAAACTATTTCAACTTCAAGATACATATACACGTAACACTAAATCCGTCCTTTACCATTACCGATCAAACCAGGGGAGGTTTTCGCAAGGGTATAACTGTGATGAAGAAAGAGTAAATGGGAGCTGTACTTACCGCTGTACTTGAGTGACAGTTTACACAGTAGTCGAAAAGTGCTTGCCGGATTTGATCATGGGCGTCGGATGCCAGTCGTCTGTTTGCGATACCTCGAACGTCTGAAATAACGAGATACTTGTTTATTGGTATTAATCTAGAAACCCTTTTCTAGCACCTTCCAATGGGACGTGATTATAATAATAAACAGATTTTTAGCTTCATTACAGTGGCAGGCGAAGAAGTTGCGGTGATTCCACACTCCATGGAAGATTATTATCTATTCTCTACCACTTCTAGTCTGATTAATTTTTAATTCGTTAACTTTCCAGTGGTAAACGAATATACATTAGAAAAAAACTCATCCCTCCCTCTACAGCTGGAAACGAACAACTGAACAAGTGTAACAAATAATAAAATTTGTTATTTACAGTTCGATTCCAGCTTAAACATTTAGTTAAACCCAGGGGCGTCGCTATGTGGTGCGTGTGAGTGGTACTACCCGCCCTCCAAGAAAGAAAAAAGCTACTGGAGCGAGCGCCCGACCAAAAAAATTGAGCTAAAGTAGGGGCTCGCAGAGCGCCCGACCACACAACTCCAGCTAGACTGGGTGCTCCCCCAGGAAAGCTAAATGGGGGGCTGGCAGTGGGCTCCCAAAAGTCAGTAAGGCTAGTTCAGGGTTACCAAGAAACTGAGTTAACATCCATCTTGGACTTAGGCAGTTCTGTGTTCTCGAGCGTGTGAGACTTAAGGAATTGCATTCTCAGTCACATGTTTCGACCTCGCCAGATTGACATAAAGAGATGGGCTAGTCGTTCGGATACGAAGAGATTTTTGATCATATTTTGTCAGGATGGGAAGTATCATTGTCAAACCTGAGCTTCCAATATCGACAAAAGACAGTTGTAAAGGTCATGAATTTCACCCTGCAGGGCACAGTTTTTACCCAATTTTAACTCTCGATTCAAGTAAAAATCAGGCTGATTACTTGTGGTGGACATTTTCAATTTTTTTTTTAATCTCATGCAGTCTTTGTATTTTAACAGAAAAGAATTTGATGATAGGAATTTTCCTCCAGTACAATGTTAAAAATAAATCGGCTTCGTGAGCAATGAGAGAAGATCTAGTGACGGGGGGTTATTGCAACATTATATTGCAGAATTACATATGCGACGAAAAGCTGAAACGAGCGGCAGTGCACCGGCAGGCGCCCTGCCACCCCCCCCTCCCTGTCGAATTTTGGCTAGCGACTCCCCGGGTTAAACCATAGAACTTTCTTGACCTAACATTCCTTTTATAGCCCCTCTTTCGTTACTCGTTCACTGATTATAACCGAATTAAACGATTATCCGATGCTCTAATACTTTTCATAAGGGATTTCCATACATTTACCCAAACCATTTCAATACCAGCGTTCTGCGACAGAATCGGCTCCCTTTCAACAACATTGCCTGAAAAATGGCCGATAAGGCCAACTGCGCATGTTGTCACTACCTGTCATGCGTATGAACAACTGCGCAACTCATACAATCTAACCATATCCAAGTAGAACGGACCACAAAATTCGGTGTCGATCAAGGGTCACTAGTTCATGAAAAAAAATCTTGGTCTTCAGGCTTTTTTTTCTAGCTGGGAACAATTTTAAAGTTACTTATATTCAATGCCAGATGCAAGCCCCTAAGATGTAAATTATTTATGTAAGAAACAAATTGAGTCTCCGGGTCGATGTGACGTCATATTTAAAGAAATTCGCCGCAAGACTAAAGCGGCACCATTTCGCCATCTATCTCCTTAGGAGATGGAGCTTGTGAAACGTGCCACCAAGCCAATCTTCCACTTGCCTGTGTGACAGCCGCCCCCTGCGGCAACTTTGCAATAAGAATAGTCTGCAATTTCTCTTTTTCTTGTTTTTCTATTACTGAAATTAAGTATTCAATTGATCGCAGGCAATGGCAGAAATAGGTAGGTAGGTATGTACTTTATTTGTGAGTAAATCGATACACGACATCTCACATCTACATCCTAAAACTAAAACACGCCACTAGGGCGTACCATAAAAACAGCTTTGGATACATCAATATTTTAATAAAGGCACATCAAAAACAAAATAAAAGAATGTCTACAGCTCTTACTTACCTGGATTAAGTAAAATAAGGAACTTTAGACAGACGTAGTCGTATACGTCGAAGCGAAGGTCATTCAACTTTGCCGTCAAGCCATAAAGGGGTTCGACGAGGGTAGGGGAGCCAAGGATAGCTAGGGACAGGAGGTCGAACTTCTGCCCGTTGGGTAGGGGGGATTCGTCCGGTAGATTGTTATGCAACCTCTGGTGGATGTGGTCGAGGACAAGGAGATCAGACCATGAGTTTTGAAGAAGTTTCATTTGATCATCAACCTGCAAATAAAAAAAAGGTCAGAAAATCACCTTACGCCAAGATTTGATATCGATTTTTGTCTTGCAAATGGTAAATAAATCTATCATCGTCCTGAATACACCTTGAGCCCAAGACTGGGAAACATATATTGTCTAAAAACACGTAGTCAGCAGAGTCTATTCCGAATCCAGATTCGGATTCGAATCCAGGATTCGTCCTTTTGGCCTATTTGACTCTACCATTTAACTATAGAACAGTCGCTCTTCGATTTGACCATCGCGGGGGAAGTGGAGGGAGGGTTAGGTCAGGTTAAGTTAAACCTGTGACACGCTTAGAGTAGAGCGGTTGAGATGAATAAGCATAAGCCCTGGATACATGAGTGACACTACCGGACCGGATTCGGGCACTGTCGGGGGTCCCGAATTCCGGTGATAGCGATTTAAGGTACTTCCAGATGTGCTAGGACGATGAAACTTGGCTTGAACATTAGAGACTTGACAAGACTGGCTTAGAACATGTCATGTCCCACATCCAACCATCACTTAAAGAGCTTAAAGTACTCATCTTAACCGCAAAGTACAAACAATACTTTTAAGCAAAACACACATTTTCATGATACCCATGAGCCCATGATCATTTTTGCCTCGAGGGTTTTGCTTAGAAATTAATTTCGAGCTCCCCCTGAAGTGCGAATCTTAAACGCAATGTGAAAATAAGACTTTTGACCAAACGATTTCGTGATCCCTGAGGGCCCATGCTCTTTGTGCCACAAAGGTTTTGCTTAAAAATGACTATCTAGCACCCCTAAAGTGTGCATCTTACCGATAAGTAAAAAAATTACTCTTGACCAAACCATATATATTCATGATCCTAAAGGGCCCATGATAATTTTTGCCTCAACTGTTTTATTACAGATGAGTTTCTAGCGCCCTTAAAGTGCGTATCATCACTGCTAAGTGAAAAAATTCAATACATTTTACCAAACGATACATTCTCGTAATTTATCATTCTTATCTGAAGGGGTTTGCTTACAAATGATCAGAACAAACCAACGCAAATTTCTACTTGCATCCTCTTACCAAGCCTTGCAAGTGTCATTTGCGCTTCTAGCTCCTGTTTTTTTTTTACTGAGTTTATGTTTACCGTCAACAGACGTTTTTTTTTTAAGGATACTTTTCTACAGGTTTTCAGCCATCGTAAAGTGGAAACAGTGTTTCTGATTTAAACTGATATTCCGCGATGTTCACTTAGCGAGAGACACATTCATGAGGCGCTCTGAAGAATATAATCCCTACCTTTAGGACTACAAGACAACATGTCACAACTGTGTATGTCATGAACTGATCATCTCAGTACGATAATCTATGCCTAGTTTAATTTTTGTATGGTTCATAAACTATTTAACCTTCAGACTAAATATGTTGTATGTCATTTCTGCATGTTTTCAAGAAAAGACTACTTAGAGCATGCAGTATGACTCCTGAGTAATTTATGCGCGGGTGGGATTGACTGACATTTAGAGAGGAATACATTAAGAAGGGCTTCTAAAGCCTGCGGGCCCTACCCTTAGGAATAGAAGACAACAGGCAGGTAAGCAGAACTGTAAAAAGTCATGAACTGATTTAATTTTTGTATAGTTCACAAACTATTTAAAATTCAGATTAAATATACTGTATGTCATTTCTGCCAAAACATTTGGCTATCTTTTCAAGTAAAAACCCACTGAGTAATTTATGAGCGGGTGGGATTGACTGACTCGTTGTCATAACGGGTCGATTCAGTTTCTCTTAGTTGGAAATAATTGTGGCTGTTGTCAGAACTTTGCAGAAAGGAACGGTACAGTAGTGTTTACAAAAATCAATTCTGTCGACTGTAGCGTTTTTCCCGCTATACCAAAATTTTACTATCCCAATCCTCCCTGCATGTTGAGCTACAGTCGTTTTAATGTTGAGCAAGGACCAAGCCTTCAAAGTTGCAAGTTATCCCACTAGAAACAGTTCAAAAGAAAAACACCGCTAGCACCTCCCGTTTACCTATTATTATACCCAGACTAAACACTATTTTTTTCCACAAAACAACCACCGTTCTGGCATTCGCATCCGTATTTTAATTAAGGAAAAAACTGTTTCAAGGCCAAGCTCCACGCGGGCTTGTTTGGCGGTTGTCAGGTGATAAATTAATCTCGAAAAGGGAAAGTGAAACGTCAAATAAAAAAAAGATACAATGAAATGTCTCCGCTGGCCACGCCTTCTCCGCATACAAATTCGTGAAACATTCTGAGAAGGAAAACGACGTAAGACACGTTTTCTTTCGCCTATATAAAGATAGCATCCTAACCGACGAAAACGGATATATCTGCACCTATATCTCCGGCGTCACTGAATAAAGTAAACAATATTTAGAAGTAAATTTGGAAGCAGCAATGCCTAGATACACTGTCAGAAGTTTCATAACAGATTGCGCATAACACTTTCAAGAACACCTTTCACTTAGAAAAAAAGTGTTATGACCAATTAAGTTTATACTATTTCGTGCCCAGATCTCCAACAACACCTTCAATAGGTAAAAATACTACACTGTCAGAAGTTACATAACGACAACAGCAGGATGCGCGGTTTCAACAGATAACACTTTGGGATGTTATATGTTATGTTTCTTTCGTTCCCGTTAGTATTTTTACCAATTGAAGGTGTTGTTGGAGATCTAGGCACGAAATAGTGTAAACTTAATTGGTCATAGCACTTTATTTCTAAGTGAAAAGGTGTTATTCTTGAAAGTGTTATGCGCAATCTGTTATGAAACTTCTGACAGTGTAGTCAAACGGCTTAAAGCCAGGCTTCACCTTCCAGATTCCCAGACGTCCGGGGCTTCCACGTAGTCAAGCCAACCTTCCAGATTTTCATGACAATGATGACAGTTAAATTTGCTATTCTTCAATTCCTAGAGGTCCTCTTTATATTTCATATATCTCCAGCATCCCAGTCACAACTGTTAATCACTTTCCCTTTTCTTCCTACATTTGCATATTTGTTGTATCTCTCGAACGTGTTGCCTCTATGGCGCCTTCCAGGCATCCGGAATCCGGGGTCTCCAACATCCCGGACTCCCAGACGTTTTTGGCCTGGCTTCACCTTCCAGTTCGGTCTCGACGAGAACGGCTGTCTGGAATCCGGAAGAAAAATCTGGAAGGTGAAGCCTGGCTTTTACCCACGAAATGTACCCATAGCAAAACGTCCCCAGCGGAAACGACCCCGTGACGAAACGTCCCCAAGACTTTTAAGTTCGCCTTGGTCTTCAGGTGCATGATCGAGGTAAAACAACTTCAGAGTTTGCATTACAGATGTAGGAACATTCTTTATAGGCAGGTAACAGCGGACTTAAGACCAGTTGCTTGATATATGCACCGTTTCCCTTCAAAATATACAGTGTAATACGTCTTGCGCTGGGCTTGTAACTGATCAGTTTTAGGCCAGTTCTAGATCGTTTAAGCCAGTGGTTCCCAACCGGTGGTACGCGTACACAAAGGGGTACGAAAGACCCTCGCAAGGGGTACGTAAAGGTCCCAAAACAAAGTTAGTCTATAGCTTTAATACATCACTTCAATCGTTTTTAAGTCCCCTAACTCAGTTTCAGTACTGTCCTCAAAGTCAGATACCCCGTTGTGCGCAGTTTCCGATTTACATGCCTTATTACTGATGACAGTAATGTCGTCATTTTGACGTTCTGGTCGTGGTAAAAAATACATAGTAAAACAACAATTCGTCAAAAAATGGGTACGGCACCTTTTTGAACCTTGATTAAGGGTACACAACCTTTCTGAACCTTGATTAGGGTACGCGGTACGGAAACGATTGGGAACCACTGGTTTAAGTAACACGCATAACCAGTATTTTTTACCAATAAGCTGCGGAAGCCTGATCTGGCTCAAAAATAAAATCAGCGTAGTGCCGGCGGATAAGACAGGCATGGGAAGTTCAAGATCTTGTTTAGTGAACTTCGTATTACTCCGGACAATATTTGTATACCTAGGCGATTTTAACCTCTTATTCCCATGATGCTGTTTTTAATTAATCCGCTTTGAAAGAATGCCGGATTTTGCGTAAATCCGTATGTCCCACTCCAAATATTATCATTTATCAAATTTGTGTTATTGGTCCATTTTAGCCGGGGACCTTTCGCCGTGGGGACTTTTCACCAACAACTCGTTCAAACCAGGAGCTATTTTCATTATAGTGGACATTTTAATCGAGGGCATTTTGAATCGTGGCAAGAAAATCGTATTCTCAAAGAAAACAGTATTCCATGACTGCAGCAAGGAAGAAGTAGAAGCAACCGAGGTCGAAAGGGATCCAGAGTGGAACTCAAGTGCCAGTCATTTGGAAGGAAGGGACATTGTGGGAACCACCCAAACTATGACTCGACACGAGCGTGGAATCATCTAGTGGCGCGAGTCGGAACCATCCCCGACTGATCAAGTTCAAAACAGATCTGAACAAAAAATCAGACAAAGAGAAAAGCTTTCAGCTGGTAGCCTACATGAATGAATGTTAAAAACAAATATTCAGCAGAATTCAATAATTCGCTTTGAGGTTTCCCGTTCATGTCTGCTTTAAAGTCTCTACATTTTCAAGAAGAAAAGATGTGTCCGTTGAACTAATCAATGCAATTTGAGTTTCTGTTTTCGTGAGTAATTCTGGCTGGTCTTAGGACTCTGAAATAAGAAACGGTAGGCATTCAATTCAATTCAATACTTTGTTACCATAAGCAATTCCAGGTCGTGTAATGACAGATGCACAAATAAATATTACAGAATCTCTGCGCTTTTTCCACAAAAAGGCGAAGAAAAAGCTTCTGAAGAAAAACTTGAAATACGAAAACCGCTATTCTTAGACTTTGGGAATTCCATCAAGCGGGGAGGGTAGGTTTATAAGTATGATCATAAAAGAAATCACAACTTGTCTAGCCGCATCAAAGGTTAAAGCCGCTTTCACATTGACGCGATGAGCCTTTCACACTGGGTTACGCAACCTCTGCGTCGCGACTGCGTCGACGCAACGCAGAGCTTACGCAGAAAATAAAGGCAGCGCAAGAATAGAACCAATTTCTATTCTTCAGATGCGTCGACGCGTACACATCAGATTTTTAAGTGGAAAATGGAAGTTTTTAGAAAAACTGGAGAAAAACCTACTAATGATGAAGAAAAACTTACTAATGGTGAAAGAAACGAGAATTCAGCAGAAAAAACCGAGAAAGGAAAATGAAAATGAGTATCCAGCGTGAAAGCTTCTCGCGCAGGTGTGAAAGATACGCTACGCAACCTGTACGCAAACGCAAGATAAACGCATACGCGACGACGCGTCAATGTGAAAGCAGCTTAACGCCTGAAAATGGGTGGGACTTAATTTTTGTTTCACCTTCTGTTGTTAAAGAAACAGATCAAACCGTAGAACATGGGAAGGAGAAAATAAAGCGTTGACGTTTTTACAAGGGAACGTTTCACAAAAGTAACCAGTGTGGGATGTCGTGTTTAGACCCATACGGATTCAAGTATTACTGCTGTAAAGGTATGTGTCGTAGTCAGGGGGTCACTGGGGGGAGGGGGGTAGAGGCCAAAACCTTCTTCCGTTATGATATATTTTGGTCGCTTAAAGATATCAAAAGGAGAATTCAAAACAGTTAAGTTATTTTAACGCATATAAGAAAACTAATTCAAATTTACCGCAAAACAAATAACTAAACTTTGATTCTGAAGGCTAATTAATCTTGGATTTAGGCCCATAACTGTTCTTTGCAGTAAAGTTACTTTAAGGTACATAAGAAAACTAATTCAAATTTACCGCAAAAAGCGTAACTAAATTTTTATTCTGTTGGCTAACAAATCTTGACGGCCCATAATTGGCCTTTGCCCCCTCCCTTCTACAGTTTAGTGAGATGGCGCCACTGATCGTACTGGATAGACTACCATGGTTTATCTACCTTTGTTGTCGAGCGTTAATCTGAAGGTATGAATGACAACGGATAAACTATTTTGCTCAACCAAAGGTACTCGGCAGATAAAGTACCCACATCCAACACGTTTTACGTCATCAAACATACAAAGATTCTGACTGCATGGTATAAGAACCCAACCCCCGGGCTACTCTGGCAAGTCCAAGGTTGACCCACACAACCAACTCACTTTCGCTGGCTGTCTAAACAAACCCGAACACGTCAACGATACAAAATCGTTTTTTCAAGGCCAAGTTTGTACTTTCTTTGAAAAAAGGATTTTGTGACGTACGCATACCCCTCGGGCTACCCAAACCCCAAAGCGGATGTATGTGTTGCCAGGTAAACAGATAAGTTAAAACCGCAACCAACGGACTGATCGCCTCGGGTGAGCGTCGCATGCTTATACTGTAGAGAAAACAGGTCTTTTTACAACGATTCATTAATTACAGCAGGCTTAAGAAAGTTGGTAGTGAAAAAAAATAACACAGACTCTATGCTAGGCGATGCGTACAGATATGAGTTTTCCAACAGCCTCCGCTAAGCAGAGAGTCGACAAATATTTACTGGCAAGCCAACTACAAACTAGACGGAGTCCAAAATAGGCAAACGTCAACCGTACTCTGCCTGATGTAGGTAGGTAGGTACTTTATTTGTCACTAAACACATACACGGCATTTCACATTAACTACCTAAAACTAGAATACGACACTAAACGACCAGATGCAAACGCTACACGAATTCTGAGGAAGTTTGCTAAAACTCATCTTGAAATGCATCATCCCCTTCCAACTCCCCCCTAAACAAAAATCTTGTCTGTTTATAGAAATAAAAAGACAAATGAAGGAAGAGACAATTACAAACGGAAATTCTGTCAAAAATAGCTAAAAAAAACAAACTAAAGCGTCTTTTGGTGATCAAACAGAGGTTATTTCGTTGAAAACGGTTAAAACAAAGAAAAAATTTACTGAGGCAGGACAGAATCTCTCGAAATCTCTAATCCCGTTACTCCTGGGAAAAATTGAAAACAGAGCGAGCTTTAACTTGTGGCCGTTCGCGCAGACTCAACTTATCGCTCGTATTAAATGACTAAACCCTTTATTCACTAAACCATCTTTCCTCCACCCACCAGAGTATAACTAATTTCTTCTCTTGTTTCTGAACCGTGGGTCACTAGCAGATCTGTATTATATCCCTTATAAAAATATAATTCTGAAATCCAGGGTCCCAAACTGTCCAGTGCTCCATTTTACAGCCTGTCTACTTCCTACTTCCCCTTTAACTGCTTCAATAAATACCTAAAGGTTCACATACATAATTCCCTGCCTATGAAATACCTCTCCCCGTCAATTTTGAACCTTGGTTCCGGAAACGATGCACCCCCCCCCCCACAGACACACACCACCACTTCCTGGTGATTTCCAAGTTGAAAACCTCATCACTTCATCTAAGAGTTGCTCCTGTTTGTTTACCATAATTGCTCTGCCAGCATCTTTCACAAATCCTTAATTATTGATTGAATTTTTTCCTGGCTGGGAACTGGAAAACGTCCCACTGACCCAGTTTCCCTTTACCTACCGAAGCTGCTGGCTTTCGATACTTTACGCTGGGGAATCTTGGCCCATTTCCGTAGAAATCTTGGACCTAGTTTGCTTGAGAAATCAAAACAAAACTTGTGGAGGAACGGCGGTAGATTTATTTCTAGTGAGGTTTAGGGAAACGAGAAGGAAGGAGAACTTGGGAGAGGGATCTAGCAAGAGTGCTGGCTTTCAACAATTCACGCCGGGGAATCTTGGCCTATTTCACAGGAATCGTGGACCTAGTTTGCTCCAGAAATCAAAACAAAACTCTTGGTCACAAAAAATCAACGAAGAAACCAACGAAAATGGGGTTTGTAAGGGCCAACGAATATATTGAAATAAAAGGCGAATATTTCGGGAGGACAACCGCCTCCCTTCTTCAGCGCAGACAGAAAATTTCGAGGAAAAATGCCAAAACGAGGATGAAGATCAACAACCAAGAAAACCAAAACAAAGCAGAAAACCAACACGAAACCGAAATTAAAACAAAACTGGAAGAATTGAAAGCCTAAAATAAAGACAACGAGCCACTCACCATAAATCTTGGTACGACGGTGGTAGATTCTTTGTAGAGAGGTTTGGGGAAACGAGAAGGAGGGAGGACCTGGTAGGGGGGGGGGGGACTACCAAGAGAGCTGACTTTCGATACTTTACTGCGGGGAATCTTGGCCCATTTCCGCAGGAATCGACCTATTTTGCTCTAGGAATTCAAACAAAACTTGTGGAACGACGATGGTAGATTTCTTTCTAGAGAGGTTTGGAGAAACGAGAAGGAGAAAGGACCTGGTTGGAGAGTCCTGGCTTTCGATAATTTAAGCGGGAAATCTTGGGCCTAGCGTTGTTTCAGGAGTCAAACCAAAGCTAATGGTAGTGGACTTCTTTCAAGAGAAGTAGGGGGAAACCAGACGAAAGGAATAGTCTAGTCACCAAAACTGCTTGCTTCCAATACTATGCGCCAGAATCTTGACTCGTTTCTGGGAAAAGCTCGGAACTAGTTTGCTCGAAAATAAAAAACGAAACTCGTGGAAACGACGCGATAGATTTCTTTCTAATTAGGTTTTAGGAAACGAGAAGAAAAAAGGAACTGGTTTGGAAGGACCTACCGAAACTGCTGGCTTTCGCCACTTTATCCCTAGGCTTGTGTCCGCAAAAACTTGGATCAAGTTTGCTCGGAAATCTAAACAAACTTTGTGGAAATCGTGGCGTACTTATTTTCTAGGGTGGTTTTGGAAAACACGGAGACGGAAGAAGGATTCTATTCCGACAAGACGAGGTTCTAAACACAGAGAAGAGACTGAGAACTGGACTGAGAACAGCAAACCAATGTTGTCGCTAGCAGGAGCTGTTTAAGGTAATTTTAAGCATTTGTGCAATCTCAATCTCCTTAAAAAAATAGGGGTCCAGCAATTTAGCAAAAATACAGCCAATTTAACAGCACCAATAAGTGTATTATCTATCAGCTTTAAAACATCTATCTGTCATTTTATTTTCTGTTTATCAATTGACGTTCTTATCGTCGTGACACAGAAAATTTGTTTTGAAGTTTCATTTTTAAACTGATCCCAAATATGCGGAGGCCTATGCAAAGGTCATGATGATTTCACATTAGGCTACCGTACCAAAACTTTTGCAAAACTTTTATATTTTAGCCTACTGTATTGACATCCACTGTTTTTTTTTTTCAGCGTAAAAAGGACGTCCAGTTCACTGAGCTAAACGGACACGTCAGCTGATTTTACTCGGGCGACATTTCGGCCCTTCTTGTTGGCAAGGGTCCTCTTCAGGCTCAAGCCAGAAAAGTGAAACCTTCTATTCAAAGAATGTCTACAACGGATACGTCAGCAACGATGCTTCATCAGCGATTATTCTTTGCCAAGAAGGGCCGAGATATCGTTGATGAAGCATTGTAGCTGACGTATCCGTTGTATACATTATTTGAATATATGTTTCAAAGTAAGCTTGGGCTCAAGGAATATTTAGTGAACCCTTCGTTAAAGAAAGTTCCCCCTACCCACTGAATTTAGAACGAGACAGAATCCCCGCTAACAATCTCAACAAAAACTCGACCCGGGCCTCTGAAACCTAGCGCTATCGCCACCAACGCCCAACTTTCATCAACACAAGCGACTGGTCTAGGGAGAAAGTGCGTCTGGTCTGAATTCAGACAAGGAAGTTCTCGCCACGGGAAAAGCGGCACAAAGACGGACCAAAAGCATGCATCAAAACTTTCGGATTCCGACGCATGGGAAAAACTTGTCATCGACGACTGTGGATTTGTCACGCAAGGGTGCTGAACTAATCGATGGTAGCAGAAGTAAGAGATCTGTCTTCTGTCACATGCAACAGTCAAGATTCATCTTACCGTACATCACCTAGAAGGTTTGGAGGATTTGTGCAACAATCCAAGATTTACGATCTATCGGGGTAAAATTCTACCGGGATCCGTCGTGCTCTTCCATATGAAAAACAAGAGCTGTAAGGTCATATGGCACTTACAAGCATACGCAGAAGCTAATGGTAACAGCTAAGATTCTTGCTGTGTTGAGGCACAGACGATTATGGACCTTTTGGATTCATGAAAATGTACGGTTTAGTAAAATTATGCCGTGCACTTTGCGGTTACAATGCGTAATTTAAGGGGGGTAGGAATTCATTTTGTAAGCAAATGCACTGGTACACAAATGAACATGGGCTCCTGGGGCACGAAAGTATATCATTCGCTCGAAAGTATTATTTTTGCATTTTGCGGCTAAGATGCGCACTTTAAGGGGTTCGAAACTGTATTTGGAAGCAAAGTACTTGGGGCACAGATGATAATGGGCCCTTGCGGATCTTAAAAATATTTTTTTCAACTTTGCGGCCACATTGGTGCTTTAAGTATGTTGGAAATTCATTTGTAAGCATAACCCTTGAGGCAAAAATTATCACGGGCCTTTGGGAATCACGAAAATGGATCTTTTGTTCAAAAGTATCTTTTCATTTTGCAGTTAAGATACGTACCTTAAGGGGACTAAAATTCATGTACTTGAGGTACAAATGATCATGGGCCCTTGGGGGTCATGATAACACAAGGATGCACAGTTTCAACGGACAACAAAAATTTAGCAGATGCTTTTTGCTGTTTTTCAGCTCTTCCTAGCAATGCTTGCTATGCGTAACATTTAATGCAAAACCTTTTCAGAATCACAACAGATTACATCCGAAATGTTGTCTGTTGAACAATCGTTGTGTTTTCTGTTTGAAACTTCTGCCAGTGAGCCCGTTATTGGTTGAGGGTGTTCCCGAGTTCGGACAACCTCAACCCCCGAGACATCCTACATACACCCCGGTATGCCCATATGTCTGATCAGACTTCAAAAGGGTAGGGAATTCGTGACCCAGGCGTGGCCCAAGAAACTCAAGCTAGCACCACGTTCCAGGTGTAGGTAAAGAAAAAAGAAAGCAAAACCAAACAAAAATAAGCTCTCACCTTCAATTCTTTGAAAAAGACGGAATTCCGCGCCCAGTCGACCTGTGTAAACAAACTTTGATCCAGCACTTTACACAGAAGTTCAAACAAATCCACTTCACACTGATTGTACGTCTGGCTCTGCAGCAGCCCAAAGAGGGCCGACTGCCACTCTTTGTCATCCAGACTTTGCACCAGTTCGCTCAAAATTGGAGGCATCTTACCACTCGACTGCGACACCACGTTGTGGTGGACGGGTGAACTACTATTCAGCAAAGTTTCGAACTGATATGCCTTCGGGGAAGCTGCCTGCGGTATACTCGGCCCGTTCGAGGGGGCATGCCACTGTTTTTCAGGCTGCATACTCACATATTGGTTTAACTGTGGGCTCGGGCTTGAATCCGGGGACGATGTTAAACTAGAAACTTGGGGGATTTGAATATCGTGCTTCACAGTGCCCTGGTAGGTCCCTGTAGCGGTGGAATAAGTCAGTGCGATTTCCGTTCCGGTGATCTGATGGCCACCGGGGTATAGAATACCGCTGGTGGGTGGGGTTGGGGTAGTGCCTGGAACGCGCACCTGTCTTTCGCGGACAATTTGCATTTTGCGTGCTCGGTCACGTTTGTACATGGGGCCGAATTTGTTTCGGCCGCCACGCATTCGGTCTGCACGAACGGCTAGAAAGAAAGGAAAGCGCGTTAGAGACAATTCCATAGTATTCGTATATCAAAGCTACGCGCACAGTCACTATTGGAAAACCAGCATGTGAGGCGTAAAAATTTCGGAGCGAAGAAGGAAATTCGCATTCGGCTGCAAAAATCGGAATATGTGTGGACGTACCTTTACGAGGGTCTCAATGCGCTGTTTCTGCTTAAAGTTTAACCGAAAAGAGCTGAGAAAGGACAACTAGTTATCCATCACTGATTCACTTAATTAGGCCTGAAGACCCGAGGAAAATGCGTTCCTTTGTTGCTCCTCTATCCATGAATAATCGATTTTCAAACAGTGGAATTTCCATGTGATTTGTGGCACCTCTATGCGCTTGCATTTTTGTTATATGGTTTACGAGAAAGATCTGTGATTTTTTTTTTGTTCAGGCACAAAGCAATCTTCACCAATTTCACCACTCCCCACTGAAAAGCCGCGTTTGTGTTGAGATTAAAATTTCCCGCGTCATAGTAGAATTTACGTTGTGGAGATTGCCGCAGATACTCTGAACGTCATAACTAGGCTAGAGCAGATAGTGAAAAATAAAAAAATCCCTTTGCAGAATCCAAATACTTCAATGTATTCAATTAAATGACACAAAAATAATTTGGCTTTTCAGTTAAACTTTAAGACCAGCTCCTGTCTTTACAATGTGCAAATGACAACCTGTTCTTTCCGTTAAAGTGTCATAAGCACTGACAAAACCGCCCACACATTCACTTGCTTCAAGTTTCTACTCCCCAGTGGCTAACCCCTTTGCTTACCATCTGAGTGCGATTTAGCAACGCCGGGATTCTTGATTTCCTTCCGTCAGCATAATGAATCGATTAATTACGATGAATTACCAATGTTATGTCTATGATTTCAGATCTCCTATCTTCCCACACAGAAGTATTTCCCTTGTCCTAATCTAAAGCAGAATTTTTCCGCATTTTCGAGACAGCCTAGCCAACAAAATAATAACATGACAGTCAATTTTCCAACAGGCTTATCGTTTTATCTAATTAAACATGCCAACTTGTTTATAGAAAGTGTCTAGCCTGGTCCTCAATGAGAAAATAAGAAAAAAAGGCTCTAGGCCTACTTATGAAGTAAAAGAAAGCCAAGTATTCAACAACTCCAACGAACTCATCGATAAAGAACAGTGCAGTGTTGAGAAAAATTTGTCCCATGAAGGCCATTAGAAAAAAAGAAAAAGAATAGGGCTCGGGGGGGGGGGGGAGGGAGGGTTTGCCCGCGGGTCGGACAAAAAAGACATAGATCAGAGGGAAAAGCTTATAAAAAATGATTATTTTTGTATATTTCGGGGGAGGGGTTGAACCCCCTACCCCCCCCCCCCCCCTTGGATACGGTCCTGCTCTAGACCCATTCAGGCTACAAAGGACAACCCTAGGTTCGAAATTAAAAAAAAAAAAAAAAAATAAGGCCAACAACAAATATTTGGGAAAAATGTCCAGCGAAAACTGTTTTGTTTTCTTATTCCTTTAACTCGCCCTACTTTTCATAAATACTCCAACTCAAACAACGATCTCGGCAACGATAAGAACTCGCCTAACAATTAATATTCATTGGACCCAAGGAAAGGATTTGAACCTATGCTTTTATTTTTAATCGGAAGTCCAGTGAATAATAGTATTTTGGCAGAAAGCGCAAAATGAAAACGCCGTCAGCTTGAAATCGTGACTACGGCTCTGACCGTGACCCACTTCTCTGCTGTGACGTAGACACTTGGCAACATATTTCTACTTTCCATCTCGTTTTGTGACTAGATAGAGCCGCAGGTGTGACACAAAGTGACGTCATAGGGACTGGCTACTCCATTTGTGTACGGATAAGAACATGCTCGCTTTTTAAGTTACAACTGGGATCTGTATGAGTGTGATACTTTTAGAAATTTGTCGAGAAGACTCGCAAATAAACCTTTTTTAGGTGAACATCGGTTCCTGGAATTTGTTGATTTTTTACTGTCCCTATCTACTTTATTGCTCTCTTATTTTTAGTACTATTCCAGTTTACTCTCCACGTAATACATTGAGTAGTTTAGAGGATACTGGTGGAGATACTGGTTTTCAGGTCAAACCCTAGAAAGGGAAAAACAACAATGAATAATGTTTATTTTATTTATTATTTTCAACCCGGTAAAAAAAACAAAATATAGCGCAGTAGCCTAGCCTACAACAATGAACAAGAGTAGAAGTTCATATGCCACTTGCAATGGTGGTTCAAAAAATGAAATATAGAATTTGACATTCGTGGGTTTGTTCTGATCATTTGTAAGAAAAACCCTTGAGATAAGAATGTATCGTTTGGTAAAAAAGTATTTTATTTTCGAATTTGGCAGTAATAATGCGCACTTTCACACAACTCATCTGTAAGCAAAATCCTTGAGACAAAAACGGTAATAGGCCCTTGGGGATCATCATTATATACCATTTGGTCAAAAGTATTTTTTCCCTTTTCGGTTAAGATGTGCACTTTCAGGGTGCTAGAAATAAATTTTTAAGCGAAACCCTTCTGGCGCAAAAGATCATGGGTTGAGATGTATCGTTTGATCAAAAGTACTTTTCGACTTTGCGGTTAAGATGCGCACTTGTGAGGGAGCCAGAACTTCATTCAAAAATGATAATGGGCCCATGGGGATCATGAAAATGTATATTTTGCTTAAAAGTATTTTCCTTACTTTGCGGTCAAAATTGGTACTTTAAGGAATAGTCGGATTTGGAAATCTAGAATCTAGAGTGAAGATCTAGAGAAATCTAGAAACATATCTAGAGCAGATGCGTGTTCTTCCAGCAAGTTTCATTCCGATCCCTCAATTCGAACCGATTCTCGAGATTTCCGGTCTCCCCCCCCCCAAATACTCCCCCATAGCTGTCGAATCCGCTCCAAACTTCAAATGGGACATCAGAGATATATAATCCGATCACCCGTTCGAAAGTTACAGACTACTCAATTTCCGGATTCCCAGCCCTCCACCCCCCCCCCGGATGGTCGGATCGGAAACTGATTAATTCGACGTTAGTTTGGTCGGGTCCCTGATAGGCCAGCCAAGTTTCATCGTCCTAGCACATCTGGAAGTACCCTAACTAGAAAAAGTGTGATAATAAAACGGACCGACCGACAGACGGGACTGCGATCGGTATATGGCACTTGAGCAAGAGCGGCAAGTGCCACAAAAACAAATGACAACGCATCACATACATGTAATCGAATTCGGAACACCACAAACACAATTCAAACTCACGCCGACAACATCAGAATCTCACAAAAGATAGGAAAAAAAAGAGTGTAAGATGTACGAAGAATTTCAGGCAGGATAAAAAACGCGACATAAGATGGACGAGGAATTTAACATATGCATTGCAGACCCCCTGGCCTTACGAAATGCAGAAATCCTGGGTTTTTGTAGGAGACTGTGGCTGATGGATGAAGAAGTAATGGCAAAGCTCCTAGGTTGAAGAATTACAAACCCCTGTTTTTGTAGACTCGACCTGCCACCAAAGCCTCTTTTTACGACGAAGATTAATCAGTCACAAGTAACGTAAAAAAAAAATATAATCACAGTCATAGGGATACGAGAGAGACTACGACAGAGGCTACGACACAAAGCGTTTTATTTTTCAACAGGGGAAGATCCCCATTTAGTTAACCAGAAGATGGCACTGAGCACTGACGAGCCCCGGCACAAGTCTATATCAAAACATGGACGCACTAACCCTAATCCAATCTTCAGCTTCTTCTTGATACAACCATACCATCAACACAAGCCTAAGGATGGACTTATTACATACTGACATTCACAACTCAAATATGACATTGCTAACAAATCACTGATGGTGCATCATGCGCATGGAAGGGATTTAAGAACCAGGGCGTTGCCGAACTACATCTAGGAGGTGAGCAAAGGGACACTTGCAAGTAACAAGATAAAGCTATGTGCAGTTTTGTCAATGTCTACGATGCTTTCTTGGAAGAAAATGGTTGCTGGTATCACAATGTACAGAGAGGATTTGGTTTATGTAGAACGATGTCATAAACCGTCTCATATGAAACATTCTTCTTTTCAAAATCAAAAGGATTTCTTTGTTGAATGATATTGTTCGGAGTCGACACCTATTTTCTCAAACATTAGACGAAGTATAATATAAAAAAAAATGTTTTGAGGTAGGCTACAAGCAAATACAACTGATTACACTAAATATGGATTATACAAATAATGGGGATATGGGAAGAAAATATTTAAAGAAACAAGACATTTTGGGAAGCTCCTGAAGGCACACTGAAAAAATTTATTTTGCTGGCGAGTCTCTGTATATAGTGTACGCAAAGTGATTTAATAAGTAGCCTATGTGATCGTATGTTAATGTTAATACCGTGCTTGTTGCATGATGGCCTTTCTCAGTATGCAAAAGAGTCATTCATTCATTCATATATATTGACATAGCTCGAAAACTAGCATTTGATCCGAGGAGTTGCTCACTCCCAGACGCGATGTACACCAAGTGGCGCGTGCCGCGGTGCCCGGTGCCGCGCCGAGGTGTACACCGGTGGCGGAGAGAGAGAGCAAAACCTCGATTTGACCTAAATGTAAGTAAGCTGTGAAGGAACCAAATATCATAGCCTTTTGCATTCATCTACTGATCACGTTTTCTTCCAGTTAAGGCATATACCACATCGTACACCTGAAAGCTAGACGCCAGATCTCCCCCCCCCCCCCAGATACACATGCATTTCACACTTATTTGATTGGTTCAATCCTCTGCCGGAAGGTACAAATACGCGTAATTGCAGACTAATCCAGACCAGCGACAATAACAACACCTTGCTTGAATTATTCTCATAGACATATAAACCAAACTTGGTACGTAGACATGATGACAGGGTCTAGTCGTGTCAGCGGTTGGATGATGACATGCAGGAGGATTTGACTGCCGATACTCTTGATGACTGACTATTCGCACCGACGAAGAATCGCCGTGTGCCTAGCGAAGAACCAGAACCCTCACCACAACAAACGTTGTTGATTGGATTAAATAGGATTTGAGTCAATTTTGAGGCCTTGTTTCGGCGACGTATCTTGTTCTTGCTGGGCGTGTTTCGGACTTCGTCATATAGAGTATGGTCGGACACATTCTCAGACACTGCACAGCTTGCGAACCATAAAATGAAAATATATAAGTATTTGAAAAGCGGAGTATGTAAAATAAATAATTAAATAAAACACAACAAATACAATATACAATTTTTCATTCATCGGCCAGAAAAGAATGTCGAGTGTCATGTGCTGGCTGGGCCCTGTTTTCCATGATATGTTCTAAAACAGCCGCAAGCTGGCCAGACAAGGCGGTGCTGAATTGCTTCCTCTTATACTGAAGGATAGGGGGCAGCTCTACGTTCTGAGCTGGTATTATCCCAGGCGATTTAGCAAAGGGCACCGTTAACACGGCTGAACATAATGATTCGAGAATTCACAAACAGTCTAACGGAACCCTCAAGCTTCGTCGAATCTTTGACAGAGAGCAGTATTTTGGTTGCATGCTTATCCGGAGGGTTGAATTTGACGCGAAAATAAGTTCAATAACACAAATACCCCTTTCAAATTTGTTATGCAACACGGCAGTATCGGATAAGCAAGCCTAGTGGTGGTTCCCGGAATGTCAACAAACCTGGTGGGAAGTAAATTGACTGACGGTTGGGGAATCGTAAAAATCGCTCTGCGAAGTAGATCCGAGTGGTTGCCTATTCTCGATTTTAGTCTACAGCAAGTGCACGATGTCGCAGTGCCCGATCGGTGCTGGTACAGGTTTTACGTGTTAGAACATAAAAATTAGCAAGTTTCGTTGCATATTTCACCTAATTCACGGGCGGAACCGCACGGTTTAGGCCAGTGCTAACCGGGAAAGGGTGTTTAGCAAGTGTCGAGGAGGGGTACCCATCGTGAAGATCCACTGAAACCAGGTCTCAAAATACACTGTTTCTGCTTATAAGCAACTGTACTGTCTATTTACTGACACCTTTAATTTTTCCATCATAAGAGTACGAAATACTATTACGTAATTCGCATAATAGTACGCAAAAAACACCCAATCACCTTCTTCAGTTGTTAATTGCAGAGACTCGAACCAATTGCGCACCGCCTGTCATTCTTTTCGGCAGGATTCGATGCCAGGATTCCTAAATCCGTCAGTTGAGTAGAACTAATCATAAGTGATTAATTACCCATCGCGTATTTCTGAGTCTTAGACACCATTTTCTAAACAGTTAAACCTTGCCAACAGTTTGAATTTCTTCTCTTTACTTCTGTTTTCAGCCGAGATCCGAACACATTGCTATTGTGGACAGGAGTGTCTGATGCCTGAAATCTTTTCCCATCTTGAAGATAACCCATTAGATTGCAAGAATTGACGACTGCACTGGGATTAAGCCTATAAAACCTCAAGTCACATAAAAAATTTAGTTACTTTTCCGAACCTAACCCTCGGCTTTTCCTTAACACACAAACCTTATGTTATGATCCATGGTCAAGACGAGACACGATTTCATGAACCAAACATTCCCATCCAAATAGCAACTGATTTCGAGCCGGAAAGGTAATAAAAATGACAACAAAACGTTCCACATATTCGTAGGACTGACGTGTTATAGTAGCCTACATAATATCTGACTTTCAACAACCTCCATTACCAACTATGTTCTCATAATTAATTAACACTGATGATTCATTTATAAACATTACTTCGGCCCAAATTGCCTGTGAACCATTTTGGTGGCGTTAATCGGGAATGTTAGGAAAATATAATTAAAAATAATTAAAATAATACTGACTGTTCCGTTTCGCGCCACGAAGTATAAAAGGACACCTACATGCCTGCCAGGCTAGTAGAAGCCAAAGGCGGTTGTTTCTTGTTGCAGTTCCACTTGGCCTGACTACCTATACCCCTATACTAAAGGATGCCCGAGACTGGAGAGTTTAGTGAAAAAAGTAAGATAAATTGTTTGTTTTCTATTTCTTTTATCAAAATAAATAAGGTCTAGTTGTTTTTTATAATAATAAACTGAGACATTACCTTTAGCTCTCGGCAAATATTCTTTTATTTGGTTGGTTGTGGGTGATGTGAGATCGGCTGTATTCGTGAGAACATTCGGTGAGTTATTAACTTATTCACTATTTATATAAACGTCAAATTATTAAAAGAAGGTTATTTTCTATTTGATAACTATGTCCCAGCCAAAGGGCCATTGCAGAGCGCAGAACCCTAGGGATTTTGTTTAAATACGCAGTTTGTGTTGGTATTGGTGTTAATTACACAGTGATGTTGTGTCTTGTGTGTAAATAAGAAGAACTTGAACTTTTATTCCCGAGAACGAGCGCAGAAATGTCACAACATGCCTGAATACTAGGCCTATCGTTGGAACATATCCCTGTAAATATCCGCTGCCATAATTTATAATTCCAGGTAAAAGACAGGTTTAGCAATGAAAAGGTTTACCCCTTCCTATTTTTGGGAATAAAGGCAAGATGGTGATGATTATCAGTAAAAACGTCCTCTTACATTACACCTGAGCACTCTTCCACCAGATACGACGGTCTGTCAAAAACATGAGCCCAATCATAATGGATACTGTTGTTGTTGTATTAGGAATTTTGTAATGGGACAGATCTACTGCGGCCCAGACAAAACCTTCCAAAAAATGGAGTTTTTACAGTAGAAATTTGTTACTTAGAACGTGGAAACTTAGAACTCTGAAACCAAAAACTTACCAAATTTAATCACTAATAATAATATTAATTTACTGAGGCCCGCTATACAACAAATGAAAGAGCGGAGTAATAGAAACAGAAAATAGTACTGGATACAAACGACAATTCTTCAAACAACAGTAAGTAAGTAGCCCAAGTAATTTTATTGACCCTAAAATTCACAAGGAACTTGTACGGGGTACAACATAAAAATGAAAAGAAAAGAAGAAAAAGAAAATTCGTTGTTTATTCGTCAAGTCTTATCTTATTAAAGGACATCTGAACAATGAAACCATACTTGAACACACCATGGAGAATGCATCTACAGACATGGCCACGGACAGCATTCTTCTCCTGAGCGTGACGGTTTTAAAATAGGGATGTTCGTTTCTGGAGGTTTGCACACGCAGATTCCAAGACAAAAAGCGCAATTCATTCAAAACTTGTACAGCGCTGGCCGGATGTATTGGAATTTCTTCTAGATATACGTTTGGGCTTAACTGGTTAAAAAATATTCCAGAAGAAGGGTTGATTGGAGACATTTGTTCATTTCTAAAACTGTTCGGTACTGAAATAAGGACAGATGCAAAATGGAGCAAAAATCATAGCTTAGAAACACAATTTCGTATTTGGATTGGGTTTTCTGCAGGCAATGTTAACGGAAGTCATACAGATAGGGATGATACTTGGTACTCTACTTCAGGTGTCCTTTATGAAGTAAAGGTAAACAGGTAAAGAAGGGTAAAACAAGGGCAAATAAGTGACGGATGAAATTTAAGCATCCTAACAGGCCAAAGAGTTAAAAAGACCCTGAACGAAAACATGAGTGTCACAACATCCACAAATACTACCGTTCAACGTGTGGTCCAATATCAGCTCAATGAAATTAAATTAAAAAAAAAGACAGTTTGAGCAACGAAAAGGTTTACCCTCATAATATTTCCACCAGCTATATTTGGAATAAAGGCAAGATGACGATTATTATCGGTTAAAACTTCCTCTTTAGTAACACCTGAGCACTCTTCAGATACGGAGGTATGTTAGGCCACACGAGTCCAATCACAAGGGATTACACCGGGGACAACTTTACTTGGACCGATAGGATAAAGACGACAATTTTACAGATATATTTACTGCTGCTCAGGCAGAGTCTGCACAGTAATGGTCGAGGGGTTACCCACTCCCCTGTATACCCTTTCCCGTCACCGACCGAAACCACTGGTGCCAGCACCTGTTCCGTCCATAACTTAGCTGATGCATCTTTCAGACGCTTCTAAACATTTTTATTTTAACCAAGATTTTAGTGTTTTAACACGTGGTAACCGGTGCCGGTACCGGCCGGGCACCGCGCACTAGCTGTACACTCAAGTCGAGAGTGGGCAGCCCCTCGGTTGCTGTGTTACTCTGAACGGCATCGAAGACCGCAGAACATGACGAAATCCAAACTTAGCAAATATTTATGAACAGTAGGTAGCCTACTGAATACAAATGATAATTTAAGGAAGATCTGTGTTTGAATCTTTTGCTCATTTTGACTTCGTTACTGTGTACCTTTCCCCACTAGGCTACGGCGTCCAAAGAGTCTTGACTCTACAACTTTTTCAACAGAAAAGAAAGAATCCCCCCCCCCCCCCGGAAGATCAAACAGAGTGTGTAGGCTACCGTTTCAAACACTGAAAGAAGAAAACTCAAAACCCAAAGCTTGATTTGCTCAATTTAATGCTTTGCATTCTGAGCATGTAGAGCCTTGAAAAAAATCGGTTCTATTCGTCAGTTAAAAAATCTCGTCGATTCAAAATCGCTGACTATTGCATCAACTTATCACTGCTTTTTCGGCTCGTTCCCGAATCCGAACTTACTTCAAAAATATCTCCCCCCCCCCACTCCCCATCAAATCGCGTGTAGTCGCATTGCTTCCTTGATGCACGATTATTTCCCCTACACAGACTACTACTAGCTTACTACAAATTACTAGTTCTGAAACAATCAAATGTGACGCTTGTTCCTAACTGCGGTAGAAATCGACCATGGCAAGGAAGCATTACGTTGAGTCTCAATATGCATTGTTCACAAGTCCTTGTCTTTTGCTCGTATCCCTGCCGGCCCCCAGTGATCAAAATATATTGTCACGAAGTGTTTCAGAAACTAAAGAATCTGAACCTGAACCTGAAAGTCCGTCCTGCACTGTCACTAAATAAGCTTAAAAGCCGATACTTGTAATCAGTATCATGCTGAAATAGGCTTATAAAGAAATATTCATGATTAGCCTATATTGCTTTAAATAGATCTACATTTGTATGAATAAGGGCATGTAATGTTATATTATATGCATAATTTTGTGCTTTTCTTGTTATATACTCGATGTTTTCGGTGGAAAATAAGGTAAACAAAAAGCTAACTTTCGATTGCAAACCACTGAGGGTTCGGGTAGCGAAGGTGAGGATCTCTTGATACTCGGCCTTCAAAATAATAATAATTTCAAAATAATAATTCAAAATAATAATAAATTTACTCACCCTCGAGTTTCATTCCAACTTCGAGACACTTCTGGAAGCGGCAAAACGGACACCTCTTCCTTTGACTCTTGTCAATATGACAGCTCCGATCCGCAACACACGTGTACACTTTTTTATTCTGCACTGTTCTCTTAAAAAATCCTTTGCAAGACTCACACGTCAGCAGGCCATAATGGTATCCCGACACCTTGTCCCCACACACGGGACACAACTCTTCAATCCCTTCTTTCGTATCAGGGAGGTCGGGGGGTCGAATGCCCGTGCCACCACTGTCCACACTACTGACCCGACTTGTTGACTGGGTCGTTGCTTCATACTCCAAGGGACCTGCTTGATAAATACAGTAAGAATCAAGTCCAGCAATGCCCAGGGTCCCGACAGTGACCCCTACCCCAAGAAGACCCCCATCCCCATTGTCGTCCGTGAAACTTAGCTCTGTGGTATTTGTGGGACCAGTTGTGAGGGTAAAACTAGGAACTGGGCTATCACTCTCTAGGCTGAGGGGCGAGCCCGGATGCATTAGATGGGATGATCGGTTATAAGAGTTCGTCATCGAATTACGTGACCCATGCCCCCCGGAGCTCTCCATCGGAGAGCCCAGGCTGTAAGATGACACGGAAATTGGCGTTAAATCCATATCGGCCAACATTTCCAACTAGGGGCAAAACAATCAATCCGCTAAATCCTTGCGGGTCTACACCATCTATCCAAATACACCTCACTTCACCGGGTGTTCCAACACACTGACTTCGCTTTAGACTATGTTTCTCGCAGCTCACTCACTGCTCGACTCTGTACACCTTCAACACTAACTCAATACTGAGCTCTGAGCGAAAGGGAAAGTCGACGGACAACAGGAATACTCTGTCCAAAGGCTCAAAAGCACACCGCCAAAATATTACTGCGTGCTGCGAATCTAGAACCAGAGTCAATTTACTAATTCCAGTATCGGAAACACTTTCAGACAGATTCTGCTCTACTAGAGAGGTGTCGTGTGCCACCGGAGCAAAAAGATTTCTAAGCGCGAGAAAGCGAAAGACTAGAACGAATCCACGGAGACACGCCAAGTTCACTGGGAAGCAGGTAGTTAGCTCAACACCCGAAAAATAACTGAGGGGTCAATCAAGGTGGGGAAGGTTTGCTCAGAGAGCTCGTACGTGTGATGTAAACAGGTGGATAGTTGTAAACAAAACGGCGAAAACTGAACCTCATGAAAATATTGTCAAGAGTTGACTAGTGGCCGATTGTAATTCAAGATATTAGAAGAGTGGTGAGGGATAGTTATCAGACGAGTGTGTGACAGGATCCCAAAGCAGTCCGAAAAGAACAAAAAAGGCTAACCTCGAATCCTACACGAATTTCCCAAACAGATCTTACTAAGTGCGATACCAACAATGCATTGTCACAACGACATCAACATACCGTATTGTCGCTATAAGAAGCAAAACCCAGAAGTCGAAAAAGATGTGAGCTTCAAGATCACCCATCAGCATGACGACGACCCCCTCTCCCACCCCGAAGCCTCAGCCCTATGAAAGCAATCAGTTGAAGCCGCTTTCACACTGACGCGTTGGGGCTTTCACACTGAGCTACGCAACCTCTGCGTCAGGCTTGCAGTGGCGCAACGCAGAGCTTACGCAGACAAATAAAACGCAACGCACGACGCATACGCATCAGATATTTCAGTGAAAAATGGAAGTTTTTCAAGACAAACTCGAGAAAACCTACTAACGATGAAGAAAAACTTAGTAATGATGAAAGAAACGAGAATTCAGCACAAGAAACCCAGAAAGGAAAACGAAAATACACATCCAGCGTGAAAGCTTGTCGCGCAGGTGTGAAAAATACGCTACGAAACCTGTAGGTAAACGCATACGAAGCGCATCGCAACGACGCGTCAATGTGAAAGCGGCTTAAAAAGAAAAAATTTCTACGCAAGCTTGTTTCGTGTTTGGCGTAAAATCCGCCAATATGGCAACACTGGACTGGAAAGTGTCCCGGTCTAGAGTAGAGCAGGCGCAGACTGAACAAGACCTGAGCTTTTTAAGGTCATATATCAGCATGAAAAGGACCCCCACCACCCGAAGCCTCGGACACATGCAAACCACCAATAATATGCTAAGTGATTGATTTAACAATTTGATTGATTGATTGATTTATCAAAACGAGAAAATCAATAGACGAATCCCGGAACTGCCAACATATCAAAGGCTCTAAACAGCCAGTTCAGGAACTCAAAGACAATTAACACCTCTAAAAAAAGAAATATTACATCTCTTGAAGTTTAACCGAAAAGTCAACTTGTTTATATGGCACTTGCAGCCTCTGGCTCAAGTGCCATATACCGATCACAATTCCGTCTGTCGGTCTGTCGGTCGGTCCGAGTTTTCTGTCCCACATATCCGAGTTAGGGTACTTCCAGATGTGCTGGGACAATGAAACTTGGCAGGCATATCAGGGACCCGACCAAACTAACCTGGAAATAATCAGTTTCCCGATCCGACCATATGGGGGGGAGTGCGGGGCGCTGGAAACTTGCAAATTTAGGGCATTTTGTCACTTTTTTCTGAGTTAGGGTACTTCTAGATGAGCTAGGACAATGAAACTTGGCAGGAATATCAGGGACCCGACCAAACGAACCTGGAAATAATCAGTTTCCCGATCCGACCATATGCGGGGGAGTTGGGGCGCTCGAAACTTCAAAATTTAGGGCATTTTGTCACACTTTTTCGAGTTAGGGTACTTCCAGATGAGCTAGGACAATGAAACTTGGCAGGAATATCAGGGACCTGACCAAAGTAACCTGGAAATAATAAGTTTCCCGATCCGACCATATGCGGGGGAGTTGGGGCGCTGGAAACTTGAAAATTTAGGGCATTTTGTCACACTTTTTCGAGTGAGGGTACTTCCAGATGAGCTAGGACAATGAAACTTGGCAGGAATATCAGGGACCCGACCAAACTAACCTGAAAATAACCAGTTTCCCGATCCGACCATATGCGGAGAAGTGGGGGCGCTGGAAACTTGAAAATTTAGGGCATTTTGTCACACTTTTTCGAGTTAGGGTACTTCCAGTTGTGCTAGGACCATGAAACTTGGCAGGCATATCAGAGACCCGACCAAACAAAACTTGGAATAATCAGTTTTCTGATCCGACCATTTTTGGGGGGGGGGGGGTGGAGGGCAGGGGAATCCGGGAAACTGAGAAGTGTGTAACTTTCGAACGGATGATCGGATTGTAATGAAACTTCATAACTGAAGAGAATATGTATCTGTAATGTCCCGTTTAAAGTCTTGACCGGATTCGGTAGCCAGGGGGGATTTGGGGGGGGGGACCGGAAATTTCAAGAAACAGTTAGAATGGAGGGATCGGAGTGAAACTTGCTGGGAAGAACTAGCATCTGCTCTAGATAAGTCCTTTCGACCATTGTACTGGATCCGGACACTTATAGGGGGGGGGGGGGGGTCCCGGAATTCCGGTGATGGTGGTTTTTTGGATTTTCACGATGAAACTTGGCAGGCATATCAGGGACCCAATCAAACTGACTTCAAAATAAAAATATTGTCGATCAGATAATGGTGAGAGAGTGGAGGGAGGGGAATCCGCAGGGGAATCCGGGAAATTGAGAAGTGTGTAACTTTCGAACGGATGATCGGATTGTAATGAAACTTCATAACTGAACAGAATATATATCTTTAATGTCCCGTTTAAAGTCTTGACCGGATTCGGTAGCCAGGGGGGAGTTGGGGGGGGGGGGGAGACCGGAAATTTCAAGAAACGGTTAGAATGGAGGGATCGGAGTGAAACTTGCTGGGAAGAACAAGCATCTGCTCTAGATAAGTCCTTTAGACCATTGTACTTGATCCGGACACTTATGGGGGGGGGTCCCGGAATTCCGGTGATGGTGGTTTTGGGGATTTTCACGATGAAACTTGGCAGGCATATCAGGGACCCAATCAAACTGACTTCAAAATAAAAATTTTGTCGATCAGATAATGGGGGGGGGGAGTGGAGGGAGGGGAATCCGAAATTTTCAGTCATGCGTAATTTTGGAATGGGTGATCGGATTCGAGTGAAATTTAAGAATTCAACAGAGGACATTTCTCCGATGATTTTTTTCATATCCGGACCGGATCCGGCAACTATTGGGGGGGGGGCGGAAAATACGTGCCCCGTTTAGAATGGAGGGATCGGGATGGAACTTTGTGGGAAGAACAAACAGATGCTCTAGGTAAGTCATTTGCTGAATCGGATTGGCTACGTGCACCGCGGGGGAGCTGGGTGGGGGGTGGGGTGGACCGGAAATCTCGAGAAACGGTTAGAATGATGGTATCGGAGTGAAACTTGCTGGGAAGAACAAACATCTGGTCCATGTAAATCTTTTACATAATTTGACTGGATCCGGACACTTGAGGGGGGGGGGGAGGAGGGGTATCCCGGAATTCCGTTTTTTGGGGGATTTTCACGACGAAACTTGGAAGGCATATCAGGGACCCGGTCAAACTGACTTGGAATAAAAAAAAAATCCTCGATATGATAATCTTGGGGGGGTGGAGTTGAGGGAGGGGAATCCGGAATATTGAGTCATGCGTAACTTTGGAACGGGTGATCGGATTCGAGTGAAATTTAATAATTAAACAGAGGACATTTTTCTCTTGTGACCTTTTACATTTCCGGACCGAATCCGGCAATTATTGGGGGGAGGGCGGAAAATACTTGACCCGCTTAGACTGGTGTGATCTGGATCGAACTTCGTGGGAATGACAAACAGATGCTCTGGATTAATCATTTACAGAACCGGATTGGCTCCGGTTTTTGTGGGTGGAGTTGGAGGAGGGGGAGGGGGGTCTGGGATTCCGGTGATAGCGCGTTAAGGTGCTTCCAGATGTGCTAGGACGATGAAACTTCGCTGGAATATTGGAGACTCAACAAATTGCTACTTCCCAAATCCGATTATTCCTTAAAGTACCAATCTTGACCGCAAAGTAAAAAAAATACTTTTAAGCAATATATGCATTTTCGTGATGCCCATCAGCCCATTAGCAGTTTTGCCTCAAGGGTTTTGCTTACAAATGAAGTTCCAGCTCCCTTATAGCGCGCATCTCAACCGCAAAGTCGGAACTTACTTTTGATCAATCAAATCATCTTGACACATGCAAGTGCCATATGAGCTTACAGCTCTTGTTGTATTATTAACTGAATACACTGAATGTGTTAAGAATTTTTGTTTCTATTTTTCACTATTTGCTCTAATATGAGGTTTAAAATGTTCAGGATCTACGGCCGTCCTCACAACGCAAATTCTACTATGACGCGTAAAATTCGAATCTCAATATTCAGTGGCCTTTGATCGTCTCGTGGAAGGTAGCTCACTGCGTGAACACTTATTTTTCATATATCCTTTTCATCAAGCATACAATACAGGTACAAGCGCATAGAGGTACCACTAATCAGACAGGGAAATTCCACTATATCAAAATCGAGCATTTCTGAATAGCGGAACGACGAAGTAACGCGTTTTCATCAGGTCTTCAAGGGTAAGAGGACTGTCATATCTCAACCTTAAACCTTTAAGAAAATCACTTATAACAAAGCTATCTGCGTCACCGTGAAATGTGTTTATGACATTTAGCTTTAAAGTTTAACTGAAAACCCAACTTAGTATTGTGTCATTTAATCGGATACACTGAATTATTTGGATTCTGCAAAGGGATTTTTTTTTATTTTCCAATATCTACTCTAGTTATGACCTTCGGAATATCTGCGGCCGTCCCCACAAAGAAATTCTACTATGACGCGAGAAATTTCAATCTCAACACAAACGCGGCAGTGGTGAGATTGGTGAAGATTGCTTAGTGCCCGAAAAACAAAAAATCTTTCTCTTAAGGCTAGGTAAGGCTCTTAATAGTGGAACAGTGAAGTAATGCATTTTCAGCGGGTCTTCAAGACAATTTTAGTGGATAACTGATGGGTAACTAGATTGTCATATCCCAGCCCTTTTCAGTTAAAGGAGTTATATCATAAGCATTCTAGCACTAGTAGCGTCTAGAACCCCCCACCCAAGACCCAAGATGAAGCCACGACTCGATCCGACCGCTGGGTCATCTAGCGGCGCGGGTCGGAAGCGCACGACACGGGGAAGCTGAGATCATAGTTTGACTATGGAAGAATAAAAAATTGCCACCAGAATATAGCAGACGGTTAGATTTTCTATTTAGCACTGGCTAAGCAGGCAAATCCAGCATTCCACAGAACAATTCAAAGCGCTAAATAAGTTCTTCATTGTTGCAGCATATTTCCTCTACCCTAACGATGTCAGGCGAAACAGAATATCACTGAAAGTGCGACGGAAAGTAAAACCATATATGATTATTCATAGCAAACCTAACGCTCAACAGGGAACGCTCGATGGCAGCAATTTGACTTATCGGAAGTAGGCTATTCTAGCACTTGTAAGCTCTAAAGCACCTCCAACCAAATCGTTAGTTAAAACCAAGATTTAGTACGGACGTGGGATCATGTATTGGCACTATCTGGATTCTGGAAGCACCCAACTTGAAAGCCCAAAACAGATCCTAACTTGAAAATCAGGCAAAAAGAAAAACAGTAGTCTGGCGTACGAATGTAAACCAAAAAATCCGACCAAATTTTCCGACGGGATCCCGAAGGGAAATATTATTGGACTTCTTCATCCAGAAATCCGGTTTTGCAGATTTCCGGTCTTCGTCAATCCCCTAAACATTGTTATTTGTCTCCAGGTCAGATTATCCATATTTCAGTCAAATCAAGGCTGGAATATCAATGTTAGTCGAAAACCCATATAATATCCTAATACAACATGTTCTTTATCTTCATATAGGCTACCCTACCTTACAAATTTTATCGGAGGATGTCGTTCTTTTCTCGAGGGGTTGCTCACTCGCTGGGCACCACTGTACACCCTCGCTGGGCACTGCTGGGCACCGGCACTGCTGGGCACCGGCACCGCTGGGCACCGGCTGGGCACCGCTGGGCAGCGGCTGGGCACCACTGTACAACCATTTTGGGAGTGAGCAACCCCTCATCTTTTCTTTCCGGTTTTAAACAAAGCAGATAAATGGATTCAGTCTTCTTATCTTTATACCGACAGGAGAAACAAGACCAAAGGTGTCGATGGGATCCCAAAAACTAATATTTGATTCAGACAATTGGTTCTTGTCTTCGCCAGATCCAGTCTTCGCCAGGCTAATCATCAGAGAAAACCAAGTTCAGACAGACGGACATTTTTGCGATATCATAGGTATCCCTCCACTTACGTTTTGGGATCCCAAAAATCAACGAAGAAACCAACGAAAATGGGGTTTGTAAAGGCCAACGAATATACTGAAATAAACGTCCCTTCTTTTTATGGCACTTGCAGCCTCTGGCTCAAGTGCCATATACCGATCACAATTCCGTCTGTCGGTCTGTCGGTCGGTCCGAGTTTTTTTGTCCCACATATCCGAGTTAGGGTACTTCCAGATGTGCTAGGACAATGAAACTTGGCAGGCATATCAGGGACTCGACCAAACTAACCTGGAAATAATCAGTTTCCCGATCCGACCATATGGGGGGGAGTGCGGGGCGCTGGAAACTTGCAAATTTAGGGCATTTTGTCACTTTTTTCTGAGTTAGGGTACTTCTAGATGAGCTAGGACAATGAAACTTGGCAGGAATATCAGGGACCCGACCAAACGAACCTGGAAATAATCAGTTTCCCGATCCGACCATATGCGGGGGAGTGGGGGCGCTCGAAACTTGAAAATTTAGGGCATTTTGTCACACTTTTTCGAGTTAGGGTACTTCCAGATGAGCTAGGACAATGAAACTTGGCAGGAATATCAGGGACCTGACCAAAGTAACCTGGAAATAATAAGTTTCCCGATCCGACCATATGCGGGGGAGTTGGGGCGCTGGAAACTTAAAAATTTAGGGCATTTTGTCACACTTTTTCGAGTGAGGGTACTTCCAGATGAGCTAGGACAATGAAACTTGGCAGGAATATCACGGACCCGACCAAACTAACCTGGAAATAATCAGTTTCCCGATCCGATCATATGGGGGGGGAGTGCGGGGCGCTGGAAACTTGAAAATTTAGGGCATTTTGTCACACTTTTTCGAGTTAGGGTACTTCCAGTTGTGTTAGGACCATGAAACTTGGCAGGCATATCAGAGACCCGACCAAACAAAATTAGGAATAATCAGTTTTCTGATCCGACCATTTTGGGGGGGGGGGAGGGCAGGGGAATCCGAGAAACTGAGAAGTGTGTAACTTTCGAACGGATGATCGGATTGTAATGAAACTTCATAACTGAAGAGAATATATATCTGTAATGTCCCGTTTAAAGTCTTGACCGGATTCGGTAGCCAGGGGGGAGTTGGGGGGGGGGGGGAGACCGGAAATTTCAAGAAACGGTTAGAATGGAGGGATCGGAGTGAAACTTGCTGGGAAGAGCAAGCATCTGCTCTAGATAAGTCCTTTAGACCATTGTACTGGATCCGGACACTTATGGGGGGGGGGGGGGGTCCCGGAATTCCGGTGATGGTGGTTTTGGGGATTTTCACGATGAAACTTGGCAGGCATATCAGGGACCCAATCAAACTGACTTCAAAATAAAAATATTGTCGATCAGATAATGGTGGGGGAGTGGAGGGAGGGGAATCCGCAGGGGAATCCGGGAAATTGAGAAGTGTGTAACTTTCGAACGGATGATCGGATTGTAATGAAACTTCATAACTGAACAGAATATATATCTGTAATGTCCCGTTTAAAGTCTTGACCGGATTCGGTAGCCAGGGGGGAGTTGGGGGGGGGAGACCGGAAATTTCAAGAAACGGTTAGAATGGAGGGATCGGAGTGAAACTTGCTGGGAAGAGCAAGCATCTGCTCTAGATAAGTCCTTTAGACCATTGTACTGGATCCGGAAACTTATGGGGGGGGGGGTCCCGGAATTCCGGTGATGGTGGTTTTGGGGATTTTCACGATGAAACTTGGCAGGCATATCAGGGACCCAATCAAACTGACTTCAAAATAAAAATATTGTCGATCAGATAATGGTGGGGGAGTGGAGGGAGGGGAATCCGCAGGGGAATCCGGGAAATTGAGAAGTGTGTAACTTTCGAACGGATGATCGGATTGTAATGAAACTTCATAATTGAACAGAATATATATCTGTAATGTCCCGTTTAAAGTCTTGACCGGATTCGGTAGCCAGGGGGGAGTTGGGGGGGGGAGACCGGAAATTTCAAGAAACGGTTAGAATGGAGGGATCGGAGTGAAACTTGCTGGGAAGAACAAGCATCTGCTCTAGATAAGTCCTTTAGACCATTGTACTTGATCCGGACACTTATAGGGGGGGGGGGGGGGGGGTCCCGAAATTCCGGTGATGGTGGTTTTGGGGATTTTCACGATGAAACTTGGCAGGCATATCAGGGACCCAATCAAACTGACTTCAAAATAAAAATTTTGTCGATCAGATAATGGTGGGGGGAGTGGAGGGAGGGGAATCCGAAATTTTCAGTCATGCGTAATTTTGGAATGGGTGATCGGATTCGAGTGAAATTTAAGAATTCAACAGAGGACATTTCTCCGATGATTTTTTTCATATCCGGACCGAATCCGGCAACTATTGGGGGGGGGGGGCGGAAAATACGTGCCCCGTTTAGAATGGAGGGATCGGGATGGAACTTTGTGGGAAGAACAAACAGATGCTCTAGGTAAGTCATTTGCTGAATCGGATTGGCTACGTGCACCGCGGGGGAGCTTGGTGGGGTGGGGGGGGGGTGTGGACCGGAAATCTCGAGAAACGGTTAGAATGATGGTATCGGAGTGAAACTTGCTGGGAAGAACAAACATCTGGTCCATTTAAATCTTTTACATAATTTGACTGGATCTGGACACTTGAGGGGGGGGGGGAGGAGGGGTATCCCGGAATTCCGTTTTTTGGGGGATTTTCACGACGAAACTTGGAAGGCATATCAGGGACCCGGTCAAACTGACTTGGAATAAAAAAAAATCCTCGATATGATAATCTTGGGGGGGGACTTGAGGGAGGGGAATCCGGAATATTGAGTCATGCGTAACTTTGGAACGGGTGATCGGATTCGAGTGAAATTTAATAATTAAACAGAGGACATTTTTCTCTTGTGACCTTTTTCATTTCCGGACCGAATCCGGCAATTATCGGGGGGAGGGCGGAAAATACTTGACCCGCTTAGACTGGTGTGATCTGGATCGAACTTCGTGGGAATGACAAACAGATGCTCTGGATTAATCATTTACAGAACCGGATTGGCTCCGGTTATTGTGGGTGGAGTTGGAGGAGGGGGAGGGGGGTCTGGGATCCCGGTTATCGCGCGTTAAGGTACTTCCAGATGTGCTAGGACGATGAAACTTCGCTGGAATATTGGAGACTCAACAACATTTGCTTAGAAATTGCTACTTCCCAAATCCGATTATTCCTTAAAGTACCAATCTTGACCGCAAAGTAAAAAAAATACTTTTAAGCAATATATGCATTTTCGTGATGCCCATCAGCCCATTAGCAGTTTTGCCTGAAGGGTTTTGCTTACAAATGAAGTTCCAGCTCCCTTATAGCGCGCATCTCAACCGCAAAGTCGAAACTTACTTTTGATCAATCAAATCATCTTGACACATGCAAGTGCCATATGAGCTTACAGCTCTTGTTTTATTATCCATTCTTTTAAATTATCACCGACAGGAGCAACCAGATGAGTTTTATTAGAACTAACGTACAAATACTGAAAGTGCTGTGTTTCCGAGGAGTACGTTCAAGCGACTTATCAACTGAGAAAACTAAGAACAGATTTTGAGTTAGCATTCTTTCTTGCCCTCACAAAGCTCTAATCGACTTCAGATTTAACTCTCACTTTTATCGAACTTCACAATTTTGCCGGATTCCCGACAGATGTCTTGTCCACTGAAAATAAAGAATACAGACAAGGATTCAGGATGCTTTTATACTCGAAAAGCACGAGAATAAATTCAGCATGTCTCCTTATACCGATCTCTAATCGACTTCAGAAACAAAAAAATGCTTCTACCAAATTTTCGGTTTTGGCCGGATTTCCGGCGAACTGTTTGTCCGACAAGAAAATGAAGTTTTGACATGGATTCAGCGTTCTGCACACCCCAAAATATAGGGCTACAACGCTCGCCTAGCCTGACCTGTTCTTTGACCCAAAGAATCCTCACACTAAGTCTGAATAAAAGGACATAGGTATCCCGTCACGTAAGTTTTGGGAGAAAGTTCATATTAAAGTGCCTACCTATTTTTTTCTAAAGTATGTTTCGAAGTTCGTCTCATTTTTGCCTAACAATCGGCCAAATTCCCAATATATTTTTCATAGTATTTATGTGTCACTGAATGGACCAGATGGTTTAGGCATAGTTCTGTTTTATATATTCTGTTTTATATATATATTCTTTACTCCTCAGTTCTGAGGGAAATAAATAAATAATAAAAAAGAGGTGTAAGTACTGAGCTACTGGAGGTGTCTAACCCCATCGATATTCATGAGCGGATGGGATTGAAGCACTCGTTGTCATAAAGAATTGATTTACAAATAATTTAAAGTTTAACTGAAAAGCCAACTTAATTTTGTATCACTTAACTGACTATACAGCATTATTTTGGTTGTTTTAAATATTTTTTTATTTTTCACTATTTGCTCTAGTGTGACCTTCAAAATATCGACGGCCGTCCTCACAACGCAAAATTCTATTATGGCGCCGAAAATTTGAATCTCAATATAAACGCTTTTCAGTGTTTACTAGTGCAAAACGGATACGTCAGATGAATTTCATTGGAGCTACATTTCGGTCCTTCTTGGCAAGGGTCCTCTTCAGGCTCAAAACCGCTCAAGTTTGAAAATACGAACTTGTGGTAAAACCACTTTTCAGTGGTCAGTGATCAGCACGAGGAAGGTGGCTCACTGCGTGAACACTAATTATTCGTAAATCATTTTCGTCAAGCATACAACACAGATACAAGCGCATAGAGGTACCACAAATCAGAAAGGGAATTCCACTATTCGAAAATCGATTATTTGTGAATAGCTAAGCAAAGAAGTAACGCATTTTCATCAGGTCTTCGAGCCTCTTTAAGTGAATAAGTCATGGGTAACTTGATTGTCCTATTACACTCGTTTTCATTTAAACTTTAAAGTAGATTTGTTCTTCTTACCGGTTTTTCTTCTGTCACTTAGACCGCTTTATGCTATACACGACCCCGCTTGTGCGTTCCTGCGAGTTTCTCCAAGCTTATCATCGCATTCTTGCCTTTGCCTTAGGGTAGGCTATATTTCTACCTTGAATGTCCTACTGCACGTCTGATGGTTTTATGGGGTGTCTCAAACGGAAATTTTCGATCCAGATAACCGGTTCTCCCAGACTCCACCAGGTCGCGTAAACATGTTATTCTACCCCTACATGACCCTTTCCTTGATCCTTTAGGTACACCTTTTATGTCCCAAACTTCCGCTCTAGCCCTTGTTACGACCCGCTCATCAATAAGAGTCGAAACTCAAAGAATATGGTGATCAATGATCTTTTCCACCCAAATACCTATCCCCCAGCCCCCTACCCACCACCTAATAATCAGAGGATTTGTTATTTCCACTATTTTCCTTTCACACAAGATTCCGACCATACACTATAAAAAGTAGAGTAAGGATTAAAGTTAACTGCAGTATTTGCTACTGGGATTCCTGTTATCTCTATTTGTACTAATCTTATCACCGTAAAGATAAGAATAATCCCAGTAGCAAATGCTGCAGTTAACTGTAATCCTTAATCGGACTTTTTACAGTGTAGTTGGGAAAACAGGAAAGATATCTCCTTATCCTTTTCCTTCCTTCATCTACACTAACGACTCGGTAAAGACATTATTAGGATCACGCTAGGTAAATTCTTCCCACGAATGTAATCTTGCTTGGGGGTTGGGGAGATGCTGTTTCCTGACACCCTGAAGACATCTCCAGGAGTAATCAGTGCATTATGTAGATTTGTAGTAAGTAGCATAAAAGTAAAAGCTGATCGGGCGAGTAGTGTTCAGTTTTAATTATGTAGTGTGATGTTAGACATTACTACGAAGATTCATATTTTGTTGTTTGTACATGGCCCCAAGGCTTTAAATGCACTACTACTGTAAGGTTTGAAGCCAAGCTCACCATTCATATTGAAAGAAACAAAACGAGATTTTCGTTTTTTTTCTAGATCAGCTAATTATCCATCTAAGATCTTAAAGCACAACTCTTACTAGGAATGATCTTTTCCCTATGAAATGAATCAGAAAAAAATGTTTCTGGAAATACCATTACTTTCCACCTAAAACTAGCGATTCTCTTGTTAGCGCTTGTCGACTAGATCCAGCCTTCCTGCACTCCGACGCGGCGGCTGGTCGCAAAACATTTGAAAACTGAACGCGCCTTGGTTAAAAAGTTGGAAAACTAAGCAAATAAAAGAAGTAATAAACAGAAGATTATCACATCCTTATGTGTGAAAGAGTTGTCATTGGACGTTGAAGATTCCGGCAAACTTTTCGTTGGGTGTAGGGAAAACTCGGCAAGGCTGAAAAAGCGCTAAAAATTCGTAGTTACGAAACGAAACAATGGAGAAAGGTGGGGATTTTAGAAGCTTATAATTCCACATGGGAGCTAAGTATGCTATAAAAGGCAGAATAAGCAAGAGGTGTCCTTTAAGCGATGGGTAAACCCGTAGTGCTCTTGTGTTGTTTTTATCCCTGTATTTATCCCTCGCTTAACATCTTAATGAGATAAATAGCGGATCAAGAAAACCCCGAAAATTTCGTGTCTATTTTTCTTTCCTCATGAGCTTAAAGTTTAACCGGAAAGGGCTGAGGTAGGACATTCTAGTTACCCATCACTTATTCACTTAAAGAGGCTCGAAGACCCGGTGAAAATGCGTTACTTGGTTGCTCCGCTATTCACGAATAATCGATTTTCATATAGTGGAATTTCCCGGTCGGATTTGAGGTACCTCTATGCGCTTGTACCTGTGTTGTATACTTGGCGAAAACGATTTACGAAAAATAAGTGTTCACGCAGTTAGCTACTTTCCGCGAGCTGACCACTGGCCACTGAAAAGCCGCGTTTGTATAGAGATTCAGATTTTCCGCGTCATGGTAGAATTTTGCGTTGTGAGGACGGCCGTACATATTCTGAGCATCATAATAGAGGAAACAGTGAAAAAAAAAATCCCTTAACACAGCCAAATAATGCAGTCTCGTCAGTTAAATGATACGCAACTAAGTTGGCTTTTCAGTTAAACTTTAATGAATCATCTATGTATACTTAAAATTGGGTTAGAATTAGCTTCTCGTCACCGTTTTTCGTGTTCTTCACAAAACACTCCTTTCAGCGGCTTTGAATGTTCGCCATATCTCAACGGATATTTGTTTCATTTTGTTAAAAAGATCACAATGCCCAACGGCCAAACGAGCATGCTTGAAGTTTCACTTTCAGTACCTATCCAAAAAATGCGGAGATAATCCTGAGCGGCCGGACAAGTTATTTTAATAGTTTCAACACGCGAGCCAAGCCAACGGCTGCCGTTTCTTCAACCGCAAAGCGAAATTTGGTGCTTAAAAAAAGGAATCGTTCGGACGTGACTGCAAACAAAAAAAATACCACTCATCAAATCAATATCAGGCTTCAACAAAAAGTATCATCTCTGCTTAAAGTGGTGCATAGCTCAGGCGGACAAAGCCTAAGCTGTCTGAGCCGCCGTGATTACAGACGTAGACATAAATTTGTGTTTTCTCTGGAATATTCTATATGACTAAGTCCAAAACACGCCACTGATCCTCAGGAAGAACGAGAAAACGTCTCACTAACGACTCAAACTCAACAAATCAAATCATGTGTCAACCAATCACGGCGCTCGTTCGGGACAGCTGTGGTACTGCTTCCGGTCTTGCGCTAGGCACACGGCGAATTTGCTTCGGCAAGGAGAGTTAGTCATTAAGAGTATTCCTGGTAACCTAATTGCCTACCCTAAATCGAAAATCTCAGAAGAAATACAAATCCTTATTTTTTTTTTTTTCATCTCAATGGCTTTTCTGGTATACAAGAGCAATGTCTCGGACCTGCCTGAAGAATTGCTCTCTTGACAAAACTTACTATAAAAATTTCTAAAACTGACACTTGGAAATCATAAAGACCTTCAACTATCTATGAGCGCATTTCCATTGGTTAAAACGAATCTAGGACAAAACCCCTCGGGCTTTACCTCCCCCAGTGTCAACCCTCGCCACAAATGTAAACCGTTCTTGAACGCTAGTTTAACCTGACGTGCACAAAACATAGCGACCTTTAAAATTTCTTTCCTATATATCCAAATTTATCCTCAGTTACTTGAGGGGGACTGCCCCTGAAACAAGTGAAGGGGAGGACTGGGAGGAGGTAAGACCCTGTCGATCCGTAACCAGCTTCGATCAATTAAGCAGACAGTTGCTCATAGTCCTTCATGCTACTGGGCAATCTGGGCACACCCTTGTCAACTGGTGGGTGAGGGGTGAAAACTTCAAGCCATGAACATAACGAGATTGAGCAATCTGGGTCTAGTTACTCATGAACCGTGAGACCGGGGGAGATACAACTCCACTCCACACATCATTTCCAGACCCTACGATCTGGGCAATCGAGGCCCAGTGGCCCTCAAACTGTGAGGGTAGGGCAGGGAAAACTGCAAAAAAACACTTTTGGGGAGAAAATTCCGTCGTCTGCGCCCGTTGTCAAGTTACGGACCTAACTCACTGGGACCAATTGCCTCTGAACCGGGGGGTGGGGGAGGAGTATGGGGGACGATACACACAAAGACACACGCCCCCAAGATCAACGAGTATGCCAAGTTTCAACGAAATATCTATCATGGTTCACGAGTTCTCAACTAAAAAAATCAATGAAAACCGATAACCAAAACTGGCTACAGCGGCAGCAAGAATGGATTGTTCATCAATGAACACTCTACTAAAATCGGATACCATAGGCCACGAAAAAGTATTGGCTTTTTGTTCAGCCCATCAGAATCCTCATTCGAGTTTCGCGGGAAAACTCCAAGCCCCAGTAGGCTACTATATCTGTAACGCCTACAAGAGTAATCAGGCTTATTCTGCTCGCTGGCGTCCAGACGAGCCATGACGACAGACTATCACGATTGCGCTCGACAAGCGAAGAAGTAATGCAATAAGGTAACCCGAAAACCTATAGACCCACTTTCCCTTTCAAAGTTCTGATGACATCCAAGTCGGGAAATGACTAAGATGCCGGAAAATGACCAAGCAGATCAACTCTAAGACAAAAGTGGACACGTTGATGTTCGCCATGCAAGCTCAGAAACCCGCACCACAAGAAAACCAAGTGGAAAGCTTGTGGGTGGCCTGCGGTGAGGAAATAGAAGCTTATATGAGACAAAAAGGTATGACGTCTTGACCAGCCATTTTTTTAATCTCCGAGACCTGTGACTCACCCATTGCAACCTCCCAAAATGTGATTTCTTTTTTTGCACCGGTCAAACACTCTCCAGAACGAAATGAGAACGGGGACCTAAGACTGGGCTATACGACTCGGAGTGATGCCGTCGCCACCCTGAATACCTGACCTCTTATAAGTAGTATTAGGTCGAGTACGATTAGCTCCTGGGACGTCAAATACTCGGCCCATCTATCCTCCTTTTTAGATCGAGCCACTGCCGTGAATACTCGACCTACTTAATCAACTGTATGGTCGAGTACTATTAGTCCCTGGGGGGTTGGTTACTCGACTTTACAACTTCCCGGATTTCATTTGTGTGGTTGAGGAAAGATAGCTCCTATATTAGCAATTACTCGACCTGTTCCTTCCTGACTCCAAGTTCCATACTGTCAGGTACTTTTACCTTCTCAGGACACGAATACTCGACCAGTATAGTACTGATAGCGACTAGAGGCTCGATTCCTCGACTGGTCGAGTACTATTAGCTCCTGTGTGGCAGCATACTCAACCGGTCGAGTACATTTAGCTTTTGAGGCATCAGTTCCAGGTCCGGGAACGATAGAGACCTTTACAAAGTCTGATGACAAAGATGCAGAGGAACCTTTCTTGTGAGATAAAAATGCCTGTGACACTAGACTATAAATTCTACAGTATTATTACTGTGGCCTATGAGGGACTTTGAGAAGCTGTGACAGTAAGCTTAGAAGTTTTTTTTATTTCAAAACGCTTTCTAGGGGTTCCTACTTCCTCCTGCTAGCTTCAACAGACTCTCTCTCTAGATGTTCGTCCATTAGAGATCAGCTCTATTTGAGACAACCTCTACACTACAAATACGACAGTGTTATTACTGATGAATTTTGAGAAGTTTTTAATTTGGGGCGAGCATATAAGGATACGTATCAAAACACCCAGGAGCACATACAAGTTTCGGGTCGAGAGGGTTCAAATTCAACTTCGAGTTCATTGCTTTTTGCTTAGATTTACCAACCGGGGTTCAAAGAAGGTTATTTGTGTCCATACAGGTATTAGGGAAGGACAGAGCCTGTTGGGTCTCAACTGTCAACCCAGTGGAGTTCCTACCTTTAAAACCATCAATCTAAAAAGTAGATATTCTGTGAAAATTTTAAATTCGTTTGCTACTCCCTTTTCAATGTTCTTTGTCTTCTGTTGGGGGGCTTCGGACGGTCATGAAAACAATACTAATTGTTGCAATATTCAGAGGGTGAAAAAGCAACTGAATAAAAAGTAAAAGATTTAAAAAAAAATTACAGTGTATGGCTTTAAGTTCACTTTATTTATTTAAATTGTTGTTATAGGCTACGATCATTGAATATTTGCAAGGTTTGCTATTTCATTTAATTTTCGGCAAAATTTATTTATTTAACTTCATAATCCACCTTTGCGGCATATCACAAAAAAAAACCAAAAAAAAAAAAATTGGAAAACACGAACGCTCTCATCACAAAATTCAGCTAAACGATAACCTCCATCGAATACAGACTTGTTCAATGCGATCCAAGCGGGAATCGAGATTTGTAGCCAAATCGAGCATATAGCAGCAAGTAAATATTAATTTTGTTCTTGCACTGTCAGATTCTTGCGCATCCTTGTGTTATGATCAAAATATCTGTATACCCATTTTAAATGTTATCTTTCCGCTGAGCATAACACAGAACGGGTCACAACAGAAATTTTGTCCCAAAATATACACTTAAAAGGGTCAAAACAGATACATTATCTAAACTTGGAAAAAGGGACGTCCAACCATATGTTATCTAAGTGCGTGTTTCCACCCTTGTAACATTAGTAACTGGAGTTACTAATTCCGTTCCAACCTCACGAAAAGTTTCTACGCTGACCTTTCCAACCTTCTCGAAATAGTAACTGACAGTAACTATTTGCTTACCATGCTCGGGAGTGCAGTAAGCGTGGTAACTACGAATCTCTGTAACGTGATTGGCCAGATTACCCCGTGGGTGATTTTTCACCGAATATTAAAAAATGCGTTCCAGCCTTGACGTCAAGAAGCCAACATTCGTGACGTCATGCGTATTAACTACGATAAGTAGGATGGAACACACTCTAAGTAAGTAAGTAAGTAATTTATTTGTAACCCGTCATAACAAGATCTTGAAGCTCATACGGCACTTGCAAGGCTGGTTCAGTGGAGGAAATGTAGAATTTGTCTTTTTCATGGGTTTGTTCGGATCATTTGTAAGCAAAACCCTTGAGATATGAATGATCATGGGCCCTTGGTTAAATCACGAGAATGTGACGTTTGGTAAAAGTATTTTATTTTTGAGCTTGGCTGTAATGATGCGCACTTTAAAGGCGCTAGAAATTCATCTGTAAGCAAAACCCTTGAAACAAAATCGATAACAATTCCTTGGGGATCATTAATATATTGTTTGATCAAAAGAGTTTTTTTTCGCTTTTCGGTTAAGATGCGCACTTTAATGGTGCTAGAGATACATTTTTTTTAGCAAAACACTTGTGGCACAAATGATCATGGGCCAAAGCGCATCGTTTGATCTAAAGTACTTTTTGACTTTCCACTTCATTAGGAAAGCAATTTCATTTATAAGCAAAACCCTTGAGGCAAAAATAATCATGACCTCATGTCATGAGAATGTATAGCTTGCTTAAATGTTTTTTTTTTACTTTGCGATTAAGAGTAGTACTTTAAGGAATGGTCAAATTTTGGAAGTGACGACTTCTAAGCCAATTTTGTCGAATCTCTAATTTTCCAGCCAAGTTTCATCGTCTTAGCACATCTGGAAGTACCTTAACTTGCGATCAACGGAATTGTCCGAACATGAAAAGGAACATCACAGACATGTGTCTGTTCAATTATTAAATTTCACTGGAATCCGATCACCCGTTCCAAAGTTACGCATGACTCAATATTCCGGATTCCCCCTTCCTCCACTCCCCCGACGATGATCGAATCAAGAAAATTTTTGTCTCCAAGTCAGTTTGATCGGGTCCCTGATACGCCTGCCAAGTTTCGTCGTGAAAATCCCCAAAACCGCCACCACCGGAATTTCGGGAAACCCCCCTCCACCTGAAAGTGTCCGGACCCAGCCTAATTGTGGAAAAGATTCATTTAGAGCAGATGCTTGTTCTTCCCAGCAAGTTTCAGTCCGATCCCTCCATTCTAACCGTTTCTCGAGATTTCCGATCCCCCCCCCCCCCCCCAACTCCCCGCAGCTGTTGAATCCGGTCGGACTTCAAATTGAGATGTCATCTATTCCAGTTCATAAGATTCATTTCAATCCGATCACCCGTTCTTGAGTTAAGGACTACTAAATTTTCCGGATTCCCCCTTCCTCCCCCCCCCCCCAGATGATCGGATTGCGAAACTGATTATTTCCAAGTTAATTTGATCGGGTCCCCGATATACCTGCCAAGTTTCATCGTCCTAGCACATCTGGAAGTATCGCGATCACCGGACTGACCGACCGACGAGAAAAGTGACCGATACATGGCACTTGGCCGGAAGGCAAGTGCCATAAAAAACAATAATCTTCTATCTTCGGCCAGGAAGCAGTGGACAACGTCGTGCGCTGGTTGGGCCCTGTTGTCCATGATTTCTAAAAGCGACGAGGAAACATTCAAAAGGGTATCTTGAATTTTGAACTTCTCCGTCGATGTATGGTTATGACATAATTTCGGCAAGCTGAGCAGGTGCTTTGCATATTTAAAATACGGTAACACAATCTCATCTTTTGATCTCCTTCTTTCGCAGAACATGGTGTCACACCAGAATGAAATAGTATAGACGCAGCCTAGAAGGTGCTGTACAAATTTCCCAAAGCTTTACGATTATAGCGTCGCCGGTTGGGGACGATGCACCCATAGATTTCGTTCGGTGAAAAGGAGTGCGTTTTTGTTGGTCCGTCAGCTTTGCAGTCTGCTACTCGAACATTGCACCGCTTCCCATTTTTGCTGAAACTGGGGCTTTGCTTCGTACTGAGCTATAGGCTATACTGTTCAGCTGTTATCAGACTTCAGCGTGGTCCGTTCCTCGTTACGGTGACGAGTGGCCTTAATAATTAGCCAAGCAACATCAAAACTTGCTCCCCACTGAACTTAAGTTCCGTTTAGCAAGATAAGAAGTTCTTTACCCGTAAATAAAGGACAAAGCTGAACAACATAGCATACAGCTTAGTACGAAGCAAAGGCTCAATTTCAGCAAAAAAGGGAAACGGTGCAATGTTCAAGTAGCTGACTGAAAAGTTGACAGACCAACAAAACGCACTCACTTTCACCGAACGAACCCACACGTTCTAGAACCCAGTCAGGAGTGCCAACATAAAAATCAGGGACTACTTGATTATCCCGTAAGGGTCCGAGACCACTCCAAAGCGTGCTTTAAATCACGAACGACGCAGTCTACAGCGTTGCGCCATTTTGACGTTTTTCGGTTTACTCAAATAGAAAGTCGTCCAAAGAACAAGTAAGGACCTGTTTAGTTCAAAAACATGTGAGAATGAAAGGCAACTCGAACACTAAGCAATAATCATCTAATGAGTTCCTGTAGTCGTCAATGTAAAATAGCTGTCATCTATTTATATATACGTACATATATATATATATGGGGAGATGGATGTGATACGCTAAAGAAGGAAGAATCGGGTCAATGAGGATAAAAGACAGACTTCACTGGTCTCCCTGACTTCCAGATGTTTGAAACTTCGGCACAGTCAAGCAAACCATTCCATATTTTCATGAAAATGGTGATATTTAGTTTGTTATTTTTCAACATTTCCCAGATGTCCCCTTCAAAATTTAAATATCTTTATTCTTTTCCTTCTCAACCACAACTATGAATAACTTTTCTTCCTACATTTGCGTATGTATTGTGTCTCTCAAATGTGTTGCCTCTATGTCACCTTTCCACATCCGGAATCTAGGGTATCCAATACCCCGGAAGGTGAAGACTCACTTTAACAAAGAGAAGAGTCAGGTCGCAGTCCTTGTTATGAAGGCTTTCCGAGCCCCCTACACAATAGACAGTTTTCAGCTCCGCTGAAAGAGAAATCATTACCAAAGCGTAATTAGCCTTATTCCTGCCCAGTTCTCCAAGTGGACTAGTTTCTATCAGTCCCCCATCGTCTCATAATCAGCACTTGTGTACGCATAGTAAAAAGTCAGATCCATATGGTAGTGGGCAACTTTCACTGAGACATGTGCAAAGCCGCCATTACCTGGGCAGCAGTTTACTGATTTTCTGCTGATAAACCTGTGAATCTATTTTACTATGTCTGTCAATAAGTGATGATAGTGAGGCATAAGGGGGTGAACAGAAACTAGTCCGCTTGGAAGCGCTGAACTGGAATACAGAGAATTCAAAGGGCATCCCGAGTTGGAGGACTCCTTCGGCACAACTTCACCTTCGAAGATGAAACAATGCTGGCCCTTCTCTACAAATCGTCAGTACGACCAATTCTAGATTACCGTCAATGCCCTACCAGACCATTTTTCAACAGGGGCCTGGATGCGCTGGAGAATGTCCAGCGCCGGATCGCAAACCCGTTTCTCTTAAAGGACCCCTCGCACTATTTACTCGTCAACTTACAATATTTTAAAATATTTGAATACTTTAAAACTAGGCTGTGCTTTCGACGAATAACCCACGGTTTTGGCTGTTTTAAGCCTTTTCTTAGACCCGTTGACTTGTAGCGAAAACAGTGAAACAATTTACATAACCGATTTTTTTTAGGGAAAAATTTCTCGCAGACAGCCGTCGAAAGCGTGATACACATCGAAGGTAGCAAAACATGGTGAGAAAATCAGCGTGGTTTTGTTAGAGGGGTTAGCATGTACCGTAAGAAATTGGGGTCTCCGGGTTTAGAAATATACGGAGGGATTATGGAAGTAGGTTGCATTAGTATTAGAGGTAAGACAGGTCCTTTAAGACACGCCTCACAATATTTAATGTTTATGTTCCAATATTCAAAACTACTTGAATGCTGTAAGACTAGGCTCTGCTTTTAGCAAATTATTCATGGCTTTGGCTTTTTTAAGCCTTTTCCAAAACCCATTGACTTCTAGCAAAAAACTGGACAAAAACAGATAATCGGTTTTACGCATCAATAACATGATACGCGAACACTCACCTGAGCATAATGCGCATGAAAAATACTGAATCGTGGCAAGTGCAAATATTAGTGAGGTATCCTTAGTGGGCTTAGAATGTGCCGTATGAAATTTGGGTCTAGGGGAGAGAATTAGTAAATACAGTTACGGAAGTACGTAGCATTGGCATTATAGACACTACGCGTCCTTTAAGAATCTTCCGTGTGAAGAGACCGCTTTGACTTCGAATTCCAACATTGGCAAGAAGGGCCGAAATATAGCTCTAATAAAATGTAGCTGACGTATCCGTTTTGTATTGTCAAATCATTATGCTAATGACAGATTTCGAAAAAAAAATGTTTTCGAAGAGATAAAATGCCTGTCAATGACAAAAAGAACACTTAACATGTGTCTGAAATCTAAACTACCACTTTAGCAATTCATGGCATCTGTTTACTGAGGCAATAAACTGGATCAGCATGAAGCAGCAGTAAGCACTGAACCCAACAAGGTGTCAGAACTAAAACTTATTGTTATTATTCTTCTTCCTGTTTATTTTCCTCCATAAAAACACCATATGAGTATAATAGGAAAAGAAAATAGACGACAAATAACTACATCGTAATTAATTTACATGGCAGCACGATATTGGTGTTTTTAGAATTCGATTGAGAATCAGCAACCATTCATTAGCTATGTGGGGTAACCCCCCGAAATGGTTTTTCTTTGTAAATTCGGAATCGCTACACTGTATAATCCTTGCATCCAACTTTTCAATTTCCTTTTACACACCATCCACACGTTCGGGGGGGGGGGGGGGGGCAGTAAAACCACCGTATCCATGCCCGGATAGAAAGAAACCCCAGATCCTTATAAGTCTCGTTTTTTAGTTCATTTACCGTTCACGCGCTTACTCTTCAATTCTCTCTTGGTCGTTTTCTGACTTTGTCTTTTCTGCCCAATCCTGCGAAGAAATGAGATAGGCAACTCCAAAGTGAGTTGACCAGTCTTTTCAGGAGAACAGTGCTAGACTCCTTTCCACCAAAAACGTTAAAATTAGCAGAAAGGTCAGAGAACTTGGGAGAAAGGCCTGTGATCTCTTTTCGCAAAATACGTGACTGTCGTTTGAACAAGGGGGAAGTTTCAGCAACAGGCGAACTTCGCGTCGCCAGGCGGAAATTCAGGTATGTGAACACACAGTCCGAATTTGAAGTACTTGTCCCAAATCCGGCTCCAGCTCCTCCCACCAACCAACAAGAGAAGTGTCCCCCCGGAAAGCGGAAACGTTGAATAGAAGATCGAATGAAGTCGGCTTCAACACGAGTGAAGGAGTCGCGTAATACTCTTAATGACTAACTCTTCTTGCTGATGCAAAATCGCCCTGTACCTAGCGGAAGAGCCGGAAGCGGTATACAGCTGCTCTCAAGCATCGCCGTGATTGGTTAACACAGGAATGAGTTGTTGAGTTTGATTCGTTAGTGCCACTTTTCTCGTTCTTCCCGAGGATCACTGGCGTGTTTTGGACTTAATCACATAGAGTATACTCTTGATGACTATCTCTCCCTGCCAATGCAGAATCTCCGGGTACCTGCGGAAGAAAGGAAGAAAAGGTGTCGCAGCTGCGCTGACTCAGGATTTGAGTCATTGACTTTGAGTCGTTACGGACACGTTTACTCCTTCTTTTATTCAAACAATGTTTACAACGGGTACGTCAGCTAAGATTCTTCATCAGCGATATTTCGGCCCTTTTTGGCAAGAGTCCTCGTCAGGCTGTCAATCCTCTGGTTCAACTTCGGGGAAGGAAACAAACCTGTAATAAATAACTGAAGCTAAGCTAATAAGATATTTATAGTCGGTAGAAGCTTCAGTTATTTATTACAGGTTTGTTTCCTTCTCCGAAGTTGAACCAGAGGATTGACAGCCTGACGAGGACCCTTGCCAAAAAGGGCCGAAATATCGCTGATGAAGAATCGTAGCTGACGTACCCGTTGTAAACATTGTTTGAGTAAATGTTTCAAAGTCAGCTTGGGCTCAAAGAATATTTATTTACTCCTTCTTCCTGAGAATCACTGGCGTGTTTTCGACTTAGTCATATAGAGTATTCGATGACCAGGATCGAAGAACAAGAGCAAATTTACAAAGCAACGCCAGAACGAACGACGCATAAACCATCAAACGACAGCTGAATAAGCATTCAGCTGTGGCTGGTTCTTAGCGCGCTCCCCCGGTAAACGACTGAAAATACGCTGTGAGGAAACCAGTTATACGGTGATGCACTATGGTTTTGCTATAATGCAGCGTTTACAAGTACAGGAAAACTTGAACAGAATCCGATCTTGGTGACAGGATTATGTTTACACGCAGAGGGAAAAAAAGAAAATCTTCAAACCAGAAAATCTGACAAAAGTAAATTCACTAGCCAATAAAAGATGTTTTGAGAGCATTTATGACATCAGTACTGATGATTGCTCACCTTCAAAGCTAGTTAGACATTTTTTAGTATTTTTTACCAGCGCCGCCGACTAGATTCCTTTCAAGTAGACCGGAATTCTTTTCATCATGAAAGGATTCCCGTCCCGCTAGACTTCTTTTCTACTCGTCTTCACCAGCGGAATCCTTTCGAGTCGAACGGATTTCCTCTCTACTCGACGGGATTTCTTGTCCGTGTAAACGCTACGTAAGCCCTTGATAAAATTCCTCCTTATAGTTCTTTTTTTTTTGCTGCTAGATGCGCTAGCATAAAGTAAACAATGACACGTTACTTCTTTCTGAAAGTTTATCCAGATTTGTTTGACTATTCTCAATTCCTCTTAAAGAAGTTATATCATAAGCATTCTAGCACTTGCAATGTCTAGACCCCCCCCCCCCCCAAGACCCAAGATGAAGCCACGACTCGATCCGACCGCTGGGTCATCTAGCGGCGCGGGTCCGAAGCGCCCGACATGGGGAGGCTGGGATCCTAGTTTGACTATGGATCTAACAAAATGTTTTATTGTATCAGGCATATGGAAAATTTGTAGAAAAATCAAACTAAGTACTTGCATTATCGATTTTTGAAAGTATTTAATTTTCTGTTTTTTCTTTTTTTAAGTCCCGCAAGTCCAAAGAACTAAGGATGTAAACTAGATCACAATAAACAAACGCCGTAAATTAAAGTAAATTCGTTATAGTGATTTCTTGAAGACTCTATAATATAATATAAAATAGCTAAATAATATTCAGCTTCCGAGACCAAAAAATGTCAAACTGGCCGATGATTTCTTCTTCCGACATATCTAAACGTCCACATGATGATATACTTTGTTTATTCAAACAATGTTTACAACGGATACGTCAGCTATGATTCTTCATCAGCGATATTTAGGCCTTTCTTGGCAAGGGTCCTCGTCAGTTGCAAACATTGTTTGAATAAATGTTTCAAGGTCAGCTTGGGCTCAAAGAATATTTATTATTTATACTTAGTTGTTTCAATCATCTTACACGCCACTCGATCTTCTCGAAGGTTTTAGGATTCTTTTGACCAGCGCCAGGAGATCAATGAATAGTTAATTAGCAATGGCGGATTTGCTTTCAGGAGTGAATTGTGTTCAAGTAATCTTTAGATAACGTTGGCTACCGTGAGGATTTTGGGGAAAACAGAGGTAACAGTGTGTTCGTAAAAATCCGACCCATCGAAAAATGATGGTGTGTCCCACCTTCTCTGCCCACATGAATCAAAGGCTTTAAGCCTAGCCATGTTTAAAACTGTTTAAAATGTCTCTGTCTCTAATTGTGCTCTACCCAACTCTGCTCTGTCAAACTTCGTCAAGTTTGTTACTTCTGACTTCAGACTTCAGCACTGACTGCTGGTTGACTTTACGGTATGTACCGAAAGCCTAATCGGTTATTCCCCCTTCAGATAACTTATACCATTATCTCACGCGACTGTTCTTGTTTCTCCAGGCTCCAGCTTCATCTGGCGGGAAAGTCAGTGGATTTTATAAGGGGCGTATAGTGCGTCATGTTTTGCTAGAATGTATTAGCGTTGCCTACAGCTTGTTTTAATTATAGTTTAACCGAATAGGACTGAGCTCCAACAGTCTAGTTACATATAACTTACTGACTTGAATAGGCGTGAAAGCTCCTAAAAATGCGTTACTCCCTTTGTCAGATAGATACAGACAATCGATTTCGTCTAATGAACTTATTCTTTCAAACCAACTTGTGGTAGATTCCTTGCAAGACATACCTTAACATCACTGTCCTACTTTCTACAGGCATAACTTTTCCGAGCTCAGCGTCTTTAGCCCTGGAAATACAGGCCTTTGTTGAAATTCAAATTCCCCGCGGCTGGATGAATTTTGGATTGTCGTGCAGGTAGCGCACACTCTGAACATTATTGCTAGAGACCGGGGTGAAATACAGAATCCCTTGGATGAGTCAAAGTATTTCAGTGTATTCAAGTATCAGTTGTAAAATAAGCTGCCTTTTCAGTTAAACTTTAAAACCCGTAGGCTACACAAACATAGACTTCCTAATCCCAATCTAATCTTCAACTTTTGCTTTACTTCAAATCCACCATCGTGGTGGAGACAAGACAAGATTCCAGGTTTTAAACATTTATGTCCTCAATAACAACCCATTTCGATGAAGACAGAAAAAAAAAAAAAGAAGACATCCAAAATTCTAGCAAGCACTAACTGTTTACAAGTTCATATCTAAAAATCCAAAATATTCCATTGCTAATTTGTTAGATTATTTTTACTGCTGATGATGGGAATATAGGAATCCGGGAATATAGGAAATCAGTGACAAGCGATGAGGGAGGGGTTAGAGACCCTGGAATTAACAACTGAAAGAATCGAATGTATCCGCGTTTTTGTCAGAAAACTGTGATACTTCGGTGGAACCCGATGACAAATTTTAACCTGTGTAGTTGTACGAAAAAGTTGCATGTATTGATATGCTGTAGTATAGACAGGCCCGTATCCAGGAATTTTTCGGGGGGGGTGGGTTGCCTGAGGGTCGGACAAAAAAGTACAAAAGAGACATAGATCAGAGGGAAAAGCCTATAAAAATGACTATTTTTGTATGTTTCGGGGGGGGGGGGGGGGTCAACCCCCTACCCCCCCCCCCTCTGGATACGGCCTTGAGTATAGAATACTTTAATTTAATCTTCCTCACATACGGCTAATCTTCAGCAGTAGTGTCCAGTAGCATCCCACCTTGCTCCAGTAGCATCCAGTCCTGTTATAGTAGCATGCAGTAGCATCAGTTGGTACTGCATGCTACTTTTCGTAAAACTTCATACTACTATTTTGAGATAAATTTTCATCGGGAAGGATGAGTTACAGGTGACAGAGAATTCACCCTTCATAAAATTCCTTCAAGATCATTTCTTGGTTGGCCGCTAAACGCGCTAGCATAAAATAAACAATGACACGTTACTTCTTGGTGTACCTTTATCCAGGTTTGGCTATTTTCAATTCCTCTTAGGCCTAGCCATGTTTCAAACTGTTTGAGATGCCCCTTCCTCTATTTGTGCTCCACGCAAGTCTGTTCTGTGAAATTCAAAGAATCTGATTCACGTGGGCGGAGAAGGTGGGGGACGCCATTACCTTTCGAGGGGTCAGATTTTTACGAACACACATTTACCTTTGTTTTTTTTTTTCAAAATCCTCACGGTAGACAACGTTATCCATAAATTACTTGAACAAAATTCAATGTTCAAAGCAAGGTGGCCATTGCTCATTAAATATTCAGTGATCTTCCACCAGGGGTCAAAAGGGGTAGGCTACTAAACCTTCCAGAAGATCGAGTGGAGAGTAAGAGGATTAATACAACTAGTTAAATCACCACGTAAACGTTTAAATCTGTCGGAAGAGGAAATCATCGGCCAGATTGACAATTTTTTAGTCTCGGAAAATTAATATTATTTAGACAAATTTCAGAATCTTCAAGAAATCACTATAACGAAGTTAGCATAATTTGTGGCGTTTGTTTATTGTAATCCAGTTTATATCCTTTCTTCTTTGGACTTGCGGGAATTAACAAGAAAAAACAGAAGACAAATACTAAAGAAACCGATAAAGCTAGTAATTAATTTGATTTTTTTGCACATTTTCGAAATACCTGCTAAAAAAAAGCCTTTAGATGACCCAGCAGTCGGATCGAGTCGTGGCTTCACCTTGGGTCTTGGGTGGGGTCTAGACATTTCAACTGCTAGAATACTTATGATGCAACTCCTTTAATCCAGTTTGTCAATTCTGGCTTCCGACTTCAATGCTGTTGACTTTTCCGTGGGGCTAATGCGCGACTCGGTATGAACCAAAAGCCTAATCTCTTATTCCCCCCTCAGATAACATGTACCAACATCTAGTGTGTGATTGTTAGTGTTTCTCTGGCGCATCTGGCGACAATTTCTCATTGGATATTACGAGGGGCGTATAGTTGGTTTCAAGCAGAAAATATCGTATTTTGAGACAGCCTTTAAAGTTCAACCCTTTAAACCTTTTTTCCATTAGCAAGGTAATAACAAGTGCAATAAGCCAAATCGTAGCAGCCTAATACCCCCTTTGTCACAATTCACTAAGAACGGCCTATCATCGATCATATGACAAAACAATCCAGTTTCCAACTGTCCATGAAAAGATTAAAGTACGTCGCGTCGTCTTATTTGTTACTGTTACACCAAAATCCTCATCCACAGATAGCCTATATCTCCCAAATATACAAGAGTTGGACTTTAGACCTGTCATAGATGAACTTAACTAATGGGAAATCTGGGCCCAGCTAACCATGAACGGGAGGGGGGACGGGGGTCGGGACCCATCAAAATGCGTATTTACACCTCTTTTTCCTCAAGTATATGTATAGTTTCCTCAAGTCGGGACCCACCAAAATGCGTATTTACACCTATTTTTCCTCAAGTATGCCAGCTTAGAGTTTGATTCCATTAACGTGTCAAAACGTTTTTGTATGGGCAATTCGGGCCCACTTGCCCATGAACGGGGAGGGCGGGGGTGGTTCAACTCCACATATATATCCCAAACCCCTATGATCCAAAAGCACAAAGAATTTCATCGCCTTATCTCCAGTTACTATCAAGTTAGAAACATTAAAAAATGGGCAATCTGGGCCCAATTGCCCCTGAACCAAGTGGAGGTGGGGTTTGGGACCCGCAAAAAGTAAAAAAGAGGACCCAATGCTCAAACCTACCAAGTTTCAACTTGATACGTGTTGATTCCTATCACGGGTAACGAACTTTACTCCTGGGCAACCTGGGCCCAGTTGCCCATGAACGGGGTGAGTGGGGGAGGTGTAACTTTAAAAGCAATTTCGCAGCCCTAAGATCTACAAGGAATTTCATCGTCCTATGTCCAGTTCTGGTCAAGTTATTAACATTATTCACTGGGTAATCTGGGCCCATTTGCCCCTGAACCGGGTTGGGGTGGGGTGTTGGACCCCCCAGTAGACCCCATTACATACGAGTGTACCAAGTTTGAACTTGATACTTGCAGTGGTTCATGAGTTATGAGCTCCACAAAATACGGTGAAAACCGAAAACAGAAAGCTGCTACAGCGCTCGCAATAGTGGATTGTTCCAAGGAACACTCCACTAAAAACGATCAGAAAGTCGCAACTCGACCCAGAATCCGCAGTAGGCCCAGCGAATTCCCGCCGCAAATCTTTCGAACCGATCCAATTACAAAACGACTGAATCATAACTTAGTGAAAACGACCAAAACCACCAGCAATTCGATTAACGAATCTTGCACATCATTTTAAAGAGCCGCGAGGCAGAAAAGTGAAATCGACGATTCAAACACACACGGAACGCCGCCCTCGGGGCAGTATCAGCTGGCTTTCTCAAGATATCTGAATAAGAAAACTGTTCAAATTTCGCGCCGCGTCATATCAGGTTTGACGTGAGCATTTTTGAAAAGTGAAATTAGGAAGAGACCATCATTAAGTAGGCATGGCTCATTCAGGCCACGCAAATGACTTAACGGCTCGATTTGTGGGTGACTTTCCGCTATCGGAATGAGGGATGTTGAATATCGGGATCAGTGTGATCATTCGCGAAATTTAAAGACGTTGATCCATAGGCGGAAAAAGGAAGGAGAAACCATAACCAACTGGTAGGAACGGCTATTACAAACAAACGTAATTAAACTGAGTAGAAAATTAAAATCACTCTACAGAGCAACATGTCAGTCAATTTCGACCGCTCATTAATTAATCAGAAGAACGGCACTGGCTATATAAGAAGATAAAAGTCCACTAGGGTCAACGCAATAAGAATAAATATGACAAAAAAAACAAGAACAGCACAGCACAGACTTTAATCTAAAGAGAATTTTTTTAGAGGCTCAAGTTAAATACTGAACTAGGTATATTTGTTTACTTTTTATTCATATATTCCTTTAAACAGGTAGAAAATGAAAATACGATATGCGTCCCGATGACAAAGTGAATGTAGTGAACTGGAGACAAAACCCATCCTCGGTTAGGATTTGAACCTACGACCGATGCTCTTCCAACTAAGCTACCCAGAAGCTTATGATCATACTTCACAAAGCCGTTATAATCGTCCATACAGAAACGGGCTACAGGACCAGTGATCACGCTAGGGGCACGATTATCTAAACCAGTGATTCCCAACCGGTGGTACGCGTACCCAAAGGGGTACGCGAGACCCTTGCAAGGGGTACGCGAAGGTACCAAAATCGGTTTAGTCTGTAGCTTCAGAATCGCGTCCCACTAACTTTTGATTGCCGAGAGCCTAATATTACCAGCAGAGGCAGGATATTACCACTAGCAAAGATTTTTTTGCGGGGTCAAGGTATTTTTACTGACTGGCTGGTCATTTTTTACCAACTGCTTTTACGAAAAATCGCGGCGCTTCGCGCCGACTCGTTTCTTTTTAGAGTCTGGCTGACTACTTTTGGGGGGAGGCGGAGGTGTTGCCAACCCGTGTGTGACGCAAGCCCTTACAAGCCCTAGTGAAAGACCATGAAACAATACTGAGTCGAAAAGCAGCTAGCCTACTGCCGTAAAATCTGTTCATGTTTCAAACAATATTGTTTCAAGAAGAATCGAAGACATTACAAGTGATATTGTCTTTCAGGTTGCAAAATAAGCTAACGAAAATGTTTGCGATTTAGATGGATGAAAGCACGGAGAATATCAAACCAAACACAGAAAAAGGCTGACTGTAAACAAAAAATGCTGTTAATCACGTCGAGCAGAGATCTGCAAATTTTATCTATAAAGCAGCCTCAAATGTCTCATTGATTTTGTATACATCTCTAAACATTTATGTCTCATCATTTAAGATAATAAATACCGTCTTTTTCACGTTCTAAAAAGTACGCAACCTTTTCGAACCTTGATTAGGGGTACGCGGTACGAAAAAGGTTGGGAGCCACTGATCTAAACGTTCACTTCCCTAGCCGATGGGACTGGGGCCATGGGACTCAATATTATTTATGTTTGGATATGCCTTCAGTAAAATGCATAATCTTTAAAGTCATCAAAGAGCCTCATGGATTAGTCAGTTTTTACCCCCCCCCCCCCGAACCTCTAGGTACATCGGACAAGAAGCTTTGGATTCAAGGGCATTCGAGTGTGTTGATTTTGAGTCATATGATTCATTTTCCACCCAAATCTCGTTTCGTGGCTGGGTCTTTGCGTTAAACAAAAACAAAAGTTTGCGCACACTGTTCTTTAAAGACGGGCTTCAAAAATATGTCACTGCTGATGACCAATTCTACTTTATGTTTCCTGGTAGGCTACACGTAGTTCTCACGATTGCCATACAGTAAGTATCACCAGCAAAGCGTCACAAACTATGACAAAACTACTTACGCATTCACTTCTCTACCCCTCCCCCCCCCCCGTCACTTATGTGACAGTCACTTCTTTTGCCTAATTCCGCGATGCTGGGATTGCTAATTTTTCAAAAGCATAATGAATCATCAGTTAATTACCAAAAGTACCAGATTTGTGTGGAATTGAATTTCCAGTAGCATCAATATATCGTTTCTTTCTTTTTTATTTCTCTCCTTTTTAATCCTGCTCGTATACTTTAATTTGGATCATACTCGCTTCCCCGCGAGACATCGGATTTTCCAGCATAATGCTATTAAGACCTGCGTGCCGCAAACAACCAAAGGATCTCTTATGTATTCTTGCTCCAATCTCAGGCACCACCTACACATATTCTGTCCCTAGGTCTTGCTAACATTACAGCTGATGAAGATCAACAATCAAGAAAGCTAAAACAAAGCAGAAAGCCAACAAGAAACCGAAGATTAAAACAAAATTGGAAGAATTGAAAGCCTAAAATAAAGAAAGCGAGCCACTCACCAATACCTGCGAATAACAATTACGTCTGTTCTCGCTCGGTACTAGCGAGTGATGTTAATATTTTTGTGATATGTAAGGCCAATGTGGTTTACGAAATTAATGTGTGGACCGTAGAACCTGACAGAAATAGGAACTTCGCTTATTCTTTCACCAACGCCCCTTTTTTCCGGCGTACAGCTATTAAAACACATGTGCCGTTGAGTCGGAAGGGTATATTATCAATTATTGGTCCAAACCGAGGCGTCATGCAAATACGTACACCTATATCGCTGACAAGCATCGTAGCTGACTTTCCGTTTTTATCCATTGTTTCATATAGGCTGGACTTCCCAGTCAGCTTGGGTTCAATGAGTATTTATATACCTAGGCCTTAATAACACATGGTCAGCATTAACCAAAAAAATGGGAGAAACGAAAAAAATACGCAAAAAAACAAGTAGAGCATACAGTAACGTCCGGTAAAAACAGGGATCAATTACTGCTTCCATCTTTCCCGGTAAAAAAAAAATTCGTAAAGATATCATCCATCAAATCAATCCGTAGCGCCTATGGGCGCATCGTCCCCAACCGGGGACGCTATAATCGTAAAGCTTTGGGAAATTTGTACAGCACCTTCTGTGCTCCTCCTATACTATTTCGTTCTGGTGTCACTCATGTTCTGCGAAAGAAGGAGATTAAAAAGATGAAATCATGTTATTTTAAATATGCAAAGCACCTGCTCCGCTTACCGAAATTATTTCATAATCATACACTGAAGGAGAAGTTCAAAATTCAAGATGCAAGTATTACCCTTTTGGATGTTTCCTCGTCGCTTTCAAAAATCATGGCCAACAGGGCCCAACCAGCGCACGACGTTATCCACTGCTTCCTGGCCGACGATTGAAAATTAAGTGTATTTGTTGTGTGTTTATGTGTTTTATTTATTTTCTTCATTTACTCCGCTTTTTGAAAATGGCGGGTCATAAATAAATTACTTTATTACTTACTTACTTACTTACCGATCCAAACTAATCCTAAAATATTGCAAGCGTGATCAGCTTACTATAGGCTAAAACCGCTGGCCTAGATACATTTGCGACAAGTCTTGGCAGTTAATGGTTTCTCGCCCTGCTGACGAATTTTCCCTCTCCCATAATCCAATGTTCCGGCGGCGTGGCCAAGTAGGTCACCCAGTAACATTGGCATTCACGCGCTAACAGCTCGCTACTGTTGAGCGCACGTCAGGCTTTCCATCTCGCTACGACCACGAAACCCAAGCTTAGAGACAACGGTGCACTGAAGAAAAGGGTAGCCTTGAACTAGACATTCTCACTGGAAGGATTTATGATGTGAAACGCAAATTGTGCAACGTTATTATTTTTTTTCATTTTGTAGCAGTGAAAGAAACAATGGGGCGTTGGTCGTGCAGAAAACGGAGTTGATGAGTGATGTGCAAAGCGAAAATGACAGCTGAAACCAAAAATCATATGTAGGAGTCAGGCCTATCAAAAATTAATAGATTTTACATATTACATGAAAACATGAAACACGAGTGGAAAATAATTATTCAGCGAGAAGTTGGTCGCTACTGATTTAGATAGATAATGATACCTTAGTGAAGCTGATTTTTTCTTCTAGCAGTGTTCTTCTATTTTTATTTCCCTTTCTCTTTTAACTCCATCTATGTTTCGTACTGTCTGACGGGTGTACGTAAAGATAAATTTTAACTATTATTAACTTTAACGGCTACTTTAACGCTAAACATGCGGAGCCACCTGAAGATCTGAGGGGCGGCGGTTACACTCGGGACGAAAGGAAAGATCTATGGCATCATAGACCCCTTATTACGTTTGCGAACCTCAAAGATGAAGTAAGATTAAAGTGTTGAAAGGCGCTGTTTCCATAACAATTCTCGGAATTTGCTTATGATGTTTCGGGATAGTAATTCCCAGTCGTTTTTCTGACGCTACGACCAACTGGTGTCCAAATAAAGATAAGCATTCGTAGACTGGCCAGGATAAACGGCCCCAGTTCCTCCCGGGTCACCATTCAGTCAAGGAGTCTTAAAGGAGATGATTTAGAAGCATTCTTGCCTTTGCAATGTCTGGAGCACATTCAGTTCCTTCTTCAAAACAGAACTCCGAAGACCATGGGATGGTCTGGCGGTGCGCTGTCAAAATATCTCTCGGCAGAACAAAACAAAAATATACTGATAAATATACAATCAATAAGTTAGCATAAAATATTAATATTAAATAAAAATTAAATATTTGGCAGTGCTGATATATTTCAATAATCTGTTCTGCGCTGTTTTGAAGTTTTCGGATCAAATTGTTAGACATATTTTCAAGAAGAAAAGGTGTGTCAACTAATCTAGCGAATGCTGCCGGATCCACTTAATAATTAATGAGCGGCTGATATTCTGAAACTCGATGATTTAGAGGGTAATTTTTGCTTCTGTTATTTGTGAATAATGTTGACTCAAAACAAGACACAGGGGAAAACGTACTGGATTGTCAGCAGTGAAAGTTTGAGTTTAAGAACATTTCTCTATATATAGCCTAGACAGGATGTGATTTCCCATTATGCGGAGAAAAGCACATGGCTAAGTTACTGCTGAAGTAGAGCCTACAATAGCGGAACATGTGATGCCTTCAAATGGCTCTGAATGGTCAATGTGTACCCAAATAGCCAATACTACCCAATCAACTAGAAATGCCTGTTGTTGTTTTGGGATCCCAAAACGTAGGTGGAGGGATACCTATGACATCGCAAAAGTTGTCCGTCTGTCCGTCCGTCCGTCTGTAAGCACGATAACTCTCGAAGGGAATGAGATATTTTGATGAAACTTGGTGTGAGGATTCGTTGGGTCGAGTTCGTAAATGTGCTTTGTAGCCCTACTTTCAGGGGTGGGGAAGGGGGTTCAAATTAAGGAGCAAACAAAATATTTTGAAACAGCTAATGTGATAGTCGATTATGGGGTAAGAAGACATGCTGAACACGATGGTGAAAACCATTTTGCCATCGGACAATTAGTTCGCCTGGAATCCGCCCAAAACCAGAAAGTTTGTTAAAAGTAAAAGTTTTATTTGAAGTTGATTAGATGTTCGATTTAGGGGTAGGAAGGCATG